>OY986043.1:100212599-100877120 GCA_963920215.1 Nineta flava
GTTATTTAAGAAAAAAACCTGAGATTTCGGGTAATTAAGCTACCGCCGACAGAAATAAAATTTACCTGGAATCTCAATTGTTTTCTTAAATTTCTTTTTTTTTAGATCCGTCATACCGGAAGTTAATTGGATCAATCTCTTTATTAATATTTCTATTGCATAGTTTTTTTTTTTTTATTCGCCTTATTTAATTCCAAATGAGAAATTATCAAAATTGTCGACGCTAACGGGTTTCTTCTCCATAAGAGCAGAGCACTGCATTAAAACTCAAACTTTAACATTAAATAATTAATTTAAGACCCCCCGTAAACCCCCCCCCCCCCCCGGCCCCCGTGAAACTTTTATAATAGATTTATATGGACTTCATACTTAAAATGAAAATATGATTCTTACCTGACAGGTAGAAAAACAGCTAAACATGGGGAAATTTCCCATGCTAATCGTGCATAATCACGCCATGTTTTTTCAGTAACAGCTTTTGAACGCCATGCTGAGATATTATCTTCACCCGTTACTTGCAGTTCAGTACGTGAACTTGGATTATGCCAAATGACAAGACTTTCAATTTCCACCGCCAATAATTCCAATATTAAATTACGTTTCTTCAGATAATCCTTAACAAATACATCGATTTCTTGTCGTTTCGAGCGATTCGATCGTTTACTTAACGTATTCGTACTGGATGATAATGGAACTGTATTAATCCATCCGCTTGCCGATCGTGTAAAATCTGATCCACTACCCGATTTCATTTCATTTTGAGATGTGAGTACATTCGTCGGTCCATACAAATCAAAATCACCGACACAACTAGCTTTTAAATACTTTTTGTCCGCATGCATTGTCTGCCAGAAGCGTACCAGCACACTGATATCTTCACGTAACTTGGACGACGATTGTATTGGGTACATTTTTGGTCCACAAAAATAATCCAAACAATTACAATAGATTCTTTCACGTAGCACATTTTTTGCTAAACCTTTTGGAAGTATATCACCTTGGAGTAAAGATAATCCACAGGCTAATAATCTAAAACAAAGTTCGACTTTTACCAAGCATAGACCATATTATTGTTGAGGAGTATATTTTTTTCTCAGTATGAAAAGAACCTTCAAAATTCAACACGTTTGAAGCGAATCAATTAGATAGATAATAGATACGGTCTTGGGGTCTACAAAGTATTGCACTTCGACCTTATGGTCCATTGTGCTTCCATTTCTACTTCAGTCCGACGAGATTCGCTTCTCCTATATGTTGACAATAGCCAGGAGCTTGCTTATCAGGTCTTCCTGAAGGTTCGTATATTCGGGGTAAGATGCACCAAATATCCTGTATTTGCTGTAACCTAGAGGTTCGCAGACAAATATTATATGGCTAGACGTTTCCACCTCCTCCTTCACACAATCTACACAAAATGGACCCGTTATGGAGTCCCATTGTGTGCAGATGGCTTCCGCAGAAATTTGGATTTTAAAATAGCTCAACAAAAATAATGAAAAAACAATATTTACTTAAATCGAACTCCAACCGATGCAATGTGCCGACTTTGGTTACATTCACGGCTACCAACTGTCATTGGTAGCGCACGATGCAACAATGTAGCCAACATGTCCACTTGCTGTTGACTACGATATTTTCCAGTTTCAGCTAATTCACATATAAATTGAACCCATATTCCATGTGGTGCTACAAATGGTGGGTTCGATTCCAAAGTACATCCTGCAAAAGGTAAGGTAAGGTTAGTTTGATGGTAGTAGATTATATCTAAATACAGTTTACGACGTCAAACAAGTAGTTTACGTAAAGTAATTCAAATTAATTATGTCGATTATATTTACCTTCATAAGCAGCTAATGGGTTCGTTGTCTCTTTGTCCCTGGAAAACAGACCCAACCGTTTATCAACAGTACATTGCCATGCTGATAACATTTCACGTAAAAATCCTAATTCCAAATCGGGTCTGGCTGTATTCAACCATTGCCAACATTCCACACACGTGGTCATAGCTTCCACCGTAAACAGTTCGACTTGAGACCAACAGATTGCATGTAACAGCTTTCGATTGATTCCTGGTGTAGTGATTAAAAGTGCTGTCGCTTTCCACAATGCTTTGCGATGCGCTGAATCAGATTTATTCTTACATGAATCCCAGACTTCTTTGATCAATTCATTTTGTAAGTTCACTTTTTCGTAATGTGACAATCCATTGACTTCGCCAGCATATCGACTCCGTATACTTAGTATTGATATAAAACGTGATACATCCGATTTGACACATTTCGGTCTTCGTTCCAGTGTATTACTTGATAATGGAGCCGATTGTAAATTTAATCCGGTAAATTGTAGGACAGCATCTGTAGCCAGTGCTAATCCAGCATGATGCCATGTTCCCGATCCGGGTATATGATTTGAATACTCTTGCAGATGGGAACGTGTACTATCTGGTGCCCATTTCATAGCTTCTTGTAAAATTTGTTGACATTGTGACGCAAAATCTTTTACAATTGTCTTTAAGATAATAAGAAAGAAGGGATTATAATATAGGATCGTTTTCATAACTTTTAGAAAAACTTTGGGAAAATATTATTGAAGTCGCCATGGACACTGTAAAAATAGCATCGCTTCTCCGGTCACACAGTTCAGTCAGCAAATATATAAATACACTACATCGTTGCTATGTTCAGTGGTTAGTTGTTGATTAATACAAATTCATTCTTTACCCGTCATATCCTTACATAGTACAAAATAAAGTCCCCCCAACCGCGTCTGTCTGTCTGTCTGTCTGTTCGCGATAAACTCAAAAACTACTGCATCGATTTTCATGCTGTTTTCACCAATGGATAGAGTGGTTCTCGAGGAAGGTTTTAGTATATAATTTGTCAAGTTTTTGTATACATTGGTCCTTACATATTATAAAAATGATTCATGAGGAAGCTATAGTTGTATAATTTATTGATGTATAGGTGTATAATTTATCAGTGCATAGTAAAAGATGTTCGTTGCTTAGCGTAGCTTGACTAGGTGCTGTGTGTTATACATTGTTTGTCAGGAGTGGGGATATAGACATTTTATACATTTTTATACATTTTATTAATTACCATATGATATAATAATAGCTTTTGATTTTCATTGATAGATGGCAGTGAAGCTATATTTCTACACATTAGTTCATTAAACTTACAGTAGATGGCAAGATATCAGTGGTGTATATATGTGGTGTAGAAAATATTATGTTACTTGGTTATAAGGGCGTTACAAAATTTTAATGCTAGTTAAATATATGTTAAATATTATAAACAATTTATATCAAATTAGTACATATCAGTTAATTAAAGTATTTTAAATTAACAAATTGTGTTATATATTTCTCCTGTGGGAGTGCTCCTTCAAGTTTTACTAAGCGCTATTATTTTTAACGGACTGGTAATTTATGTCCGATCCAATCCGTTTGTATTTTAAATTTATGACTTTTGTTTCATAAACAGACACTAAATTGATGCGTTTTACTCCTTTCCGATTTACAGTGGTTTTAAGAATCAAGAATTTAAATCAAGAATTTATTCATGAGAAGAAGAAAAAAACAGAAAAGAACAAAATTTTAACCTCATGCGTATGAAGACTTTTGTTAAGAATTGATTCACATAGATATTTTCCTTTCAAAGTTTTATAAAAATTGACCAAGAGCTAATGGCCTGCTAGATCCTTCATTAGAAATTATTTTAAACAAATAATTGGTACAGAAACTTACTTCTCTTGCTTCTAAATTATCCATCAGATGAATTTGATACGGAATTGATGGGATTTTTAATGTAGGCGTTTCTTGATTTGGATCCACATTTAAAGAGTAACTTAACACTTGTAAAATATCTAACATACTCCATAAAACACGACGATTCCATAATAAATGTGGAAAACGGCCAACTAGTCCAGCTAAATATTTATCAGCTACACGACGGATTTGTTTTTGTGTATTATTAAAATTAACTAATAAAAAGATCGCATGATTTTCCAGTTCACGATCACGTGCCTCATCTTTTGGTTTTTTCGCCGTAATATCTAAAAATTTGGCAAAGACTTTTTCACCAACACAATAAATACAATTCCACATTCCAGTTTTATCTTTTTGTATCGCTGAATCACTTAAGTACTCGATTATTGGTTGTAAGGATGGTTCTTCTGAATTTAGAACTCTAGAGAAGAAATTCAAAATTATGTTTTAATTTTTAAAGTAATATATTAAGTGGAATCGGTACTGGATTTAGTATCTTTAGATCATGGACTGACGGATCAACGCACAGCCTAAACCGCTGATCGTAGAGACCTGAAACTTGGAGGGTGTGTTCTTTGTATGACGTAGGCATCCGATAATTTTCCGAAATTGTATCCCTAAGGGGGTAAAAAACGGGGGCAAAGTTTGCATGGGACAACGTGATTCCTTGGTCCAATCTACTTCAAATTTTGCATAAACATTCAGTAATATTTACTTCAATACTAAGTAATATAAGGTCTGTAAAATTACAATTTTCGTGGATGAAGCTGCGACGCGCAATGCTAGTCTAAAATAAAAGATGACTTTACTAACTGTTACTAACCTGTAAGTTTCAAGCCAATAAACTGATAATAAGTAAGTACATTGTGCAAATGTAAGTTGCTTAACATAAGCTAAAATATCTGGTGGATGCTCCAATAAGTTTAATATTTGTGATTTAAGTTCTTGGACATCCGTTTGTGACACACTTTCATTTCGAACGGCACTCGTATATTGTAATTCTCGCATTTCGGAACGACTCGACGTTTGTGACACTAAATACGGTGATTTGACAGCAATCACTTTAACACCTTCATACCAATCTTGTGGCCAAAGACCTAAAAAACCATACAAAAATATCCAAATTATAATCACACTTTTTGGATTTATTTTTTTGTCAATTTACGCATTGGTCATACTTAAATTTCATTAAACTCGAAACCTGTTGGAGGTCGACAATTTTGTGCGCGTACTACAGAAAGCCCCGCATCTAGGGGGGGGGCAAACCGGGGCACCTACCCCGGACGGCACTCTCAGGGGGCGCCAAAATCATAATATAATGTGTGAAAAAAAAAACTTGTTTCACAAAGAGAAACTAGCATCAAGCACACATTGTTTTATTAATTATACATTTGATTTTAAAACTTTAATTATTCATAATTAATTAATGAATGTTAATAGCCAGCAGGACTATGGTGGCAGACATTGCACTCATACATTTATAATATTGTTATTTGCCTTTTAAACATTATTTCATTCAAATAACAGATGACGGGAAGATTTTTCTAATGCCGGATCTTAGACCATAAAATTAATAAATTATTTAAATTCAAATTCCCGCGATTAAATGGCGCCAACAATCTGTAGTATCTTACTTATGAACGTATCCTAAGTCGATTTTTGCACACGCGTGCATAGTGTGCTTGATGTTATAGTCAGGGGAAACCCAGCCCCGGATCTACGATTTTTAGATTCTTTCACAGGAAAAAAAAAGCACGCCGTGTAAAGCTGTAGCAAGATTAGAGAGAAAAGAATGCTGAGACCTAAAGATTGAAGAAATGTCTTGATGTCTTAATAGATAATAAAGAGTGCAAATTTATATAAAGAGTACAAAGGGTTCTTATTCCCCCGCTCACAAAAAATGCCACCCATTATATATTTGTGAGTTTTCTGAAACAATTTATCTCAAACGCTGGAGAGAGGGGGCACCATTATTATGTTCCTGCCCCGGGGCCAAAAAATCGTAGATCCGGGGCTGACTACAGAAAGTATGAACATTATTACATCTCCACGTGCAACAAGAGTGTTTATTGTTTAAAAAAAGTCCAACAATGAGAGTCAATATATTACACTGACTAACAATATAAAATTGAATTAATGTCAAACAATTAATTAGTTTACGCCGTTTACGTAAATTACTTTTTGATATCGTAAACTACATACTTTCATGGAATTTTGAATAGTGCAACTTGTTATTAAATATCAGGTAATGGATGGGATACCACCCATTTTGAATTGACTTACCTGAATCCGATTGTGTGAATCCCATCACCACACAATATAACCAGAAATCTTTAAATAATTTATGTAATCTTGGTTTTGGATTACGTATCGGTGGCAAACGTCGTACCAAAACGGCAATCACAGGAATAAGCATACCCAAATTACCCGCACTACTCGATGCTTTTTGTACACCCGGTACTTTTTCCGATGCACGTTTCCCTTCCAAACCAAGTTGTACATACAGTTCAAGTAATCGTACCAATAATTCCGTCATTGCAGCTTCACCTTGAATATTAGCTGCAATATTTGCCAATGCATTTATAACGGCTAACGATACATGTCTAAAAAAAAAGGGGGGTATCGAAAAATTTAATTAACTATCTAAGAACTGGTTGTCCATAATAAAAGTCACTTCCATCAAGCTTGGTCATTTCTGCCAAATGTAAGTAATCGATGCAGAAAATTTTGATTAATTGTCGTACAAATTGGCAAACTTACAGAAAACTGAAAATTTTCTAAAAATCGAGACTGAACCTCTATTAGCGAATTTCCTGAAAGGAAATAGAGCTATTGGTCCCCTACCGAAGTCAAAATTTCGCGAAAATTTCTTCAAATGTCCATCGATCCTACCTAGTAGATGTCAAAAATCACCAACTGTAAAATTTATATATATATATCTATGGACATATATATAATATATATATATATATGTGTGTCTGTAATCACTCTAGCAGTCACAGTTTTCATTTTATCGGAATGAGATTTGGTATTTGAGGTGCTTTTGGTATTCAAAAAGTCAAGTTCGTTAATGGGTAAAATCGGACAAAGGGAAAGGGGGGTTTAGAGGGAGGGGGAAACACAAAATTTGACATATCTCCCTTAATATTCGAAAAATTGAAAAATTTATAAGAAGTAAAATTGTAGGTACTAAGTTTTACTGTACTTTTGTTTCTTATCATTTTTTCTGTTACACAAACATTTACAGAAATATTGACGGTTTAAGATTGAAAATTAAATTCCTCACTATCTCTGTACACATTAGAGTTTGAGCAAAAATGATGAGGTGATGAATTGTAGCAAACATGATTTTCTACAACTTTATTCCTTACACATTTTTTGATTGTTCTAATATTAAGAGAGATATTTTGTATTTTGTGTTTTCTTCTTTATGCCTCCATTTCCCCTTCACGTATGACATTTATTAATAAAATTGGCCTTGCAAATACTAAAATCATAAACGACATTTCATTTTGATCAGACTAAAATTGTGACCGCTAGAAATTGATTTATGTATTTTAAGGAAATTCGCTAAGTTGAAGCAGCTCCTGCGTAACGAATTTTTTTTTTTTTTTTGGGATTTATTATTTTGAAAGACACAAATTTCCTACTCTAAACAATTTAAGTAAGATAAAACCGCTCATTGATGGAAGTAAATCAAATAAGACGTAATTTGCATACCGATATTGTTTTCGATCGTCGCCCATATTTCCATAGGCCGCACTGCTAGCTTCCACAGTAATCATCGTAAACATACGCATAATTTCCTCATAAACATGTGGTTCACATTTAGCAATAATCATACAACCTAATTGATCCACGATTAAATTATCTAATTGGGATGGAACACGACAGAAGCGTTGAAGGAAAAATTGTAAAATAGTTTCATTGGTCTTTGGTGTATTGATTAATGAAACTGCTACATGACCTAACATAATTACTATATTTGTTGAGATTAACGAAGATTCACTGTAAAAATAAGTTTATTTATCAATCAATATCAAACGTGTTGAGTCTCATACACATAACATCTCACGGGGGAAGTGAAACTTCTTTAGTTTTAAATTAAACGTTGGCCCTTTCCTTTCTGTCACTCAAGGTTTCATTTCCCCTTTAACGTCACGTCAAATTTGAAAGAGATACCTCACTAAAGAAGTTTCTCTTCAAATATTACAAAAATAAGTACAAGGGTTCATTTTTTCAATAATTTAGGTATTGTACATCACAGGCGCGGATCTAGAGTTAAAGCTTGGGGAAGATTGATAATCAATCAATGATTATCAATAACCAATTGGAAAAGTATTTGTTACTCATGAGTTGATAAAGATTGATTAAACAAGAGCCATTTTCTCAATAGTAATAAATTACGTAGATTTCATTCCCACCATTTAATTATCTCAATGTAAGATTTGACTAAGCAATAAAGTTATAATTAAAAAATAAGTTATATTAAAGTTTTTTGGGGGGGGGGGGGAAGGGAGAGCATGACCCCCATGACCACCCCGCTGGATCCGCGCTTGGTACATCACTAGAACGTTGAAAATTTTCAAAAACTATACGATTTTTGAAACCGACCAGAAAATGCAATTCTTTTCTTTCTCGCACTCAAGACTTGTCTCTTATTTCCCCTCTATTGAGTTATTTCCCCTTTATTGTAACACAAATTTTAAACAGATACGTCACTAAAGAAGTTTCACTTCAAAAAATGAACAACATTAATAACCAGAAAACATTTGAAATAGAAATACCAATAATTTACCTATCTGACTTTTCCGCTGTAAACAGTCGATTTGAAACACTGGCCACAAGGGCGGGCACACAATATGGATCTACAGTATACGATGCCTCTAAAGCAATGCATAAATTTTCGATTGCAGCATCACGTAATTTTTCAAATGCCTCTTCAGCGGACGAATGTGTTTTAATATTCAAATTTTTATTTTCTTTACCTTGAACTGAAATATGTGAACCATTAAAAACCGAAGATTTAAAAAATTATAATTTAAGTACCAGTCGACTCTTTCTACACTCTTTCTGACCCAAGAATTGCAATTTTTCCTTTTTATTTTTGCAAAAATGTTGATACACAACACATTTAGATCTTATTCTGAAAAAAACGTAACGAGGTCATTCTATCACTATATTTTACTGCTCATATATTTTTTTCAATACCGGGCGCTTATATGTAAAATCGATTCTTAAGGAGTAAACTCCAAAAACTAGGATGAATTTTAAGTCTAACGATTTAGTTATCTTTCTGTAAAATGCATCCACAAAAAATAATTTCTGCAAATAAGAGAAATCGCTTCGCTGGTCAAATTAATGAGAGTCGACTGTAAATAAAAATACAGTACCTGAGTATTTAAACTTATTATCCTTATTAATTCGATCAGTATTCTTTTTATGTAATTTAAAGAGTATTGGAGAGGGCGTCACCAGAAAATCACGTAAACAATAAATGGATGTGGAAGCAATATTTGGAAATTTTTGTGCTAATTTACCTAGACCTTCCAGACATACCATCAATAATGGCATATGTGCTAGCACAAGTTTTTGTCCATGATTTGAATTTAATTTTTCGGTTAAACGTCCACAAAGACTATCGGCGCCTAAAATACAATTCAAAAAAATTGTAGTAAACAAAAAACAAAATACATTTCAATGAAATCTGACAAAATAAAGTTAAAACAACTTTCTATATCGATTTAATTTGTTTTTGTA
Organism: Nineta flava; assembly: GCA_963920215.1. NCBI lineage: Eukaryota > Metazoa > Arthropoda > Insecta > Neuroptera > Chrysopidae > Nineta > Nineta flava. Next base: position 100,222,129 of record OY986043.1, read on the forward strand.
AACTTTGTGTCTATCCATCCATTATTAGTATGACCACTCTCCTGTATTGTTATACTAACGGAGGTGACTAGTGTTTAATTTAATTCGACGTTTAAGTAATATATCTGAACGTTATTAACCTTATTTTGGCATCAATATTTTAATATGAAAAATCATAAACATCTAGGCTGGGGATCGAACCCAAAGACCTCTAGCTTTCCGGACCAGTGCTCTACCAATTGAGCAACCCCGATGCTATAAATTATAATGATTGATTTTTATTTTGATGCCCTAAAATATTCAGAAACACAAGCATTTTGAAATCGTGTAGGGGTTGACTAGTGATGACGCAAAAAGCCAATCGGCTTTCTGGAATTAAAATCAAATTTGATTACGATAAAGCGTTTATTGCAGTTGGTGATTTATGGAACTAGTCAAACAACGGGCGTATAGATAGGCTTATTTAGCAAAAAAAAATATAAAACAACACTGGAATTAGTAAAAGCACTCCACCAAAAAGCGTGCTGTGTGCTGATTTATTAAAATGGGAAATATTGTTGATCTGGTAGGCAGGCAATACAGACGAATCGTAAACAAATGAATTGGATAAATCTTTTATGGACTTACTACAGTAAGCTATGAACCTAATCAAAAAATAAAGCATTCCCCTCAAACCTAATAGAAATTCGTTCTCAGTTAAATCATCCGTCAAAGGACTTTGTAGCAGCGGTATCGCTTCTTCATTATTCAATTATTATTATAATTTTGTTCATCATTTTTAGTTGTTGCATAACAACTATAACTTCCCCCTATTATCACGGTTGCTTTGAATGTTAACAACTTTGATAATTTACATATAAATAATAAATATATGTTAAAGATATAATTGATCTTTATTAAAAATGATTTATGACATATTATATGTATTTATATGTAAATTATCAAAGTTGTTAACATTCAAAGCAACCGTGATAATAGGAGGAAGTTATAGTTGTTATGCAACAACTAAAAATGATGAACAAAATTATAATAATAATTTAATAATGAAGAAGCGATACCGCGCTACAACTTCAAACAAAACAAATTTTCAGAAGTTCTGCTAAATATTGTCAGAACATTTGTCCAAAAATAAGTTCACATTTTTTTGTCACCATTTCTATATGTGAGATCCTTTGATGAAACGCGACTATAAATATTTTCAGAGGTGTAACTTTTATAATCAGGAGATTATGAACTACAACATATCTATAAGTTTAGAGTTGGATTCTCAACTTCGATTCGAACCAATTTTAATAAAGTTTGAGGAAAGGCCTTGAACGAAAAAAAAAGTTATGGAACATGAAATAAATCCTGTCCTTAGGTATTTATTTAAAATAAATATGATAGATAATTGATGATCTGAACAAATCAATTCCAAAAACGAAAATAAAAAATACAACTTCACCTAGATTCATGTTCAATGCATTTATAAAAGACCCAAAATTAAATTCTTCGTCGACTGTGAATTAAACAAAATTAAAAACAAAAAAATAAAATAAAAAATAGATTGATTATGATATGAAAACTAAAACTATCAAGTTTCCCCCCCCTCCCCCCAATGAGTTAAAACAATAATACGAGTCTCTCAATAGCCTACACTGACCTTTCAATAACATTTAATTACTATCAAATTAATATACAGTATGTGTTGGAAAGCATTGCTAATAGAGAATCAATGTTAAATATTATTTACTATAATAACTACACAATGCTACATAAAGAAATAAAAATAGTGGGGGTACTTTGTAGTAGTGTGTCTGTTGTGTATGCTTGTTGGACTGTTATGTACTGCATTAACATGTAATGAGTGTGGGTTAAATATGTTCATTGTTGTCTTCTTAAGTTTAGCATTACTTCTAACAATTGAAAATTCTTTTTAGAATATCTCTTATCATTTTTATGTGGAATGTTTGAAAAATTAAAAGAAAATTAAAATCCCAAAAAGAAAGAAAAAAAATGTTAAACCAACGGTTCGAATATTCCTCCATTATTTGCTAAACAATATTCGAGTCGATTGTAGAAATCCAGCCGGGTAATTTCCTAGCACTTGAGGATAAATATTCGCACAATTGTCAACAATTCTTTGCCTTAATTGTTGCAAATTTGCAGACCTATTCCGCAAATAGATCTGTGTTTTGAGAAAACCCCACAAAGAAAAGTCGTTAGGAGATAGGTCTGGCAATCTGGCTGGCCACTAAAAGGTTACAAAATCACTCATAAGACGGTCTGGGAAAGTTTGTTCTTGGAACAGCCTTACTATCATGACATTGTGTGCAGGGCAACCATCTTGTTGGAACCATACAGATTCCAGATCTTAATTACGAAGAGCTCTAACAGTTGGAAATATATTATTTCGTAACAAACTCAAATATTTTTTTCGAATGCGTCATGTTTTGCAATTCAAACTCGCGCCTTATACTCTCTCCAGTGTCTCCGGGATGCGAAAGGAATACTACTCACATCTTATTTTTCTCAATTATTTGTTTACATAGAGTTCGGACTCCTTGTCTAGTCTCCTCCATGGCTGGTAACTATCACTGTTATTTTGGTCGTAGAGTATTTGGGTTGCTACTTTTATCTAATTGTAAACTTTATAAAACTTAATTCTCTGTTAAATTTTTAGATAATAATAAAAATTTGGAAAAACATTGAATCTAATCAAAATAAGAATAATTGATTACCTGTTTCATCACTAATCGCCCACACTAACAAATCAACGCATGCGGCATTCGCCATAACATTCACTTTAAACTTATTGACCGTCGCGTAATTCGTATCACGATCCTCCTTCTCACTGGCATCATGATGACGACTTTGTAATTCTGTTTGACCACTTAAAAATAATCCTTTGACAAACTCCTGTACATCCTTCGTAAATGGAATCGGTAAATTCTTTTGATTTTGTAACAATTCACGTAAGAGCGTGACCATCACTAAATTCATTGTTTCGGAAAAACTTTTATATGGAAATACTAATATTTTTCCACCGTCATAAACCTCATGCGCCTGATCATCCAGGTATTCGAGCATATCCTTGGTCAATAGTTTTTTAGCAATGGCTAAAATTGCTTGTAAATGTGTTATTGAAAATAGCATGGCAACTTTCTTCTCGGGACTTTCCGATAAACGTGTGTATGGGAACTGATTAAAACTCGAACCGTATTTGACGAAAAAGTATCGGGACGAGTCATATTGGGCCACCAGATTACTAAACGTTAATTTAGCATTTTTCTTCAACGAATCCGTGTTGTACGCAATGTCAGTGGTGTCACTTGATTTTTGGTTACTATCCATATGGATAACCGCATTCAAATTCCCGGATAACGATCGTGGAATTATACTACGATAATGTGTGAAACTTGATTTTTTTGTTAGCGTATGATATCGATTCGAATCGTCAGCAGTGTTGTTCATTTTCATTTTATCACCTAACGGGTGTTCCGGTTTCGGGAATATACGACACATTAATGGTGGATCTTGTGTACAAAATCGGCCCATCGAACGACATAATCCAATTAATACGGGAACAGTTGATCGACATAGATATATTTTGCCTGGGGTGTTATCAGATTTCCGTTCTTTTCCCTCGCGTAAGATGTTTGTTAACGATGTTAAGCATTCAACTTGAGCCAGAATAATTGTTTCACGATATTCTTCGCATCTGGATGCGATATCTGACAATAGAGTATTTAGACAAAAACTAAATTTTTCAGCTACTGGTATTCCTGAAAGAAGAACATTTTCTGTGTTTCAGAAGACCTGCATTAAGATTCTTTCGAACAAGTTCGTCTATTTATTAGTTAATAATTTATATTGGATGAAAATTATCGTAGAAAATGATTCATAAAAATTCTTTTTGATTATTTCTTATATTTTTCAAGAAATAACGAAAAATCCCTTCAAAATAAACAAATTTTCGTGAATGATAAAATTGCATTTGTAGAGTCAAAGAATCTTCAGTTTAGTTTAAAGGAATACAACACTAAGATTATGATGTCATACAAAGTTTGAACCTTGACCTTCCTGTTAGCCATTCAATAATAAATTATAGCCTTGATATACTTACGTTCGACAGGGAAAGATTTAACTTCATCGATCCATACAATTCTTGACAATCCCTTTAGAACTTTTAAAAAGTACGCTACTAATTGATCAGCATGTTGAAAATTTGATTCTAAAAAGTATATACCCAAAGCATAGATCGCTTCTAAACTACGATTATCCATACGAAATACGCCTTGGCCATTGTCTTGTGGACAATGGTTATAAAGACTTAAAAGCTAGAAAATTAATGAAATTCAAATGTTTAAAAATTTTATTTCATATTAAATAAAAAATATTTATGGAATGAAAATCGAACTTACTTTATCCCATGGTGTTGGATTTACACATGCCAAAGTTCTAGCTAAATTTTGGATGACTTTTTGAAAAAATTGTCTGTCGTTGATCATGCTTAAAATGTAAATATTTGTAATTTATTTTGATCTGTCAAAAATGTGTCATTTTTATTAGTAGACAGATATAGTAGATTTTTAACTTCGTAAACTCAATGTAGAGGGAAGCATCAGATCACATAAAACTCTATTGGCATTTTACTGAACTAACTATTTAAAATACTCAAAAAGCGCTCGTTGAAAATTCACTTTTGTTTTTAGTAACAAATATTTTATCCAGTTTTATATCCTGTCTCAGCTGTAACCGTCAGGAGTATTATTCTCGAAGTTTATTCTCGACTTCGCAACGATTGGAAATATCAATCGGAGAAAACAATATTGAATATAAGTTTTCATAAAACAAACTAATTAGTCCATTTCCGCCTGTCTGTCAACATGATATACAGTCTGTTTTCAAAAGCATTTCTAATAGGGAATCAATGTTAAATGAATAAATTAAATATTTACTATAAAACCATACATACATACACATGCTTACAAACATCTGGCTGCTTGTGTTATGATGTTTGATGTCATTTAAGAGTGGTTTATAACTCAAGTTTTGTATACTTTGCCTCGAAACTTCATAATCACTAAGTAATTTCTTAATTTCCATTCGATTTCAATTAGTTTTGGAAAGCTTCCTTTAATGGAATATTCCTGCTTTTATATGATTAAAAGCTAAAAACTCTGTGCGGCCTACCATTTATTTTGAAAATAATATAATTTTATCGCCAAAAAATTAGCCTCGTTGTGAGATCCCATTAAAGCAGAGAAAGACATATTTGGCAGAGTACTGGGTAGATAGCTTAAAATATTTTATCTCGATTAAAATAAAGTAGTATATAAAAAAATATCATAGGAGCATAAGATATCTACCCCCCCCCCCCCCCCAATTATCATTTGTATCAAAAAATCGTTCTTAATTTGAAACTAAATTTATTATTTATTGTTCATATTTGGATCGCTAAGCTATGTCAATAATATGGATCAAATTCAAAATACAAAAAAAAAATTGTGTTTAGTAAAAAATGTATTTGTTTATTCAATAAATCATCGAATTGTAGCATATTGACGAAATTGTACAGAATTACATGTTCCAAAATCATCCATTGCAACGCCACGTCCTTGTGTTGGACTATGCACTTTAATTTGTCGCATATGTGTATCACGTCCATTTTGATGGTTACTTATAACAGCTATTTGAATCATAAATGTTCGTATCGGTTTCTCACGAATATCCTTAATTGGTATTTGTACCCAGCCTAAAAAGTAACAAACATTTTTTTTTTTTAATTATTAAAATTAATTAATTATACATCAATGCAAAAAGACGATTTAATTCATCAACATGAGAAAAAGTTAAAATTCAATGGTTTATTTTCGAAATATAGTTCGAAATAGTTTAGAAAAAATACTTGTTCATTAATGAAAATGCATTAAACGTTTTGGATTGTTAGCATTCAGAAAAATGTATTTCATGTTTATTATAAAATATAATTACCAGTTGGTTCATTCAAAACAATAACATCGATCTCTTGTAAATCATTAAAATTAGTTCCAGCTCTAATTGATATCCTGTTTGGTGTATAGCTCTCATCTAGCTTATAATCTGTATAAATATATATATCACTAACAGTAGTTTTTCTTTGGAATTGTATATTCACTAGATGCGGTAATTGACCATCCGATTGCCAATATGTATCCATACAATCATCTCGTAGCTGATCAATGCCAAAACCTGTAAAATTTTTCATAATTCTTTTAATAATCAATTTGTACACAACTCTTCTACATTCTCAGTATTTTGAATTTGAGATTTGTTTGATTTAATGATTCGTTATGTTCCCCTCGATTAAGACTTTAGGTTGTTAGCGTTTATAAAATTTGGGTTAAAATATCCATGAATTTAGTCAATTTGGTACTAATAATCACGGATCTAAAAAACATATTCGTACAGTGGCAAGGCGTGAGGTTTTAAGAACTGTGAAAGTGAACCTAAATCTGATAAGCTAAGATTTCGCCTTTTGCGAAAATTAATTATACCTGGTTTACAAGATGATAAACTCCAAATAGCTTGAGATCCAACTTCTCTTACAGTACCACTTCGTTCAGCATTTGTAGGACCATTTTCATTCGTTTTAGATGGCATTTTTAAATTTTTTTTAAATATTTGTTTGTTTATAACTTGTCAAATTCGAATATTGTCTATTCTATGATTATTTTTAATACGTTTAGATTTTAAAGGTACATTCACATCATCTACTTTTCTGTGACATCAAAAACACTTACGAGCACTGTGAAATGTTAATAGGGATGGGCGATCTCGATTCGATTCTGCTAGGATCGATTCATGAGGCCTAAAAAATCGATCTTTTGTATCGATCCTATAGTGTCTCGATCTTCCATGAATCGATCCATATAAAAAGAATCAGTATAAAAACCTGATGCAAACACTACACATGCATACAATCTGCATCTACAAACTCCCAGCTTAGAAACCGTAAGAGATAGAAAAAAAGATTCCTTTTTTTAAAATAAAGAACAAATTCACCATGAAATTCTGAAAAAAGAAACCACTTATGCAGTAATCTATACAAATCAACTTTTTGATTACCACAGTATTCTGTATATGGAGGCAAAAAGAGATAAAGATAATGTTTTTTTTTTTAATTTCAAAAATCTGTATTTTATAAAAAGTTGAATCAAGTAAATTTCACAAATAACAAATATTTTTCGGATAAAAATAATTATTTCTTAAAAAATACTCCGAATAGTATCTGATTTATTTCATAAATAAGTAACATCCAAAACTGTAAAAAAAAAAAACCAGTAACACTGACTTATGCAAAATAACAAAACATTTTGATATTCTCTGGTTGGTAGTAATAAGATTATTAAGATTGGTGATGGCTGAACAACAGCATTTATGCATACAATTTTTTTCTAAGAATAATTTGTAAATACATAGAAAAAAGTTTCGATAAAATGTCATTTGTGTTCAGAAAACCGAAAAAAAATATACAAAGGCGTGTATTTAGTAGTCAAGAAGATGAAGAAAATCGTGAAGATAATGGAATGGAAGTTGCTGTGAAGGATGACACTAAAGACACACATACCAGTGACACTAAAAAGAAAAAAGAACGAAAGGATAAAAATGTGAAACCAAAACAAACATTATTAAGTTTTGAAGATGAAGGTAATATTTCTTATCGAATTTAAACTTTGTGTACCTTCATTTCTAATACGTATCTTTAAATAACCCTTAAATAAGTAATGATTTCAAATTAGGATAATTTTCATGAAAATAATATATTTCCACGTTTTTTCCATTTCCTTCAAAATAATATAATTTTCAACTATTATTCAGTTCTTTATATTTTTTGTCAGTTGTTTCGAATAGTTCCAATCTTTCTGATATTCAAAACGTAACCATAAATAATTTGAGGCTAGTAGTTATTTGTTAAGGCATCGTAAACCGCACATGGCAAAAAATGAGATTTCGGGTAAATTTAATTCTACATTGGGGGTAAATTTAATTCTGAAAAGCAAAAGATTTCTTTCTTTATAATAATTGAACTAAATTCATCAACTTTTCGTACAAAAAATAATAAACTTTATTATGGACTTTTATGATTGTACTAAATAAGATTTTGAAGAATTTTATAAATGAACTATACATCAGTGCTCGTACATCCTTAAGAAAAATGAGTTTACGTGTGAACAATCTTAAGACATAAAATATCCTGTATTTCGTGTAAGATTTCTCCAAAATTCATATCTTTTTTCCCAGATGGTGAAGAAGAAGTATTTCAAGTGAAAAAATCATCACATAGTAAAAAAATAATGCGTTTATTGGATAAAGAACGTAAAAAGAAGAAAGAGTTAAAAATGGATATTGATGATAATGAAAAAATTGCGAAAAATAATTCGCAAAAAAGTAAAGAGATAGTTACAGACGATCTCGTGGTTGGTACAGTATTTCTTTTATTCGATGGATGTTCTTTTATTTTTACAAACAAATAAAATCAAATATTTCTTTGCTAATTTATCAAAATTGTATGATTGTTTTTGATATTTGAGTAATTTAATGATTGCTCAAATTAATTTGTTTGATTTCTTAAAAATCTTCGTAAGAATTGTGAATAAAATTATATGATATTTATTCGAAACTTGCTATCCCCCCCCCCCCCCCCGACTTCATCCCCGCATTTATATGAAAGCTAAATATATATATGTATTGATAAAAATAATACAAATAATAATCACGCTATATCATAAATGTAATACAATATATTATTTATTCCGACTTTATTAATTAAAATAAATTAAATTAAAAACAAATTTAAAAAAATTAAAAAAAATTCTCGCTCCAGCCGGATTTGAACCAGCGACCTATGTATATAAGACCCTCATCTGTTAATAGGGAATATGCATGAAAATTTTTTTTCACATTTATTTTCAGAATATGAAAATACTGTTAATACTGTAATAATATTTAAAAACGAAATTAAAATCCGACAAATATCAAGGAAGCTATAAGCAGCTTTTAAAGATTATTATCTGTCTCTTTCTTGCAAAAATACTAAAAACGAAGTTTTACATGTATTTTAAATGGTGAAAGTGTAATATGACGTTACATAACATGTCAAGAGGGCTATCACCCTCTTTGTCTAATCGCGGGAATTTCAATCATTCATATCTCGCTTATTTTTAAAGTTATTTAAAAAGTAATTTTACCTTGATATTTATCAAGTAAACATGCTTCAAATCAAGTGAAAAAAAATTTTCATGCATATTCCCTATTGAATGGAATAATATTTAAAAGGCAGATAACAATATTATAAATGTATGAGTGCAATGTCTGCCACCGTAGTCGTGCTGGCTATTAACATTAATTAATTAATTAATATGATACAGTGTCTTTGTTTGTTGCTCGAATTTCAAAGTTGAATTTGAGTAAATTTAAATGTTCAAAACGCATAACACTATATGTTTATTTTCACTTGAAAGTGCGTTTTCTATTTTTGAGCTCAATATATTGATCGATAAAGTTGATTGAAATGGACTTATTTATTACGCCATATTTTTAATCGATAAAATAACAATTTTAGATGATTGTAAAATCCGAAAAAGATGTAATTCTAAATGGTCGTGCAGCACTTGTTGCCGGCAAGGATGACGTGTCATCAGATGAGGAGAATTCACGAGGTCGACATCGTTTTTCACATCCTGATAATGTAAAAATAGTGGTAGAGAGTGGTATGATACCAGATGCAGCGATGATACATGCGGCCAGAAAACGACGCCAACGTGCCAGAGAAATGGGTGGTGATTATGTGCCATTGGAGGAACGAAAAGAGAAAAAAGATAAAGGTCGATTAATACGTGAAGAAGATGGTGATGGTGATGATGATGGCAGTGACGAAGAACGTATTGATATGACAATCAATACACAAGCTCAAGATATTGAAAAACGACGGGAACAATTCAAAGCGGCTCAAGAAGGTTTTATTTTTAAACTTTAATCATATAAAACGTATCCTATCAAAAAAAAATTACTTCTTGGAAAATGTAACCTTTAATTTTGTTCAGATTCAGATCAAGAAAGTGATCGTGAAACTGAAGAATGGGAAAATCAACAAATTCGTAAAGGTGTAACAGGTGCACAAATTAGTTCAGTACAAAATGATACGTTGTACGGTGTGAGCTATTACACTGGCTTCAGTGAAGAATCCATGGAAAATAATCATTATAGTAATACAACAAATGCGATGGTAAAAACTGATTCAAATGATCAGAAAAAAACACCTGAATCTATTGCTAATCAATTACGTGAAAGGTATTTTAATTGGATACATTTTATTTATTTATTTATCTTGATTTGTGTATGGAAGTTGTAGTTAGTGTTTTACGTTTTTAAGTATTTATTACGTGATGGTTGTCGTCGTGTTTAGAGTAACTAAGAGTATCAGCAAGAATCTGGTGTTAAGGGGAATGAAGTAGCGGACTCGTTGACACGAGAGAGGTCTCATCTCAAGTGCCCCTTTCACCTGAGCCTATCATTCCCATAGCAAGATGCTCCGTAATTTACCGGAATCAAGGGGTGGCTTAAACAAGCTCACCTCGACTACTGGGACTTTGCGCAGGGCATGCGACAGGTCAAGTTGTGCATAAACACAGCTAGGTGACCATTCGACTGGGCTCAATTGAAACTCAATAGAATGCAGTTGAGAAGGGTGGTGGGGCTTTTGACAGGACACTGTCGATTGAACTACCACCTTCATAACTTGGGGATCTCTGATGATCCCACTTGTAGGGCTTGGTATGGAGGACGATGAAACCTCCATACATGTTATATGCACCTGCAGAAGCCTGCAAGGTGTCAGATATATAGAATGTTTGGGTCCGAAACTTTGGATCCATCAATCCTGGGAGCAATCCCGGTGGAGAAGTTGTGGGCCTTCTGTGTGGCGTCTGGCCTTGACAGAATCCTATAGCTTCATCTGCTTAAAATAGCACCTCTTATCCGGAGGCGTCTCGCCTTCGGGTGACTGGTTGTTCTCAAGGAGGGCACAGAGGACCCCTTGGTCTAGGTGCTAGGGACCTGTATGCGGTACCCCTCTTTCTTATTATTATTATCAGCAAGAATCACCATCATCTCAGGTGGATGGAAAGAGAACCACCCTACCTCATGAAAGGAATCGTCTGGTATACAGACAGATCCAAAACTGAAGAAAGGACCGGGGCGGGAATCTAGGATGAAAGACTCAAAGCAAACATAAGCCTCAACTTGAGGAAATAGACTACCAGAAGTCTACGCTATATTATGAAAACCTACGTAGAGGCTACATAAACCAGAACCTATGTATTCACTCGGATATTTGAACTATAAAAATCGGTATTAACGCGCGGAATTACCTCTGAACGAGGCTCTTATTTACTCTGAACATAATCATTTTTATCCACCAATAAAAATTGAAAAAGACTTCCTTTATTTCTAGAGTACAACAATTAAAAGATACATACAATAATCATGATCAAAAGTTAACACAAATCACTGATGAATGGGAAACGTGTCAACGTGATTTAATTGATTTGGAACGAAAAGCTCCCGAATGTGCAAAACGTTTCCGTTTTTATCAAGAATTGCGTGGGTATGTCACAGACTTGGTAGAGTGTTTGGATGAGAAGGTGGGTCTATTAAGCTCAAAGAGAGCTCTATGGGGCCACCACCATGTACGTGTGATTATTTACAACAATACAGACAGTCAGCTAATTTAATAAATGTTTATTCTAAATTATTATTTCAAATGCGTCTGGATCCATCCTTTTTATTTGATAACATTTTGTTGATGTTGTTGTGGAACACTTTAATTTAAAGAAAAATGTATTGTTGGATTTTTTCACAGTCAGGGGGGGCCACCCTATATCTTCTCTGTATTTATTTTTTTTTAGAAAGAGAGACAGTTTAAATATAATTTTTGACGATTATTATTTATAATTGTCTTTAAAAAGTATAATTAAATTAAATTTGTGTATTTTGTTACGAATGGGTTTCAAAAAAACCCTTCTTAGGTCCCTTTATTATTGGTCTCGTACCAACTTCAAAATGTCGAAAATTACCATCTGTAAAATTTATATATTATAAAAGCGAAAAACAGACGAAAATAGGGAAGTTTGTACCTTTCGAACAAAATAACTTAGAAAATATTGATACTAGAAGAAAAAAGGTTTCGAATAAAAAAAGTTAGGAAATTTAATTTATAAAAGTGTAGCGGTATCGCTTCTTCATTATTAAATTATTATAATAATATTATTTATATCATTTTTATCTGTTGCTTAACAACTATAACTTCCTCCTATTATCACGGTTGCTTTGAATGTTAACAACTTTGATAATTTACATATTAAAATATATATAATATGTCATAAATCAATTTAATAAAGATCAATTATATATCTTTAACATATATTTATTATTTATTTAAATAATAATTATTTAATATATTTATCTTCTACCTCTCTACAAAAGAAACGGTCTTTATAGTTTTTTTTGCGTAAAGTTCCGAGATATTGGGCTTATTCCGTAATGGTAACATCCATAAATTGTAAGTTGGCATCACTTACAAAAAGGAGGGGTAGGGATGGATGGATCTGTGTTCCACCATCATAAACATCATCAATCATAAATCTTCTGCTGTCAGAATCATGCAATGACTGAGAAACAAAAAATTAAATAAAATTGAATAAAAACAAAAAATTATATTTTATTTTGTTTAATAACAGACTCGGCCTTGCGCACTACCGTGCTCTAGATAAGATTAACTCAGTATAATTTATAAATAAATAATAAAAATGATTCCTCTATCATTACAATAGCATACGTCATACGACTTTTGATGATGTTTATGATGGTGGAACACAGAACCATCCATCTCTACCTCTCCTTTTTAAGTAATGCCAACTTAAAACTTATTGATGTTATCATTACGGAATACACTCATTGAATGAAACGCGTTTTTCACGATAGTGACGTAACTGACACTTGGACGACCCCCTCAAAACTGCCATTTTGCTCAGAATACATCCCTTTAACAAATCAAACTACTACGAAAATTACGCGCTAAATCTCATGTAGATTGTTTTACCAATTGCTTGGCCTATCCTTGGTGTTTGTTGTGTCTATATTGAGGACCATTTTAAAAGATCAACTAAATAAAAGAACCCAAATTAATTGATATTTCTTTTCAGATTCCTATGGTATCAAATTTAGAACAACGATGGATGGAAGTAATTGGAAAACGTGCAAATACTTTGGCTGAACGAAGACGTCAAGATGTTCGTGATCAAGCTGAAGAAATTACATCACAAGCTAGTCAGTTTTAAATTAAACCTTTTGGGGGAAGATCCTTCATCTTTTATTCATTTTTGATTTAAGTATATCAATTAAATAATTCTCGTTCTCTTTTTAGGATTAAACAGTCGTCCACGTCAAACGGGTGGACCTGAAGAAGAGGCTCGCATACGTCGAGCTGCTGAACGTGAGGGTAGAAGAAATCGACGTAGGCGAACACGAGAACAAGCTGCTCAACTTCAAACACCCAAACATTTAGAGGGGATGTCTAGTGATGATGAATTCCCCGAACAAGATAATATCTTATACAAACAACAGAAAGGTACCAGTTTATTTGTTTTGATTAAGGGAGTTCGATCACAATTGTCTATTAGCGCCATTCTAGATACTTATTGAACGACTATCAAAGCTTTTATTTAGACACCTCTTATCTTATCTTCTTTATATCTGATACCAAAAATACCATTTCCGTTCATTGAATTTGCATGTATGTCATCACACAGTCTTCCAAGCAGAAGTTCTGGGGCATACTGGGGCTTGCGTCCGTGAGAACCTACGCAGAGGCTACATAAACCAGAACGTATGTATTCTCTCGGATAGTCAAGCTACTCTTAAAGTCTTGTGTCTGCAACTGAGGTTACCTACCTCTGGGGTAGTCAAAGATTGTCTAGAGAAACTACTGGCAAAACGGAACAATGTTAAATTGATCTGGGTGCCACGTCACAGTGTTTTCGATGGAAACGAAAAAGCAGATACCTTAGGGAGTTGGAATAGCCTTCATAGGTCCAGAGCCTATTTTAGGATGATCAACGAGTGGATGAATGTTAAACACCGTGATCACTGGGAAAATGTACCGCAGCAAATGCTCGGGAAAATACTGCTTCGGAATGCATCCAAGATGCTATCCCTCTCGCATTATCCCCTGGATAATGCCTGCATCTACACACCGGAAGCATCTACACACAATGGGAATCCATAAGGGATCGATTATGTGGTCGGGAGAAGGATCATCTTTAACTGCGAACCTCTAGGTTACAACAGATACACGATATTCGGTGCATCTCACCCCGAATATATGAACCTTCAGGAATACCTAATGAGCAAACTCCTGTCTATTGCCACGATATGGTAGAAGGGGAAGCACAATGGACCATAAAGTCGAAGTACAGTACTTTTTATACCCCAGCAATATCTATCTATCTACCCCCTTCAAATACTCTGAACAAGTTACCTTAAAAAGCACTTTTGACGTATTTTAACAACCAAACAAATTAAAATCATTATTTTAGATCAAGTTTTGGAAAGTGTCGAGCAAGTTTTCATTGATGTCATCGAAGAGTTCTCATCATTACCAGCAATGCTCGAAAGATTTGAATCATGGCGACAAACAGATTTTACAGCTTATTCTGAGGCCTACGCAAGTTTAGTATTACCAAAAATTATTGGTCCTATTTTACGATTACAAATATTATCATGGGATCCATTCAATTCGGATAGTTCCGATTTAGAACAATATCATTGGATGAAAACATTAATGACATATGGATTGACATCATCAGAGACCGAGGATCTGTTACGTTCTGATCCTGATATTAATTTAGTACCTGCAATTGTTGATAAAATTATTATACCAAAACTTAAAGGTAAACAAAGGATCTAAACACTCTCGTGATCCTTTTTTGTAAGTCAGGTAACAAATGTGCCAGAAATATTAAAGTTAAAATCATTTTGAATAGATTTGGTAGAACAAACATGGGATCCAATGTCCAATAGTCAATCGTTACGATTGGTTGTATTAATTGGACGTTTTGTTCAACGATATCCAACACTCGGACCAGGTAGTCAACGTCTACAAGATTTATTTTCCGCTATTGTTGATAAGATCCAACAAGCTGTAGAACATGATGTTTTTATTCCAATTTTTCCTAAACAGTAAGTCGTTATTTTGTCTTCTTTTGTAAGTTCGATTTTTTTTCCAGAAATAAGACTATTAAAACTAGAATACTGATTAAGGACGTTCATGCGGGAGGCTTAATAGTAGATAAAAATTATTTTTTTTTAGTGAATTGAATGGCTTAATTAAGTTTAGTTGTCCTCCCTTAAAAATTTAACACCTGTTGTATGCGGTCATTTCAAAGAGTAATTATCGATTAAAAATCAAAATTTGAACACAGCGTCTTATGGAGAACAGACTTTTTTTGTACTTAAATTATAATTAAAGTAAACACCATAATAAATAATGTTTCTAATTTTCTTTGTAACATTTCCGTCCAGAATAGGGGCGACGAAACAGGTTAAGGCCGAGTAAAATAACCTAATAACCCTTGATTCATGTAAGATAATAATAAATCTGATAGTCCGATTTATGTTAATAGTACCTCAAGGCTTTAAACTTGTGACTTAGGTTCAAGTAATTTTCCTACAGAAGTAAGTAAATAAATACCCGATTCAATGTACTATATAACTGTTAAGGTGGGTTTTTTGCAGTCGATTTTTGCCAAATCCATTTGGTTTTCAATCAAATGTCTCCAGATCAATGTTGTTTGTCACAAAAATATTAACAACTTTTGTTCGAAAATCGAATAAATTCGGTATTATTAATCAACTAGAAAATTTTGTAAAAAGAATGCTGCTGCTGCTTTTGTGGCCCAAAGTACATGATGAACTTAAAATCGTTAAATTTTAAACTCGGTTCTATGAGCTACAAAGTCTTCTTCAAATCTTCTACCGCCTCTGGTTCTTCAGATATAAAATGTATGTTAAAAAATTGACTTTTAATTAATTTTTTGTAGGGTTCTAGAAACAAAATCACCATTTTTCCAGAGACAATTTAATTCGGCTGTTAAATTACTAGGAAATATAACATGTTGGCAAGGAACATTAGCTGATCATGTACTTAAAGATTTAGCAATCAATTCATTATTGAATCGATATTTATTAAGTGGACTTCGTGTGTGTCAGGTAGGTAATTCATTATTTACAATTTTATCCTCTTTTTCTCCTACAGCAGTAACCACCTTTATCTTTATCTTTTGTTTGTTTACAGATAATTGATGCTGTATCAAAAGCACAATTAATAATAAATGCATTACCTCGTATATGGTTACAACCGCCGGATGTTAAGGAGGATCTGCGTATGTTTAGAATGTGTGTAATACAATTTTCCGATCAATTAAACAGTGACAATCCATTGCACTTGGAATCGTTGGAAATATTAGCATCGATTCAAAATACGTTACATATTAAAGAATAGATACAAAATACCGGGTTTTCAAATAGATTCATCATTTATTCGAAAAAAAAACCGTTAGAGTTCACTTCATTTGTTATTGGAGATAAAGGGAGGGGGTGGGGTATTATAAAGGGGTGTTTTAACGCAAAAATACAACACAGAAATAATTCTGAGTGGAAATCCGCGATTTTGTCATTTTGTAAATAATTATTTATTAATTTCTTGTCTTATTAAAAGCACATAATTTCTATAATTGTGAATAATAAATATATCACATGAATTCCTTTATTACTTTATTCCTTTATTTTTAAAAACATTTATGCTCAGTTGATTTTATGCTGAGCTATTTTGAAAACTTGTAACTATTCATCCCTTTGATGTTGAAAGGATTTTAGAATATTTTTAATATTCTTCCTACATAACAATCATCAGTAAAGTTCAAAACGAATATTGACAAATATCTTGTGTCTGAGGGTGTTTTTACACGTCACAGTTTTGATCGATCAAGTTTTCAATCGATTGTCTTGGTGAGCACAGGTGCAGTATTCTCTTTTGATGAAACTTTTTAGTTATTTCAAAAAAGAGTCACATTTAACATGCAGTGTTCAATGTGTTGATATCTCCTTTCTTGCGATTGGTATACTTCGACCATGTGACTCGACACGGCTGACAAAGAAAGGTAAATTAAACAAGACGAGAGGCATAGCTGTTAAAAACATACGATTGATAACATTCACAAGTGAATTTCATTGTGTGAACAGCAATGTAATTTTTGTTACATCAAGTATTTTTATTACGATTGGAAACTTCCACGTGTAAAAACGAGCTAACGGTTTTTTTTTTGTTTCAAATGTTCAAATAATAAAATCATTACATTTCCATATGAATTTAAAGATAATGCAATCAAATTTTACATTGATCTTAAAACGAAATTCAATTTATTTTTAAAAACTTTTTAATGTAATTAATATTAAATAATGTTAAAATAAATTATTAATTGATTTTTGTTATATTTCTTATTGTTATTTATTTCATT
Source organism: Nineta flava (assembly GCA_963920215.1). Classification (NCBI taxonomy): domain Eukaryota; kingdom Metazoa; phylum Arthropoda; class Insecta; order Neuroptera; family Chrysopidae; genus Nineta; species Nineta flava. Next base: position 100,239,705 of record OY986043.1, read on the forward strand.
GTTTTCCTAATAATTATCGTCCTAAGTCAAATTCTCCAATTTAACTGAGATTTTGAATTACACAAATCTAACCCATCAATATCCAACATTGCAATTAAACCTGACAGAACGATACGTTTACGTATACGCGCATATCTTTGTCTCTTTTTATAAACTCACGTATATAGAAACAGATCAACTTTATAAGTATGTTCTGGTAGTGTAAAGAATATTCGATGCGATTCTCTCACTTTCTTAGAACGCGGTACATTTCAGATATATAAAGCAGGACAACAACGGCTCACCAGTTCAGTAACAATTTAATATTTATAGTTATACCTCTGTTACAAAAATTTATTTTTCCCTTTTCAGCTCAAGTAAAAACATCTCTCTTGTTACAAATTTGTTTTTATCTTTGAAGTTTCAAAATGATTAGAGACAAAAAGTTTTAAAGTTAAAAATAAAACTTTAATTAATATTTTATACAGATCGCAAAAAAAAAATTTGACTAATTCTAAAAATTCATAAAAATTTCATTAATATTGGTGGATGCCCTTTTAATATAAATTTGAAGTACAGTTGGTTGTGCTGGTAATGGCACTAAATACCGAAATCGAACAGCTATTGTCATCTAGTGGTCTGCATACGTACTAAAAATTTTAGGTGACACAAAAATCGTACTTATACGCTTCTATGTATATTGTATTCTTTGTCTGGGACGCAATTCTAGAGGCCTCGTAGATTATTGCAACAAGTGAATAGACATTTAATAGCAATAGTTAGGTTGTTAACTAATCAAAAACAAGTAATGTAACAACTAACTGAGTTAACTGTTTGAATACCCAGTATATACTGAGTTTTATATCAGTGATTGAATTGTTAACAATTCTGCGTATTCGAATTAATTAACAATTCGCTTTCCTAGGAACATTTAATCACAAATTATGAGAAATAGTTTTCAAACAAAAGTTTATTTTAAAAAGAAAAAGATTTTTTGTTATTAAATTTTTTTTCTATCTTTTGCGGTTTCAAAGATGTATATTTTCTACTCTGGTGAGGGGAGACACGTGTTCCGATTTTGCCAATTGACGAACTTGACCTCACTCTTTTGCTATAAAACACACATACAAAATTTCAGCTCGTTATCTCTTTTCGTTTTTGAGTTATCTTGTGCAGGGACAGATGGATTAGCCTAATTAGGCCATTTTATGAACACCCATTCCAAACATTTATATCAAGGATTAATATTTTCAAGTGTTACAAAGCCGGGACTGAACTTAATATACCTTGCATATTTACATACACTGGGTATAACAATAGTACCTACATGAGATGTTATGTTGTTACATATGACCGCCTTCGTTCGACTATGAATTGTATGCCATTTGCTCTTTGAACACAAATTATGAGAAACCTATTGAGTTTATAAAAACATTTTTCAAACAAAAGTTGTTTATTTAAAAAAGAAGAAGTTTTTTGTTAACAAAATTTTTTTCTATCTCTTACGGTTTCAAAGATGTATATTTTCCTCTCTGGCGGGGGGAAACACGTTCCGATTTTGCCCATTAACGAACTTGATCTTAGTTTTTTGCTATAGAACACACACACAAAAATTCAGCTCGTTATCTCTTTTCGTTCTTGAGTTATCGTATCCACAGACAGACGGACATGCGGAAATGGGTGAATTAGGCCACTTATATACATTGTATATTTACATATACTGGGTATAAAAAATTAGATGAAATAATATAAATGAATATATTATTAGATGAAATCATGATTTACAATTGAAAAGAAATGAACTGAAAAATTTCCATCAAACACAATTGGTCTAATTCAACATGAAATTGTGTACCGCGGACAAAAGAAACTATATTGTAAGTACAAGCTACAAGTATAAGATGGATGAATGAAACGAATATTACTGATAAAAATAGGACAAACGAACATAAATCTGTACGCGATTTGATAACAAAACTTGATTCAATGCGTTTTGAATGGAATTTTTAAAACAAAAAATGATAAAAGCGAAATTTGTTGATTTGTAGTAAAAAATACAACGAAACAAATTTTTTTTTTTTGTATTATATCTTTTTGAATAAAATAAAATTGTTTACAAACTTTTTTATTATTTTATCAACGAAATTCATTGTAAAGCCAAACTGTAAGGTCAAAGTTGATTTTGTAGATATTTAATATTTTATTTTTCAGTTTGTATTTAATTCAAGAATGTATTTACTAGGTATGTAATTTCTTTTCCATTTTTTTTTAATTTTCCAAAATAACATTTTCATTTATACAAATTTCGCATGTATGTATTTTGTAGGAATTTTTACAGTTATTCTGTATTTAGGACGAATAGTAGTCAACGCATATGAAAATGAAATGAATAGTTTATTTCCTGAAGATCATTCATCAATTTATACGTACCATGTATCAACAAACACCGGTGTTAAGAAACCTGAAAGTGCGACATCTTTGTGGGAATTAACGGCTGGAATAATAATTACCAGTAATGCAAATTACACAATCATACAGGTTTTGATTCGAATACTTTTCTTTCGGATTACCTTTATTGTTTATAATTGTTTGTAGCTTACGGATGTGCGAATGAAAGCATACAATGGACCTAGGGAAAATGAAGATGTGAATTATTGTCCGACATGGTCCATGACCGATATAAATGAGTTGTCTGAACCATTTGTCATTCAATATGAAAAGGGTTTGGTTCAAAATATTTTCTTAAATCCAAATGAAGATGTTTGGATATCGAATATTAAACGAGGATTGGGAAGTTTATTACAAATTGATGTTCGGCAAATTGATAAATTTGCGTTTACATCTACGGAGGTAAAATCCATAATATACTATATTCAATCTACTGAGTCCATCAACAATAACATATACATTCACTGAACACGTGAACACATGCCAAAACAAACTAGCTTTGTTCTATCGTTTTCGTTTTTATTCATGTTATTTTGTTATAACAAATGGAAATAATAAAAATAATAACAAGAACAAATATAACAATAAAAACTAAAAATAAATATTTAAACAAAATCAAATAAACAATCGCAATGATGGATCACAAAAATGATTAACAAATAAAATTCTATTATTTTAGAAAAATATTTACGGATCCTGTTTAGTTGAATACACGGTTCTGAATGATACAAACGACATGTCTGTACGAAAATTCATAAACAATGATAAATGTGCAGACATTCCATTCCAATCGTGGTCAAGTGCTCCAAAATCGATATGCCCAACAAAACATCAAAATTCAATTATATCGAGTTCAGAACGTTATTTTAGAATTAACAATACAAATAATGAAACTTTTGAAATTCTCGATATTAAAGGACATGGAACTTTATTAGTACAACCATTTGAAGCATATGGTGATGCTTATTACTTAGAAACAAAGTACACAATCTTAGAATCAGGGTGTCCAGCGTTCGGAAATTCGCTGTTAACTAACAATTATTCGGCCATTTTCCTGAGATTTTTTTAATTAAACAAATCTTGTCGGGAACTTTATTCGAAGAAGATACAAAACGTGTATCAACCTCAGCAAAAATAGACAATGATTGCAGGCGGGGTTTACAGAGCTAGTATTTAAATTAGGGTGCAAAAATTCATTGCATTATTTGTTTCCTGTGTAGCGAAAGGGTGCGTGTGATAAAAAAAATACTTGAAATGTATATTTTTGTAACCTTTATTTCACTACTTTTTGGAAAACAATTACAACTTTTGGATTATACTTTTGAATTGTATTTACTTTTTGATTTCAACGAATGTTAAATTGTTACTGAACTGATGAGCTGTTGTTGTCCTGCTTTATATATCGGAAATGCACCGCGTTCTAAGAAAGTGAGAGAATCGCATCGAATATTCTTTACACTACCAGAACATACTTATAAAGTTAATCTGTTTCTATACGTGAGTATATAAAAAGAGACAACTTAGTAACTACTGCTAGTAGGGTGAAATATTAAGCTTCGCTTCCTGCCAGAGATCTCTAGTCGTGGTAAATATTTTGGTTAGACAACAATCCTCACAGCAATCGTATTCGCTTTATAAGTCCATTGAAATGATTAAGAAAAAGCGATAAATTTAAAATTCTGAACGCTCGACATCCTGAGAATGATATTTCAAACAAATTCAATTTTATAATTTGTACTTAAACTTTTAGACAAGAATTATATTTAAAAAAACGAGTCAAAAAAGAATTTCCAAATGAAAATTTTCTTGAAAAATTAACAATTTCAAATTTAACGTACGAACAAAATACATACGATTTTACAAATGGACGTCGAAAATTAACTAAACAAGAAAAAATTGAATCGATACATGAAGAACTAAATAAGCTAATCAATAGTTTCGAAGAGAATCATTCAATTTATAAAACGAATAAATTACATCGTGGAACACTGCAATTGTTATACTTTCAAATGCGAACCCTCGATATATCCGAATTACATCGAATATATTCGGATATAGGTATTGGAACCAGTTATCAACAGGAATCGAAAGCGGGCATTTTTCTGGAATTATTACCACAAATTGGCAGTGAAGCATCATCACAATTTATTAAGGATTTAATATTATCGCGAAATGTAAAAGATATTTTAGCGGTCAAATTATTAACTATGTTACCGTTTTATATTGAGTATACGAACGATCAAGTTTTAGCCAGTTTTGAGCCGTTATTGTCGTTAAGTAGCGATTTTTCGATTAGTATTCGACATACAGCTGTGTTAAGTTTTGCCACAATGGTTTATAAAACGTATACGGCTGGAAAATGTACAGTACAAACATATGAAAAATATGTACGGAAATTTTTGGATTTATTTTCAGGTAAAACAAAAATAGGCCACTTTTAAAAGAAATTTAACATCGTTTTCAAGCGAAAAATGATTTAACAATTGAAAACAGTTCATTGTAGGCCACTTTTAGGCATATTCAGTTGTTGTACCCTGCATATATATATATATAAGCGTACTATAAGTTTAGTCTCGACTAAAAAACGAAAAGTGCCGAAATCTGTTCCTTATAAAAATACTAACAAATTTTGTTGAAAAGAATGTTTCGAACAAAAGTTATTATTATAGTATTAAGTATATAGCGAGATATCAGGAAATTTGTCCCCAAAATTTTGAGGGATGAAATAGAAGTAAGCTTAAAGGAGACTGACATTGCTAAATCATTGACCGTACTTAAAACGAAGTTTACTTCTATACACAGCTGTCGATTGGGATATGTCACGGATAATAATTATGGAAAATTTTTCAGATAGTGTCGAATATGAACAGGAAATGCTTTATTTACAAGGCTTAAATAATTTACAACTCGGTTCAGTTGCTAAATATTTAATTCCTGTAATTTCAAAGGGAACTACATATTCACATCACACACGCTTTTTAGCTGTTTGGGCATCAATGTCTCCACGAACTTTAAGCACAGACGAGGTACGGATTTAAGAAATAATTCAATTTCAAAAATATTATAAATTTGTGGTGTGGTTTTTGTTTTTAGATCTATAGAATTTATTGGCCAATACTGGAAGATCGTACAGAACATTTAGAAATGAGAGCAGCTGCATTTTTAATGTTACTTACTACGGAACCATCAACAGGTCGACTTGTATCGCTTTATTGGTTCATGCAAAAAGAAATTGATCCACATTTGTACAACTTTTATTATACAACTTTAATCAGTCTTAAAGATACAACTTATCCCTGTTATTTACATTTGTACGTACAAACAAATCTGATATTATTATTCATTATTTAGGTATACCATACTTTATATATTATCACTGACCTCCATGTTATATGAAATAGTGGAGGTCAGTAGTGGATATTATTAAAATGTCTATATAAATATAGTAACCGAAGAATTCTTCCAATATCTTTTAGCGAATTTCCTGAAAAGAAATGCCGCTATTGTTTTTGTATCGATGATAGATTTTCGTAAAAATTTCTTCAAATGTCCATCGATTCTACCTACTAGATGTTAAAAATATCTATCGTAAAAATTTCTAAGTAATATATATATATATATATATATATATATATATATATATATATATATATATATATATATATATATATATATATATAATATATATATAAGTTTATGTGTCTGTGGCCTTTCTAGCGGTCACAGTTTTATTTCGATTGGAATGAAATTTGGTAATTGAGGCGCTTTTGGTATTCAAAAGGTCAAATTCGTTATTGGGTAAAATCGGACAGGGGGAAAGAGAGGTTTAGAGGGAGGGGAAAACACAAAATTTGACATATCTCAAGTAAAGTTGTAGGTACTAAGTTTTACTGTAATTTTGTTTCTTATAATTTTTTCTGTTACAATAATATTTACAGAAATATTGACGGTTTAAGATTGAAAATTAAATTTCTCAATATCTCTGTACACATTAGAATTTGAGCAAAAATGATAAGGTGATGAATTGTAGCTAATGTGATTTTCTACAACTTTAATCCTTACACATTTTTCGATTATTCTAATATTAAGAGAGATATTTTATATTTTGTGTTTTCTTCTTTTTTTATGCCCCCATTTCCCCTTGACCTATGCCATTTAGCAATAAAATTGGCCATGCAAATACTAAAATCATATCAGTCACGACATTTCATTTTGATCAGACTAAAAATTATGACCGTTAGACAGTGATTTATGTATTCGAAGGAAATTCGCAAAGTTGAAGCAGCTCAATGCGTAACGAATTTTTGTGAATTTTTACAGGGGTACATTAGCATCACAAATAATACGTTTTGTAAAACCACCTCAAACGAAAAAATATTGGGTAACTGGTAATTATTTATTCGATTATAACGATGCCAATCGTGAATTTGGTTCAATGTCACAATTGATGCTGATTGGAAATCCAAAAACCGATCAATTAAATGTTTTCTATGTAATCTTAAGTAATTATGTGATGGGTTACAATGTCAATCAATTTGCATTGTATTTAAAAATGCAAGGTGTTACCGAATCCATTCTTGATAAATTATCACACATAAATGGACAGAATGTGGATGTCAATGACTTGGTCACAATCTTACAAGATGCCAAAATGAATTTACAATCTTCAGATCCAGTACATATTGAAATTATTGCTAAAATTGAAGGAAAAACTATATTTAGTAAATATATCAATGAGACCACTTTTAATTTAATTGGCAGAGGTAATCATTTATTAATCAAGTATTTTCTCATATGCTAGCATGATAATTCCGATGTCGGGATTCGAACCAATAACCTCCCAGTTTCCAAGTATGCATACTGCGCAGACATACGCCTTCGACCGCTCGGCCACTTGGACTGGTGCTAGGCAGTCTAAGTCATTTCCGGTCATGACTACCTGGCAAGCAGGTATGAACAGATAAGTAAATATAGATAGCTACACTGATCTGGTAACCAATCGAAATATATATCACAAGATAGGTAATTTAATGATAAACGCGATCAAATAGTATTGCCTGCAATAAACCGGCCATGAAATAGTATTGCCTGGCTTTGAAGGTTGAAAATTGGTGCAAGCAAAGATACGCAAAGATACAGCTGGGTGCGACCTGTCTGTTAATATAGCAGTACCCAAGCTTTTTTTTAATTTTTAAACTAGCTATAACAAGACCGTCATAGGCGTGATAAAATAATAAAAATTCTAACCATGTTAGCGTGTGACTAGTCACGAATAATTATTTAATTTAAAACAGTTGTTTAACAAATTATTATTGAGTTTTTTGATTCAGTTCTTTTAGATTTACAAGATTTGAAATCGGAATATCATATTAATTATCAACATATAGGAATTACTTTGGCTAGTCGAGATTTTTATCCATCGGATTTTGGCACTACAATTTGGATTAGCACCTTATCAGGAGCATCAGCCTCTGTGCGTGGCAATTTTACTTTTTCAATGGAAAATGGATCATTTATGAGACAAAATGATTTAGATTTCAGGTAAATCTAAATGATTTTAGATTGCGAAAAGTAAACTCGTGCGCGGTGTTGCCGAATACCCACTCGAGCGAATGAGTGGACAATAATATCGCGGTCGTGGGTAATCGACAACTTACCGCACTTGTTTGTTGCACAAGATACTATTTTTATAAATTCTGAAATTGTAGGTATTCATTCCAAACACAATTAACATTATTTTCATATAATCCAATATTGGATTCATATCATGGAATCGAACGTCAAAAAGTTGTACATGGAATATTTCCAATGTTAATGAATATCAGTTTAAATATTCCAAATATGAAACTATCAACGTCATTCCAACAGAGTGATACAAGTCCAATACCAATTGTAATATTCCATACACGATTAATAACATTCTTCCGGAGCAAGGCTAATTCACAAGTTGTTTTAAGTGGTTTTTGTCCACAGTGTAAATCCGAATATGAGGTTACCAGTATTAATAAATTTAAAAATGTAAGTTCCAAATTTTGTACAAAACTATTTGAGTCATTATTTTATGAAAACTGACACGCATTTAGCGTTTTTTGATAAAATCCCTTTGAAAATAAAAACAAAGTATTTATGTATTTAAACAACGGCTTCCAGAAAATTTCGAAAATTTCCAGAAAGTTTTCCAAAATTTTATAATTAAAAAAGTTGGGCGTCTTGTCAAAACGAAGCTACTTACAAAGTATCAAAGTACCAATACTTGATGCTCATCCTGAAAAAACCCTTTGGTCCCCCGGATTCGATTGTTTTCTGGAACTTTTATCATCTCGTCAATTTAACATGAACGTTTCGAGTCTTCATAAAATGAACTTAGAAATCTAAAATCATTTGTCCTTGTTTTCCAGAGAGAAGTACTGAATATTGATTCAAAAGAAGTCTATCGAAAATTCAAATTATCATTATTTAATTGTGACAGCCCTTACAATTTAAAGAATATTTTCTATGACATAACTCAATCGCATCGTTTTAATAGTAAGTAAGTATTTTTGTAGCTCAGCAAATTATATGTTAAGAACAAATTCGACTTATAACCAATGATTTTTCAGGGTGCTTTCTTCTGGAAAATATGTCCTATTTTTACAACATGTATTGGATTATATATCGTTTATACCCACAGTCGGTCAATGTGGGGCAGCCTTTATTGTTGGATCATTAAGTGAACGATTGCCAATTGTAAATTATATCGAAAAATCTAACGAAAAAGGTACAATTCCTTTCAAAAGTTTTAATTTTTAGATACATTGGATCACACAATTTAATCAACAGCCTGAAGAACGACAATTTATTATTAAAAATGGAACAACATTTTATACAGAATTATTACACGAGTATGATGGCAAAGTAGTTCCAGTATTTGATGCAACTTTAACTCTGGAAACGTTCAGTAATGAGATTTCAGATGTACGATTAATAGCTAATCGAAAAACTGCAGATAATATTGAAAAGGTTTGTGTCCTGAATTATATAACTTATATTTATACAGGATGAACGGGAAATAGTATGCCAAACTTCGTCAACTAACAGACTATGAGAATACGGAAATGCTTCTTGAAAAAAATCAATATTTTTTGAAAAATGTAATAAATAATTTTTTTTAATAATAAATTTTTTTTTTTAAATGCGCAAATTAAATTCGTTAAATTATAAAGTTTTTTCAAAAGTGCATTCATAAAATTATTTTATTGGAAAATTTAATTATTGCATTATTAAAAAAATTAATCAATAAAATCATTTAATTAATGCAACTTTATAATTTAACGAATTGAATTTGCGCATTTAAAAAAAAAATTAATTAATGCACTTTTCAAGGAATTAATAATTTGAAAAATTTAAGCAATCCATTTTTCCAAAAATTGATAATTAAATCAAAAATGAATTATCAAAAAAAATGCACTTTTTTACAACTCTGGTTTGAACCTAGTTTCCTTAATTAATAAATAATTAATTAACGGTGCGTCTAATAAAAAAATGTCTCAGGACTTTTCGTTCCAAAATCGTACCCTCTACATACTTACCCTCTTATGGAACTCGACTACTTCTGGGACATCCTGTATATATGAACATCTTATAATAATTTTTTTTTGTACACATTCAATAAGATGTAAAGTTATTTATTTTAGTATTGTTATTAAATAATTGAATTGAAGCCAATGGATATTCTCGTTTATTTTTTAAATTTATAATTTCAGTACTGTTTTCACTCAAACACAAAATTACCACAAAGATCGTATGATATGTTTTCGTATGAACCAATTAAAGAAATTCAAATCGTGGGGGATTTGAGTTGGGGAAATGTACATGAAAATGAAACTGAATGTCCATACGATAAAAAACTCTTACATTGGAATATTACAGGAGAGGTAATTAATTATGTAATCAATTTTATATACTCTAAAATATACAACATTTTTTTGACATCAAATGCTTGATATGAAAAATCATACACATCTAGGGATGGGGATCGAACCCACGACCTCTAACATTCTAGACCAATGCTCTACCAACTGAGCTACCTTAGATGTTATGGTAGTACTATGCATATGATCTTTCACTATCATTTCTGATGCCATTGTATTATTAATTTTGTTTATTTACTATTAACATATTTTTCAAATTGTTTTTTTTGTAAACTAGCGTCTATTTATTTCCATTGTTAGTATGGTTGCCTTTCGGTTATATTATACCAATGGAAGCGACTAGCGTTTACTTACTTTGACATTTAAGTAATATGTCTGAACATTGATAACATTTTTTTGACATCAAATGCTTGATATGAAAAATCATACACATCTAGGGATGGGGATCGAACCCACGACCTCTAACATTCTAGACCAATGCTCTACCAACTGAGCTACCTTAGATGTTATGGTAGTACTATGCATATGATCTTTCACTATCATTTCTGATGCCATTGTATTATTAATTTTGTTTATTTACTATTAACATATTTTTCAAATTGTTTTTTTTGTAAACTAGCGTCTATTTATTTCCATTGTTAGTATGGTTGCCTTTCGGTTATATTATACCAATGGAAGCGACTAGCGTTTACTTACTTTGACATTTAAGTAATATGTCTGAACATTGATAACATTTTTTTGACATCAAATGCTTGATATGAAAAATCATACACATCTAGGGATGGGGATCGAACCCACGACCTCTAACATTCTAGACCAATGCTCTACCAACTGAGCTACCTTAGATGTTATGGTAGTACTATGCATATGATCTTTCACTATCATTTCTGATGCCATTGTATTATTAATTTTGTTTATTTACTATTAACATATTTTTCAAATTGTTTTTTTTGTAAACTAGCGTCTATTTATTTCCATTGTTAGTATGGTTGCCTTTCGGTTATATTATACCAATGGAAGCGACTAGCGTTTACTTACTTTGACATTTAAGTAATATGTCTGAACATTGATAACATTTTTTTGACATCAAATGCTTGATATGAAAAATCATACACATCTAGGGATGGGGATCGAACCCACGACCTCTAACATTCTAGACCAATGCTCTACCAACTGAGCTACCTTAGATGTTATGGTAGTACTATGCATATGATCTTTCACTATCATTTCTGATGCCATTGTATTATTAATTTTGTTTATTTACTATTAACATATTTTTCAAATTGTTTTTTTTGTAAACTAGCGTCTATTTATTTCCATTGTTAGTATGGTTGCCTTTCGGTTATATTATACCAATGGAAGCGACTAGCGTTTACTTACTTTGACATTTAAGTAATATGTCTGAACATTGATAACATTTTTTTTTTTTGATATCAAATGCTTGATATGAAACAAAAAACAATTTGAAAAATATGTTAATAGTAAATAAACAAAATTAATAATACAATTTGGCATCAGAAATGATAGTGAAAGATCATATGCATAGTACTACCATAACATCTAAGGTAGCTCAGTTGGTAGAGCATTGGTCTAGAATGTTAGAGGTCGTGGGTTCGATCCCCATCCCTAGATGTGTATGATTTTTCATATCAAGCATTTGATGTCAAAAAAATGTTATCAATGTTCAGACATATTACTGAAATGTCAAAGTAAGTAAACGCTAGTCGCTTCCGTTGGTATAATATAACCGAAAGGCAATCATACTAACAATGGAAATAAATAGACGCTAGTTTACAAAAAACAATCTAAAATATACAGATCTGGGTAAGTGAGACTCACCCCGAATATATAAACCTTCAGGAAAACATGATAATCAAGCTCCTGACTATTGCCAAAATATGGGAGAAGCGAATCTCGTCGGACTGAAGTAGAAGTGGGAGAAAAGCACAATGAGTCATAAGGTTGAAGTGCAATACTTTTATATACACCAAGATACATCTAAATAAGATCTATCAAGATCTATCTATCTATATAAGAAGTAAATAAATATAAAACTTCAATTTTGTTAATTTTTAGCTGACAGATGAACAAAAAATCGAAATACATGAATCCAAAATTTGGCCATACAAGCAATGCAAAGATATGAAAAATGATTTAAAGTTTACACCTTTGTCAGAAGAATGTTACCGAGCATCGTTTGCTGCATCCACTCCACGTAAATACTCAATGGAATTTCTAATGAAAAATGTATGTAAAATAATTGTATCTTTGTTTTTATTTTGACATGTTCAATACGATGGAAATTTGATTTTGATGATTCTTCCATAGATATTTCTATAATTTTCTTTTTGATTATTTTTAGCGAATTTCCTGAAAGGAAATAGAGCTATTGGTCCCGTACCGAAGTCAAAATTTCGCAAAAATTTCTTCAAATGTCCATCGATCCTTCCTTGTAGATGTCAAAAATCACCATCTGTAAAATTTATATATATATATCTATGGACATATATATATATATATATATATATATATATATATGTGTCTGTAATCACTCTAGCGGTCACAGTTTTCATTTTATCGGAATGAGATTTGGTATTTGAAGCGCTTTTGGTATTCAAAAGGTCAAGTTCGTTAATGGGTAAAATGGGACCAGGGGAAAGGGGGGTTTAGAGGGAGGGGGAAACACAAAATTTGACATATCTCCCTTAATATTCGAAAAATCGAAAATTTTATAATAAGTAAAGTTGTAGGTATTAAGTTTTACTGTAATTTTGTGTCTTATCATTTTTTCTGTAACCCTAATATTTACAAAAATATTGACGGTTTAAGATTGAAAATTAAATTCCTCACTATCTCTGTACACATTAGAATTTGAGCAAAAATGATAAGGTGATGAATTGTAGCAAACATGATTTTCTACAACTTTGTTTCTTACGCATTTTTCGATTGTTCTAATATTAAGAGAGATATTTTATATTTTGTGTTTTCTTCTATCTTTATGCCCCCCTTTCCCCTTGACGTATGTTATTTATTAATAAAATTGGCCTTGCAAATACTAAAATCATATACGACATTTCATTTTGATCAGACTAACATTGTGACCGCTACAGAGTAATTTATTTATTCCAAGGAAATTCGCTAAATTGAAGCAGCTCCTGCGTAACGAATTTTTTTTGTTTACTTCCATCGGGTCACATATTGATCACCAAATTTTCCATCCATACAGAGTCTTTGTATTTGTTTTTCGCTTTTGACAAAACGCACATAATAGCAAAGAGGAGCACTCCCGTTCAAGAACACTTAATTCAATGTACACTCCCGTTCAATAAAATAGAACCAACCTGAAATGTGTTAATTTTCTTACATTTCAATAAAACTCCTCACTTTTATAACTCTCTGTATATTATTTATTTATAAACAAAGATAAGTAGTATATTTTTTAAATGTGTATTTATTTATGTAAACAAGTCAGTGATAGAGTAAGAATATGTAATGTAAATACATGTTAAGTGTTTTATCTGACTTTTACGTATACAAATTAAATAAAATGTTGTATCTGTCAAAAAACATTTACTACAAGAATAATCAAAATTGTGAGAGACTGATTCGATTCAATTTTCTTAAACGGGAGTGTACCATCAATACCACCAGATTTACCATCATATTTTCGTTTATTTTTACAAAATTTTCCCTCGATAATACTCTTGTCGAGATTTGTATTGTAAAAATATGAACTTAAATGAATTGGAACTTTTTAGATACCAGAATGGTTTTACAATTCAATAAAACGTTTAAAATGTATTTTTGGAATATTTGAAAATATCGATATCAATCACTTGACAGCATTAAATGGATCCGTCGAGTATACAGAAAATGAAAGATTACTTGACGTTCAGATTAATCATGAAAATACTCAAATTGAAAACGTATTTTGGGATGATATTTCAATATTTTTCCCGAATATGCGTTTTCCAATTGTATCAGATGCGATAGTCAGTTTGGGTTTAATAAGTAAGTTAATTAAAAAAAAAAAAACATGATGAAAATTGATTTTGAAGGATGTACGAGCACTTGGATGAGATCAATATTTTGCTCATTTAATTATTCATATTTTTTTTTTAAAGATTCCTGTATTATAAATCAAGCAACAATACGAACTTTCGATAATATAACAATTAATAACAATGAAAGTAGTTTATTGGTAGCTGCTGATTGTTCATATTATCCAAAGTTTGCACTATTTGTGAATCGAGAATTAAATGATTCTTCATTATCATTTAAAATGCATACTGGGAAAAATACAGCTACTGTCACCAAAATTAATGGTACTTTGACAATATTAATTAATGGTGTTGAAGTCGATGCACGAAATGGATTTGAATATCCATTGGATACAGCTGTTTATGATTTTAAGTAAGTATTAGCACAATTTCTCGTCGTTGGCCGTAGAAAGTTCAGTGTTTTCCCCCGGCGTTGAAAAAGGTGAGCTACATTTGGAGTCGATATTGTCTACACTGAATTATTCGACGATTTTTTAATTTTTCCCGACGCTGCGGCTATCAGAATTAAAATGTTATTTTGCATCCCAGAAGCTCCAACAAATTATAGATTAATAATTTGACTACATCGTCTCCACAAAACTGATATATTGTGTGAATATGACCTCAATCGGTCAAGTCGTTCAGAAGTTACCAGCATGGAGACTAGACAAGGAGTCCGAACTCCATGTAAACAAATAATTGACAAAAATAAGATGTCAGTAGTAAGTTTTCTTTTGCACCCCGGAGGTAGTGGAGAGAGTATAAGGCGCGAGTTTGAATTGAAAAACATGACGCATTTATTTAGCATTATAAAAGTTATTTGCAGCCAAAGTATTTTTCCAATAAAATACTGTTTTTAATAAATGAAATAAAGTAATTAGTTGAAGTAAGCGATAGTTAAAAATTCACAAAATAATAACAAACATAACAATAAAAAACAAAATAATTATAAAACATCGAATAATTAAATAGTAAAGTTGGAATTGTAAAAATGAAAATAAATTAAGTAGAAACAAATCATATTAAAATCAATTTAGAAGATTATTGAATTAAATACTAAATTAAACTTTTATTTTTTAATAATAAGTCTAACAAAATGACAGATATATACTGCACTCCTATTTATTATACTCCTATTCACTTCGGTACTGATGGACAACTAGCGACGTTAGTGGCACAAAAAGTAAATATAACTTCTATCATTACGTTGACATATTTTGTCAATTCTCCCGTTTGAGTTCGGTCTCCTTGTCTAGTCTCCATGACACTTACACAGATAATTAACAGTAGAATCCATTTAATTTCAGAATATTTAATAGAAATCATGGAATCGTAGAAATCGATAGTAAATTTAGTGGAACTTGGTTATATTTTACAGAAGAGTATATATTACTAACTACACCAGGATTCTATAAGGGTCGTTTATGTGGAAAATGTATATTACCCAAAGATTAAATTGTTTGTACTAAATATGGGGTATCCCAAACAATCTACACAGACTTTTAAGAACAAGTACTCTCTCCAGACTGCGTCACTTTAGATTTCAAATCGTGCGTTAGTGTTCTAATCACTTCATTTTCGAATGTACGTCTGTCTGTCTGTCTGTGAGTTATCACGATAACTCAATTGTCCTGAATTGATATTGTTAGTCAACCCATCTGCGATTTGTTTGTTTCTATAGTAGGTTTAATAATAAAAAGAGATTAATGAAGATCTTTTAGGTCGGCGGCATCGTGTACTAAGATGTATTCGGCACAGGATGTATTCGGATAAAAAAACTCAGTATATACAGGATATTTAAACAATGAAGTCAGTTCATTGTTACATTTCTTGTTTTATAAAAAAAGCCTGTACGATTGTGAAGGATATTCTCATTATAAATTTAATAAAAAATTAAAATAAAATATATTTATCACTATATTTGTTGTAAATAAACTATCGAATCTAAAACTACTAAAAACGGTACGAAACCCCACAGAATTAGATGCATACGAAAGTTTCTACATACACAAATTAAGAAAACAGACAATGAATTTAGACAATAGCCCAATTCCACATTCTGATTTAATCAAATTAAACCATTTTCAAAAAATCGAATACCTAAATATCAATGCCAGCTTCGATACCCTCAATGTAGTGACAAAAACAACGCCGCATGGTCAATAAATAGGTGGAGCTCTTCACACACCTAATTCGTTAGTCAGTCAACTCAAATAATCCTCAGGTCAGATTATAAACTCCGTCAAATCGTATAAAAGGACAAAACTTTTTTAATATCATTGTGAGACACGCACCAAATTAGCAAAAACAACATATTTCTGAATCCATATTCCAGAGATAGTTACGATTAGCTAATTCATACTGATGATGACTACCTTGTAGTCGAAATACGTATTTATAAAATACAAACAAATGTTCTAGGGGAATTGGGGCAAAAATGTGAAATGTAATTTCAAAAAAGCAAGAGTTCTCTTTGATTATTTTAATAATCTTTATTAAAACTATTTTATTAATTTGTTACATAACTTTCTAATTGCACTAAACGATTCTTTTTCACATCTTCAAAGAAATCACAACATCGCGTTAAATTTTTACGATTTGAAATTGTTGCATAAGTTTCTAATTGTGTCAACCAATTTCTGTTACCTTTAATAAAATCTAGCCGTTCAATCATTTGATTTGTAGTATTTGAATCCGGTTCACTTTGTAATTGATCCGTATGTATTGCTTGTAAACTGTAATAATCACGTTGATAAAGAAATACTCCCATTAACAAGTGCCATACATTAAATTCCGGCCATAATACATCGGTAAAATGTAATTTTGTACCACCGAGCTGAAAGAAATTACAATTTATTAGATTCATTTTAGTGATGGCCGTGTGGGGAAAATTTTATTTCGTGGTTATATAGCTCAAAAAAAAACGTTAGTTCGATATTCAAATAAAACCTACAGGATTTCCGAAATTATGGCACAACCAAGTACGTCAATTTTAAAATGTTTTACTGCAAATAATGCTTCATGCCATAAATACATAGTAAAAAAAAATTCGTTACGCAGCAACTGCTTCAACTTAGCGAATTTCCTTGGAATAAATAAATTACTCTCTAGCGGTCACAATGTTAGTCTGATCAAAATGAAATGTCGTGTCTGATTTTAGTATTTGCATGGCCAATTTTATTAATAAATAACATACGTCAAGGGGAAAGGGGGGCATAAAGATAGAAGAAAACACAAAATATAAAATATCTCTCTTAATATTAGAACAATCGAAAAATGCGTAAGAAACAAAGTTGTAGAAAATCATGTTTGCTACAATTCATCACCTTATCATTTTTGCTCAAACTCTAATATGTACAGAGATAGTGAGAAATTTAATTTTCAATCTTAAACCGTCAATATTTCTGTAAATATTATTGTAACAGAAAAAATGATAAGAAACAAAATTACAGTAAAACTTAATACCTACAACTTTACTTCTTATAAAATTTTCGATTTTTCGAATATTAAGGGAGATATGTCAAATTTTGTGTTTCCCCCTCCCTCTAAACCCCCCTTTCCCCTGCTCCGATTTTACCCATTAACGAACTTAACCTTTTGAATACCAAAAGCGCTTCAAACACCAAATCTCATTCCGATAAAATGAAAACTGTGACCGCTAGAGTGATTACAGACACACATATATGTATATATATATATATATATATATGTCCATAGATATATATATATAAATTTTACAGATGGTGATTTTTGACATCTACAAGGTAGGATCGATGGGCATTTGAAGAAATTTTTGCGAAATTTTGACTTCGGTACGGGACCAATAGCTCTATTTCCTTTCAGGAAATTCGCTAATAAAAAAGCAGCCAATGATACGAATTTGATTCTTAAGGACGTTCATTTGCTATCTTAAAATCAAATGAGTACTATCTTTAAGAAAATTTATTTAGGTTTAACGGTTAGGTTTGAACGGTTTAAATGGGAGTTGTATTGAATTGGCACCAATATTCTTACCTGCCAAAGAAGAAAATCACTGAGACGAATTTCACCAGATGTTCTTATTAAAATGTCAGGTTCTGGACTCTCATTTAAGTACATACATTGCGACAATAAATCTTCATCGATATCATCAACGGTAATCAAGTCTTTTTTAATACCATTAATCAGTGTTTCTACAGCATTAGTAATTTCTTCTCGTGCTAGTAAATAAAAATGCAAAATTTATAAACTTAATTTCATCGCAAGCGATAGATCAGTCAGAAATTTTATTTACCTGTATAAGCAAATGCTACATTTAAAAAAGCTGTTTTATTATCCTTAGTCATCAACATAGCTTCTGCTATCGAATTACGAATATCTGGTGGTAATAGTGATAATTTTCCGATAACTCTTACACGAACACCATGTTCCATTAATTTATCTCTTTAAAACAAGATAAATAAATACATAATTTTATTAATTAATTAGTCACATGTCTCGACGCAGTATCAATCTCAACTAATTTTTCATGAATTATCAATTACCAAAATGATTCTCCAATAAACAATATCCATAAAAATTTGTACCTAGATTCAGTCATTACAATAAACAGATTCATATCACGAAGTAATCTCACTTTTCATGAAAAATCTGCCAGGATTCATACTACGATATGAAATGTAATTAAGTGGTAATAATAAAAAAAATTTTCAAAAAAAAACAAAACATACTTTTCATTTAAAAGTTGTGCAAATTTTTCTCTAGCTAAATCCAATAATTTATCAACCTCTTCTTTACTTCTTTTAAAATTTTCTATACTAAATGCATACACAGTCACTTCATTAATACCAATCTTTCGACACCATTCTAATGTTTGTGCTAATTTATGGAAGCCTTGTGAATGTCCTTCAATTTTTGCTTTATTTAATTTAACTGCATATCGTCGATTACCATCCATAATGAAGGCGGCATGTTTAGGTACTGGACCCGATTTGATTATACTAATCGCTAGATTTTGTAGCCAAGACAGTGGTGTATCCAAAATCCAAGCCATTTTTGGTACAGTATAGTTTTTAATATTTGGATTACTAAAGATTTAATGCTTTATCATTATATATTTATAATATCCTCCAACAATTAAAAAATGAGTTCCACGTTTAACCAAACATCAATCAACTCAATCAACTGACATGTGGGAAGATAATCAAAACATGATAAAATCAAGTGTCAAACATAATTGTCAAAAAATATCAGTAACCAATAAAATGTTAAATCCCACTTATAAATTTTAAGAATTATTGGGTAAGTTCATCAAAGTTAAATGTTTCCCATGTTGTAAAATTAGATGTATTGAGATCTCTGGCAAGGGGTGGTGCTCAATATTTTAACCTACTAGCGGTAGTTATTAAGTTATTCGCCAGAGTGCGGCCTACACGAAATTTGTAGGCCGAAAGGTATGTCAGAGGAGTTGGGGCAAGAAACATCAACCTACTAGCTCTAGTTTATATTTTATCCACCAGAGAGCATACCCAAGTGCTAGAGATTCTAATAAAACGAATTTCATACCAACCCCTTGCCTTTTTTAAATTCTGATGTCCCCTATAGGATATATTAGAGATCACTTCTAGATGAGTGTGTAGTGGACTCGCTACTAAATCTGAATATACTTTCATATTTAGATAACTCTACGAACACACTACATATGCACTTATTTCGGTAACTATATGTTGTTACTTCAGTAACTACCAACAAACTATTGTCAGATTATTTATTAGGCAAAATAAAGTTTGGTTTCATTCCCAAAATTGTATTAATTAATTTCTTGTAGAATAGGTTTTAGCACTTCTTGGAACCTTCTCTTCAAGTCCAACAAGTGTTCAAACTTTTCGAATCACCCCCCGCCCCCCATAATAATCAAATTTTCCCATGTGGGGCGTGGTTACAAACTTAGGACTTAGCTGTAAATAATACCTTTATATATATTACATTTTTAAAGGTATAATAAACAATTATACAATTAATTATGTATATTAATTATTTGTAGTGAATACACCCTTTTGATCAGTAATTATTTTTCAAAAGACACGTGTGCTCTATTTATTGATGAAAACCACTGTCCTGTCCAATAAACAATTAAGTTTATTCCACAATCTATTATCTATGGTTTATTCGACTATTATTTATATACAAAGTTATAAAAATCATGTAATGAAATATTATTTAAAAATTATGGTTTTAACCAAGGAGGTACAGAAACTACCACCTTGGTTTTAACTACTGCGGTAGAAGTAGACATGGAAACTACAATTTTAAAAATTCTAAAAATGATAGCTGAGAGCCAGAGAATAATCTTGAAGCTTTTGTATAAAACTTTTTTTCTTAAAATACGATCCTTAAAAATTTTTTCGGCGTTGCATGACTTTCCGCCCATTCTGTATAATGTTAAATGTATACAGCCCGTATTTTAAAATACACCCAATCTACAAACAATATATAGTGTATCAATCGCTGTCTATATGTAGTGTACTATGATATGGTTTACTTTGTATTTACTTTGTATACACACTAATTACTTAAACTGTATTAAAATCAGTAGTGTATAACATATAACTATTATACTTATCACTACTCTCTAACTACAATCATTTATATATAGTTGTGTGTGTGTGTCTACATATATACGTAACAAAGACACCATATCATGTTGTCGCTATAACTACATATAGACAGCGATAAATACACTATACATTATTTCCAGATTGGGTGTATTTTAAAATACGGACTGTATATATATGATATGAATCTTTCTTTACACGTAACAAACAATTGATATCATATATATATAACTATGGGTTCCTAAAAATAATTACATCCACAGATTTATGACATTCAAACAGACCTAGCTCTTAAACTAAAGCATTTAGAGCTTTGTGTCCATTTTTTTTCCTGATCTTGATTGATTGATTAATCATGGATTAATCTTTAATCAGGATGCCAAGATCTACTAAATCCTGCAATATAAGCAAATTTGACCGAAATCCAATTTCTATAAGATTAGTGCGGGGGTTTATAAGTTTATAAATTAAGCTTTTAAACATAAAAATGTTAATGTTTTAAATTAATAAATTTTACTAACGGTTTTTGTATTTGTTTCTTTACAATACGTACTATCGGCCACAAAAGTAGCGCTCATTTTTTAAAACATTTTCTTTGATTTGTGCCTTATTCATTCAATTTTTGGGTAAATGTTTTAAATAAAAGTTATTAGTATATTTATAATGAACAACTTTCACTCGAAACATTTTATCTAAAACCGAATGAATAAGGCACAAAACAATTTTAAAATTTTGAAAGATGAGCGCTACGGTCATGTGTACAATGTATAGCAATGTAGGGTTGTATTCGCTTGCAAATAACTGGTTCAGAATCACCCGCGGATAAAAAACCGGATCATTAGATATGTAATAAAAACCAAAAAAATTGTTAAACGGTTAATTGTGTGGAACTATATATTGAAATTTTCTTTCAGAAGACTATGATGGTTTATATTCAATAGTTATGGTTATAATATTCAATACAAAGCAACCCCATTCTTTTACAATTAACTGTTTAATTATTTTGTTTTTTAGTGGGTTGCCTACTAATAATAGCGTGTATATGTTTATTTTTGTAGAAATATAAACTTTTTTAAGACTAAAAAATTAATTTTGTCGTATTTTCGAATTCCATCAAGATTATAACTCAAAAACGAAACAAGATAACAAGCTGAAAATTGTTGAGCATATTTTTATTTCTTTAACAAAGGTTTTGAAATCTATGAGTGTAATTGGAGAACAAGCCTTACAAGGATTGTAAGTTACGGCCCTTCTTTGAATGTGAAGCAGGTGCTCTTGTTGGTGGCATTATTGAGCCACTCAAAAGCTCGTATTTGTTACCACTCCCACCCCAATCGTTACGCTGCGTCCTATGTTTGTCTCCTACTTAATAATACGTCAAAAAATCTGACCCCCTTCAATATAATTTTTTACAAAACTTTATCCTGCGTATTAAAGAAAAAAGGAGGAATAAAATTGATGAAGGAGTTTCAAACGTCGCGTCTCGTCACGTTTTGTCGGGCCCCATCCCTCCCTCCTCGTCACACATCGTCACGTAAGGAAATTGTCCTTCTCCCCTTAATACGGACTTATCTTTTCGATAGCCCCTTTGTTTAGCTTGAGCGAAACGTTTGAACACATTTGTGAACGTTACTCGTGTCAAATTTTTCAAATTCCCAATGGTATGGATAGGAATTTCTTCTAAAGCGGTATTGTATTGTATTTTTTGGATTGTATTTATCACCCTTCGTTTAACATCAATGAAATTTACCATGCTTAACAGTAAAAGACAGTTTTCGATGACATTTCAAAAGCGATAATTTGACTAACTATCTACCTTCTAATTACAAAATAGAATATATAAATAAAAAACCAACCACAAAATTGAATTTTAGACCCAAAACAATCAACTATAACATAATATGATGAATTTTATGAACAGACTCTTTTGAGGTTACACTCCTGTCTTAAATCGAATTAATTTATGGAATAAAAATAGTTTTAGCGATGTTTGATTTTAACAATCAATGAATTCGATATGTTCTAAAGAGGAAATATTTAAATAGACTTCTTCTAATTTTATCAAAACAAAATTCTTTTAGATAAAGGTCAAGGATTAAACGAATTAGAATACAAAGGTGGAAATAATTATAAATCATAATCGAATGGTATATCACAATTTCTAAGTAATATACTTTTACTAGTAAACTGACCGAATTTTAGCAAAAAAATTTCTAAATATAAATTAAAATTTCTCAAAACAAAATGCTTCATGAAATTAAATATAGATCATAGGATTGTACGATTTTAAAACACGAAGGACGAAAATAATTTGTATTTTATTCGAATACATAATCATTTTAAAATCAATTACAATTATATCGATCTCGAAAATCATTTTATAAGACGTAAACTATGTTTTTTTCTCTCAAATTTTATGATATTTTTATAGACCAGAAGCTAGAATGAATTAAAATAAAAGGTTATGGGAAAATTCGATGATAATAAAATAGTCTGTATTTCACCATAATTATCAATAAAATTTCATAGAAATATGAATAAGAAAAAAATTCTGGTAATAACTTTATAGAAAAAATGTCGGTGTAATATACGCCATCTGTACCAATCTAGTACGAACTATCAGCTGTTTATATTCATACAATACCCCTTTTACCCTTCTGTACACCGCATCCTCAAACTGAATAGATGTATTGTGCATATAGCGACGCCATTGTATAGTAGATATAAAAGTATCAAAAATGTGGTATAAGATGATTTGTATGCAAAATAATTGAATTAAGTGTTAAAAAATAAGTGATGTATTCATTAAAAATCAATCAAAATGGACATTGAAAGTTTACGACAACGTTCAGTGTTAACACCAGGTTGGTATATGTGCTAATACATATGAAAAAAGTGATCTGAAAATGACAACTAACAATTGTAAGGTAAATCTAAACACCATCTTTACTTTTTTGCAGAATTGTATTTTTTAATAACAAAGTTTTTAACGACTGGACCACTGAAACAAACAGCAAAGGTGTGTAAATTAATGAAAAATCTGGAAAAACTTTTAATTCTGTACATGTTTTTGATAGTTATTTTCGCTTTTTTAGGTGTTACAGGATGAAATTGAAAAATATAAGGTAAGTTCCTGCTAAAACTATTGTTGATATTTAGAACAAGTGGCTGTTTACACATGGTTTGCACGTGCTTTTTTCTGTCAAAACTGTGGGGGTCTTTGACCCAATCAAAATATTATTGACATTAAATCGATTTTTTTGTTTTTTTTCGAAAATTTCTAGATTTTACCAAAACGACTAGATTGGGAAGGAAATGAGCATTTTCAGACTTTCGAGGAATTGGTGAGTTCGAAATTTTTTTAAATTTTTTTCGCGAAAATTTTGTTTTTCCGATTTTTTTCGATGTCTAAAATGGAAATAATTACGATAATCTTGAAATTTTTTAAGATTTCGAAATTTTCGGTCGAATCGAAAAATTTGATGAAATTTGATGATTGATGGGAGAAATTAGTAGAATATTCTAACATGTACACAGGGTTGAATTTATCTTTGCGGTGTATATAAATATCTTTGTTTAATTTATGTATGTTGTATATAGTTTTCTTTTTTTATTTATGATACGTCACAATCAATATTTACAATGCCGTATTGTGATTGGTTTAAATTTGTTATGGAGTGAGTGAGAATGTGTTTGTATCAGCTGCTGTCTGTTCAAGTCTAGATTACTAGGGTTGCCAATTTATTAGTTATATCTTAGCATTTATATCTATTGATGTTACGGTAGTATGTATACATTCAAAAAATTATTGTCAATTTGAATACAAATTAGTTTATAAGATAAACTGGACCCGAAACACAAATATATACAGTTGATTTTCACATTAAAATTAGATTTATGACGTTAGTAAACGACTTGGAAAGCCTGGTAATTTTGATTTTCTGGAAAAGTCAGAGATGATGATTAACCGATTATCTTCAGAATCGAAATGTTTCTATGTAAATTAATGATTTTACTAAAACCTAACAAATGATCGTCAATAAATTAATTTCAAACAATGACTTGATGGGGGCAATCCTAGTAATTTTATGTATGTGTAAAATATATTAACTAATAATTCACCTAAGAAAAACAATTTTTTCTATTTATAGGATTTCTTAAATTTATTTTTAACGACTATTAAAAATTTCTATTCGAAATTTCTAGTCATTCCCTCTCATAAAACTATTATGTCCATTGTTATTTAGTGTTGACATTTTTGCAAATCACCTACTTAAAATACGAGTGGCTTATTTTAAAAATAAAACTTAATATTTTGTCATTGATTAGATTTTTCCACCTTATATAATCAGTATAGGAAAATTTATACAAAATGACTGTTATTTGACGAAAATCCTTTATAATTATTAAAACAAATATGTTAAATTTTCGTAAAAACTATTTTTATTTCAGATTATAATTTTGGAAAAATTGTTCCTTCTTCAGACAAAATACTAATGGACCACCAGTATTATATTGTCTGAAGAAGAAACTGTGTTTCCGAAACTATAGTCAATAATAATATTTTTTATGATAATTTCAAATATTTGTTTCGCTTAATAATAATCATATTTCATTTTATAAAAGTAACATAATAATTATTTAAAGAAACATAATCCCTATTGTCCTTTTTAACGTGTATGTTGGTTATACGTTGTAATCGACCTCCTCACTTGTAGGAGGGTTATAATCTCCGAGATTCTTTACTTTTGACATTTTCATCACACATGATATAACTTATGCATGAGAAAAATAAATTTATCTCACAAATATTCACCATGAACTTTCGTTTGGAGCATCTCCGTATACGGGAAAACTCCCGCTTATCTGCGAAATTGACTAAAAAAAGTATCAACATGAAAATTATTTTAAACAATTTTAATTTTTAGTAGAGTATCTTATTTACACTAGTTATTTTTATTTAATAATCAGTAGTTAGTTATCTGTACTTCAAAAATTGTTGGCTAACTTTTTCACTATAAATCAGTCAACTAATTTTGCTTTCGACGCAAAAAGAATAAAGAATTTTAAATGTATCAAAATTTTAATAATCAACCAAACTGATATAAATTTTTTCATAAAGTTAACATTAAACATTAAAGTCAACTTTAACTGTATTTAAACGCCACAATCCCCGTTTTATTAATTCCCATAGTTTCCTTTTTATTAAAATGAATAATGCAATTTCAAAGTGCTATCAATAATATAAAATTCTGTTGACTATATCACTATCTCATTCAGTTTTAGTAATCTCTCGTGTCACATTTCATCATTTCGGTACAATACACGGTGTAGTCCATCCTGTAGACTAGACATAGGGATATCAAAAATGAAATAGCGTATTCAATTTGACAACTTACATATATTTGAAATTATATTTCAAATTTTGCCACAATTCCTAGAACATTTGTTTGTATTTTATAAATACGTATTTCGACTACAATGTAGTCATCATCAGTATGAATTAGCTAATCGTAACTATCTCTGGGATATGGATTCAGAGATAGATTTAGATATGGATTTAGAGATATTGCTTGTTGCTAATTTGGTGCGTGTGTCACACATATATTATTTCTGTTTATATTAAGTCTTGTCTAGTCTTGAAGATTTTATCCGATATATTTTCATGAAATTGAATACATTGAATTTGTAGGAACAAAAATATCCTCATATAAGTGCTGAACATTTACTACAAATATGCAGCCGTATTGGACCAATATTAGATCGCGAGATACCACCAAGTGTAAAAGGTGTTGTCTCATTATTGGGAGCTGGTCGACAATCATTGTTACGTACAGCGGAAATCAAATCAACAATCAGTCCATTAGTAGAGTATGCAATACGATGGAAAGGAAAACCTCTACTACAGCCTGTGCACGCAAGAGAAAAAAAACATAATATTGGTATGAATACTGAGTTAAAAAAACATCCCCCCCCCGAACTCGAGAGCAAAAATTTAATAATTCTGTTTGATTTTCTTGAAACAGTTAATGTTTTATGTGGCAGAGAATTTTCTGGATCAACTAATCGAAAATATTTAATATCACCGAATTTATTTTCAAAACAACAATTGTTAAGACGAACTTTGGGTCATTTGTCAGCTGTATATTGTTTGTTATTTGATCGAACGGGACTGTATATTATCACAGTAAGTTATTATATATTATTTATAGTAAGTAGAACCCCAATTATACGGAATAATTGGGACCAGATTCGATTTGGAGGAGGATAATCAAGTATCAAGATAATTGTGTAAATCATCTTTTAATTAATTAATACTAATTATTATTTTAGGGCGCTGATGATTTACTTGTGAAATTATGGAGTACAGTAGATGGTCGTTTATTGAACACATTTCGTGGAGCATCTGCTGAGATTACAGATATCGATATTAATTTTGAAAATAGTTTATTAGCGGCAGGCTCACTCGATCGATTATTACGAGTATGGGATTTACAAACAGGTGCACCAGTTGCTGTCTTGTCAGGGCATACTGGTATGATCACATCAGTGAATTTTTGTCCATCACCCAGATGGGACTTACGATACTTGATTACGACCAGCACAGATGGATCTGTTGCATTTTGGACGTATTCGTACAGTAAAGGGAACAAAGCATCTTTTATGTGAGTGGTGGTGGTAACGAGATCATCACATCCGATAAGCATATTTATTCAATAATAAAATATGCTCTTTGTTTTAGGTCAAAACCATTGCAATACCATGAACGTATGCGACCCGGGCAAGCTCAAATGATTTGTGCATCATTTTCACCTGGTGGAATGTTCCTAGCAGCTGGTTCCGCTGATCATCATGTCCGTGTGTATTTAATGCATGGCGATGAGGGGCCACACAGAATATTGGAACTTGAGGCTCACAGTGATACAGTTGATTCCATACAATGGGCACATCATGGACTAAGATTTGTTTCTGGCAGTAAAGATGGTACAGCGCATGTGTGGCATTTTGAAACACAACAATGGAAGAGTCATCAATTACTGATGAATACACGTTTACCTGGGTTAGTGAATAGATAGATCATTTTGGATCATTTTTAAAAAAGATCTTGTTTTAAAAACAAGTAATCATATTTTCAGAACTCCACCATCCGAAGAAGAAAATAAAAAATTAAAAGTAACAATGGTGTCGTGGGATTGTTCTGATACCTGGGTGATCACAGCTGTCAATGATCATTCGTTAAAAGTATGGAATGCTGATACGGGGAAATTAACTAAAGTATTAACTGGACATCATGATGAAGTCTATGTGTTGGAATCACATCCTTTGGATACAAATATACTGCTGTCGGCGGGTCATGATGGACAAATATTCATATGGGATATCCATAAAGGTGGTCCATTAGCCAAATTTATAAATACAATTGAAGGGCAAGGCCATGGAGCTGTGTTCGATGCAAAATGGTCACCAGATGGTAATTCCATTGCGGCAACCGATTCACATGGTCATATTTTAATGTTTGGTTTTGGATCAAATGAACGTATGAAAAGTTTACCCAAAGAATTGTTCTTCCACACAGATTACAGACCATTAATGCGCGATGCTCAACATTGGGTGTTGGATGAACAAACCCAAACAGCTCCACATCAAATGCCACCACCATTTCTGGTCGATGTTGAAGGTAATCCTTATCCACCGTATTTACAACGTCTCGTTCCTGGACGTGAACATTGTCCGGGGGAACAGCTAATACCAAACATTGCATTCGGTGATGGTGGAGCGCAAGAGGTGATTGAAGGAATACCTGCACAAGAGCCTAGATCCGATTTAGATTTAATGATTGCCGCTCTGGCTCAAAGGCAATATGGAGAGGCTGGTGATAATGATCAAGATAATGGAAGTGGAATCTTTAATCGTCACATGAATTCACCACGCGATCAAAGGTATCGTGTTGGTATGCGAAGACACGGTGATGTTGAAGGTGTCCGCCAGAGTAGTGGCAATTGGCAACATGATGGGAATATAAAATGGACGCGACGATCATTAGTGAGACCGTTATCAATGTATGCATTGGAGAATGCTAAACAGAAAGTAGCTGCAACGGGTGTTTTGGAAATGGAAATATATCGACGTGAAATGCGACGTCGTCCTGTAATGATTAGTACAGCGGCTATTGTTACAGGAAAGAAATTGGGACGAACAAGGGGGGCAAGACGTAATCGTCAGGCACCTGCGTATCGTACCCGAGCAGCACGATCTGAACAGATCGAAGAGGAAGTAGTTAATCCACCAAGTTTATCTGGTGATAGTCCAAGTGATTCGGATAACAGTGAACGTGATTCAACCGCTCGCGAAGAAGATTTACAAACAAGTGGTAGCAGTTCATCGGACTCGGAAAGTTCTGGATATTCCGATTGGGTTGCCGATCATGGTGTGACACTTGAACCACCGAAACGTTCCAAACGTAAACCAGTTAAAAAACGGCCGTTAACCCCGCCAAGTGAGACAGATAAAAAACGACCGGCTCGTAAGAAGAAAGTTGCAAAAATTCCACAGCAATTAGTTGAAGTTCCTGAAGCATTTCGTCCGCCCGAATGGCTTAGTGAGACCATACCTAGAAAAGCACCATATTATCCTCAAATGGGTGATGAAGTGATGTATTTTCGACAGGGTCATCAATTGTATTTGGATGCAGTGCGTGCCAAAAGTTTATATGAAATGGGAGCGCGCAGTGAACCGTGGCTAAAAACAAATTTACGAGCGGGGGAAGTAGTGAAAGTGGTCGGTATTAAATATGAAATACGACCGCCACGTTTGTGTTGTTTAAAGTTAGCTCTAATGGACTCAGATCGACAATTAACTGGTGAAACGTTCACAATTAAATATCATGATATGGCTGATGTTTTGGATTTTTTTGTACTGAAGCAAACCTACGATACGGCCATGGCACGTAATTGGCAACCAACAAATCGCTTTCGATGTATGATCGATGATGGTTGGTGGTTGGGAACAATTGAATCTCAGTCACCCATTAATAGTACATTTCCCGATTCACCGTTTATGTGTTTTCGTGTTCGATGGGATAATGGTGAATACGAACATATGAGTCCTTGGGATTTGGAACCTGTTAATGAAGATCGTATGTATTTGAATATTTGCTAACTTTTTTTTTAGCGAATTTCCTGAAAGGAAATAGAGCTATTGGTCCCGTACCGAAGTCAAAATTTCGCAAAAATTTCTTCAAATGTCCATCGATCCTACCTTGTAGATGTCAAAAATCACCATCTGTAAAATTTATATATATATATCTATGGACATATATATATATATACATATATATATATGTGTCTGTAATCACTCTAGCGGTCACAGTTTTCATTTTATCGGAATGAAATTTGGTATTTGAGGCGCTTTTGGTATTCAAAAGGTCAAGTTCGTTAATGGGTAAAATCGGACCAGGGGAAAGGGGGGTTTAGAGGGAGGGGGAAACACAAAATTTCACATATCTCCCTTAATATTCGAAAAATCGAAAAATTTATAAGAAGTAAAGTTTTAGGTATTAACATTTACTGTAGTTTTGTTTCTTATCATTTTTTCTGTTAACACTAATATTTACAGAAATATTGACGGTTTAAGATTGAAAACTAAATTCCTCACTATCTCTGTACACATTAGAGTTTGAGCAAAAATGATAAGGTGATGAATTGTAGCAAACATGATTTTCTACAACTTTGTTTCTTACACATTTTTCGATTGTTCTAATATTAAAAGAGATATTTTGTATTTTCTTCTTTCTTTATGCCTCCATTTCCCCTTCACGTATGACATTTATTAATAAAATTGGCCTTGCAAATACTAAAATCATAAACGACATTTCATTTTGATCAGACTAAAATTGTGACCGCTAGAAATTGATTTATGTATTTTAAGGAAATTCGCTAAGTTGAAGCAGCTCCTGCGTAACGAATTTTTTTTATACCCTGCATATATTATAGTTATCTAGCATTACCCGTTGAGGCTTCTTCGGCCGCTAAAATTTTTGTAAAGCCCTTATAACTGAGTTCTTATAACATGATATTTCTCCGCGTCAAGGACTGATTGTCTTAAAACGCTTCATGTCTCTCAATTTTAAAATACTGAACTTCTATACAAATGCTAACCCCGTTTTCGAAAACCGTGTAATAAAAATGACTCAAAAGTCAATTCATTTACGTTATAGGAATGCCGGATACAGTTGGTGGAGCAGTTCCTGTATTACCAGAAGAAATTCAAGCAATATTATATCAACCATCAAATGAAGAATGGACGGGTGGTGATCGTGAAGCCACATGTCGTCGTGTTATTAACGGTTTGGATCAAGTGATGGGATTAGCCATAGCTGAACCATTCTCTGCACCAGTCGATTTAAATCATTATCCAAGTTATGCCTTCGTTGTTGAATATCCAATTGATTTGACAACAATTAAAGCACGATTTGAAAATCATTTTTATCGACGCATCACTTCCGCCCAATTTGATGTACGTTATTTAGCAACAAATGCGGAGAAATTCAACAAACCACACAGTCAAATTGTTAAGCAGGCTCGAATTGTTACCGATTTATGTTTAAGAATTATCAAGTAAGTTTGGAAATTCTACAAAGTAGTTTTGTTTTTTAACCCGACTTCAAAAAAGGAGGATGGTTCTCAATTCGTCTGTATTTTTATTATTTTTTTTTTTTATAATGTTTGTCACCTCAGAACTCCGTCATTTATGAACCGATTTTGAATTTTTGCGGTGTCCAAAAGTTATGTGAATTTCTCTATGCTGACACCGACTCCAAAAATAACAATAATTGTACAAATATATTTAAAAATTTTTGCTTAGTAGAACTAAAATTGGCACAAGAATATGCAATTATTTTTTTTACTTTTTAGTGAATTTTTTTGTTATAGAATATTTGATTTTTGTAGTCGGGTTTCCATTTTGTCAAAATATGGTTTATTTTTTTTAAATATATGCGAACATTATTTTTAAGGGACGATTTCTCTTGAGTAAATTAATTTTATCTTTAATATTAAAATACTACGTACGAGATGTGTAGGAGATGTAGCGTCCAAAAGATCAGTAGAGAAACTATCCATTATCTAGGGTTCTATAACTTGGGATCTATTTGTCGGATTCACTGAAACTTTATTTTTTATGATATTCAATTTAAAAAATATATATTTTTTCTATTTCTTAAAAAAAAAATTTACCTTTGTTTCTTGAATACTCCAGAAAATACGATAATCCGGCCGATCGATACGAATCTCGAAAAAGTTTTCAAGTAATTGTTACGAAATCATTCAGAAAAGCTTGTAATTTTTCGTAATTATTAATCTAGGGATAGAAATTCAATCGATGTTGGTGCTGTTTATCATCAATTAGTCGATACCTACATTTCATCTGATTCAGATGAAGAGAAAACTGAACCAAATGCCACTGTCAATAGTAGTAATGGACCATCAACGAGTGGTCTATCGAAATCATCACGGATGCGACGTAGCAAACGATTAGATAAACCATCTGATTGGCGAAAAGAAGCGCTCTCATTGTTGGAATCATTATGGCAATGTGAAGATTCAACACCGTTTAGAACACCTGTTGATACAATGGAACATCCAGGTATATATACCGTCTCTTTGCGCCGAATTACTGATTCTGTCGAGAGATACAATGACTGTCCGTCCGTCCGTCCGTATGTGTGAGACTGTATGTCCGTCAACACCAGTTTTTTAATACAAATATATTACAAAGAATATTTATAAACATTATTTATTATGGTGCCTACTTTAATAATATAGTTATTATAATTTTAAGTACAAAAAAATTATTCTGTTCTCCATAAAACGCTGGGTTCAAATTTTGATTTTTAATCGATAATTACTCTTTGAAATGACCGCATCAACAGGTGTTAAATTTTTGAGGGAGGACAACTAAACTTAATTGAGATATTCAATTCACAAAAAAAAAAATAATTTGTATCTACTATTAAGCCTCCCGCATGAACGTCCTTAATATTAACCAATTTGTTGTTGTTTTTTTTATAGATTATCATCAATTAATCGATACTCCAATGGATCTGGGAACAGTTAAAGAAGACTTACTGGGTGGTAATTATGATTCACCAATCGGATTTTGCAAGGATATGCGATTAATATTTCAAAATTCAAAGAATTACAACACAAATAAACGATCAAGGGTATGTTTTCTTAATTTCTTTAAATATCAATTGCTATATTTATTTTTTCGAATCGAATATTTTCAAAATTGTGAAAATATTCGATATTTGAATTTGAACACACAAATAAATTCAGTTTCGATAGAATCAATCCTGTTTTTTTGCCAGGACAGGAGTGAGTGTAAATAACAAATTGAACTGAATGTATTTGTAGAAGAAAACAAATTTTCCTAATCATTTTTCATATGTGCACAACTGTATTTAGTTTTTTGTTGTTAATTGTTTTTCATTTAATCATTCCACTACACATTTTCATGCTGAATATTATAGGCGGACAACTTTATGGTGAGTTTAATTTTTCCAATAAAAAAACGAAAATTTATTTTCTCTGTTAAAAAAAAAGGAAGTTATTATCAATTCCAAATTATAATTTTTCTCCCCCACTTAAAATGCGAATAGTTTAGTTAATTTAATTTTAAAAAAAGTGTGTGTATCAGCTCCGACGCACGATGGAGTTTACTCCTTAAGAACGATTGTCTTTGCCCCATATATATATTGTCCATACTAAATTAAATATTTAATTATATGTATAACTCATACAAATTTATATAAACTACACTAATAATTAAATGTCCAATAAATAGAAAGCGCACATGTTCATATTATGTGCAATATATATCATATTAATACATGAATTAGCACTCACGTGGTGTTTATCGGATGTGCCAGCACTATTATCTACACCAGATTCTTCCATAGTTTATATAATTTTCACTTCATTTTATGTGAATATAATTATCATTATTCATAATCCACAATAATAATATTAATTATCGAAACTTTAAAATATTTATATAAATAAACTACACTAATAATTAAATGTCTAATAAATAGAAAGCGCACATGTTCAATATTATGTACAATATATATCATATTAATACTGACTGACTGAAAAAACGTAACGAGATCATTCTATCACTATATTTTATTGCTCATATATTTTTTTTCAATACCGGGCGGCTTATATGTAAAATCGATTCTTAAGGAGTAAACTTTAAAAATGTAATTTTTTATTTATTATGCATGGCTTTTATATTTCAAATATGTTTCAAGCATGTTCGTTAAAAAGTAAATCGCAATCTGACAATTGGAGCATGCTATAATTCGGTATTTTTATAATTACTTTGTTTAGAAATGTTTTTCGAATTTTTTAAATATTCATTTTCTACAGCTACAAGCTACCTCCCCCCCCCCCCCCCCCCCATAGAACTGTTTAATTCGTCTGTCGTAGGTATAAGAGTCCATGGTTAGATTGCTTCACACTCATCGAACATCATCAATATGCCTAGTTAATTAATAAGTATACATAATCCTGTGCAAATTACTGTAATTAAGCTAATTACAGGGTTTATAAAAATTTATAAGGGTTTATAAAATGACCTAATTAGTCCATTTCAAAAACGAAAAGAGATAATCAGTTGAAATTTTGTGTGTGTGTGTTTGTAGCGGTATCACTTCTTCATTATTAAATTATTATTTTAATATTATTTATCATTTTTATCTGTTGCTTAACAACTATAACTTCCCTCTATTATCACGGTTGCTTTGAATGTTAACAACTTTGATAATAGAGAGAAGTTGTTATAGTTGTTAAGCAACAGATAAAAATGATAAATAATATTAAAATAATAATTTAATAATGAAGAAGTGATACCGCTACATGTTCTAGAACATAAAAGTTCGTAATATATCATCCATCTTTAAAAGCGTAAAAGATAGAAACAAATTTAAAGACAAAGAATGTTCCTTTTTTTCAAAAATAAATATTTCGTTCGAAACTTTTTTCATAAACTCAGTATATATCGGATATTTAAGAGATTAACTCAATGATTATTTTCACTTGTTTTAATTCCAATTAATTTTGTTTAGACTTATCGAATAGCATTTTGAAATTTGATGTAATACTTAAATCCGGAATACTGAAATACTTTTGTAATTATTGAAAATCTTACAATCGCAGATATATTCAATGACGATACGATTATCAGCCATGTTTGAAGAACATGCACGTCGATTAATATACAATTGGAAAGCGGCACGTAGACGAAGCAATCCATCACGGCGCAAAGCAACACAACCAGCGAGCACAACACCATCCAAAATGAATACACGTTACAATGGTGGAGCTGGACCATCCAAAATACGTGATTTAACAACGAGTGAAGATGAAGACGAAGATGATGATGATGTCGATCGACGTGGCAAATCAACATCACGTACGAAAATGAATGGTACCGCCGTTGCAAACCACGTACAATCAAACAGTGCCACCAGCAGCACATATTCAAATACACGTACAACAACAAATGGTGGACCCACTGCCAGACCATCAATCAAATTACGGATCTCAAATAGACTGCAAACGAATTCATTGGACCAAAGTGATAGTGAACTTGATGATGATGATGACGATGAGAACAATGTTCAGAACTCTGAGTCGAGTGATAGCAGTGATTCAAGTGATAACAGTGAAACAAACAGTGATAACACACCGATTGCATCGTTACGCAGCAAACCGAATAAAACTGTGCCGTCGCAACCACCACCAGGACGAAGACGTGGTCGTATACCAAAGAAGCAACGTAGTGATTCGGAAGAGAGTTATAAACCAAATAAAACAAAGGGTAAAGCGTTAGTGAATAAGAAAACACGATTTAAAAATCGTCCCAAACGTAAAAAACAACGTACAAATTATGATTCAGACGATGAAGAATATTCGGAAAAAGTCGTTAATAAACGTGGTGGTCGTAAGAAGAAATTTGTTCAGTCCGATGATGAGGATGAAGATTATACAGACGATGAAGAAATACGTAAACGTGGTAAACGGAAAAAGTATGAAAGTGATTCTGAGTTTGAGATCAAACCGACGACGACACGCACTCCAAAGAAAACTAAAAAGATTGCGGAGGATCGAGATGATGACGAGTCGTTCGAAGAGGAATGGTTGGATAGTAATAGTCAGGATTCGAAACGTAGCAGTCGAGGTAAGATCTTTTACACTATTTTTTTATTCGTAGCTTTTTTTAATAAAAGTATATATATATATATATATATATCAGCACTACAGGCCTAGAACCCAGACCCTTGGCTTTCGAGCAGATATGTCTCCATCTGCTTCTGTTCTCCGCTACTTGTTTCCAGTTTTCAATTCCTTAGTCTTGTAAATCTTTTTCCGCTGCCTTGATCCAGCTGGTCCTGGACCTTTCTCTCTTTCTTTTTCCGGTATTTCCTCTGATCAGTACACTTGTCTCGCCGCTCTATCTAAGGGGAATCGAAATACATGCCCCAGCCATCTCAATCTCTGAGATCTAATCACATTTGTTATGCAGGGTTCTTTATATAGTTTGTACTAGTTCTTCGTTTGATCTTCTTTCCCAGCAATCCCCTACCTACTTGCCGGCCTCCAAAAACTGATCTTAACACTTGGTCAGTATCCCCGCCTGTCACGCGGGAGACCGGGGTTCGATTCCCCGCCGGAGAGCCACAAAAATGTGCGGGATATTTGTGGTAATCCCGTGGAGAGTAGTGGACTGTATTATAATAATATTCGAAATCCAAGTAATTATTTATTCCAATATTTATTGACATTCAATATAATTCCGTTTTACATCAACAATAATAATAATTTTAACACACAATATGATACCCATTTTAATATTTATATCACGGTACCAACACGATGTGTGTTCATTGATTAGCTGTTACCAACTTAATGCCTCTACTTACTGCTTCTATTCTTAACAACACATCGGTTGTTTACCAGTATATTTTACGTAAACACCACGTGCATTTGCAGCTGTGTCATAACAAGTATATATGAACAAAACAATAACAATTCTAAGTAAAAGATTGAACAACACTTTTCTCTCCCATATGTTCAGTGTATGTTTTTCTTTTTGGTTCAGCTTCCATACATAACTCGCTACCATACATTACTGTTGGCCGTATTATTGTTTTGTATACTCTAATCTTTGTGTTCTTTGATATGTGCTCTTGGAGTTAAAAAATTGCCTCAGTGCTTCAACGCTTCTTGAGCCTTTAGCAATTCTTTCGCGAATTTCTGACGATTCGTCACACCGACACTAGATAAAGTGACGCCCAGATAATTAAACCTCTCAACAAAAGTATACCCCCCCCCCCCATAAAATGAGGATTCAACCCCACGGAATGAAAAAAAGCAAGCTGAATTTTTTTTTATAAACCTTTGTTTAAACATTCTAACGCAGGCGTCGTCGGCAACTTTTTTTTGATTTCGGGTCAAAATAAATCAAAATGTGAATATTAAGAAGACGTTTCTGGTTCGTCTTCTTAATACCGTCAATTTAGTCGCCTTAAGACGAATACAAACATCTGGCCTCTGGCCTAACCTATTATTATAGGTTATCGCTCGGTCCTAGGTTGCCTACCGCTGCTGACCTCTGTTCTTAAGATTGAGACAAAAAAAATTCTCAAATAATCTCGTATCCGCGAGTCATCAACATTACGGGGCGGATTCAAAACTCGTCTATGGTTAAAAGATGGCTTCTATAAATATTTTATTATTATAGCTGAGACATAAATCGTCTTACTCACATCAAAATCGGATCACTTTCTGAGATTTTCGAAATGAAATCGTTTATTGACTCTCGGACTAACAAACAAATTTTCTATTTTTAGAAAATGAACGAATCACTCGATCCCAAAAGAATGTATCATCAGATGTCGATGAATCCAGTCAAAGTAGTTTTGTTCGGCGACCACGGCGTGCCAAAACAAAAACATTAAATCACGATTACAATGAAAATGATGATGATGAAGAGAACGATGATGCTGCGCCCCAATCCAACGTTGTCAATAATTCACAACAACGTCCAGTTCGAACGCGACGACCCCCCGTATATGAAGTTGCTTCCAAATCCGATAGTAATGACGACGAAGAAGAAGAGGAACCAGCGGAGGAAGAGATTGTAGAGAATGATGTGAGCAATGCTAGTGACCCCTTGGATGATGATGATGATGATGGAACTGAATCAAAACAATCGTTAATCGATCAACGATTAAATAACGATCAAGACGATGAAGATGATACATCAGACCCGTTGGAGCATGCCATCACACCCACAACACGTAAACGACGTTATCAAGAGAGCAGTAGTGACGATGAAACACTACGAAGTGCACGACCTCGACGTGGTAACAAACGCTTTAATTATGGTGAGAACTCGGATGATGACAGTGATGGTGGGGGGGATATTGGGGCGCGAACTCGGGGTCAGGATAAACGTAGTAACAATAATTATTCGTACGATAGTGATGAAAATACCGTTGTTTACGAACAATTAAATACGGTTAGTGTTAGTAGTCGTGGTCGTGTACGTAAACTCACTGCCAGAGCCAGAGCGCTACTCAGGGAATAAATTTTTTTAAATGTTATTCCGTTTTGTGTTTTTTTTTTTTTTAACAATCATAATATAGGCCAGCAATAGTAGGTGTGGTTTTTAAACGTACAACTGAAACAACGATGTATATTTTAAGCTGTGTCCACATATGCGCGGTACGCTCGCCGCTCGTGCGCATCGAATTCGTCATATTTGGACGGTGCGCGCGTGCAGCGCACAATGATCCATTTGAAGTCGGTTTTTTCAACGAACACTTTGTATGTTCGCAGCTAATATTTGGACGTGTTCGTGAAAGGTTCGTCGTTTTTAGCGCGCATATGATTATTATTATTTTTTTAATATTAATTGAAATGTAGTATTTTAGCGTCAACTTGAACATTTTTCAAGCTGAACTAAAATGTAAACATTTTAATTAATATCTTAAGATTATTTTCAGACTTTAATAACGGGTTTTTGTGATTGATTC
This sequence comes from Nineta flava, assembly GCA_963920215.1. Taxonomy (NCBI): domain Eukaryota; kingdom Metazoa; phylum Arthropoda; class Insecta; order Neuroptera; family Chrysopidae; genus Nineta; species Nineta flava. Next base: position 100,278,778 of record OY986043.1, read on the forward strand.
AACTTCACTGCAATATGAATATATATGTTCGTGGGTATCCTATGGATCGCTGGAGGTTCGTTGAAATCAACAATTCCAACGAACCAAAGGCGAGCGGCGCACACACCGCTCGGGGTTCGTGGCGTGTATATGTGGACGCACCTTAACACACTGTACAACAGGTTTGTTATTATGTTCTATAAAATGAGATACAAGTAAAATTTTTGTGGGTAGAGCAGGGGGAATATTGAAAAATAAATAAAATAAAATTGTCTACTTTCACTTGATTATGGATTACGGAGAATACAATACGACAGTCTGTGATTTTTCTCTCAGCTATAAATTGATCTGAGATGGCAAATACGTCACAGATATGTCTAATACTTTTAAAATAATCGATTAAGATTTTTTTTTAATTAGAAAGAGTATTATTTCTATCGACATGAGAGAGAACGCGATATCTTAGAAAGAGAGAAAAGATAACTTTTTAAATAGTAGTTGTATTAGTGCAGTAAATTTCGGCTCAAAGCATCCCTAATTTATTTATATACATATATCCCAGTTTGGTTTGTTGTAAAGTTATTTTCTATAACAAAACGCGAAATAAAAATGTCCAAAAATGTATCCTAAACAGTCAGGAGGGTTCTCCTATCCGTTATGTGTTTTCCGATGAAAGTGGACAATTTTACTCATAAATTAATGGGACAAAAATCTTGGTATGTAATACATTTTCCAAAAATATAGACGAGGGTGAAATATTAATCAAAATTTGCTTGTGTCGTCAATTCAGCTGGGATTATTAAACCAAATTTTTTTTCTTCCACACATAAAAAATTTGTAAGATCTTATCTATAAGCAGGCCTCTTAGTTTTATGTTGTTTTTGTTTGTTTGATTTTTATTTTTGAAAAATATTACTCAATTTGCTCAACATATAAATTTCTGAATAACAATAACCACTGTGTATTTATCGATTATTAATTATAAATATTTTATAATTGCAATAATAATGTTTAATAATAATTCAATTATAATAATAATCTGTATTAATATATTTTTAGTACAAAAAATGTACGATTGTTTTTTTTATTTGGTAGACTACGATTCGTTTGAATACAGGAGGAGGATCTCACGATTCAAAAACTAAACAAAAATTATGTATCATTTAATTTAAATGATCCAACAGCCATTTTCTCAATTAGCAAACGGTTCAATTTTTGCTCTATTCCGATATACGGGGGACTTGAAGAGTCTAGAATTTAGTTATTTTAATAATTCAATATTTTGTTCGTCTGAAATGTGAATTCAAATTGGTTTATGAAGCTTTTAGCGAATTTCCTGAAAGGAAATAGAGCTATTGGTCCCGTACCGAAGTCAAAATTTCGCAAAAATTTCTTCAAATGCCCATCGATCCTACCTAGTAGATGTCAAAAATCACCATCTGTAAAATTTATATATATATATCTATGGACATATATATATATATATATATATATATATATATATATATATATATATATGTGTCTGTCATCACTCTAGCGGTCACAGTTTTCATTTTATCGGGATGAGATTTGGTATTTGAGGCGCTTTTGATATTCAAAAGGTCAAGTTCGTTAATGGGTAAAATCGGACAAGGGGAAAGGGGGGTTTAGAGGAAGAGGGAAACACAAAATTTGACACATCTCTTAATATTCGAAAAATCGAAAATTTTATAAGAAGTAAAGTTGTAGGTATTAAGTTTTACTGTAATTTTGTTTCTTATCATTTTTTCTGTAACCCTAATATTTACAAAAATATTGACGGTTTAAGATTGAAAATTAAATTCCTCAATATCTCTGTACGCATTAGAGTTTGAGCAAAAATGAAAATGTGATGAATTGTAGCAAACATGATTTTCTACAACTTTGTTTCTTACACATTTTTCGATTGTTCTAATATTAAGAGAGATATTTTATATTTTGTGTTTTCTTCTATCTTTATGCCCCCCTTTCCCCTTGACGTATGTCATTTATTAACAAAATTGGCTTTGCAAATACTAAAATCAGATACGACATTTCATTTTGATCAGACTTTGTGACCGCTAGAGAGTAATTTATGTATTCCAAGAAAATCCGCTAAGTTGAAGCAGCTCCTGCGTAACGAATTTTTTTTCAATCGTCATTGTTGAATTTTACCTCCAAATCGGTATAAAAAAAAAACTCTACATTACTCTTATATACAAATACCAATAACTTTTGTTCGAAAAATGCCGAATGGTTCCGACAGAATTCGAACACAAATGTCAATTTGTAATTATAATTAAGTAGTACGGTGTTCAAATGAATTTCTGTTAAATCCAATCGATTTTCGTTACAAAAATTTCGTTAAGGAACAATCTTGCACCGTTTTCAAAGTAAAATTTAGAGATAGGAGTAGAGCTGTTGTAAATTTGACCTCAACAAGACACCCAGAAATTATGAATCTGAAATTACATCGTTTTCTGGGCTCTGTAAATCGGAAAAGAGTAAAAATTTAACCTTTTACAAAGAAAGGTCCATGGATTATTATTAAAAACAGTTTTAGTTCAACAAGACACACCCAAAAATTATGAATCGGATATCACTTAGTTTTCTGGGCTCTGTAAATCGGAAAAGAGTAAAAATTTAACCTTTTACAAAGAAAGGTCCATGGATTATTATTAAAAACAGTTTTAGTTCAACAAGACACACCCAAAAATTATGAATCGGATATCACTTAGTTTTCTGGGCTCTGTAAATCGGAAAAGAGTAAAAATTTAACCTTTTACAAAGAAAGGTCCATGGATTATTATTAAAAACAGTTTTAGTTCAACAAGACACACCCAAAAATTATGAATCGGATATCACTTAGTTTTCTGGGCTCTGTAAATCGGAAAAGAGTAAAAATTTAACCTTTTACAAAGAAAGGTCCATGGATTATTATTAAAAACAGTTTTAGTTCAACAAGACACACCCAAAAATTATGAATCGGATATCACTTAGTTTTCTGGGCTCTGTAAATCGGAAAAGAGCAAATACTTAACCTTTTAATAAATTGATGTGAAAACATATCGATATACAATGTTGTTAAATTCCCATTTAAAATCGATGATTGCCGATTGTCACATAGCCGATCGTTACATCAAAAAAGTTCCCATATAAAATCATACTTGTATAGTCTCGCTATAGATGTTTTCACATCAGTTATTTTGAGATATATTAAGTAATATAATAAACTCACAAGGCTATTTTAAGTTTAGTCCCGACTCCCGAAACGATAATAAGAAATATGGCTAAAATGTTCTAATTACTTTATTTCCGTATGTTCGTTGGTCCGTCCGTCCCTGTGTCTGTCAGCACAATAACCAGTTCAAGTAGCCGAGCGGTCTAAGGCGTCATGTCTGCGCAATATGCAGTACTTGGAAACTGGGAGGTTATGGATTCGAATCCCGACATCGGCAGTTTGTCAATTATAAAAATTTAAAAAAAAGGACGGTTTATTAACAAAACTGTCGGCGTACGGACAAGAATGAAGTAACCGGCTATGTTTGAGAAGGTTTTCTACAGTTTCCTTCACGAACTCCACATGAATATCGACATAGTTGCTATCATAATCGGCTGCAGTCGCATATCCTACCGATTCCTTGTCTACTCACAAATTCCTTCCACTCCACTCACATCCTTAGGCATCACAATGGACCTTATGGTCGAAGTGTAGCCCGTCCAGGGTAGCCGCTACAATCTACCTCTACTATAATTGAGCAATTGGATATATTTTTCAAAAAAACAAACACAACAAAACGAAACAAAACCTTGTAAATATAAATCTGAAAATTTTCAATCGTATTGATGTGTAAATTTCCAATAAATAAAATTTCGAAAAGTTCAAATTAATTGTATAGAATTATGATCACTAATTAATGAATCGACCCCCAGGTTATTTAAATATTTTTGTTTTTTGTTTCATCACTTCCATTACCTAAAACTGATCAATAGACTTTAGAAAAATTCGTAATATTGTTAAACGATTTATATTTTTTTATATATTTAACAAATTTATGTCGAATGTTTCTAGAAGATATGCGAACTATTTTAAGGAGAGTGATTCTTTGGGCGTGTACAAGATATAGGACTGTCAAAAATCTGGATTGTTGATAGTTGTTTGACCATACAAATATCAAAATTTGTATGTTCGAAATTTCGAATTAATTGTAGCACATACATATTGACGCAGCAGTCACTCAGGAAATTTTTTGAGTTTAACGATTTAAAAGAAAAAATGTATTGGGGATATTTTCTAATCATAAAACTGTTATTTTTATACCCGGTACATATAATATATACAAGAGTTAAGTCCGATCATTAAGCATGTATGTCAAGGATTAATATCATGAAGAATAGATAAATAGGAGATTGAACGACATAGGCAATTCGTCTGTTTTTGTGTCCTCAAAAACGTGTAGAGATCATAGTTATTATTTTTGCCACTAGCGGCAGTGCGAATCTGCCCGTACGGAATTATTATTATTATTATTACATATTAAAATCAACGGTTATCGGTCATCTTACAAATAAAAATTGTAAGTATAAAAATTGTTTAATTTTATAAATGTGAAAAAATGGGACGATGTTGTACAGGGAAAGCATAGATATACTGTTATATATCTATGAGTGAAAGTTTGTTTAAGGTTAGGAATGCGTGTCTGCATTTACGAAAGGAATATGGTCTATAATTACCGGTTTTGTCATCTTCTTTCTTTATCTAATATATGTCAGTTATTGTAAACATATATTTGTAATTATTAATTGCAATGATCACTATGATTCTTCATCTTTGAATTGATTGCAGATTATTAAGAATTCTCTATTATTAATATTTATTTAATTAATTACTTGATAATCGAAAACAATTTTTTATGATCTATAAAACTAAGACTTCTTATTAATTGAATGAGTGAAGTGATTTCTTGGCGCCTACATTTAAATTCCGTACGGCACTGAGACCAGTGACCCCTACTGATAAAAGATAGTTACCACCAATTCTTGACCGTTTTTTTAACATTACGTTCGCTCTCCTAATATATCTATTCTTCATGATAAATGTTATCAAGCGTTACAAAGTCGGAACTAAACTTAATATACCACCTTGTATATTTACATATACTGGGTATAATAACAAACAGTTTTATAATCAGAAAAGTGAGCCATATAAAAATCACCACTTGAAATCTTTTAACGTTTATTTAGAAACACCCTCCTATATATTGAAACAATATTTAAATAAAATTAAGTGTGATAAAATTTTGAATTTTTGTATAACGAACGCAATTCATAATTATTCGATCATTTTTATAATAAATCTTGAATAAAATTGAAAACAAATCAACACACAGTAAGAATTTGAAGACGAACCCAACAATTTTATGGATGAAAATGAGATTTAGGAGATCTGTTTTCATAATAATTGTTAAGTCTGTGTGTTGTCCATTAAAACTGCCAATATTAATCAGATAACAACGTCACATAGACGATTTAAGCAAATTCAAAATGAAGAACAGTTTATTTATTCTTCATTGATTTGATTCATTGTTTTTCTAACATAAATTTGATTGTAATATTTTTCAAAAAAAAGATAATTTTTGTTCTCCATATTCACAATTGTTGTAAATACATTGTAAAGAGTTTGAAAAATAATTTTCTTAACGATACTTGTTTTACTGATTTTCATTTCCAATTTCAATACAGTTTTTAAGGAGGCTTCATACCAAAACATTAACACGTCAGTTTTTTTAGCGAATTTCCTGAAAGGAAATAGAGCTATTGGTCCCGTACCGAAGTCAAAATTTCGCAAAAATTTATATATATAAACATATATATATATATGTCTGTAATCACTCTAGCGGTCACAGTTTTCATTTTATCGGAATGAAATTTGGTATTTGAGGCGCTTTTGGTATTCAAAAGATCAAGTTCATTAATGGGTAAAATCGGACAAGGGGAAAGGGGGGTTTAGAGGGAGGGGTAAACACAAAATTTCACATATCTCCCTTAATATTCGAAAAATCGAAAAATTTATAAGTAATAAAGTTGTAGGTACTAAGTTTTACTGTAATTTTGTTTCTTATCATTTTTTCTGTTACGCTAATATTTACAGAAATATTGACGGTTTAAGATTGAAAATTAAATTCCTCACTATCTCTGTACATATTAGAGTTTGAGCAAAAATGATAAGGTGATGAATTGTAGCAAACATAATTTTCTACAACTGTATTTCTTACGCATTTTTTGATTGTTCTAATATTAAGAGAGATATTTTGTGTTTTCTTCTTTCTTTATGCCTCCATTTCCCCTTTACGTATGTCATTTATTAATAAAAAATTGGCCTTGCATATACTAATATCATATACAACATTTCATTTTGATCAGACTAACAGTGTGATCGCTAGAAAGTGATTTATGTATTTTAAGGAAATTCGCTAAGTTGAAGCAGCTCCTGCGTAACGAATTTTTTTAAATCACATTGTACGGTAGTGCGTGCGACAGATAAAGTTTAAGCACTCACTATGTTTGCAGGAAGGATTAGAAACGGTTTTTAGGACTCTGGTATCTATCTCAGGAATCAAAAAAACTATGAAGTTCAAAATTAAAACGTAGCTTGAGACCCAACATCCACGGTTTGTACCAAGTTTCAACATTACAGCTAACAGTTTCCAAGTTATTTAACCCTAAAGTAATGAACATAAATAATTACCGTGATAACGCAGGGAGAATGTAGTTGAAATACAAAGGTATCTAATAAACTAAAGTATACTTGATTTTAGTAGCGATACCGCTACATACCTACCGCCCTCCCCCCATCATTCAACAAAGAAAAAGTTTGAAACTTTGAACACTAAACAACCTTGTTTAGAGGACACAAATTTGATGGGACGATGACCAACCTTATATATAGATATAAGGTTCCTAGGAAAATAAAATAAAAAGTACCATCCACCAAAAACCATAGAATTTCCACAGAAATGCCTTGTGGTTGGCTATGTCAGCCAACCTCCACAAAGTATCTTAAACGACACGTTTAAAATATGAAACAATTATGGATTGTGTTCATTAAGATGTCAACGTTTTAATCAATAAGGTTTTACAAACTTGTACACAGGAGTAAGTCATTAATTCGACAAAAACACGTACGTTTTCGTACACACAAAATATTTATATTCCAGCAAAAACAGAATTATTTGCCTTCAAAAGTAGTGAAATCTATGATAAGTTTTTTAACAAAAATGATTGGTATATATTTATTGGGTAAGTTTTCTCACGTGCAGGTTTAAAAAAATGAATACCCCTATTTCTGGCCCCACCTTTTGTCTTGGAACTGTCGATGACTGTAAATCATTTCTGGGGAAGCGCCCGATATTTTCAGTATAATAATGCGAAGGTTTCGGCGCTTCCGGAGGCGAACCACTGGATCTTCATGATGAACACGTCAGTGAGACGAACGAATCTTGAATTTTGTATACGTTCATGGATACTTGGTCAGAAGAGATGGTTGCCATGGTTGCCATTTTGTCATAGTAGCAGCATAATTAATCATTTCATAATGAATTTTTGATCTAATAAATTATATATTCTAAAAGTGAATATATAATTTATTAAATTTTTTATTTCGAATAAATAAAATTCCATCAGTGCCAGTTTTGTTAAAATTTGTATCCATCATGACGTCATTACAAACAAATTCCAATGAAAAACATAAAATCCGGTATTTTAGAATGTCAAAAGATCATCGATATCGCTATAAATTCACCATTTTGAAAGAGAAATTATCTGAACGGGGTCGTCTAGGAATTGCAAATAGTTTAATACTTTTAAATAATTATGGTGGGCAAGATCAACAAATAGACAGGTAAGATGCAGCGAGTAACCAAAACTGAGCCAAAAAATCCTCATCACTTTGTATCTTTCGAGATATTTGACGTGATACTTTAATATTGTACGTCACTCAACAATCTATTCCTATCCTCGTGGATTTAGGATTGTGACTAAAAAAACGGTTCATTAATGGTTGTGGGGTGTAAAAACGGTAAATATTATAATTTGCTGATTCAGTATATATGTGTATTGCGCATGCGTCAACTTTCCGTTTCCCAAACCCAACATCGGCAGTTTGCCAATTAAAAAAAAAATTAATGGGGTGGTTAATTGACTAAACTGTCGGCGTATGGACAAGAACGAAGTAACCGGCTATGTTTGTGAAGGTTTTTTTGCAGTTTCCTTCACGAACTCCAGATAAATATCGGCATAGTTCCTATCATAGTTGGCTGCAGCCGCACACCTACCAATTCCTCGCCTGCATATGAATTTCTTGTCCTTCACTCACATCATAAAAAATGTACAGTTTAAAAAATTAATAAAGGTTGAAAAATAATGATGTGGGTGGCCTCTGTTATAGACCGTAGTGTCCCAGAAACGGAGGTAAAGACCCATTTTTTATTTTATTATTTTTTATTAACTGCCTCGCTCATTAGCGGCGCTGAAACTTGTATACTACAATTTTACATTAGCTTTTATGGGCTGCTTTACCTACTAGCATTAGTTACTAAGTTGTTCACCAGAGTGCGTTCATGAAACTTATAGGCCGAAGAGTATGTCACGAAGGTTGGGGCAGAAAACATCAACCTACTAGCTCTAGTTTATAATTTACCCACCAGAGAGCATATTCAAGAAGTACCTATTATAGTTCCCAATACAGACTGTATTATTTTTATTAATATATGGATTATTATCATTGTACAATTAAAACTCAACTATTTATATAAAACGGAAGGAAAAATGTTATTAAATTTAATTAAAAAAAACTGACTGGGATGTCACTAGAGCTTTTTAGTATCAAGTAACGCACTAAAAACCAAAAAAATATAATTAAATTGTAGATGTCTCACGCTTTGTGATGACTTAACGTTCAATCATCATAATTTTAATATTATTTTCGCAGATCCGGTTCAACAGTTTCATAATTTTTTAGGTCATATTCTCCAGGAGAAGTTCGTTGTATATTTGGTATAAACAATATTAGTTGCGTACCCGAATACAGTTCAATGTCTCATGCTGCTCCACAAATGATGATTTGTGATCCAGTTGAATGGCGACGAATGCATGTGGTGGACGATATTGCTCAGAAAATAGAAGATATCGCTCGATGGAATAACGAAACCGAACAATTTAATCGGCACTATTGTGAAGATTCTGAATGGATGTCATTGTGTTAGTTACTTTATTTGGAATAGACAAAAAATTCGCACAGTTCGTTTTGTCTGCTGCAGTATTTTTAACGACTCGAATTTTCTTCAAATACTGTGTTTGCGCGATGGAGGAAGAATTTTCGAGGAGGCATACTTATAAAATATCAAATAAGTATGTCGTAATTTTTGAGAAGCTCAAGCTACGTATAATCACGATCTACGTAGTTACGTGAATGAACGGGGTAAAATTTTTTAAACCATGTTTTGGCTCATTTTGTAATGGAATTTGATAATCTCTGCATTTATTGACACGTAAAAATGTTTATTGCCTACAGCCTAAGTCACTTTTGCTGCAACTCAATTAGCACACATCAATTTTGTGTATCTGATGATTGCCACATCTTCCAAGGCATTCATCTATGTCATGAATTTCATTTTTGTCTAATACTCGAAAGGTTATCAAAACATATGCTTTGACTCGTATCATGGGAAGATTTCAAATTTTGCCCCAATTCGTAGAACTGTTATTTATATTTTATAAATACGTATTTTGACTACAAGGTAGTCATCATCAGTATGAATTAGCTAATCGTAACTATCTCTGACTGAGGTAGTATCTGAAGGATTATTTGACTGACCAATTAAGCCCATTAAGACCAACCCATTTATTGGCGGTATCCTTTTCTGAGCATGCGGTGTTGTCAGTTATTGTCAATAAGGTGAGGGTGTTGATCGAAGCTAACCTTGATATTTAGGTATTAAATTTTGAATATAGTTTAATTTTTTTAAATCAGAATTTGGAATTGGACCATTGTCTAAATTCATTATCTGTTTTCTTAATTTGTGTATGTAGAGATACTTTCATATACATCTAATTCTGTGGGGTTTTGTACCGATTTTAGTAGTTTTAAATGCGATTTGTCAATTGTGTGGTTGTTCTCAATAACGTGCACAACTATACACGATTTTTCGCTTTTCCCAAGTATCTCATAGTCATACTGATGATGACTACCTTGTAGTCGAAATACGTGTTTAGGAATTGGGGCAAAATTTGAAATTTAATTTCAAAAAAACCTAGAGTTTTCTCTTTGATTATTTGAATAATCTTTATATGGGAAGATTTGTACTTGATATTAGAGATACAATTAATTTCGGGTTCTCTGCTCAAAGTAATGAGTCGTCTACTTCGATAATTCCAAGTGAGTATTTGTGACGAATGAGTAACCCATTTACCAATATATGGTGTTGATGCGTATTACAGTTAATAATATTCGAGGCTGGTTGAAATACTGCAAGCAACCAGTAGTTACCTAGAACTTAGAATCATTATAAAAAGTCATATTGTTTATTTGTAGATGGTATTAGAACTTGGCGGACCTTTGAAACAGGAGGATATTGAAATAAATAAAACCGATTTTTGTATGTTCTGGCTCCAATTTTCATTCAAATTGACGAGCAAAATTTGTGTGATGTTTTTTTCTAAGAGTATCGCCTAAAATAAATATTGAGGTAGATTGGGCGAAAGGTAAATAAATAGTATAAAAAAACAAAACAAATAAATAATTTAAAAAAATCAAATATTATATTAATTTAAAATTACAAAATTATTCAACATGATTTTAAAAGAATTAAAATGATATTGACCATATTTTCTTTCATTGATTGAGAGTTTCTTTCAATCAATTTTCTTTTACTTTCACAATAGGGGGAATATGCATGAAAATTTTTATTCACTTGAATTGAAGCAGCATGTTGTTTACTTGACAAATATGAAGGTAAAATTACTTTTTAAATAACTTTAAAAATAAGCGAGATATGAATGATTGAAATTCCCTATTAGACAAAGAGGGTGATAGCTCTCTTGATATGTTATGTGACGTCATATTACACTTTCACCATTTAAAATACATGTAAAACTCTGTTTTTAGTATTTTTGCAAGAAAGAGACAGATAATAATCTTTAAAAGCTTGCAGCTTCCTTGATATTTGTCGGATTTTAATTTCGTTTTTAAATATTATTACAGTATTAACAGTATTTTTATATTCTGAAAATAAATGTGAAAAAAAATTTTCATGCATATTCCCTATTTATTATGAGACCAGACGACTTATAAAATAGATACAAATAAATATTGAATAGTTTTAAAACCTGCCACGAATTTATTTACACATTTCTTTCTGAATAATTATTACCTAGGTCCTATAGGTGATTTAAAAAGTACTCGACATGTTTTGGACACGAACCTTCCCACTATTCATCATTGCCCCTCCCATCCATTCAAACCTATTTAATCATAAAATGTGATTTTTTTTTTAATATCACGTGTATTTTAATCGACTGTTTCTATAAATTATAGCAATTTGTAAATTTAGGAGCATGTTTTCGAAAATCGAATAAATAGGGCACAAATCAATTATACAATTTTTAAATGATAGCTCGACTTTTCATATGTATATCGCTTATAATGACTATCGGATATAGCGTCCTTAGTTATGTGTGGTCCCTACAATGTCGTTATATCCAGTTTTGACTATATATATATATATAACTGCCTCCTAATTTTGAAGATCGTGAAGGGCCTATTTCTTCTACGCTTCTAAGCATTAGATAGATGATCATGAACATGAAACACCCTGTATATCAATCGATTTGATAGACCTGAATACTCTCTTGGTACTTTAGAAAAACTTGCTTTAAAAACGTTGTTGGAAATTTTGTTGTTGTTGCGAATTATTAAACATCATTTGTTGTTGTTGAACATGATGGAATTGTTGAGCAGCTACGGCTTGCTCTTGGGCCGCCTGCTGTGCCTGGGCTTGTGCTGCGGCCACCTGTTGTTGTTGAGCTTGCTGTTGTGCCATGGCAACAGCTTGCGCTTGTACTTGTGCGGAGTTGACTTGACCAGGATGTCCACCCGACACACCATTCTGTCCACCTGGTGCAGACAATCGAACACGTTTTGCTGCATTTCCACCATGATGGTTGTCACCTTGTTGAGCCTGCTGTTGTTGTACTTGTTGCTGTAATTAATTATAATATGTCATTGTTAATTACGATATCAAAAGTAACATATTTGTGCTTACATTTTGTTGTTGATTTTGTCGTGCTTTGCTATCAGCTTTCTCATCTTGATCGTCATCTGTTAAGAATTCTCGTTTAGGATATGGAATTGGACATCCAGCGAAAACACTGAAAAATTCCATTACATCGTAAAATATTTTTGAAATCTGGTTGTGACACAATAAGACCAATAATTTAGGTTAGGTTGCACTGGCTGTCCAGGTGGGACACACTTGGACCATAAGGTTCATTGTGATACCTGAAGAAGATTCCTTAAACCATTTGGAGAGCTGTTCAAGAACAGCAAGAGAGATTTGACGTCGACCGATTTTAATTCGGAGAGGTCATCAAAGAATTACTACTGACTCAAGTGTGTTAGTCTTCTCCTAGAAAGAGCGGAGAGGGTCTTCGTTTCCTCTTCCTCCTCATTGTGACAGCTCCTGCAATGTTTGCTATTACCCAACCTATGCCCCATAATGGCTGCTACTGTATGGAGGGCCTTTGAAGGGAGATATTATTTTCGGAACACCTCCGATTGTACACTGACCATATGACAAATAAGTTAGGACACCTTGTGTTAGGCATTACGAATTGTAAACTTTTGAAAAAGACACAAAATGGGGCACTGGACAGTAATGAAATTGATGTAAAGAAACCTACTCAGGCGTTGGTAAAGGATCCTCTGTAAAATATGAATCTTGCATCGCTTGTTCTGAAGTAATCCGTTTATTTGGATCCATAAGCAGTAACTTTTGTAACAAATGAAATGCTTTACTGTCTGGTTTAATTTTATGCCGGTCCATATACTTAATGAGTGAACAACTCGCATAGCTAAAACAAACAGTTCATTCAATTCATTTTACGTTTCCATCACAGATTATGCTAAAGATGTGCATGTCAATTACTTGGAACGTTTAAAATCTTTAAGTAATGTTGGATGTTCGGGCATTTTTCGAATATCTTCCCAATCTTTTTCTTGTGGAAAACCCATTACATTAAAAATTCGGTCTAATTGATCGTGATGATAGGGATTGCTGGTTTTGATATCCTCTTGGCGACAATGAAATATTGGCTCTGAAGTTAATAATTCCGCAAATATACAACCGATTGCCCAAATATCTACAAAGTCAAATTTTGAATCAGAAAAACAGATTTTGAATGTAAGTGGCTCTTTTATAAAGAAACGAAACAAAGCTTTACCTTATTAGCCACAGACAACGAAATTTCGTTATAAGAAATGAAGCCCTAGGAATTTAAAAAAAAAACAACTTACCTATTGCTTTAGTATAATGTCGAGCACCTAAAAGTAATTCAGGGGCTCGATACCAAAATGTTACAACAACTGGATCCAGATCAGCTAAAGGTTTAAGTGGGGCATTAAACAATCGTGCAAAGCCCATATCAGCTATTTTGACACGACCTCTTTCATTTCCTTCGCCCATTACCAAAATATTTGCTGGTTTCTACAAATACAATCATAAATCTTCTGTTTTGATTCCCAACAAAACTTAAATATTCCTCTTACCAAATCACGATGTAAGACCCAATTTGAATGCAAATAGTGTATTCCATCTAATATTTGATATAAAAGACTTTTGACCATTCCTTTCGGCACCATTACCGGTTTTTTATTTGCTTTAGCCGCCCGATGAAATTTAATAATATGCCATAAATCATGTTCAGCAAAATCAAAGAGTAGCCACACTTTACGATCATTATGTGATAAAAATACTCGAATTAAATTGATAACATTTGGATGCTTCAATTCACGTAATAGCTATAAAAGAAAATTTATCTGAAATATTATGCCCATATCAGGGGAAATACCAATTTTCCATACCGCAATTTCGCGACATGCAGACATAGACAAACCAGTCCCTTCAATTTGTTTTAAAGCATAATCTTTAGTGTCCGAACCATCTTTTCGTCTACCTTTGTATACGTGACCATAAGTACCACGTCCAACTTTGCAACCTTCATAGTCAAATAAGTCCTCCACTTTTGTCCGTTCAGTCTGAGTTTTCATTTTAAACTCGTAATCCATCATTAAATTTGTCATTATTTAATATAACAACAAAATAGAAAATATTTATTTGGGCTTCTTTAGTACTTCCTATATCATTCTCTTTTAAAAACCACGAAATAAAATTTTGTATCTTTGTAAGTTTTTGTTTACGCTTAAATATTTACAAATATTACGGAATAAATTTGATGTTTCGGAATTACTAAAATTATAATATTATATTAATGTTTGTTTTGGAAACAGTTTTTGACGTATTTGACAACGTTCTGTTGAAAGATTAGATACTATCGAACGCCAACTAGCGTACATGTATCGAACTACCAATATACATACATGCTATGGTTGCGTTCCACTCATTTCCCGCGCTCATAAATGCTCACGCTCACAATCGCTTTTGTAAGGTGCTTCATAATCCATTTGGAATTTTGGACACTTTCCGCGCTCATAAATGTTCACGCTTACAATCGCTTTTGTAAGGCGCTTCGTATAGATGTAAGCGCTTACTATACTCATAGATAATACATTGAGGTGAATTACAAATGATGACGTCACTAAGTCAGTCATAAGCGCATTTACTTAACGCTCACAGCATCAAGTTGAACGTTAAATAACCACGAATATTGTACATATAAGACGAATGTACGCTCAATGTTTGTATACGATACGCACCCTCGATGCAATGTCAAACTCACACTTAAACAAGTAATGTAACAACTAACTGAGTTAATTGTTTGAATACCCAGTGTATATTGAGTTGTATATCGTGATTGAATTGTTAACAATTCTGTGTATTCGAATTACTTCCGAGGTATATTTAATCACAAATTATGATAAAACTATTGAGTTTATGAAAAAATTTTTCCAACAAAAGTTGTTTATTTTAAAAAGAAGAAGATTTTTTGTTATTAAATTTTTTTTCTATCTCTTTCTACTCTGGTGAGGGGAGACACGTTCCGATTTTACCAATTAACGAACTTGTCCTCACTTTTTTGCTATAGAACACACATATAAAATTTCAGCTCGTTATCTCTTTTCGTTTTTGATTTGTCTTGTTCACGGATAGACAGATTAGCCTAATCGACCGAATTAGGTCATTTTATGAACACCCATTCCAAGCATTTATGTCAAGGATTAATATTTTCAAGCGTTACAAAGTCGGAAATAAACTTAATATACCTTGTATATTTACAATACACTGGGTATACAAATTTTTTAAACAATTATTTTGTTTACTGCATGAATGTGAATTGAAACGTGACAATTTTATTGACTACACGCTTAAAATTTGTAAAATTGCAGATTTCATCACTTACCAGTGAAATATACAAACGCATCCAAAATTAGTAACAAAAGAAAATAAAAATTTGTCCTACTTTCTCCAAAATCAACAAAACAAACGTCAATTTCAATCAATTTTATTCTTACAAATAATATGTATAAATTTAAAAATTCAAAACAATAAAGACTATAACAAATTATATATCTATTAATTATTTATCGTCATATTTAACACAATTTCACCTAATTAATTAATTAATAATAAGTTAAACATTATCTAGAATTACGAACATCATTTATTGTAGCTGGAATTTTTATTTCCATACCATCCAATTTCTTCGTTAAAAAAACTTGACATCCTAATCGGGATGTGTCCGATAATTCAAATGCTAAATCTAACATATCCCTTTCATCTTCTGTGGCCTTATCAGGCAACTTATTAAAATCCTCTTGTTTTAAAATGACATGACATGTCGAACATGTCAGGGTACCATCACAAGCGCCGTATCCATCAATATCTAAGTCGTTGTTAACAACTACGTCTAATAAATTATCACCAATTTTTCCTTTCGCTTTGACTCTTGTACCGTCAGGTTTAATAAACGTGACGTGAATCCTATAAAAAAAAAAATTTAATTAGGTTAGTCATCTCATTGTCAAGATTGACCCCAAAAAAATATTTACTTACTCTTCCTTATTTAACAGTGGCGAGGTGATTGTCGTGTATTTTTTTACTTGTTTTGGGATTATTACTAATAACTTATGATTATCTAATTGTTTCGAAAAGAATACACTACGTTTGTAAAGAGAACGAAGGGCCATTTTTATGTAAAAAAAAAATGATGTAATTAAAACAATTCAAAAGGTACAACCACCTCTCCCAAAATATTTGTTTTCGTATAATTCACAATATGACTGATGTAGAATTTATTTGCTTTCCATTTAGATTCATAAATTCAAATGAATTAATATTTTATTCAACTATGGTAATTTATTTAAATTCAGATTGTATTAATCTTTCGGATACAACGTTCCATTCTAAGATTAAATCTTATATGATTGAAATTTACGTAAAAATTTGTCGAAATGACATTTTGCATAAACACGTATTATATAATGATAAATGTTTGAATTAACCGCTGATAAATATTTTGTCTAGTCAGATTAGCATGGAGACTAGACACATTAGTAAAACAAGTAATGTAACAACTAACTGAGTTAATTGTTTGAATACCCAGTATATACTGAGAGTTGTATATCAATGTTTGAATTAACAATTTTTGAATTTTCCCACAATTAAAAAAAAATCTCTTATGGTTTTAAAGATGGGCATATTTTTCGCTTTCCGAGAAACTTTGAGCACAAATTATAAGAAAACTATTGAGTTTATGGAAAAATTTAGCAAACAAAAGTTGTTTATTTTAAAAAGAAGATTTTTTGTTATTAAATTTTTTTCTATCTCTTACGGTTTCAAAGATGTATATTTTCTCCTCTGGTGGGGAGATACACGTTTCGATTTTGTCAATTAACGCACTTGACCTCACTCTTTTGCTATAGAACACACATACACCATTTCAGTTCGTTATCTCTTTTCGTTTTTGAGTTATGGTGTTCACGGTTAGGCAGATTAGCCTAATTCGCCGAATAAGGCCATTTTATTATTACCCATTCCAAGCATTTATGTCAATGATTAATATTTTCAAGCGTTACAAAGTCAGGACTAACTTAATATACCTTGTATATTTACATATACTGGGTATAAAAACTATAGAAATATGTACCATGGAGACTACACTAATTTCAGCACGTTATCTCTTTTCGTATTTGAGTTATCGTGTTCACGGACAGACAGACAGAAGGACGGACATGCGGAATTGGCCGAATTAGGCTATTTTATGAATACCTTTGTGAAGCATTTTTAATCGGCCGAATTAGGCCACTTTATGAACACCAATGCCAAGCATTTATGTAAAGGATTAATATTTTCAAGCGTGTCGGGACTAAACTTAATATACCTGTATACTTACATATACTGGGTATAATTCTACTAGTCTCTGGTATAATAATATACCTTGTATATTTACAAATACTGGGTATAAAAAGGCGAAAAACTGAGCAAAGTAGTTCGATAATATTATTAGATTTTTTTTTATTATGATATTATGGTCGATGACTTTTTTAACCGAGTACTACAATCTTTCATTTCGCCAGTCATATCCCGAGTTGATCGGGTTTGCGTGTTTTTGGGCAACCGCACTAATAGGCGTTCTATATACACTAATTTTATTATATTATTTTTGTTGAAAAAAAAAAACTGATCGTAAATTTAAATCTTTAGAATATATGTTGAAAAGCGAAATAATGATAAGAGAAGACCCTAGGTAAATTTTTCTTACGACTCCCAGAAGTACAAAAATTATTAGAAGTCCAAAATTCCAAACCGTTCCAAAGTTATAGCCGTTTTCTGACGGCTAGAGATTTTTAATACAGTTTATAGTTTCTATAGAAATGCCTGCATTAATAAATTTTAGAAATTAATTACTTGTCAATAAATTTAAAATATAAAACAATTGACCTTTTTTAAATGTTATAATTTTAATTATCGATGGGATACTTATTGACTACCTTATTTGCTTGATTTGTTAACTCATTTGTATCAATTTCAGACAACTTATCAATATAATTAAAGTTTAACCGCCAATCGAATCAAATCTTAATCCGTTTGCTTTCTGCTGTCCCTGCAAAATATTGGTGCTCAACGCAAGTCAGAACATAGTCAATTTTATGTATTTAATATTTTGGGCTTATTCCGTAATGGTAACATCAATAAATTATAAGTTGGCATCACTTAAAAAGGAGGGGTAGGGATGGATGGATCTGTGTTTCACCATCATAAACATCATCAATCATAAATCTTCTGCTGTCAGAATCATGCAATGACTGAGAAACAAAAAATTAAATAAAATTGAATAAAAACAAAAAATTATATTTTATTTTGTTTAATAACAGACTCGGCCTTGCGCACTACCGTTCTCTAGATAAGATTAACTAAGTATAATTTATAAATAAATAATAAAAATGATTCCTCTATCATTACAATAGCATACGTCATACGACTTTTGATGATGTTTATGATGGTGGAACACAGCACCATCCATCTCTACCTTTCCTTTTTAAGTAATGCCAACTTAAAACTTATTGATGCTATCATTACGGAATACCCTCTTTTTCGGTCTATTTTGCCTGGATTATATTAGGGAAATTTGGTTTCTGTTTAGGAAAATTCTAGTAATATTTTTTATCCAATTTCAAATTATGACAATTCACATTCACAATCATAATAAATAATCTAGACATCGCAATTAATAAGTTAAAAAAATTATACCCAAAAAAAAATACGAAAAACTATGTCAATATATTTAAAAAATTAGGTGTATCAAAATAAAAAGTTGAAAATGTCGAATTCAGCTACAGATGTATCCCTTTTCGGATGGGATTTAACATTAAATTCAGTAAAAAATGATATTAAAACCAAGGAAGATATGTTAGCGGTAATTATACATTGGTGTTTAATAAAAGCGGGATTTAGATGTGTTGGGGTTGGAGAATCCATGGAAGAATGTGAAAGTGATTCACCTAGTGAAATACTACCGGAAGGTTGGAATTACACAGATAATCATGCATTACGTTATACGTATAACGGCAAGTTGTATAATCTGGCCATCAATAAGAGTGGTACCGATATCATTTTTATAAATATTATCCACAAGGGGCAAAATTACGCTTTGGATGTTAAATTAAATGATCTGGTCAAAAATCTTAGTGGTCCCATGAGTCAAATTGTTCCAAATTATAAAGCATTTTTAGATAGAGTTCAAACAAATCTAATTAATGCGATGGTTCAGGGAAAGTCTACATGTTCAACTGAAAAATCAGAAACTCGCAGCGCTAAATCTTGCGATACTACTTTTACAAATGAACCAAACCCTCCATGTCGTACAGTTCCACCGCCTGAGTTGTATCCAACACCATTATTTCCAGTGAATGATGGATGGAGGGATCCACTAGCTGATCCTAGACAGGTAAATAGTTTTACACATCTGGAGCATAGTTTGTGTACTTTTTGAAAAACATAGATTAAAATTTTCGTAAAATGATAATTTAAAAACAATCCACCCTTGTATTTAGGTTGGACGTGCTGATTTGGATCCATTTCATCAGGGAGGTGGCATGTTGTTTGCCCCACCACCAGATCGTCCAGGTGTTGCTAGAGGATCTGTACCGCCTGGTGCTAGATTCGATCCATTTCGTCCGGATGGATTGCATCCAGATCCAAGAGGCAGACGTAGACCACCCGGTACAGATCACCTTCCTCCACCAGGATATGACGATATGTTTATGTAATATAATTAATCACATTATTGTAAAGCTATAAAGATATGTTAACAGAATAAAACTTCATTATTTTTTACTGGATAATTTGATTGTTTTATTTCTATCCATTCCTTTATTCGATCAAATTGAAATATCCGAAGCGACAAATTTCCATGACAGATATTCTTTCAGAGTTTTTTCGAAATGACTTAATATTGATTTTTCGATCATGAAATAATTTCAATACTTTGCGGCAATTTATCAAGTCCAACTCACTGATTGATTACAGTGGAAACTTAAAACATTTTCAAAAAACAAATTAGACCTGTGATTTCCCTTAACCAACAAATAATATCTGTGGAAAATTGGAACGCTCTAATTTCTTTATTATATTTTGTTATTTCGGATCTCTTAATCTTTCTCTTTATTCAGCTTCTTTTTTCTGAATTCAGTACATTGATTACTGAAATATTTGGACTTTGGAGGCAGTGAGTTAGTTATAATCTTGCATTCTTTAAACAGCGATTTAAGTAATCGAATGTGTTTAATTTAACCTAAATAGGAACTATAGAACCAATAATTATTTCAAGGCAGTTAAGTGGCCTTAGCTGCCACTTAACTAACTGTCACTTAACCTTAAATTATTGCTATTTACCAAACCAGGCAAATAAGCAATTGTTTTACTCCTCCGGCAGGGAGATTTATTTCAACGGATCATTAAAGGGTTGTAAATATAAACAAATTGCCATTACAATCTTAAAATATATTTTATTTATTTAATAAATGATTTTATTGATTTTTCGATAATTTCAAGACCTTGCGATAATTGTTGTTCGTTTATAATTAATGGTGGAGCAAAGCGGATAATTTGATCGTGTGTTGGTTTTGTGATTAAACCATTGTCTCTCATTTTGATACAAATGTCCCAAGCACTTGCCACATCTATACAAAAAAAAGAATCAAATCAATTTTATTTAAAAAACATAAACATCGCCAATTGTTAAATTACCTTTGTTGATTTCAACAGCGTTGATCAATCCTTTTCCACGGACGACCGTAGCAACATTCTTTGGTAATTTCCTTAATTCACTTCGGAATATTTCACCCATTTTAGCTGCATTGTCAGCTAACTTCTCTTCTTCAATTACTTTAACTGCTGCTAAACCAATTTTAGCAGCTAATGGATTTCCACCGAATGTGGAACCATGAGTACCTGGTTCAATGACTAACATTACATCATCATTAGCTAAAGTTGCTGAAATCGGATACAATCCACCGGATAATGCTTTTCCTAATACAAGAATATCCGGTTTGACATTTTCGTGATCTACACACAATCGTTTTCCGGTCCGCCCTAATCCAGTTTGTACTTCATCATCGATCCATAGCACATTATATTTTGAACATAGTTCACGAACACCCCTCAGATAACCTTCATGTGGAACAACAACACCAGCCTCGCCTTGAATTGGCTCAACCATAAACGCACATACATTTGGATCTTTAATAGCTTCTTCAAGTGCTTTAAGATCATTGTATGGGATATTCGAGAATCCAGGCATTTTTGGTCCATATCCACCATAACTGGTTGGGTCTGTTGATGCAGATACAGCAGCTAATGAACGACCCCAAAAATTACCAGCAGCAAAAATAACTTTAGCTTGATCTTGTGGAATTTTCTTTTTGTAATAACCCCATTTACGTGCTAATTTCAAAGCCGTATCATCAGCTTCGACTCCAGTATTCATTGGTAGCATTTTATCAAAACCTAATAACTTTGTTAAGTACTCAGCAAATTCACCCAAAGTATCTGAGTAAAATGCACGTGACGTGTGCGTAAGAATGCCGGCTTGTTTACGTAATGCATCAACAATTTTTGGGTGACAATGGCCTTGATTCAAACATACGTATCCAGAAAGAAAATCTAAATATTTTTTACCATCTACATCCCAAACATGAACACCTAAAATAAATAAACCAAACTAATGAGTTCCTAATCTTAAGTTTTTACTTCAAGGATTCGAATCAAACATAATATTCAGTCATTATATTTTCACTTTTGAGATTAGTTTCAGCCATTGCTAACTTAAATTGTAAGTTTCATACTTAGCTTCGTAAGATACATTCCGAAGAAATTAAACATTTAATAGAAAATCAAAATTTCATTCGATAAAATGGTAAATAATCGTGACCGAAACAAAATATAACCATTTGCTGTATCGACCACTCTCGACTCATTTTTATCCCTCTTGTAAGATATTTAATTGTTCCCGCCCATCATACTCTTTTAAGGATCTATCTGAGCACACATACCTACCGTTTCCTATCCTAAATGATATTAAGGTACAAAGTACTAATGGTGTGTCTATCCACACTCAAGACAAGTCCAATTTATCTCTATTCCCAGAAGAAATTTGGGCCACAAAACCAGTTGAGACCCAAATATGATAATACGTATCAATAACTTATTTGCATGAGCATACGCAGGCTGTGTAAACAACATTTTCAGGGTGGGGCAAGATAAATTTTTCTACAAATATTGGTATAAAAAATATTAAATTATATATAGTGGCGGCTAGATGGAAGTAGTAGCTAGTAATGGCCGCTATTAATTAGCGGCCATTACTCAGTTTGCAGGAGTACATCTGCTTCAACGTGTAGCTACTTACGGCCACCAAACTCAAGCAGGTTTGAGTTTAGTGTACACCAGAGGGCTTCACGAGACCTAAGGGCAGCCATTATTGGATTTGTCTTAAAAGCTACTGGCCGCCAGACTCTCCTTTCTCGTACTCTTCATCAACCTCCGCTATGTTCTCACGCATCTTCTGACAATTTTGCACTCACCATGTCCACATAAAACTGGCTACTGGCTTCCAAATAATGGACGTCATTACTGTCCTCGTGTGTAAGCCTACTGCTGCCCAGCCATTTCACTGGCGGGCACTTCTAGTCGCCATTACAGTCCCCGTGTGCAGGGAGCTTAAGAAATATGAATAGTGGGAGTAAATGTTCAGGGAAGTTACACTTCTATTGTACACTTCATTAATTTCAAATTCCAGGAGAGGGGAGCTATTCTATCCTTGCTTATTTGTAACAATCACAATAAAATGTTCACTTCACTATCAAGTAAGGATAAAAAAATGTTTTGAACTCACCTTCTCCTTTAGATATGGCAACCGGTAAAGGATGGTAATTATGAGCGCAATATTTTTCTTCGCGTTCAAAAACTTGTTGCGAATTTAAGTTGTTATTGATCGCTGTTGAACTAATACCCCGCAAAACATCACCGACTTTTTTACCCAAACCAGGTGAGCAAGTAATTAATGTTTTGGAAAACATTATGAAAAAATAACTAATATATTTCTTCAAACGAAGAGATACACCCAATTAATTGGATTTGGACAATAAGTTTGATTTATATAGCTCAAAGTAAACGTAGATTAATTATTTTTTTATAGTTATCTTATATT
This sequence comes from Nineta flava, assembly GCA_963920215.1. Lineage (NCBI taxonomy): Eukaryota > Metazoa > Arthropoda > Insecta > Neuroptera > Chrysopidae > Nineta > Nineta flava. Next base: position 100,302,196 of record OY986043.1, read on the forward strand.
TAATTGATAAGCCATTATTCAAATAAATAATCTATCAAGTGCCCCTGTAGTTTGTTCAAATCAATAATCATATATTGATCCTTTGGTTACTACACAAAAGTTTTAAGTCTCTTATCCTTCTTGTATTTAATTGTTTACTCATGATTAAATGTCTGTCTCATTGTATGGTGATTTCTATAGTTGGAATCTGCTTTTTGTACCATATTAAATTTTGAATTTAAAATAGTAGTCACCCTCTTTCACCTCGTCTAATCGCGGGAATTTCAATCATTCATATCGCGCATATTTTTAAAGTTATTTAAAAAGTAATTGAAAGTTATTTAAAAACTAAAAGAAAACTAATTATAGGGGTAAATTGATTAAATGTAAGAAAAAATTTTATAACTTGGAATTGGATTCTTTCTTTTCTTTCAAATATTTTAAAACTTTCCGCGTTATCAAATTTTAAAAACATACTACGGGAAAGCTAGTCCAAGTAGCCGAGTGGTCTAAGGCGTCTATCGTCTGCGCAGTATGCATACTTGGAAACTGGGAGGTTATGGGTTCGAATCCCGACATCGGCAGTTTGTCAATTATTAAAAAAAAAAAAAGAAAAAAGAGGCGGTTAATTGACTAAACTGTCGGCGTATGGACAAGAACGAAGTAACCGGCTATGCTTGAGAAGGTTTTCTGCAGTTTCCTTCACGAACTCCAGATGAATATCGGCATCCAGACATGCTAGAAGGATGCGGTTTTTTGCATTCGGCACGGAATAACTTAAAATTCATAAGAAAAATCGGAAAATTTCAATTTTCCGAATGTAACATCCCCGATAATGGGAAAAAACATCAACAATTACCTTTTTTACTTATATTCATGCTAGAAGGTAGCGTTTTTTTGTAATCTTTCTTAGACGCGAAAGAGGCAGAGCAAGTTAACGTTATATAACGCGAAGCGGTCTCCTATGCACATGTGAATCTACTTAGAAAGAAAAAGAGGCATAACAAAACGCGTAGCGTTTTGTGTGAAGCCTTCGGCTTTGTATATTTAAGCCTTGCAAAAAGTGGTCATATCCGATCAAAAGCATAACTGTAAAAAAGAGCAGAGTTTTCGGAGAGATACTTCATATAATAGTTGCTCCTTAAAAAGTGATGATATCCCATTAAAGTATGGGATATAGTATGTTATTCCTTAGTATGTTTTTAAAATTTTATAACACGGAAAGTTTTAAAATATTTGAAACAAAAGAAAGAATAACTTGCCAAGTTGTAAAATTTTAAAAACATACTAAGCTTACGGAAAACTTACGAAATCAATTTCAACCAAATTTTTTCTTACATTTAATCAATTTACTCCTCATTAGTTTTTTTGGTAAATAGTTGACCGGGCTATTTACTTGGTCCTGAAGAATAGATATATTTCATGACTTGATAAATAGCTCACTGGGATATAATCACTTTTTAAGGAGCAACTATTATATGAAGTATCTCTGTTTACTATTTACATATATTTAACTGTTTTTGTTCACTTTTTATTAGCGAATTTCCTGAAAGGAAATAGAGCTATTGGTCCCGTACCGAAGTCAAAATTTCGCAAAAATTTCTTCAAATGTCCATCGATCCTACCTTGTAGATGTCAAAAATCACCATCTGTAAAATTTGTATATATATATCTATGGACATATATATATATATATATACATATATATATATATATATATATGTGTCTGTAATCACTCTAGCGGTCACAGTTTTCATTTTATCGGAATGAAATTTGGTATTTGAAGCGCTTTTGGCATTCAAAAGGTCAAGTTCGTTAGTGGGTAAAATCGGACCAAGGGAAAGGGGGGTTTAGAGGAAGGGGGAAACACAAAATTTGACATATCTCCCTTAATATTCGAAAAATCGAAAATTTGATAAGAAGTAAAGTTGTAGGTATTAAGTTTTACTGTAATTTTGTTTCTTATCATTTTTTCTGTTACCTTAATATTTACAAAAATATTGACGGTTTAAGATTGAAAATTAAATTCCTCAATATCTCTGTACGCATTAGAGTTTGAGCAAAAATGATAAGGTGATGAATTGTTGCAAATATGATTTTCTACAACTTTGTTTCTTACGTATTTTTCGATTGTTCTAATATTAAGAGAGATATTTTATATTTTGTGTTTTCTTCTATCTTTATGCCCCCCTTTCCCCTTGACGTATGTTATTTATTAATAAAATTGGCCATGCAAATACTAAAATCAGATACGACATTTCATTTTGATCAGACTAACATTGTGACCGCTAGAGAGTAATTTATTTATTCCAAGGAAATTCGCTAAGTTGAAGCAGCTCCTGCGTAACGAATTTTTAATGGATAGGGACACACAAAAGTTTACAAAAACAGTTAAATATAAAATTTTATAATTTATAAAACAAACTGAAAATTGGGATGTTGACTGAAAATTTGTGTTCAGTTCATTTTGAACCATGTTTACTTGACAAATATCTAGGTAAAATTACTTTTGAAATAACTTTAAAAATATGCGAGATATGAATGATTGAAATTCCCGATTAGACAAAGAAGGTGACTATCAATTAAATATATGAAAACTATTAAAAAATAATTAATCTACGTTTACTTTGAGCTATATAAATAAAATGTGTTGGATCAATTCAATTAATTGGGTGTATCTCTTCGATGGAAGAAATATATCTTTATATTTTCACAATGTTTTCCAAAACATTGATTACATATTCACCTGGTTTGGGTAAAAAATTTGGTGATGCTTTGCGTGGTATTATTACTTCAACAGCGGTCAATAACAATTTAAATTCGCAACAAGTTTTTGAACGTGAAGAAAAATATTGCGCTCATAATAACGAACCTTTACCGGTTGCCATATCTAAAGGAGAAGGTAAGTTCAAAACATTTTTTTAATCCTTATTTGATAGTGAAGTGAACATTTTATTGTGATTGTTACAAATAAGCAAGGGTAGAGTAGCTCCCCTCTCCTGGAATTGGAAGTTAATGAAGTGTAGAGTATAAGTGTAACTTCCTTGAACATTTACCCCCACTATTAATATATCTTAAGCCCCCTGCGCATGGGGACTGTAATGGCGACTAGGCTTACACACGAGGACAGTAATGACATCCATTACTTGGAAGCCAGTAGTCAGTTTTATGTGGATATGGCAACTGCAACCTTGTCCTTGTCAGAGGAGTTAGGAGAATCTGGCACTCTACTGGCGGCCAGTAGCTTTTAAGACAAGTCCAATAATGGCTGCCCTTAGTTCACGTGACAAGTTACTAGCCCTCTGGTGACAATTTACTAGGCCTCTGGTGTCAGTAAGTAAAAACCCTAAGAAAGTACGATGGTACGATTTTCTTCAATATAAGATTAGGAACTCATTAGTTTGGTTTATTTATTTTAGGTGTTCATGTTTGGGATGTAGATGGTAAAAAATATTTAGATTTTCTTTCTGGATATGTTTGTTTGAATCAAGGCCATTGTCACCCAAAAATTGTGGATGCATTACGTAAACAAGCCGGAATTCTTTCACACACGTCACGTGCATTTTACTCAGATACTTTGGGTGAATTTGCTGAGTACTTAACAAAGTTATTAGGTTTTGATAAAATGCTACCCATGAATACTGGTGTCGAAGCTGATGATACGGCTTTGAAATTAGCACGTAAATGGGGTTATTACAAAAAGAAAATTCCTCAAGATCAAGCTAAAGTTATTTTTGCTGCTGGTAATTTCTGGGGTCGTTCATTAGCTGCTATATCTGCATCAACGGACCCAACTGCTTATGGTGGGTATGGACCAATTATGCCTGGATTCTCTAATATCCCATACAATGATCTTAAAGCACTCGAAGAAGCTATTAAAGATCCAAATGTATGTGCGTTTATGGTTGAGCCAATTCAAGGCGAGGCTGGTGTTGTTGTTCCACATGAAGGTTATCTAAGGGGTGTTCGTGAACTATGTTCAAAATATAATGTGCTATGGATTGACGATGAAGTACAAACTGGATTAGGGCGGACCGGAAAACGATTGTGTGTAGATCATGAAAATGTCAAACCGGATATTCTTGTATTAGGAAAAGCATTATCCGGTGGATTGTATCCGATTTCAGCAACTTTAGCTAATGATGATGTAATGTTAGTCATTGAACCAGGTACTCATGGTTCCACATTCGGTGGAAATCCATTAGCTGCTAAAATTGGTTTAGCAGCAGTTAAAGTAATTGAAGAAGAGAAGTTAGCTGACAATGCAGCTAAAATGGGTGAAATATTCCGAAGTGAATTAGGGAAATTACCAAAGAATATTGCTACTGTCGTCCGTGGAAAAGGATTGATCAACGCTGTTGAAATCAACAAAGGTAATTTAACAATTGGCGATGTTTATGTTTTAAATAAAATTGATTTGATTCTTTTTTTTCTATAGATGTGGCAAGTGCTTGGGACATTTGTATCAAAATGAGAGACAATGGTTTAATCACAAAACCAACACACGATCAAATTATCCGCTTTGCTCCACCATTAATTATAAACGAACAACAATTATCACAAGGTCTTGAAATTATCGAAAAAACAATAAAATCATTTATTAAATAAATAAAATATATTTTAAGATAGTAATGGAAATTTTGTTTATATTTACAACCCTTTAATGATCCGTTAAAATAAATCTCCCTGTCGGAGGAGTAAAACAATAATTACTTGTTCGCCTTCACGTTGTATTTAACACTGTACAACTCTAAAAAAAACCAAACAAGAAGACAGAACGATACATTTACGTATACGCGCATATCTTTGTCTCTTTTTATATACTCACATATACAAACAGATCAACTTTATAAGTATGTTCTGGTAGTGTAAAGAATATTCGATGCGATTCTCTCACTTTCTTAGAACGCGGTGCATTTCCGATATATAAAGCTGGACAACAACAACTCACCAGTTCAGTAACAATTGAACATTCGTTGAAATCAAAAAGTAAATACAATTCAAAAGTATAATCTAAAAGTTGTAATTGTTATCCAAAAAGTACATTTCAAGTATTTTCTTGACCACACGCACCCTTTCACTACAAAACCAGCTACCTTTCCCAATACTTAAGCAAGAAATAAAAAGGCACTCTCTACAAGGATTTTTATAGTATACGAGATGTATCAAACTACCACTTTCTAAACACAGTCTCATAGGAAAGATTACTCGGGAATTATTTCAAACTTCTTGCGTAATAAATATTTTTGTATTTTGCTCATAAAATTATAAATAAAACAACAATATTTACAAAATTAATTGGATTTTTGCAATGAATTATAAACATTAAGAATAATACTTGAACATTCCATAATTTGCTCTTCTGTTATACATAATGGTGGCGACAATCGTATAATACCATGCGATGGTTTTGCTAATAGTCCACAGTCTTTTAATTTTACACATATTTCGAATGGATCGTATGCTGTAACAAAAAAAAAACAAACAAAATGAATCATTTAATTTGGTTGGTGTTAATCAGAATTGTACATTCATTAGTAGACGTCTTGAATCAAATGAGATCATTTTTTTGCCAGTTCAAAAATCCATCTATAAGCAGTTAATGAAAATAGAAAAGTTATTATGAAAATATATAGATTAGGTGATCATATTAATTGATATAACTATTTACCCAAATAAATCGATTATTAGTTATCTATAATTCAATTTTTTTACTATTAAACGTGTAAGTGGTTTTCATTATCGAATCTCATATCATACAAAGTACCTAATCCTGTTTTTCAAATTATCTATAGTTTTTACAAATTTTCATGGTACTTATATAATAAATTTTATGTTATTTTTGACGGATATTGATGGAAGTTATTAGTGGTTGGTCTAACGGCAACACAATTAGTAGACAATTAAGATGTATATAACTTTTAATTAATTACATTTAATTACAAAATCACACATTGAACAGTCAACACTTTGTTCAATACAATATAATAATGCGTTCTTACACAAGAACGCGCAATTAATAATATATTTTGTTATGCCATCTATATAAGTATATAAAACTATTTGACATAACACTAAGTGAGAATAATCACTATTAAATTTATTATTTCCAACAATTTTTGAAATTATTTGTTTTTAGTGTGATCTTAAATGGATTAGCATTGTTTTTCAATTAAATGGTGGTTGAAATTGCTCAAAATTTTATATTAAAGCCTTTTTGAAGGGATTTCTTGGCTATTTCCAGCAAGCTCCTGGCTATTGCCAAGATATGGGAGAAGCGAATCTCTATGGGAGAAGTAGAAGGGGGAGCATAATGGACCATACGGTCGAAGTGCAATACTTTTTAGGCCCCAAGATATATCTATCTATCCGCTCTGAGTGAGTCAGTCTGAGGAAGAATCGTGAGGGATTTGACTAAAACTTTGGGAAAAGCTAATAAATGCGACCTTCACAAATTGAGTTAATGATCGGCACAGGTCAACAGATACGTCCATAATACAAACAAATGGTTTAAAATTGAGATCAGAATATGATATCTCAAGTATTTCTAAGTCGCTAAATCCGAATCTATCATTAACTTGTCTACCTTAGGTTACGGGTCTTCCCTAACTCCAAAAAACCTCCTCTAACAACATCTAAAACCGGGGAAATCTGAGGACAGATTCAGATTTGATAATATACTTGGAAATATCATTGTCCGATCTCAATTTTAAACTATTTTTTGTAGCTATTCCCAAATTTCAGTAAATCTCACACCAAAACTTATTTTCTAAAAGAAATTTCCGCATACTCTTTTGAATACGCGTACCCCACTTTGATAATTTCTTTTGAATTCATAAAGGTACGTATCAACATTATCGTTTGAGCCTGTCATTTTCGATTCCTAAAATACTCAGCTTACTAGATTCTTATTTCCGTTAGAATTACTTACCGTCATCAGTTACAATAGCGTTCATCAATCCTTTCCCTCTCACTTCTTTCACAATATCTGTTGGTAATTTCTTTAATTCATTTCGTAATATTTCACCCAATCTTAACGCATTTTCTGATAATCTCTCATCTTTAATAACTTGTAAAGCTGCCATTGCAACTCTTAGCCCTAAAGGATTGCCTCCAAACGTCGATCCATGTTCCCCAGGTCTTATACACAACATAACATCATCGTTTGCTAATACTGCCGACACAGGTAGTACACCACCTGATAACGCTTTGCCTAATATTAAAATATCAGGACGAACATCTTCATGATCAACAGCCAATAATTTGCCTGTTCTGCCTAAACCAGTTTGTACTTCGTCTGCGATCCATAGTACATTATATTTGGTACATAGTTCACGGACACCTTGTAGGAAGCCTGGTTTAGGCACACGTACACCAGCTTCACCTTGTATTGGTTCGACCATAAATGCGCATACATTTGGATCTTGTAAACTTTTCTACGGGAATTAATTGCAAATAATCGTAAGAGTTAATTATATTAATATTAATATTAAATGGAACTTACCTCTAAAGCATCTAAATCGTCATAAGGAATGACTTCAAAACCGGGCATATATGGACCAAAGCCTGTATAACTTTGCGGATCGTTAGATGTTGATACAGCGGCCAGAGTACGACCCCAAAAGTTACCTTCAGCAAATACAATTTTTGCACAATTTTCAGGTATGTTTTTGACTTCGTAACCCCATTTCCTGGCTACTTTACAAGCCGTTTCGCCACCTTCGACGCCTGTGTTCATTGGTAATACTCGATCATATCTAAACATTTCCGTTATGTATTTCGCATAATCTCCAAGTACATTTGAGTAGAATGCTCTTGATGATAGTGTTAATATTTCCGCTTGACTTACAAGTGCTTCGATAATTTTTGGATGACAATGACCTTGATTTACGGCTGAATACGCCGCTAGAAAGTCATAGTAACGTTTTCCTTCGACATCCCACACAAAGACTCCTACAAAAATAAAATAAATAAATCAGTTTATTTCAGATACAGGTGAATCAATGTAGGAGAATCAATTGTAAGTGGGATATTATGCACAGCTCAAAATCCCGAAAAAGGGAAATATTTATTTCGAACAAAAATCAGTATATATGTACACTCTCGTCCAAAAAAAAATGAACCAACCTGAGATGTAAATTTTCTTACATTTCATAAAACTTGTAGAGAATTTTATTACAAGTAATTTTCGTTTTTTATACTCTCAATTTTTTTGTCTTGCCCGCTACCAAGGGATCGGAAAGTGTGCATATTGTATCTGAAGTTTCAAAGATTGCATTGTTTGAGAAAAATAAGGTTCTTAGAAAAAAGTTATCAAGAATAAAAAGTTTTTATTTTTGGTTAACGACGAATCAATGAGGTTTTTTTTTTTGGTTAAAATAATAAAAAATTTGAAAAAATCAATGATAGAATCTTAATCGGAGTCAATTTTTTAATTGATATTTACTTAAATAAGTAAACAAAATAGAAAATACAAATAAAAAATAAATGATATTGATGTGATGGTTGGTTATTATTATTTACATTGTCTTATCAACAAAACAATTCAATGCAACATTTATCAAATCTTTATTTTATTTATCAAACCAGTTTATTCTAACTTTTGTTGTGCCATGTTTGTTTGTTTGTTTATTTTTATTTCAATTTACCAGGTATTTTCTTATTGGAATTTTCCATAAGCTCATACAATTGTAGATAAAAAACAACAACTTTTATAATTTTATTCAAACAGTGGACAAATTTTTTAATATGTATAATAGGAATTTGCTTGGCTTCGAGTCCTTGAAAGAAAACACCCTGTGTTGTGTAAATTTGATAAAGTATAGAACACAAGAAATGAATCAATTAAGGTAAGGGTGGGGGGGGGGGGTCGTAGGTCTTTGCTTTTTTTTATTTTAACAATAATACAAATTACTATATGGCGATAGGATATATAGAATTTAAGATACAGAATTTGGGCTCCAGGATGTTACCACCATCTATGGAATTTCGAGAAACCAATTATACCATCTAATTGGTCATAAATAGTCAGGTAGCCCCATTGTTTGGTCAGCGATAGAAAACTTTTTATCAATGTTTTAAATTTTTTTCAAGGTCATAAAAAAATTTTTAGCATCCCATATTCCATACAGAGAAAAATAAAGGTACTAATCGATTGAGAATTCATAATCCACTGATAATTGGCCAGTTAAAATAAATAATTGATCAGCCCTATTTCCTGGGAGACCGCCTAAATCTATTTCATGACCTTGAAAAAATTAAAAGTTCAATAAAAAATTTTCGATCGCTGACCAATTAATGGGACTACCTGCAGACCATTAGTGACCAATTAGAAGGTATAATTAGATGGGGTGCTAGCATCCTGGAGCCAAGAATTTCAAATGCATGAAATCCACATTTTTGACATTTGCATTGCTAAGGGTCTCACATGACTTAATCCGGCCCTGACCTCCTGGTATACATATGTAATATTATTTATAGTAGTATACCACTTAAAATTTTTCAAGTGGTTTTCAATTTTTTTGCTTTTGACTGTACATAGACACTGGTTGTTTATAATGTCAAAGTCGAGGTACTATATATTATCACATATTCGACTTTATTTTAAATTAACACTCAAGTACAAATTAATTAAGTTTGCCAATTGTAGTCCAGCAAATATACAACAGAATCAACTTATATCTTTTAAAAAATACAAGTGAAGATTTTCTAACGGACCCTCTTCGCTTTGGCACTATGAAAACATACATAACATAAGTTTGAAGTTAATCCGCGTCGAATGAAAAAGACCGCAGCCTTCTAGCATGGCTAGAAGTGTGTTAGGTTTTGTATAGATCAGTCAGTCAATTACACACAGGGTTGTATAGATTATGGACTCGCTCTGCTCGTAGTCTCAATAGTTCTCGAGATATGCGGCTGAGAAAACTTGGGCGTAACGATGCATTAAACTGTTAAACAAAGTTTTAAAAGAGACAAATTGTGTCGTCCAATATGTTTAGATTTGCGCCGACCCGTAAGATTACAATGGAATGCTAATCAGCGCATTTTAATGCCGTTACACCCAACTTTTCTCAGCTGTATATCTCGAGAATTATTGGTCCAGCGTAAATTCTGTATAGGACATTTATTGTGCAAAGTTAGATAAAGAATAAATTTGATAATGATATCGATTAGCGTAAATGACCTCTATTCGAGAAAAACTGACTTTCACTACATTTGACCTTCAATAAATGAACTTTTTACTATGTTTTGAAAACGAAAGAAATTCCGTTGGAAAATCTCCGTTTGGATTTTTTAAGAGGTAAAAGTACTCATTGACAGGGTTAATAATTAATCGATTTAAAAATAAAACATGAACTATTTCCTGATAGTGCTGATTACAAAAATATACCGATAGCTTTAACATTAATGTTCTAATTTCAGAGCATGCATTAAATTAATTAAATTAAATAAAATATTAAAAAAGATTCACCTTGTCCGCGGCATAATGCAACCGGTAACGGACGATAATTATGTGCACTATATTTTTCTTCTTTTTCGAATACTTGTTGTGATAATGTAGCTAATGCACTAGACGATTTTACTGTAATATTATTTAAATTATTTATCGTTATACTTTCTGGCATTTTAAAAACAATAATTATATACAACAATTAAATGATCATTAAAAGAACTGACTGTTCAATTAATTTAAATTTAAATAATTGAAAGATTTCAATTGAAACGTACGAACTAAATTTAGGTATTTATTCACTTCCTTGGCCAAAACAAGAATGATTAAGTTTTGTGCACAAATTAGTTTGTAGATTTAAAAAAGACATTAAATAATTTGCATATGTACAGTCAATAATATGTATGTCAATAATAAGAACAGTGGAAAATTCCCTTTTCTAATAATAACAATGTCAATTTATCAGTAGCGTATCAACATTTTTACATTTTTACTATCACAGTCGGCTGCAGTCACATGTCCTACCAATTCCTAGTCTATACACAAAATTCCTTCCTCTCCACTCACATCCTCACATCCTTAGGCATCACAATGGACCTTATGGTCGAAGTGTAGCCCGTTCAGGGCAGCCTCGTAAAACGGGATTATTATATTTTCAAGAAATAAAGAATCTTATCAAATTTAAAACATTAGTTTATATCAATATATGAAGGTTCTGAAGGTATGTCGATAATGTCAACATTCTCCTGACATTTTCAGCTTGCAAGGTTTGTCAGGTATCTCCCCTAGATAAACTATAACACGATATAAAACTTCAAAATTATTATAATTTATCATTATTTTGGAATTAATTGATATAATTGATTATTTTCATCAAATAAAATTTGTTACACAATATTGAATGGAAAATCCGATGAAAATATGTTAAAATATTGATAAAAATTTATAAAATATTTTGATATTGAAATTGATAATTTGTTTATTTTTGAACTATTATAGCATAATTAAATTATTCAGATTAGATAATTTTCCAATAAATATATAACAATAATATTTTAATAAAAAAAGGTGCAGTTCGGACCTGTGTCGTAAATTTTTCATGAAAACGTCCTACACATGAACCGTAGACGTTTGGACTGTTGCTGGCCGCTGTATGTCCGATGGGCCAATTATGTAATCATTTTGCGCCGTTTTTTATCATTTCCTTTGCTGCCGTTATAGCTCTCGCATTCGTTTGGTATTGGGCTTTTTAGACTCGTTAGATTTTTTTCGAAGCCAGCTTTCTTCTGATATGCGTTTTCTATAATTCCGAGCATATTCAGGAGTTATATGAGATAAAATCTTTAATTATTTTGTAAATTTAATTATTTTCGACGCTGCCATAGCTCTTGCATTCGTTCGGCACTAGACTTTTGAGACTCGTTGGATTCCTTTCAACGCGAGCTTTCCTCTGATATACGTTTTCAATACTTCCGAGCGTTTTTAGATTCTTGTATTTTTCAATTTAATTCCGAAATTTCCTTATATACCGGCGAATATTTGTATTATCTCATTTTGTTTCCTAGTAGTGCTCTGCAAGCTCTTCACAATGACACTAGAATCAATGTCTTAGCTAAAGACGTTTCTACGCTACACCAATTTATAACTTTACACAAAGCTAATTCGTAACCATTCACGTGCATGCGCCTAGACTGGTACGATTACGTCACAAGCAAAACAATCACAGCCCGACAGGTAATACGAAAAGTCATGATCTGTTGTGGGCTCAACCATCGTAAACGCCTTATTAGACTCGAAGTTATCAGCGAGTGAAATATTACAGTATTTCGTCACACAAGAATGTTCGACCGACCTCCAGTGTAACAGTAAAAAAAAAATTGGTTATCTTAATGCTTTAAATAAGATTAAAATTTTATCTCAAAATAAAAGGAGTTTTTTATCTTTTTGTTTATTTTTCATGAAAATGTATTAGACGATGATGTACGCCACTGAAAATCTTGATCGTATGAATGAAACATGTTTTTTTTTTGTACATGCTAATATGCTATTATTAATATATTAATAATAATTATATTATCGAAAATATTTACATATTTTTCGTAAATGGAATTTGTTTGTTGTTATGAGTTTAAAAATAAATACTGTAAAACAAATTCATTCTTATCAGTTCAAACATATTTGGATCATTTTTTTTTATCTACATTATTATTTTCATTTAATATTAGAATTAAGTCAAAAACAAAGTGATCTTAAGGACGGACGTTCATTTAGTATTTAGGATTTGAAAAAAGTTGTAAAGTATGTCAATAATCTTTTTTATTTGTCCTAGATTGATAGATAGATTGTAGAGGCTGTCCTGGACGGGACACACTACGCTTAAAATTTTAGCAATTAACCGCCCCTTTTTTTTAATAATTGACAAACTGTCGATGTGATCGGGATTCGAACCCATAACCTCCCAGTTCCAAGTACACAAAACGCCTTTACAAGCGCGGCTACTTGGCTAGTTATTTGTCCTAAATATTTTAAAAGTATTTATTGTAAAATATCAGTAAATGTAAATTAGAAATTAATTTGATTTGATTTTACAGATCTGACAATAAACTATGTTTTGTTATGACGTTCACGTGTATATGTATGTGTATATTTTTTTACTGTGCACTGTTGCCAGTTTTCAAAATATGGTGGCAAAAACAAACCAAGCAAAATAGTTTTCATTTTATTAAATAATTAATTCAAACGTTCATCAACACCATATAAACAGCATATTTCAAACAATATTTATAAACATTATTTATTATGGTGGCTACTTTAAAAAAAAAAAATTATGTTCTCCAGAAGACGCTGTGTTAAAATTTTGATTTTGAAATGATCGTCAACAGATTTTAAATTTTTGAGTGAGGATAACTACTGAATTGAGCTATTCACTAAAAAAAGTAATAAGTGTATGTACTATTAAGCCTCCTGCATGAACGTCCTTAAATTTGATTTGTATAGGAGTCATTTGAATTTGTTTCATCATCGTTGATTCTTTCAATTTCTATTACAAGGTGGCCACAAGAAACAAATTTCAAAAATATCTAATTACTCTCTGTGGCCCAGTATTATTTGTTATACGTTCCCTAAGTTTTGAGGTCGGTCTCCCCTACGCTATTACTACTTACAAACTTGTCAAGTGAAGCTTTTTGATCTAGTGCTCCGGGGTCCTAGGACCTAGTGGAACAATTAAAAATGAAAATAAACATAAAAACATTTAAATTAAATATTTGTTTTTTGTTGTTGTTATGAAGATTATTCTTATAATCATTGTGACGTCAGGAAAAGCATAATTTAAACAAAAAAAAACATAATGTAAAACTTACCAAAATATGGAAGAAATAGTGAAATGTCTCTTGAAACTATTGTTGTATGAAAGAATGCAGCTTAAACCATCTCCTCTTTCAGTCATATTACGATTTGAGGTAGAAAATGGGTCATGAATTTCAAACAAATTTCAATAAAATTAAATTTCAATAATTTTAAACAATACACCCGAATATTACTTCAAGCAAGCCTTTTTTGGACAAAGTGATCCGAATGAAAAACTTGTTTTATTCGTAGGATGGCATCTGATGGTGATCTTAACCATGCCCCCTGTTTCTCACCTCAGAGTTTAAAAGGGCAGAACATTGAAATACATATGATTGTTATAGGTTAAGGATGTTCCAGCATACTCCGTCCTGATTATATAAAACAGTGCTGGAACGTCCTTAAAGGGAGAAACCTAATGCAATAATTATATTTTTGTTCCATGCATTCATGCCGCGTGGTATAACTTAACTTTTAAACGGTGTAAGATAGGGAAAATCTTTAAATACAAAAACTGTTTATCTCATAAAAACATATTTTGTTCGACATACTTTTTTCATATATCCCCCCCTATAGACTACAGGACCATGGCAAAAATTACCCTGTGAAATGAGCCACCATCGTGAATTACGTTTAGAAGGCTGCTACTATATCAAAAAATAACTCTCAGTCCTATGCCGTCATTTTTGAGGGTGAGTACATGGGAAAATTGAATTTTCCAGGTGCAAATAAGGAATAACGATTTCTTCTCGCTATCTTATTTCGTTTTTAAGTTGACGGCAGACAAATGAACACGCGGAAAATCAGTAATTAGAACATTTTATAAACATCTGTACCAAATTTGTTTTCTACAATCTATAGTATATCTAGCCCTTACAAAGTTGAGACTAAAGTTATAATACTATTTTGATTTGTAGTGGAATCTGACCATAGCATAAATGAAACAATCAAACGTTAAATATAAATGCTTGTGCGTGCTTCTATCGAATGTCGTTGACACGAGGTTCACCGAAGGTTGTCGATTGCATAGTTGTAAGCATGTAGTGACATCTGTGACAATTTGATATGCCATTATGACCTGTTTTTGCTGTGGTCACATTGACATTTATATTTAACGTTTCATTTATGCTATGGTCAGATGCCAACACAGATTCTATGATCAAAGCTCGAGACTGACAGCAGAGCAGGCACACATCCATGCGTTTTCTGTAATGAAAATAGATTGTTGACCAAATAAATTCGAGTTCATTTTACAAATAATCAAATAACTGTTTATTAGGATTAAAAATTACATAATTTACATCTCTGTTCTAAAAAAAGTAACTAAGAACAAACAGAGAAATGAAATATATTATTATCAGGTAAAACAAACAAGCTTTATGAAATTATCTATTTATTTTTGTTGTTGTTTGGGGATGGGGGGTAAACAAGTTTTAAGTTTATACGAAATTTTTCAACCTAAATCTAAATAATTGCGTTCGACAAAAAATAAATAAAATTTTTTCTTTAAACAAAAAGTGAATGGTTGTTTCTCTTTTCTTTTTTTTATTAAAAAATATATCTCATTTTTTATTGGCACAGACATTTTTTTTAAAGACTTTTCTTTTTTCTTTCATTTTAAATAGTTCTCACAAATATCACAACTATTTAAAATTCAAAATGGAAGTAGAAAGATTTTTAATTTATTCATCAAAATCGATCATTTATAAGCCAGCAAATACACACTATAAAAGAACGTTTTCCTTCCTCGGTACGATCGACTCTACCGCAATAGTCGTTCAACGACAATCGTTCGTTACAATTGAACGCGTGTTTTGATTCCCATTCTTACATCATTCTAGAGGAAGGAGGTTATGTTTAACAGAATGAGTTTAACATTGAGTTCGACGTAAACGATTATTTAAATGCCTTTTGATTGAGGAAATGGAAGATGGTGCAGTCATCACTCGGAACAAAACAGCTCCACAGGAAATACAAAGAAATAGTGCTCAACGATTATCGTGATTGTAGCACCGAGGAAAACGTAACTTTAAACTGTCTCTTTTAATTTGTAGAGATGTCAGATCCATTCATAGTTTAAAATAAATAGAGCCACAAATGTTCAAACTAAACCTAGATGGCTAATTATGATTGGCAATTGTATTGGCACAGTGCCATGTTTTTGGAGCTTGTTTCAGTGGTAAATAAACAGATTACAGCTCTTATTGTAAACACTTTTTATTGTTAAAACAGAAATCGTATTATGTTACGTCTACATTATTCGATTTCATCATTATTCTGTTGATTTACCACAGAGGTTAGCCCGAAATGTGTCACCACAGTTAAAGTAATCGTCTATTTAAGTTTTAAAAAGCCATCTAAGCTTATTTTAGACATCTGTGTACAAAACAAGCATATTGGGAACAGGCTCGGAGGCGGAGGCGTGGCTTAATTAATATGGCTGACTTTAGGTTGCAAATTTAATGTAAATACGTGTATTGTAAATCAGTGACAGTTAATTTAATGCTTTCTTTAAGTGAAATTTTTAACTGGCCATCGAATAGCTTTCTTTGTTTTTAGTAGTATGCAATGCAACCTTATAATAGTTACAATTTTAACCACCAGACGTTGTTATCAAAGTGGTCAGTTCCCAATAGTATTTGAGAAACTTTACGTACACCCTTGCGGTAGCATCTAAACACAATGAGACTCCATAACGGTTTCGTTGTGTGCAGATTGTGTGGCGAAGAGGAGGAAACATCCAACCACATTATCTATGACTGCGAACCTCTGGGTTACAGCAGATACAAGATATTCGATGCATCTCACCCCGAATACATGAACCTTCAGGAAGACCTGATAAGCAAGCTCCTGACTATTGCCACGATATGGGAGAAGCGAATCTCGTCAGACTGAAGTAGAAGAAGTAGCGCAATTTTTAGACCCCAAGATATATCTATTAACTTCACATACAAACGGTGTGTAATCCAATAATCGATAATCCTCAATCATTATTAATTCGAACTTTCTATCGCATCGCTTTAAATCGCTTTTTATAAGTGATCGATTTGGAAACATGAAAAAAAAATTAAAAACATTGAACAAACTTTTCAAAAAAATAAAAAAATAAATGATAAATTGTAAATAATGAGAAATAAAAATGCGATTAAAATACAGTAAAAAAATATGATATCTTCTTGTAATCTCTTCCAATTGTTCCGTGTACAAAAGTTGATTGATGATGAATGAACGTGAACAATTATTATGAACTCACATACATACATACATACATACATACATACATACATACATACACATACAAATGCAAGCAATATATTTACAAAGCGATATGTTTTTTTATCTTTATCTTCACTTTTAAAAAACAAATACAACAAATTATTTTCAAAAGAAAAAAAAATATACAACTTTACATGTAGATTATATGTATTGTTAGATTTAGAAAAAAATTAAATACTAATAATTCTCTGAAATTATTCTCAAAATAATCAGTTTTTGCACCACCAATATACAAAAAAAAAAAATAATAATTGTTTGTTGGTTTTAAATCATTAGTCCAGTCCCCAGATGCTCGCTCAGACTTTTCAACATTTTTACAAAGAGTTACAACTTTTCGGCATAGAATACGATATTGAATCGACAATTATTCATAGACGATCGTTGGAAGATCATTTTCCAATTTATAAAACATTATTCTTTTGTGAAGATAACTTTTTAGAGTCGTTTGTCGAACTGACCAAATTAAATGAATTCAGTTTCATTCAACTAATGTTCATTTTCAGATTGATCCTTAGATCCCAAAACGGTTGTATCTAGCCCTCCCTCTTAAACAAAACAAATTAAAAACAATCTTTGATGAAACAATCCAGATTATCAACAGTGGATCTAAAAATGTTTAAAAGTCTTAGCAAGCGTGTGGGAGATAATAATTTACATTAAAAAAAAAACAATTTTTTTAAGGTAGTTGTCTTGCAACAGTAATCGTGTTAAAAAGATTCAACTCATAACACACATCAATTATATGAATAGAATGAGATTGTATACGATGATACTTTTTTTTTTTACTTGAATGTACCTCATATACTTGTTCGCTTGGATTATATAAAATTGTCAATCTTCTTTACGTTAATCTTTTTACAATAATTAAACGGTCAATCATTTTTTTCTTTAAAAATTTAAATATAACATCTTTTAACATTGTCCTCTAGTTGTTCAGCCAAATCGCTCGACACGATTTTTGAATAAAAAAGTGTGGTCAAATCATTACTTTTGTTTAGACCTGTAATGTTAATCGTACAATTTTTGAATAATTTTGAAAATTGAAACGAAATTAAATATTTATTGAACCAATTTCGTCAATAATCCGTTTCACATGACAACTACCTTAATAATAAATTACCATACTAAACAAATACATTTTGAATGAATACATAGGATGATAATGTTAGCCCGTCCAAAATGGGACCGGACCCATCCTAAAAATTATTTACTGCTGTCATCTTACAAATTACTAAATACTTTCATTATCGACTAGCAGTCTATGTTTTAAATCAAACTAAATATGAAAATTTCTTAAATACGCCATTATTTTATTTAAATTTTGACATAGCTTTACGTGAAGCGTCAAATTGTTGATCATCGGCTTCTCTAATAAGCGTTTTTATTTCCGCGCCGTCATGTTGAAAATCTCAATGCAAAAGTATTTTCTAAGAACGTTACCTTTAAAACAAGATCACAAAACTAAAATGATATTTTTGGAACTCACTTCAATAGTAATTCAAAACAGTTTGCGACTTTATATATTTTGTTATTTATTTGTTGTAGAGAATCCTATTTCATTTGGATTCTATTTAGTTTCCACTCAAGCTAGTTGAAAATTTTGCCACCAGGTATAGCTTATTTATAATCAGCGCAAACAAAATGGATTGAGTTACAAATTGCACACCTCTGTGGGAATGGACGAACATAAAATGAACCTATTAGGAAGATATGTAAAAGTACATCAAGCATATTTTTAAATTCAGTCTTAATACAATATTAACGCTTCACGCAACACAGTCACAAGCGTATATTTATTAAATGATTACAAAAAGAAAAGTATTTTAATTCTTTTTTGTTTAACCGAAATAATTCAGGCACTCGAAATTGGTCTTACATGTATTTATGGATTACCTTTTGTGAAAATTTCGAATAAGTCATCCCGGTTTTTCTTTTTTTTTTAATATTCTAAATAGATTTGTTATATATATTTACAAACATTGGCCGTGTTCAGAACGACTAGGTCCTTAGTAGATTAAGTCACATCAGTCCAAAAAATAATTTACTTCTATGGATCTATGCTCAGGGTTTTGGTCTCAAGACATCCCCCTACTAACTTGTCAACAGTATTGCCAAATTTAGTGGACTTAATAATATGAAATAATGCATGCCATCATTGTATTGAGTATTTATAGACATTTTGTATTCAGATTCGTAACTTGAATACAAAAATTTATAAAAATACAACAATCCCAAAAGAATAAATTACACAGATTTTCGACTAGGCTTTATTAAATCCACTAAATTTAGGAGAAAATCCCCTAATCGGGTACAGCCCAATCTATGTTTTTTATCAAAGGTATCTAAGGAACAAGCTGCGTGTTCTCACTCTGGTGAACAACTTAGAAACTACTGCAAGTGGATTGAAATATTAAACTCCACCTCTGTCAGAGATCCCAATACTTAATAACTTAGGTTACTAAGGACTTAGTAGTTCGACCATTCTCTCGACTTTTAAAAATAACATAAATTTCTTTTTTATCGACACAAAACAAAAATTGAATTATTTTTTTGTATTTTTAGTAACACGATTGTTTTTTTTTATAAATATGTTTAAAAGAATTTTTAATGTTGAATGTACGAAAATATTTGATTTGTGACGTTTAAATAAATAAACAATATTTAATCACACGCAAATAATAATGTCTTTCCTCCTCTCCTCTTTCAGAAGAATTCTATTGAATTCTATTATTGATCAGTGATTTTCAGCAATCACAGTAAATAAATGATTGATTGATTGATTGGATTGGATTGTAGGGGAAAAGTTTTATATTATATAAATATTTGTTTGAGTAATCATTACTAAATTCATTCTTCTTATAAAAAGCAAATATTAATATTAGTCAGATATTTATATTTATTTTATTAACATTTGTTTGTTTGTTTGTTTGTTTGTACAGTGTGATCTTTCAAAATTTGAATACCCTTTTTTTTTTTTAATGAATTTTCTGTTTCTCTTTGGACGCCATTTGATGAATCATTGTTTGTTTCAAATCCGAGTATTCATTACATTGTGATTCGATAATTATTATTTTTTATTATCTTTAAGTAAATTTCGTAAGCAATTTAATATTTTTAATAGAAATTGCAATCTATTGATAAATATTGACATTGTTTTTTTTTTTTTTACGAGAAAAAACATACGTTGATTAATCCCGTTCACTACTAGTTAATTACCCGAACTCTATCCTGGTGTTCCGAATTAAATAGTCGTAGAAATAATTACCTTAAATTTATTTCAACTCTTATCACGAAAATAATTATTATAAAATTAAATGGCGGTTATACCATTAAAGAAACGATTATACCGAGTATGTATTGGTAAAGTTCCTCATGATGTCATCATATTCCAAAATGTCGGTTTTAGTCAGGCTACATTTCAATAACTAGTTTTATTTTTCATAAAAACAGATGAGTTTCATTAACAAAATAATAATTTTTTGTTTATTTTATTAACGTAACGCATATGTAACTATCACAGTTGAGCCTGACTACTATGTTTCTAATTATTGTCACCATATGTCATAGTCCTATGGAACAAACACCAATAGTAAGTAATTGTGAAATCCAAAAAGATATCTAAATAGATAACTAAAGATATTTAAATGTTGATGTATTATTAATTGTTTTAGACTCTGCTCTAATTTAACTCTAATGCCGGTTGTACACACTCGGCGAGGGAAGACGGGGTATAACGAGCGCGAGAGTGAACTCACAACGCTCGGTCTGCCTTGTGTCGCATCGCTTCGTCTCGCCATCGCTCCATTAAATGTCGGTTTTTTTAACACAAGTCAAAGAAAGCGAGTGGTGAATACATTGGACACGAGCACGAATGACACTCTTGTCTACATTCGATTCAACGTTCAACCGTCATTTTTAAATATTCAACTATCAACCGCTTTACTTGTACCCATTAATTTTATAGTAGAACTCCACGTAAATTATAGTAGAATTATTTTATAGTAGAACCAACGTAATTTCGTTGACAAACTGATGAGAACTGTATTGCCGGCCGAACACTCAGCGAGAGTGTACACAGCTCCACTCGTGGCTGCTCGTCTTACACGAATGTATCGCCGAGTGTGTACTACTGGCATAAAAGAATGAATCTTAAGGACGTTCATGCGTGAGACTTGATATTAAATAAAGCTTTTAATATTTGGCAAGTAATGAAAACCTCTTATCCATCATTTGTGAAAGTTATCATCGATTAAAATTCAAACATAGTATCTTTATGGGAAAATGAAATTTATATATATTTCAACTTGTAAAAACTATGTTAATAAATTAGACACTGTGCTCTAGATTGTTTTAAAATGTGTATAACAAATGTGTATCTAAAATGTTATTTATATACAAAGGTACATTTGGATTTGACATTTACTATGCATATCTTGAAAATTATAGTTTCCAAGTCACTTTTACGAGTTTATTTTAAGCAAATATCATTGTTTATAAACAATAAATTCAATAAAATCAATAATAATGAAGTCGACCAGCGGCATTCAAGGAATTCTTTTTTGAACTGATTTCTATTTCGTTGAAGAGGCAATGTTGATATTTGTCCAAGACGCGAAAATTTAGACATTCGATGGACGATATTTTCTTAGAATTATGATTAAACTAAGCGACAAGCTCCTTTAGATCAATGACACGCCAATGATTCTAAATTTAGTTAGAATTCTTCGTCAAAAAAAAAGGGAATAAAAAATTATTGACAAAAAGATCACATTGTACAGACTATTTCAACATTTACAGATACAATGTAGAACTTTCTACGTATAGAATTTATTCAAAAATATTAAATTACTATGGTTTATTAAATTTAAATTACACCTGAGATTAGAATATCCTCAGTCTATTTTGTAGATAATTTTGTTTGTTGATAATCTAAACACTGTTTAGGCATAAACTAACTGGCAAATAACTAACTGACGGGGGAATAATAAAACAATTGTTTATTTTGATTGTTTGTCCTCTATCCTTCGGAAACAGATGATAAACTACTTCGTGTTGAACCAACATTCGTTGTTGTTGTTGCATGATGGTTGTTATCCGATGATGAATGTAAATCAGATAAATCATTTGGTAATGTTAATGGTGGTGACATTGGTCCATACAGTTGTTCCTGTTCTTCTAACTGTTGTGCAAATGTCTCTTCCAATTTCTATTTATTCAAAAAGATTTACATTAACAAATTGGATTCATTGCGTTTTATTAATATTTCAAATACTCTTCAACTTTTATATAAAAATTTACATCATGCAAATAAATATTCTCTCTTGAGCAAGTTATTATTAATCTCCAAATTATACATGTAGGAGCTACGTGAACAAAGCGAATTATCTCTGAAGAAGGAATTCTAATAAATATAAAATTAAGTTACCTTAGAAACAATTTTAAATTTCACTATTACATTAAAATCATAGTTTCCAAATATTGGGTTTTCCCCTCCCTATAAATCCCCTGTTTACCATTGGTCGAGTCTGCCCATTATCGAACTAGAAATCAGGGACGGATTAACACAATTCGCCGTCCTAGGCTTCTGAAAAATTGCCGTCCCTCTTTTTAAGAGTGTTAAATGGATTAATTCAGAGAAATGACAAAATGAAAATTCCATTGACATAATATTAGCTTATTCTTCTTCTGGTGGAATTTACGGTCCATGTCATTGACTCGATGAGGAATCTAACTGTTCTTTTACAAACGTTAGTATAGTTCTCACTTTACTCGTTTCAGATGCTTTCCTCTAATTTCGGTAGCGCTACCAAATAATAGGATGTGTTCTCGTCTTTCTTGTTATCCGGATCCTACTCAGGATCCCCGAAAGATTTTACTGATAGGTTATTCAAAGAAACTAGTATTCTTAACCAAATCTATCTCTTTAATTATACTTAAAAGTTTAAATAGGATTCTTTGACCAGTAAAATCTTTTTGAGAATAAAATTTCTATAATCTTAGATGTAAATTTTTGTATAAAGACTTAAATATTTTTGAATAGAAAAAAATAACTAAATAAATATATGAAACTAACCTGATTATAATCAGAAAATCAGAAAATTTGTTAAAGGTAGGAGAAAAATAATGTAGGATTTATTTTAAATTTATGAAAAAGCCAAAAGAAAACAGATATTTATTATTGTAGCAGAGAAAATGTTGTTAGTGTGATTAGTATTTATGTAAAGTAAGCAACAAAATATGTAGCAACGTGTGTGGGGATGTGGTGTAAACAAACACCTCTGTTTTTTAATTATCTCCCAATTTACCCTAAATAGTTTTCTATATCTTAAGTAGAAAATAATTATTTTAATTAAATATTAATTAAGTTCATTAATAATACCATCACCATTTTTTTTTTAATTTTAAGTAAGAACGGTCAAATGTATACACTGGAATAGTTAAGTGTGTTCCAATCATTCATTCTGAATTAGTTCTTGAGTTTTATTTTGATTCTAAGCAACTGCACTACTTATTTTCGTTACTGTATTAATAAATCCGCTTGATTAGATCTAAAGCCCATTACACAATGAAAAAAATAAGGTATAAGATATAAGATATAAGAAATAAGGAATAAGAAATAGTACAGCGACCAAAACACAATGGGCGATAAGTTACAATATTCAACCAATCACAGCGGTTGAATTCCTGCGCATAATATTGCCAGCCAAACCTGTGATTGGCTGGGAATAAGAAATAAGGAACAGATACCCAACGCGACGGAAATTCTGTTGTTATTTCTTATTCCTTATTTTTGAATTGATCAATGGTTCTGCCATCTGCTGGATTCCGCTATTTCTTATTCCTTATTTCTTATATCTTATATCTTATATCTAATATCTTATTTTTTTCATTGTGTAATGGGCTTAAAATAAACTATACAACTAATTCATGGCTAATGGCCAATATTATTTGATCTAAAGACAGTATATACCAGATAACCGTTCAATTTAACTCCCCCCGTTCCTTCTAGTGAACCTTTCCACCAATACAAAGTACCCACATTTTCCGTTAAAAATAACATACATAATACCGTTTTCTTGATCTATATCTAAAACTGGAAAAATTGAATATTAATTTTATTAAAATATTCACCGGGTACTTTTTTTTACAGAATAGTTTTCTCGTTAAACTTTTCGTTTTAGAATTTTCTTATTAGATATACATAAAATTATTTATTTACAAGTAAAAATTAAGCCCAACATTTTCACAATATTAATTATACACAAAACACAAATATGGCAGTATTTAGTTCCAATATTAATTACAAATTATCCCTTAATTGGTGCTTGTAATAAATATATTGATTTAAAAGATCCGATCAAATCTTAAAAACATGTAACCGACATCTTAACGAAATCAAATGTAAAATGTTTTTGGGAAGGAGCATCGAAAAATATAAAAATTTTGGACTCGCTATAACACGAGTAATTAAGAATTATCGTTCGGCTTACAAGGATTAATCATTGAAACTTCTTTGAAAGTATGGAATGAAGAAACAACTGAAATTTTTCAATTCGCATAATTTCTAGGATTCTTTTATAAATCGATTTCTACTAGGATTCGTTAAAATATATATCGGAAAAATTGATTCGCATTTTGTTTAAAACAAAAGGCTTCATTCCAAAAATGTTTGTTAGTTTGTGAAGAATTTTCAAGAAAATCGTCTTTAAAAACAGTTTTTTAAGGTTGATTATCTTGTGATGGATTATCTCAAAAAAACTATTTTGTCTGAAACATTCTTGCTATTACTCGTCCATACTTTCAGAGTAATTTAGGTGGATAAAATAAATATGAGCTACCTGTATAGTATATAAGAGGCGTTATTAAAAGTTGTTCAATATGGTAGCAGTGGTAGCAGAGCGTGGTTGAACTATCCAAAGATTTCCATAGATAAAAATGACGAGTAGATACATATTTTTAGAATTTGATTTTTCGATCTTTTCGATCAATTAATTAATATAAACACAACACACATAAATTTATGCAGCTGAATCCGAACCAAATTGATCATTATCGGACGTATGATTGACTAACGATAGACTAACATATGACGGTGTTGTTGTTGTGCTAGTGGTGGTGGATGATTCAACAACACCAGGAGGTTGTGATAATGATGATCTAACAGAATACAAACCATTACGGTACACAACATTATTTGAATCCCGTTTAAAACGACCCAACGAATTCACTCCACTTTCGACAACAGATGTTGTTGTTGTTTGTTGAGATGAGGATGTAGGATGTTTATATATGGATGGTGGAGGTAAGGATCTGGAGGATACACTTCGATTATGTCGATATGGATCAACCGTATTTTGGCCATCTATAGAGATTACTTTATAAGTAGGTGAATGTCTGCCGCCATTTACTGTAAGTGATGTTGTATTTAATTTGATCATTTGTGGATATTTTTTGAGTAATTCACTCATTTCCTTTTCGAAAGCCTCTTCCACTTTCTAAAATGCACATGCAATCATTTCAAGCTTAGATAATATCATGCTATTAGAATTCAAAAATAATTAATACTTAAGGTTATTGAATTACAACACAATATAATATTCACATGAATATTAAGCATTTATTTGCTTGGCGCGTAAATAATCGAATAACCTTGAAAAATAACAACTTTCAATATTGAAATGTTGTGTGTTTAAGCTGAAAATAAATGCTCCAGTTTGTTTTACAAATGCAGCAAAAGGGTTAAGCATTTCAATATTATTAAAAATAAAAGGGGTGGGTGTGGTCAGTTATAAAGTATAAAGGGGTGGTAAAATATTTTTTAAAAGAATAAAATTATATACAAAATGCTTTTAATTATATTTTTTATATTCATACTATTTCCAAATTTCATTTTATAATTTCTTTCATTCTAAATTTGTTTTAAACATTCTTGTGAGAACCAACATGGGATTCGACATTCAGACTTATTCGACATTACATCAGAAGACACAGACAGAAAAGAGTATTTTATATTCAAAGATTTAAATTAAAAATATGAGTGTAAACGTACTACCGTCAAATTGGAAAGATATTGTAGCGGTATCGCATTTTCATTAAATTATTATTATAATTTTATTTATCATTTTTATCTGTTGCTTAACAACTATAACTTCTCTCTATTATCACGATTGCTTTGAATGAAATAACAACTTTGATAATTTACATACAAATATATATAATATGTCATAAATCAATTTAATAAAGATCAATTATATCTTTAACATATATTTATTATTTATTAAATTGATTTATGACAAATAAATAAAAGTAAATTATCAAAGTTGTTAACATTCAAAGCAACCGTGATAATAGAGAGAAGTTATAGTTGTTAAGCAACAGATAAAAATGATAAATAAAATTATAATAATAATTTAATGAAAATGCGATACCGCTACAATATCAATATAAAAAAAATAGAACTAGTTTGAGCTTACTATAGATTAGGAATCAATAATACTTAGACTATTCATTTATATAAGGTCAATTTTTTTTGATTGTAAGTGTACATGAGACTTTATTAACTAAAGAACTTTACTAATTTTATACAAAAGGAAAAAGGAAGTTAGCTAGAGTAGGTAGCTACACAACATTTTGTAGCCAAAACTAAAGATATTATTTATTTGGTTGCATAATCAATTTAGTTAAAAATACCTGTTTTCTGGGTTTCAACTGAGCTTTCCACTCACGTAATTCTCGACTATGTGCCTCCTCACGTTCTTTTAACTTTAATGTTTCATGTTCCATTAACATTTTTCTCTTTTCATTTTGTAATTGTTCTAATTCTTTGATTGTTGCATCACTTGTTGCACGTAATTCTTCTAATTGTTTTTGATGTTTTAATTCAAAGCGCTGTTGTTCTGCTTGATAGCGTTTCTTTTCATTTTCTTGGAACTATTTATGGAATAATAATGAATTTTAATTATTTTTTACTTTTCCTTTATAATAAAGTGCTTGCCGTATTCATAGTCATTTTACTAAATAGTGTTTAAACATGTCACTAAGGTAAGCAATATAAGACCCATTGTAAAGGTGGTTGTGTGTACTTGGAACTGGACAGGTTATGGATTCTGGAGGTAATGTGTATGAATACGGCGAATGGTGTAGTAAATGTTTGTGAATTGATTAATAAATAAACTTACAATTTTTAATTTAACACGCTCCGCTTCGGGATCCGGTGCCGATGACATACTAATACGAATCGATTCTCTGAACATCATCTCACGTGCTTTCATTTCCGAACGTATTCGTTTTGGTAAGGATCGTTTCTCACCGGTCTGTCGTTTAATTAACTCATCCTCTTTACGTTGATTCATCCGTTTGATCTGTTCCAGTTCTTTGTCGTGTCGCACCAACATCTGGTGACGTTGTAAAAAGAATATATCTTTTAATTGTCGTTTCGATAATTGATGTTTTTCATGGATTTGTTTCTCTTCCAGCTCCCACATTGCCGCCTCTCGAGCACGCATCAATTGTTGTTTCTGTTGTAAAAATTGCCGTTCCATTAGTGCAATTTTCTCACGATGTGAATCGTTCAATCGTCGTAACGAACTTTCATGACTATCGTTTAAGTTTTCTAAAAATTGTTTTTCACGTTCTTCGTGTTCCTGTTCGAGAACTTCCTTTCGAACTTTGAATATATTTTTACGTTTATCTTTTGGCAGCATATCAACTTCTTGTTTTAATAAACGCATCTCTTGTTTCAGCCCTTCACGGAATTGTTTTAGCTCACGCTCTTGTTCCGCACGTATTTTTTTCGATGCAGCACGTAAATCGGTCTCTTGTTGTTGTTCAGCCCGTTCGATTTGTTGACGCTGTTGACGACTCAACGCTTCTAAATCTGTTTCGTATGTCCGTTCCAGAGTGATACGTTCTTGATCAAATCGTCGATCTTGTGACTCTTTTGCAACGTTTTCTTTCAACGATAAATCTTGAAATTGTTTTTGTTCTTGTTTCTGTAACATTTTGAGTTCACGTAGCTCCTGTTTCCTAAATATATGATCGTCGTAAACGCGTCCGTTTTCCTCGTCGCCGTAGATCACTTTACTCGTGGTCGTTGTAACAATAACACCATCAATTTCAAATTTGCGTGTACGTTTTCGAGTTTTCTTTTTTAAATTGCGCATTTCAATCTCCTCTTTTGTACGACCACTACGTAAGAAATCACTACGTTGCACATATTCGGGGGGTTTACGTCGCAAAACAACACCTTCATCCACTTCGTTGTTATTCGTTGTTAGATTATAATTACGATTTACACGATTTTCTTTGTTACTTCCATGACTATCTTGACTGATCGTTGTTGAAATACTTTCAGCATCAGATCGATCGAAATTTTTACTTGCTGCAGATGGTGGACTTCCACTACTGCGTACCGAACCACCACTGTCACTGTGCGAACGCGACTCAGATGCAAAACTATCCGGTGAGATACTCTTTTTGACGTTGGTGGACTTGTTCACAACAATATGGATATCATCAGATTGACCATTCATTTGATTCTTTGTATCGATTACAATTGATGTGTTACCACCACCACGGATCTCATCACTAGAATCACTACGTCCTAGTGATAGATCGCTACTGCTTGAACCACGTAAACGATTATCACTAGAATAGATAGTAGATGCTGAATCTTTAACTTTAACATTCTCCTCACCCACTGTTATCACTGACACATGACTTGTATCCAATAATTGTGCATTATCCACTTCCGTACTACTGTTGTCATGAAGACGATGTCGTCCATGATGATGATCAACACTTATATAATTTGAATTCACTATAACCACTTCACTTTCATCCAGTTTTTGTCCATGTAATGGTGGTGGTGATTTATCAGAAGATATGATATGAATTGGTTGTGGATTCTGGAATTCTAATGAATCCAAAGATGGATAACAATCTTCATCCGTTGAGGAGGATTCATTGACTTGTGTTTTGTTTGTTTCATTTGATAAAACAACAACTTCACTTGTTGTTGTCGGCGGCGATGAAGATGATGGTTTCGTGATGGTTGTTGTGTTATCGACTAAGATGGGTGGATGAGTTGTGACCACAGTCACTTGACTTATATTACTGGCTAAACTATTCGATAAATCTGGTAGTTCTGATGTTGTGATTGTCACTGTTGAAGTGTTCGTCTTGTTATTTGTTGGGGGTTGAGGTGTACTTGTTGTTGATATTATTGATATCACTGGTGATTTTTTACCATTAATTGGTGAACCCTCTGCAGATGATGATGATGATGATGATGATGTTTCATCACTTACTCTGATCACTTTGTTCTCAATTGCTACAGTGATTTCATCATTTAAGTGATCGTCGTCAACTTTGTGTTCTAAAACTATCACTTCACACACATTTGTAGTCGTCGACGAATCAGTCTTTTTATCTAATTCAGATGGTGCTGGTGCTGGTGCAAGAGCCACAACAGATGGTGCTGCTTGTGGTATTTGATGATGCACTGGTGGTGGAGCTGGTGGTGTTTGTGGTGGTGTAAGCGGAGATGCTGGTGGCGTAGGCATGGCAAGAATTGTCGGTGGTGGTGGTGCAGGTCCTTTTTCAGTAGTTGAACTCGGTTGTGGTGCGATTGGTGCTGCTGATGTGGATGCTGCCACTGGAGGTGATGGGGCGCGACCTTTTTCACGAACTTTACGTTGTTCTCCTCCTTCAGATGGTTTTTTAGCAACCTGTATGTAGAAAGATCAAATAACGATTAATTTACAAACAAAAAAACAAGGAAATATGAAATAGAAGTTGGTCCGATTTTGGTTACAATCGATTACAAATTAAAGAACGCCTGTGCATTATTGATTTTTTTCAAAAATTATTTTTCTAACAAATTTAAAGTGTCCAAACAATTAAAGTATCAAACCTGAGCGTCCCAAGCTTTTATTTATAGTCAAATATTGTTAACTCAGGGGAAAAAATGATTTTCTACTTTTAAGTTCATTAAATAAAAGCTTGTTTAAAAAAAAAAAAGTTATGTCTATATTATTTTCTTCTTTTTTTTTTTGTGTATCAGAACCAAAGCTGTGTGCAAAATTTCAGCATTATCGGATACATCGGAAGTATACCAAAAATCAACTGACAGAGTTTTTTCCTCACAAACAAACAAATAAACAGAAAGTGAAGTTAAATGAAAGCTTTTAAAATGTCTTCTATCAAAAAAGATTATAATACTTACATTTTTCTTTTCAGACGAACTCGGTGGCGTTGATATAGCAGGACTTTTTGAATCGGCAATATCAGTGGAAGATTCTTTACGTAATTTTTTACGATCAATCTCTGAAGTGGCATCCCCTTCTCTTTTACCCGCTCCGCCGCCACCTTCGACTGGTTTTTCTGCAATGGATGGAACTGTATACATACAAATTATTTTTATTTTTAAATTAAATTTTCAAAAAATGTGTTCTACGCAGAGAGAGAGACAATTATATTTGTTCCGAGCAACAAACAAAGACACTATATCATATTAATTAATTAATGTTAATAGCCAGCAGAACTACGGTGGCAGACATTGCACTCATACATTTATAATATTGTTATTTGCCTTTTAAACATTATTTCATTCAATTAACAGATGAGGGAAGATTTTTCTAATGCCGGATCTAAGACCATATTATTAATTATCATATCCTTAAATCGTGTTTCAATAATCATTATCTTTCAATTAAAATTAAATTAGTAATAAAATCTCACTAGTGCGTGTATCGATTTACAATAATATCTCAATATCCGATTGCATCGTATAATTCAGAGGTGGGCAGGAGATGACTCGGCCAAGCTCTGAGTGAGAGGTAGAGAAGAGAGATAGAGTTAATACAGGGTAACCTACCAATTATTAATATTTTCTTTTTTTAAATAAAACATTTTCTGAAAAAAATATAATAATACCAAATCTTTTTTATGGTCACTATTATACAAAGTAAAAATAATACAAGCAATCATTCAATACATACTCTGGAATTTTGGGCTGGTAATTTGGGTCATAAAATGTACCTTTTTAGTATATATCATATTTGTGTATGAATAAAATAAAAATATATTAAAAATATATATATAAATCTTTTGAACCTTTAAGTTTACCGCTGGACCATTGTAATAAAAGAGGGAAATTTTTGCAAAGGATAATTTAAATAGAATTAAAGTTTTGGAAATTCCAAATAATTTGTCTAAATATTTTACTATTCATATCCGAGAACTAATAAAGAATTATTTACCTGATTTAATTATTTTTTCTTCGTATGGAGTATGCTCAGTATAGTGTCATGGGGGAATTTGATGAATTAAGTTAAATTTTACATAAAGTGGGAATTTGAGTTCTTCGAGTTAGTCTACTTTGAATTGAAAAAGTGTAAAAGTACTATTTATACCTCTGGTATAATTCATGTTGGCTCTAATCACTGATTCATTAAAAAAAAAGAAAAAGTAATATAAAATAGATATTTACGTTTCTCGTCAAGGTCGCCACTTTTCATTGATGTTGAATCATCTTCCATTTCCAACGGAAGTTGAGATGTGCGGTGTTCCTGTAAAATAATTAACAATCAATAATAGATATATATATACAATATATATATATAATTGAATAGAATCATTTCATCAATCGATTATTGATTTACACAATCGATTTATATAAATTAATCGCTTTTGTTGTAAAATTACTTTTGACATTGAAATTAATAAAAATACGTGCAATATCAACGATTCATTTTTTTTTATTTAAAAATATATTTTTAAACGGTTTTTTATTTGGAAAATTTTTGCTATTAATCCATAAATGTCGAAAACATTGACATAAATATTTAACAAACTTGCGGTAGAAAGAAAACAGAAAGCAGTTTTGATATTGAAATAAATGTTTGTATGCAAAATGTATGGAAGCATTGTAGGCCCTCACCTGTACCTGGATTGGAGAAGGGGATCCGGGAATGCAGCATGCACAGCACAAGGCAACACACAAATTAAATTTAAATATTTATTACTAATTACTACTACTTTCATTTTGGAAGCTTTCAATTTACTATTTGGAAAAATTATAATTTATATTCTCGTATTTTGAAATGTAGAAAGATAAACAGTTAGGGTCTTAGGCACTCTGCTCGGAACTGGGAGGTTGCTGGACCGATTCTCAATGGTGGGCAGTTTATCAATTAAATTACTATAAAACAATTAATGGAGCTGGCTACGCTTGGATGGAGGACAAGAACGAAAGTAACTGGCTATGCCTGTTACCTTCACAAATTCCAGATGAATATCGGCATAATTCCAATCAAAGTCGGCTACAGCCGCACAACCTACCAATTCCTAGTCTACATATAAATTCCTTGTCCTTTAGGAGTCGGTAAAAAAGACCTATCTTCCAGGCTTCTACCTCCCCTCCGCTACTACTACTAACTTATTAACTTATTTTAAACCACATTTTAGTCAAGTCTCATAAATTTCTTCCAGGTGGGATCAAAAGCGTCGTTTTTATCAACACTATAGGTTATTGACGTCATAGATCTATATTTTTTTGTTACTAAAGTTATTTACATGGAACTAGTTACTAAAAAAACCCAATCGGTCATTAAAATATTCGGAACAAAGCAAAGGGATATAATAAACAAGAATCATTTTTTACAATGCGGGCAGCAACCATTATGGAAGAGAATATGTAAGATCAAAATTTACAAATATTTCAAAATATGATAATATAATTTTGTTTATCGAAAGTTCTATCTAAATCCAAAATAAACACTTTTAACGTCAAACCATGAAGAATAGATAAATAGGAGATTGAACGACATAGGCAATTCGTCTGTTTTTGTGTCCTCAAAAACGTGTAGAGATCATAGTTATTATTTTCACCACTAGCGGCAGTGCGAATCTGCCCGTACGGAATTATTATTATTATTATTACATATTAAAATCAACGGTTATCGCATCTTACAAATCAAAATTGTAAGTATAAAAATTGTTTAATTTTATAAATGTGAAAAAATGGGACGATGTTGTACA
Organism: Nineta flava; assembly: GCA_963920215.1. Taxonomy (NCBI): domain Eukaryota; kingdom Metazoa; phylum Arthropoda; class Insecta; order Neuroptera; family Chrysopidae; genus Nineta; species Nineta flava. The sequence goes on from OY986043.1 coordinate 100,335,290, forward strand.
GAGAAAGCATAGATATACTGTTATATATCTATGAGTGAAAGGTTGTTTAAGGTTAGGAATGCGTGTCTGCATTTACGAAAGTAATATGGTCTATAATTATCGGTTTTGTCATCTTCTTTCTTTATCTAATATATGTTAGTATTGTAAACATATATTTGTAATTATTAATTGCAATGATCACTATGATTCTTGATCTTTGAATTGATTGCAGATTCTTAAGAATTCTCTATTATTAATATTTATTTAATTATTTACTTGATAATCGAAAACAATTTTTTATGATCTATAAAACTAAGACTTCTTATTAATTGAATGTGAAAGTGATTTCTTGGCGCCTACATTTAAACATTTAAATTCCGTACGGCACTGAGACCAGTGACCCCTACTGATAAAAGATAGTTACCACCAATTCTTGACCGTTTTTTTAACATTACGTTCACTCTCCTGATATATCTATTCTTCATGCGTCGTCAAACTAACAGAATTTTACCGTTTTAATTGAAATAATAAAAAATGAGAACGAAATTTTTTTACAAAACTTAACAACTTGGGATAAAATAAATAAAGAGCTGAAATAAAAATAATGTGTACCTAAAAATGAGATCAAACACATAAAAATGAATCAACACTGAATATGTTAAAGGGTGTGAATATTGAAGGGTTTGACGACTACATAAATTTTGTTCCGTTGTCTAAAATTCTTACCAATGCGTTGATATTGTTCCCTGTGTTTTTTCTGTTTCTTACCCCGCTAAGCATGAAATTTTATTTACAGAAGAACATTATTATTCAAAAGAAGAAAAATTTAGAGATACATTCATGCAAAAGCTTTTCTTTTATTGACTTATAGAATTAATCTTTCGAGCGCGCGCATACCTCCGTGTACATCAACTTATTGGCGTAGATGAGATCAAAACGACCTGATCGCAGGCAGGGGTGTTTTTAAGGTGCAATAATATCTCCGAACTATTAAATTTAGAAGATATAGAAGGTAGAGATATTTTTGTAGTAAAAAAACGCATCATGATTTTTATTTAAAAGTTCGAAAGAAAGTCGTTTTTTGAGGAATATTTCGAAAAATCTTTCGAAAGGACTAGCGCGTATACTTTATAGACAAATGTCATTGGATTTTAATTAAATACTGATATGCAAAAATTAACTCGTCAACTAGGAATCGAACCTCAGGCTTCTGAATGTCTAGTCCAGTGTGCTTACCGCTACACCAAAGACGAAGACCTCTGACGTAAGAGCCAACCATTAACACGTTTTACTTAGAATGTTTATATTAAGAATCTTCACTTCGCGTTAATAAAGCATAAAAATAATTAATAAAAACAGTTCTTATAAATTACCTCCATTTCTTCATCCAATAATTCCTCTTCCACAACTTCAGCTTTATATTCCAACAACAAATCGCGTACCGGTTTTGAATCCAACGTACAATTAATGAATTGATGTTTTAACAATTCATCAGCTGTGGGTCGTTGTTGTGGATCTTTTGTTAAACATTTTGCAATAAATGAATTAAAATCTTTGGACCATCGTTGTGGATGATCCAATTTTGGTGGATCTGATTTTTGTATTTTCAATAGTACACGCATTGGTGACATTTCATGATTTGGTGGTTCCATTTGAGCAAATTCAATTAATGTTATACCTAATGACCATATATCAACTTTAAAGTCGTATGGATTATCACGGAATGTTTCACAGAGTACAACTTCTGGTGCCATCCAATATGGTGTACCGATGAATGTATCGTGTTTCTGTAATGTTGATTTATTTTTGGCTGATACACCAAAATCAGCTGTAAAACAGAACAATTGAAAAATAAATTAATATCAGGCATTAATTAATATTGGAATAAGAAATAAATTTGTATATTTTGAGGGAGGTATTCAAAGAACAAAAATAAAAATAAAATAACAACAAATTAAGTTAATTGCTTAACGTATTTCCAAACTGTATCAACTGATTGGGTACCCGCGCGAAAAGAACTATATAAAAAATTATATGTGTAAAAGAAATATGTTGGTATGTTGAAAACAGCTGTCCATTGTCGTCAGTGTTCCCATTCATCACATAACATATCATACATATACTAGTCAACATACATATACTAGTATATAATTTCAAACGACTTTTTCTTTAAACTTTTCCTCTATTTCTTACGATTTTAACGGTGCAAACCACCCTCACCCCTTAAGGAGGAGAACGCCTGGACTGATTTTGTACCTCAATATTAAACTATTGAACACACTCATAAAATTAAGGTCATTGTCTCGTTTCGTTTGTGAGTTATCGTCTGGGCAGACAGACGGACGGACAGATGGACAGACAGGCAGACGGACATGTTGGAATGAACTAATTCAGTCATTTTATGAACACCTACATCAAGGATTTTTTTCTATCAATATCTGATAGAAAAATTTAAATTTTTTAACCGTTACAAAGGTAACAATGGAGCTCATCTCCACATTGAACATTAAAATGAAAATGCTTTATCTTTGAAATCCTCGGAAAATAATGGCGAAAATATACGTTTTTTTCGATGTATTTTTGTTCGAAAAATTCCATAACTCGTAGACAGTAGGGAAATTTTTGAAATTATAAACAATTGAAGTAATTTGCTAACTCATTGTTTCAACGAATCATCCTAATTCGTTTTGTCGATTAAAGTTTGTTCGAAAAACTCCATAACAAACAAGCACACGGGTTGCATCCGTGCTGCGTGGCAGCTGTACCCAAAACTTTTAAACAATGTGAGATAGAGGAAATCTTTGAATCTTTAAAATCTCATAAAAATAAACAATTTTTGTTTGAAACATTTGTTCATACAGCCAATAGTTTAAGGTTGAAATCTGGGACTAGTAAATAAATAAAATGAATAAAACTTACCTAATTTAACACCACCAGCCATTGTTAATAATACATTGCCAGCTTTTAAATCTCTGTGTATGACATGCGATCGATGTAAAAATATTAAACCTTTACACATTTGTTGACACACATATGATATTTGAGCTTCTGTTAAACCTTTTTCTAATTCAACCATAATACTATCCAAGGCACCACCATCACAGTATTCAATTAGCATCTAAACAAATACAAAACAAACTTATTTATTTATTTATTACCATTCATCATGTATTTGTCGAATAATCGAATCAAAATTTTGTGGTAACCGATTTCCATACCGATTACCTCATTTAGGATAACATGTTCCGAATAAACTATACAAACTAAAAGATTCAAACGTATGTTCGTTAAAAGTAATCAACCCGAGTGGTCATTTTGAACTAGAATCGCTTTTTCAGCAGCTATTCGAAATCTAGGATCATTGTAGCCATTTATAGTTGATGCTAGAACTACATCTATGTTCCAATAATTTCGAGACGAGACCAGAACATATTTTCAAGAGGTCGAGATGAGAATTGAAACTTTTGAACTGACGAAACGGGAAACACATTATTGATAGTCGAAAAACATTCCCTACGAAATCCGTTTACGAAATATTAAGCTTGAAAGTGTTCATTACAGTTTTCAGTACCCTAAAAAGATTACTTTGTAGGCGTTCTATTATTTATATTAAACCATGTTAAATTTCAACTTATAGCCCTAACAATATGTGGATAAAGCAGATGTGGCATTCAGACGGACATGGTCAAACTATAATGCCGGCAGTACACTCTCGGCAATACACGGGAAGACGTAACGAGCTCTAGAGTGTACTATCTCATTCATTGACTGAACGAGAATTGAATTGCCGGCAGATAACTCTCGGTGAGCGTGTACAAAGCTACCCTCACGGTTCTTTGCCTTACGAATGTCTCGTCGAGAATGTACTAACGACATAAGGGTTTCTGGTTTGACTACGGAATACTAGAAAGTGTGGATTGATACAAGACGAGGCGAGATTAGAGAAAATTAGATCGCCTATATATTTCATACAATTGTTTCAGTAGGGTGCCAGAGCTTCAATTTAAAAAAGAAAAGGACAGATTAAATACATTTATTTTGTCTATGAGGCTATTCATTAAGCACGACACATTTTTTACGAGGAGAAGGGGGGGGCCTATTATATTATGTAATATTACAGGGGAGAGGGAGTTGCAGCTCCGTGTTACGTAGCACAAATAATATTTATAAAAAAAAAGAAACAGACAATAAATCTGAGGTGATGCAAAGCCTGACGACATCTGATTGATTATTAAATGTTTCTTGAACTGACTACTAACGCGTAGTCGAAGCGTAACTGAGTTACAAGCAGGACGGGGGGGTATTCAATGTCTACGAAGTGTTACAAGTGTTAAAAGAGGAATTAAATCAGTTTAGAAAACACGTTACGTGGTTTATGGATAGTCCTCAATGTATAATTTAAGAATTTAAAGATGCACTACATCGGAAGGAAACTTATCTTCGGCTCTTAGACTAGAATATTTCCTACACAATAATAAACGCAAGCAAGTTGTCTTCTACAATATTGATAATGAACAACACTTACCCATAATTTATCATCTAAAAAATATGCTTCATGTAATTCGACAACATTTGGATGTTTACATTCAGTCAATATATCAATTTCCACCATAAAATCAGATAAATCATCTTCACCCTCCAACAAACACATTTTAGCGGCTGCCAATAAACTAGTCTCTTTATTTTGTGCTTTATACACTTTACCAAATGCACCATCACCTAATTCACCAATCATTTGCCAGAATTCCTCCGGATCACAGTCCATTTTAATATTATTATAAACTTTTTTCTTTTTCGTATCATTTCCACTACCCAAATGCAACACTTTCTTTAAATTTGTTAGAAACGACATTTTGATTGATTGATTTTTAACTAAATAAATAAATAATTAATTAATTTGCACTCGCACTCACACACACAAAACACTATAAATCACTTGTGTTAGGTCCATCATTTTATTGATTTATCTCTGAATGTAAAATAAACTTTTGTTGAATCAATTGATTGATTGATTGATTAAGATGAGGTGCGGCCGATAGTTGTGAATGGATGGTTCTGTTGAGCCACAGCAATGATAATACAATTGTTATAATAATAATAATAATTAGTATACGGTGAATCACATTGTAAATACAACTTTAAAGTGCTGTTGATACCAAGACAATTACAATATTCGTCTGATAATAGCTCCTCCATAATTTACCTGGAACAAACAACAATAATATTTTAATAAAACATCATTAAAACCAGAAGTGGGCAGGAGATGACTCGGCCAAGCTCTGAGTGAGAGGTAGGGAAGAGAGATAGAGTTAATACAGGGTAACCTACCAATTATTAATATTTTCTTTTTTTAATTAAAACATTTTCTGAAAAAAGTATAATAATACCAAATCTTTTTTATGGTCACTATTATACAAAGTAAATAATACATACAATCATTCAATACATACTCTGGAATTTTGGGTTGGTAATTAGGGTCATAAAATGTACCTTTTTAGTATATATCATATTTGTGTATGAATAAAATAAAAATATATTAAAAATATATATAAATCTTTTTAACCTTTAAATGTACCGCTGGACCATTGTAATAAAAGAGGGAAATTTTTGCAAAGGATAATTTAAATAGAATTATAGTTTTGGAAATTCCAAATGATTTGTCTAAATATTTTACTAATCATATCCGAGAACTAATAAAGAATTATTTACCTGATTTAATTATTTTTTGTTCGTATGGAGTATGCTCAGTATAGTGTCATGGTGGGAATTTGATGAATTAAGTTAAATTTTACATAAAGTGGGAATTTGAGTTCTTCGAGTTAGTCTACTTTGAATTGAAAAAGTGAAAAGTACTATTTGTAGTAGTGGAAATTATTTTTCACATAATTTGTTTTTCAAAAAAAAATAAAAGTAGTGAATTTAATAATGGAGAAGACATCGCAAGCAGTCTTGGATAAGTTCAGATTATTATTATTATTATTGTTATTATTATCATTATTGTTACTATTATTATTATTATGTTTTTTGGTGTATCTCTCCATACTGTAAAAGATATTATTTAAACAATAAATATTTTATAAAACTATTTCTAAATTGATTGAATAAATTATTGGGCAATAATCGGTAGGGACAACCTGTATTGAAACATCGTTCCGTCTTGCTTCAAAACATACCTTCTTTACTTACTCTCACCCAGCTTATGGAGAGCCCGTAAGGCTCAGACGAGCTGTCTGTGCCCACCTCTGATTAAAACCCATTATATTAATAATAATAATAATGGGGTTTAACCTCCATTTTTGAGATTAAACCCAAAGTAAAGGTTAAACACATCATTATTTTTCAACCTTTATTAATTTTTACTTTACATTTTTATGATGTGAGTGCAGGAGAATCAGGAATTCGTTCGAGTATTTTTTCTAATACAACAGATAATAGTTGGATGAGGGGCATGCAATTTTCCATGCTTCTAATGAGAGAGAGTGAGAGAGAATGATTACATTGATATTAATTATCTCGCGTTCTAAACGGTCAAAAATTCTGAAACTTCGGAATTTATTAAAAAACGTTATTTTTAGCCTGTGAAAACAAAATGAACAAAATCTATCGAAAAGTGGTTGAATGCTGGGGAACTACCTTAAGAAGTAAAAATCAAATTCAATTATTTTCCAAAAATAAAGATTCATCAAAGTAAAAAATTTAATAAATTAATTATGAAGGTATTTATTTTAATCATTTCCGAGACTAAAATTCCCTGATATTTCCAAACTTTTAAGCTGTTTTTGATGTTTTGCTAGCCCCCCCCTTGTTTATAATTAAATTGTACAATGCATAAATTAAATATCAACTTGTCAAAAGATGATACGGAAATTTATAATTTTGTCACATAACCATTCAAAAATATTTCGAAAAAAAAAAAAGAGAAATTTTTTTTTATAATAAAATAAATTGCTATTTTACCTTTGGAATTTTAAGTACACTCATATTCATAAAAGACAAAACATCTTTTAAATATATAATGTTCTGTAAGGAATTAGACTTAAATGCGAATGAATTGATTTGATTACTATTAGAAGTGTTTCGTAAACATAAAGGTAACAAGTTGGGTACACAAAGAACCTATTTAATATAGAATACACTTCGAAGTGTGAAAAGCATTCACCTACTATACTATACTACGTTAATCAATTAATTCAATGATTTTTAATGCACACAGTAGATATAATCAGTTCCTCTCACACGAATATAATGTATAGAAAAACATATTCCTATCAAATTTAATATATTCCTATAAAAATCCCTGATCCAAGAAACCAGCAAAAGGTCGAGTTTCGTATCTGAGATTTTTTTTCTACTTGTATATATTGAAGGGATTAGTAGCAACTCCGGCCTAAATTTTTTATGGTTTTTTAGGCCATAAGAAATTTATTCGAGTTCTTTCGAATTGAAAAACTGGATTTTAGGCTACTGGTCCCAAAATATTACTAGCAAAAATACGGATACCAAACCTTTTGCATGGTACTTTTGCACCGAGTTGCAAAGGCTTACATAAACTCGGCCTGTCGCACTACCGTGCTCCAGATAAGCCCCGACGAAATATCCCAAGGCCAAATATCTCGAAAACTTTGAAATCACAGAGTAATATCAATAATAATAATAGTTTTTGCCACGATATCTTAAATATATAGAACGTTTTTTAGTACGGGGCCCAAAAACACGCAAACCCGACCAACTCAGGGTATAACCGATGTTTATATTTTCTAATCGACAAATCTCAACTTTATCCAGCGGTGTTTGGCAAATGTTAGTATTATTAGCCGGCTAAAGTCCGAAATTAAGGATTTTTTTGAACTTTATCCAGTTGTTTTGGATACAACTAAGTTCAGCCGACTGCACCTAGCTTCAGCCAATATTACGCTTTACCCGTAACATATATATTTGTGCACTTGACAGTATTATGAGTCGTGTTGGTAATATATATATATATATATATATAATATATTTCTACAAAATAAAATCAATGATTTAGAATGTTTATTTATAGAAAACACGACATCAATTTTTCTGCAATGATGATGATGATGATGATGATGATGATGATGACGATGACAACAATAACAATCATATTATTTCAACATTTTTGTGGTTTCCCATTATTGGTTTTTCAAAGCCTCAATTTATCAAATCTATTTTAGTTTAACTGTTTTAGTCAAATTATCGATTGTATTGCAAGGAGAATCAATGTCGTCAATAAAACAAATTCAAAGTTAACAATTGGTTCTTTACCAATATAATTCAATCAAATAAGGATTTAGCCTTGGAATGAAAATAAGCAGTCTGAATGTTTGTAGAAACCATAGATAGATTGTAACGGCTGCCCTGGACGCGCTACACTTCGACCATAAGGTCCATTGTGATGCCTAAGGATGTGAGTGCAGTGGAACGAATTTTTGTGTATAGACTAGGAATTGGTAGGATATGCGGCTGCAGCCGACTATAATAGGAACAATGCCGATTTTCATCTGGAGTTCGTGAAGGAAACTGAAGAAAACCTTCTCAAGCATAGCCGACAGTTTAGTCAATTAATCGCCCCTTTTTTTTTCTCTTAATAATTGACAAACTGTCGATTTCAGGATTCGAACTCATAACCTCCTGGTTTCCAAGAAGGCATAGTGCGTAGACATAACGCCTTAGACCGCTCGGCCACTTGGACTGGTAGTAGAAACTTTTGTTTTGACATTCTAAAGACTGGGGTAAAAACAGTCTCTTACAATCACGTTCCGGCAAGTCGAGAATATTAAGGTAGTTCACTCGTAAACCCACTTTTTTTACGAATTTGATGAAATTGAAATATAATATGAATCTAGTGTTATTACATTGAAGTGTAAAAAAGACAAGAGACTTTAAAATCACACCTTATTTATAATATAATATGCAAAACAAGTACAAAATTGTAATTTAAAGTAGCATAAAAATAATAATAATAATTGAACTTGATAAAAAATATTTAAAATATTTGGTATAAATAATTATAAACCGACCAACATTGAACACAACTAAACAGCGATACAGCGATAATATAGTCAGTCATATTATACACACAGAGACAGACGAACAGACAGACAGACAGACAGACACACATACTGATACTGATACTGTATACAGTGTATACAAACACATATCTGATGCACAGCTCAGTGTGTCAAGTGCTATTCGGTCAGGTTCCCAATGCTTAACATCAATTTGTTTGCTTCTCTTTGAAATGAAATCTTTATACCGTGGTGTTCAAAACAAAACTAACAACTAACTGTTTAAATACCCTGTATTTACTGAATTTTATAAGGATGTACGAGCACTGAAGCTTCAAAAAGATTAAGGCTTCATTTTTTGTTTACATGTAGTTGAAGTGCATATAAATCAATTATAAAAGTTTTAGGGGGGTCTTGAATTAATTATTTAATGTTAAAGTTCGAGTTTTAATGCAGTGTTGCTCTTATGGACAAACCCATATTTTTGCACATATTTTGATAATTTTCATTTGGAATAAAATAAGACAAATAAAAAAAAAAACTACGCAATAAAAAATAGAAATAACAATAAAGAGATTGATCTAATAAAATTCCAGTATGACGGATCTAAAGATACTTAAGAAGACAATTAAGATTTCAGGTAAATTTTATTTTTGTCGGCCCGTAGCTTAAGTACGCGAAATCTCAGGTTTTTTTTCTTAAATATCTTTTTTGTTAGACCCGGTATGACCCGGACCTATATTAAATTTGAACTTACAACAATAAATATGGACTATAGATCAGTGCTCGTACATCCTTAATACTACATTCAATTGATTCAAAAATAAATTTAGGTGAATATGAATCGGACTTCGATAGGTATAGATAGACGATAGAATCATATTTAATAAAATAGATAAACAGTAATACTTTACCTATAAGAACTAATTAGTTTAAATGTACCCTTGCGGTAATACTTTCTATCTACAAAATAATTTAGTTTATTTGTTCATCACACACACAGTGTACTGTAGTGTAGTGTAGTGTAGTGTAGTGTGGTGTAGTGTCTGACCTAAGGCAAATCAACCGAGTTTCTATCACCAATATACACAATATTATATGTACGATACACTCACCTCCATATACATATATGGACTGGCCATCATTTAGTTTAGAAATGGAACAATCTGATTCACAAAAAGCCGGTTAATTGACTAAACTGTCGGCGCATGGACAAGAACGAAGTAACCGGCTATTTTTGTGAAGGTTTTCTGAAGTTTCCTTCACGAACTCCAGATGAGTGTATCGGCATAGTTCCTGGGCTTATTCCGTAATGGTAACATCAATAAATTATAAGTTGGCATCACTTAAAAAGGAGGGGTAGGGATGGATGGATCTGTGTTCCACCATCATAAACATCATCAATCATAAATCTTCTGCTGTCAGAATCATGCAATGACTGAGAAACAAAAAATTAAATAAAATTGAATAAAAACAAAAAATTATATTTTATTTTGTTTAACAACAGACTCGGCCTTGCGCACTACCGTGCTCTAGATAAGATGAACTAAGTATAATTTATAAATAAATAATAAAAATGATTCCTCTATCATTACAATAGCATACGTCATACGACTTGTGATGATGTTTATGATGGTGGAACACAGAACCATCCATCTCTACCTCTCCTTTTTAAGTAATGCCAACTTAAAACTTATTGATGCTATCATTACGGAAAACACTCCCTATCATAGTCGGCTGCAGCCGCACATCCTATCAATTTCTAGTCTACACACAAAATTCCTTGTCCACTCACATCCACAGGCATCACAATGGACCTTATGGTCGAAGTGTGTCCCGTCCATGACAACCTCTACTATCTATCTATAGCGGATATTTAAGCTATTAACTCAGTAAGTTGTTATTTTCACTTGTTAAGTATTCATTTGAAGATCACTTTTTGACATTTAAAGTCGCACAAGCGTAGATTCGTTGAAGTGACCATACATTACTCAGATCAATTAACCGTGGAGAGTATTAATTTGTGGAATTCCATTATATGATAAAGGAGAAAAAACTGTTTTTTCTTAACTAAACTTTGCTATTCCATTTGCTATTTATTTTTCTCCTTTCAGTCCAAAAAAACTAGTAATCAAAAAAGTATATGAAGAGCTTTAGCTTAGTTCTTGCCACTAAAATAGTTGTTGTCTCGAGTATTTGTCTCAATTTGGGACACTTATTTTCTCTTACACTTACACCAAAGACCCGCAGTCCATATACATATATAGAGGTCAATGGTATGATAGAACCATTCATAACATTGTGCGGCACAGCGTATTGATCGACAGACAAACAGACAAATATTGTTTTTAAAGAAAAAATAAATAAAATAACGTTTAATATTTTTTTTTTCAAGCAAAAATTGTCTCTCATATTTGTGTAAAACTAATAATCAATGAGTTAAGGTGAGGTGAGGTGAGGTGAGGTGAGGTGAGTGCTTTCTTTACATATTGGTATGGCCATGGGGCAAATTGTTTTTGCTGTATCATTTCAATAACATCTAAAACTATTTTATAAATAAAGTAATTAATAAATAATTGAAACCCTCAAAATCTCATTTATTCGTATTATTTTTATTACTATAACTAGTTTTCTGAACAAAAATGTGAAAGTATGCATTTGAAAATTTATTAAAATTATTGTTGTTACACCCTGTATATGGCATCATATCAGAAATGTTCGGTATTGATGAACTTCCTGCCTGTCTGTTTGCGCTGATGCAACCAACACTGCAGCAGTGTTCTTCATTAACATGACCTAAACCCGTTCGTTGTTCCAATACATAAAATGTCTAACTAATTCCTGCATTTTTTCGAACATTTTAATCCATATGTCAAAGTAGTTCACTCGTAAACTACCAGTCCAAGTAGCCGAGCGGTCTAAGACGTTATGTCTACGTAGTATACCTACTTGGAAACACAACATCCTTTCAGAACATCCTTTCATTTGGCTTGCTTCAAAATAAAATCTTATTCTTAAGAGCATATCTACTAAAATTGTGGAGGCTTAAGTTATACCATGCCCTAAGATAGATTGGTCTGTGTGAGATATTCGATCACACCTTGTATATAATTCTCCAACGAATTTCCTCTAATCAAGAAAGTAGCAAATATTTTTGCATTTGAATCGAGTTTTTACAGAAAATTTTGTAGAATTAATGATAATTGCCTTAATGTACCTTAAGTTATGAAGCTTAACAGAAACCTTTACATTTCATTGTATCCTAAATGAACACACAAAACCGATTATCGTTTAGATTTAATTTTATAAAAATACAAAACTTAAATTATTTTTTACTCATTTATAATCGAATCTCTACGAGAGCTTGGACTGTCGTATGGAAAAAAAAATTCGTTACGCAGGAGCTGCTTCAACTTAGCGAATTTCCTTAGAATACATAAATCACTCTCTAGCGGTCACAATTTTAGTCTGATCAAAATGAAATTTCGTATATGATTTTAGTATTTGCAAGGCCAATTTTATTAATATATGACATACGTCGAGGGAAATGGAGGGGGGGGGGGGATTAAGAAAGAAGAAAACACAAAATATAAAATATCTCTCTTAATATTAGGAAAATCGAAAAATTTGTAAGGAATAAAGTTGTAGAAAATCAACATTGCTATAATTCATCACCTTATCATTTTTGCTCAATCTCTAATATGTACAGAGATATTAAGGAATTTAATTTTCAATCTTAAACCGTCAATATTTCTGTAAATATTCATGTAACAGAAAAAATGATAAGAAACAAAATTATAGTAAAACTTAGTACCTACAACTTTGCTTCTTATAAATTTTTCGATTTTTCAAATATTAAGGGAGATATGTCAAATTTTGTTTCCCCCTCCCTCTAAACACCCCCTACCCCTTGTCCGATTTTACCCATTAACGAACTTGACCTTTTGAATACTAAAAGCGCCTCAAATACCAAATTTCATTCCGATAAAATGAAAACTGTGACCGCTAGAATGATTACAGACACATATATATATATATATGTATATATATATATATATATATATATATATGTCCATAGATATATATATATAAATTTTACAGATGGTGATTTTTGACATCTACTAGGTAGGATCGATGGACATTTGAAGAAATTTTTGCGAAATTTTGACTTCGGTACGGGACCAATAGCTCTATTTCCTTTCAGGAAATTCGCTAATAGAGACTACAGAGGGAAACTCATCATTCAAGAAAAAAAGTTGTCCGTTCTTAGGTCAATAATCACATGTATACGTGTGATGACTCATTCGAAGTAAACATAGGTACTAAACAGTTATGTAAATGACTACAAGGTTTTAGATTAACCCAGTTAATTTTATCGTTTGTAATGATAAGAATACGAGGTAAGATTTTTAAACAAATGTATGCAGTGGAAATACTTGTTACTTAAATACTAATTACAATATTCAATTTATTTTCACGAGACAAACAAAATATATTCCATCAGAGTGACGAGAAATAAATTTCGAAAATGTCTGATATCTTTCGATTTTTTAAACTGCAGAAAACCTTCTTAAGCATAGCCGGTTACTTCGTTCTTGTCCATACGCCGACAGTTTAGTCAATTAACCGCTCCCTTTTTTTTTCTCTTAATAATTGACAAACTGCCGATGTCAGGATTCGAACCCATAACCTCCCAGTTAGACATAACGCCTTAGACCGCTAGGCCACTTGGACGGTTAAAAGATATAATTATTCCATTAGGTTTTGCCCTTTAAACTGTGAAACTTTTGTTTCTAAAATACATATTTTTGGCTGGATATTTAACTGGAAACTTTTAAAATGAACACAGTGTATATAGTTTACTATCTGACCATATTTCCTGCAATTCATTTACATAAATAATACCAAATTATGCCAAAAACTGGATATTCATTATAATTCGTTCCTCCAGGAATATTCGCTTAGTCGTAAGTACTCTTACGTGACGAATATTTCTGTGAACATATATCTGCATTAATATATAAAATTCAGTGCCATCACTGGATAATAAAAATTACTATTACATAAGACTATTTGTTTTATATAGTTCATTCCAAATACCCTGAACAATTTATAAATAGCATTCATGTAAATGGTTAAATTTTCTATGAAATCAGGTCACATGAGCAATTTTATTATCATTTAAATTTTATTCAAACACAAATATTTCAGCTATTTTATATAAAATTATACAACTAAATATGTTTAATAAAAAGAAGAATATTAAAATTTAAAAAAAATACAGACGAATTGAGAACCATCCTCCTTTTTAGCGAATTTCCTGAAAGGAAATATTAGCGAATTTCCTGAAAGGAAATAGAGCTATTGGTCCCGTACCGAAGTCAAAATTTCGCAAAAATTTCTTCAAATGTCCATCGATCCTACCTAGTAGATGTGCAAAATCACCATCTGTAAAATTTATATATATATATCTATGGACATATATATATATATACATATATGTGTCTGTAATCACTCTAGCGGTCACAGTTTTCATTTTATCGGGATGAGATTTGGTATTTGAGGCGCTTTTGATATTCAAAAGGTCAAGTTCGTTAATGGGTAAAATCGGACCAGGGGAAAGGGGGGTTTAGAGGGAGGGGGAAACACAAAATTTGAGATATCTCCCTTAAAATTTGAAAAATCGAAAAATTTATAAGAAGTAAAGTTGTGGGTACTAAGTTTTACTGTAATTTTGTTTCTTATCATTTTTTCTGTAACAATAATATTTACAGAAATATTGACGGTTTAATATTGAAAATTAAATTCCTCACTATCTCTGTACACATTAGAGTTTGAGCAAAAATGATAAGGTGATGAATTGTAGCAAATTTGATTTTATACAACTTTATTCCTTACGCATTTTTCGATTGTTCTAATATTAAGAGAGATATTTTATATTTTGTGTTTTCTTCTTTTTTTATACCTCCCCCATTTCGCCTCGACGTATGTCATTTATTAAGAAAATTGGACTTGCAAATGCTAAAATCATATATGACATTTCATTTTGATCAGACTAAAATTGTGACCACTAGAGAGTGATTTATTCTAAGGAAATTCGCTAAGTTGAAGCAGCTCCTGCGTAACGAATTTTTTTGAAGTCGGGTTAATAAAATAAAAAACGTTTATTCATATTTTATGAAATACAAACAAACAAAAAACAACAAGCATTAAAACAAAATGATTATAGAAATTTGTATTTAATTATTATTTTAGTAATCGATTGATTAACCAATAAAACATTCATAATCAAAATAAATGTTGGCTAAATTGTGTGAACA
This sequence comes from Nineta flava, assembly GCA_963920215.1. Classification (NCBI taxonomy): domain Eukaryota; kingdom Metazoa; phylum Arthropoda; class Insecta; order Neuroptera; family Chrysopidae; genus Nineta; species Nineta flava. Next base: position 100,350,615 of record OY986043.1, read on the forward strand.
TTTAAATTTTAAGGGGTTTCACGATCATCACTAATTTCTAAACATGATATGATTATGATGAAACCACGGCACAAAGATTCTTAAGCCCCCTGCAGGCAGTAATGACCGCTTGGAATTATCCAAATGCCCTCGTGTGCAAGGATACTAAAGCTTCAACGTCCAGCTACTGGCGGCCACCAAACAGGTTTGAGTTTAGTGAAAGCAGTGTTGCCAACTCAATATTTTTGAAATCCGTAAGTTGGCGTCAAAAAATCCGGAAAATTCCGTAGATCTCGATTTTAAATTTCCGTACATCTACGCATTTTCCAAAATAGATGCAAAAATTGTTATTTACTGTAATAACCACCTAAAGTTCCATTATAATACGTTTAATATTTTCTCAATAAATGATATCAAATATCAATAGATAATACAATTCCGTAGATCTACGGAAAATTCCGGAGGGTTGGCAACGCTGCACCAAAAGACGAATTCAAAACTAAAGAAGGATCCAAAATTTCTATTTAAGATATACCAAGGACTGCATGTGATCAACGAGTGGTCAAATGCCCGTGATCACTGGGAAAAAGTACCGCGGCAGGAACTCGAGAAGGTACTGCTTCAGAGTGCAATCAAGAGTCATGAATAAACTCGATTAAGGACGTTGTGGGTCACTTCGCTAAAATTTACATAAATTCTTTCAAATCAATGAATTAATATTATTACACTCCGGGGGCTAGGCCACATTCCGTAACCGATTGAGGTCAAATTCTGTACCAAAGTGTTTTGCATGTATTTTAATCTGGTGCACACAATTATCGAAAGTGCTTTGATGTAAAATAGGGCGATAAATTGTTATACGCAATATTTAAAAACAAATAAGAAAATGTTAAAAGTTTCAAGTTTGTCCCAATTAAATACTCTGATATTTCCCGATTGAATAAAATTCCCGGTTTTCCGCGTTTGTAGTCAGCCTGTATAAGTATTAGGTAATAGTTGTTTCCACTTGTTACATAAAAGTGCCAAGATTTTAATCAAAATAAATTTTTCAAAAAAAAAAACACGAGACTCATGACACTCCTTAACTGTCTTGTGCTGACATTGCAAGGTAGACGACTGTGGTACTCTGGTGGTACTCTGGTGTTTCATAAACACATCATCATCATATGAATGTATATAATATATATATATATATATATATAAGTGTGTATATGTATGTTTATATTAAACAACACAACACAGTGCAATGTATACATACATACACTTATTACAGGTAGATAAAATAAATTATCAACACACATGTATAAATCAGAGGTGGGCAAGAGTTGACTCGGCCAAGCTCTGAGTGAGAGGTAGGGAAGAGAGATAGAGTTAATACAAGGTAACCTCCTACCAATTATTAATATTTTCTTTTTTTAAATAAAACATTTTCTGAAAAAAATATAATAATACCAAATCTTTTTTATGGTCACTATTATACAAAGTAAATAATACATGCACAATCATTCAATACATACTCTGGAATTTTGGGCTGGTAATTTGGGTCATAAAATGTACCTTTTTAGTATATATCATATTTGTGTATGAATAAAATAAAAATATATAAAAAATATATATATAAATCTTTTGAACCTTTAAGTTTACCGCTGGATCATTGTAATAAAAGAGGGAAATTTTTGCAAAGGATAATTTAAATAGAATTAAAGTTTTGGAAATTCCAAATGATTTGTCTAAATATTTTATTATTCATATCCGAGAACTAATAAAGAATTATTTACCTGATTTAATTATTTTTTGTTCGTATGGAGTATGCTCAGTATAGTGTCATGGGAATTTGATGAATTAAGTTAAATTTTACATAAAGTGGGAATTTGAGTTCTTCGAGTTAGTCTACTTTGAATTGAAAAAGTGAAAAGTACTATTTGTAGTAGTGGAAATTATTTTTCGCATAATTTGTTTTTCAAAAAAAATAAAAGTAATAAATTATTGAATAAATTATTGGGCAATAATCGGTAGGAACAACCTGTATTGAAACATCGTTCCGTCTTGCTTCAAAACATACCTTCTTTACTTACTCTCACCCAGCTTATGGAGAGCCCGTAAGGCTCAGACGAGCTGTCTGCGCCCACTTCTGGTATAAATAATATACAATGTATTCCAAAATTTACTTACTAATCAACATCAATTTGGACTGTTATTTGTGAGGAGCATTCAAGGGCAAATGTTATGCTAATCAACCAGAGACGATTGAGGCTTCGAAAGACGCAATTACAGTGACTATTGGTTAATGATGATGCTCGTAAACTTTTGATGGACCGTTTGGATTTGACCGTTCATCCAAAATTTACGAGCATCAAGTTATTTTTAAGTTTAATTGTAAGATAATCAAGTGAAGAACGAAGAAAAATTATCGTCCTACAAATTCAATGGAATGGACTCCGAGAATCTCCCATCCTCAATGTTCAACGGCTTGGACGTCTTGTCAAAACGAAGCATATTGTGGTATGAGCTATGATCAGTTGTGAATTTTGCGACATGATACATGCGAGTACAGAGGTGTGCAATAGCTATCTACTGTCACGCCAGCAGCTCGCACTCGTACGACCGGGTGAGACGAGTCGAGTTACTGTCATGCCAGTACAAAAGGCAGTAACTGTCTACTGTCAACGCCAGTAGTAGCTTGCATCGTATAACCAGGCCTTAACTTTCAGAAATCTTTAAAATAAATAAAAGTGAATATAAAATTTTTGGAACACCGCATATAAAATTTGTACAAATTGAACAAAATAAACGCATATGTAAGTTGTACTGAGTAGAGAGTACTCCTAATAGTCTAATCATACAGAGAGGAGAGTATGTGTAATAGCACGTGATTGGGTGCGTCGTCTGATTAATTAAAAAGCGTAACCATATTATCTTATATTCATTCTGTGTGTATACATAGTTTTACCTCTATATTCACGTAGTATTTATGAATACAAACTTAGTGTTTAGTTTTCACCGGATCTTTAGGTTTTGGTATCTTGCAAAAAAAACATTTTCAACTCCTTTTAATCACCCCCCCCCCCTAGCTACAAGTAAAAATATTGTGAGATAGAAAAAAGTTTAAAAACAAAAAATGTTCCTTTTTTAAAATAGACAACTTTTATTTGAAACTTTTATTCATAAACTGAATAGTTTTGTCACCGTTTCAGCTCAAACAACTGAAATTAATCTTGATTACCAAAATGTATACATGTATACACTCCTTTTTATACATTTTAGCATGTGTAAAAAGTAAAATAAACCGTTTACGCATTGATAATAAACTCAGTATATACATAGTCATTAATTCAGTTAATTGTTATTTTCACATGATTTAAAGAGATTTTGATTGAATAAAAACGTAATAAAATTTCCAAAATACCTTTCCCATATTCAATTGTTTATTCTAATCTATGCATAGAGGTTATGTGAGACGGTTCACACCAGATATTTTTAAACATAAAATTTTTAATATACGCAAATTTTTAAAATAAATATTCAATAAATAAATAAAATAATATTTTGTTTAGTTAACTGTTGAAACAAATCTCTCGTTATCTGATGGTTTAAAAAAAAAATTTTAAATTAAATACAAAATGATTACTTTTGCAATTAATTTGTTTGCTTTTGAAGGATTGGTTTTGCTTTAAATGAAATGTTTTTAAATTCTTTTTAATTGGGTTCAAACATAAAATGGACGTTGATGGCCATTGCATCCAAATTATATATTACTAGCTGAAAGAGCCGGCGTTTCCCGGGCTTTAAAAAATTCTTATAAGAAATTTATACTTTGACATTTCAAAACGTCAATTTATTTATATTTTAAATATATTGACAAATAATTTCAAAAATTTTGTTAATGCATATATTTCTATAGAAACTACAAACTATATTAAAGATATAGCCGTCAGAAAACGTTATTGCCTAATAAAGAACTCAATTTATACAAGATATTTAAACAATTGGCTCAATTATACACTTTATTATTATTCAAATGTTGACCACATTCAAGGTTTTTTTTGTTACAAATTTCCACAAATATCGAATTTTGGATAAGACTTGGTGTTTATCAAAAGTGATAATCGTATTGGAATAATCAATCCTAGATTATTCGAACACTCAACGATAACAATTTCGATAATTTTTATGAGCAACACATACACTCCAGATCAAAAAAAGTGGTACACTTTGACAAATTCAACAAAAACATGTACAAATTTATAAAAATGTAGTTGACATGCCAAAAAATTATTAAGGATGTACGAGCACTGATGTATAGTCCATATTTTTTGTCGTAAGTTAAAATTTAATTTAGGTCCGTCATACCGGGTCTAACAAAAAAGATATTTAAGAAAAAACCTGAGAGTTCGGGTAATTAAGCTTATATGCACTTCAATTACATGAAAACAAAAAAATCAATCCTTTATCTTCGTGAAGCTTCAGTGCTCGGACATCCTGTAATAAAACAATTTAAATGAATTTTTCAGAGTACGCCACTTTTTAGCGAATTTCCTGAAAGGAAATAGAGCTATTGGTCCCGTACCGAAGTCAAAATTTCGCAAAAATTTCTTCAAATGTCCATCGATCCTACCTTGTAGATGTCAAAAATCACCATCTGTAAAATTTGTATATATATATCTATGGACATATATATATATATACATATATATATGTGTCTGTAATCACTCTAGCGGTCACAGTTTTCATTTTATCGGAATGAAATTTGGTATTTGAAGCGCTTTTGGCATTCAAAAGGTCAAGTTCGTTAGTGGGTAAAATCGGACCAAGGGAAAGGGGGGTTTAGAGGAAGGGGGAAACACAAAATTTGACATATCTCCCTTAATATTCGAAAAATCGAAAATTTGATAAGAAGTAAAGTTGTAGGTATTAAGTTTTACTGTAATTTTGTTTCTTATCATTTTTTCTGTTACCTTAATATTTACAAAAATATTGACGGTTTAAGATTGAAAATTAAATTCCTCACTATCTCTGTACACATTAGAGTTTGAGCAAAAATGACAAGGTGATGAATTGTAGCAAACATGATTTTCTCCAACTTTATTCCTTGCACATTTTTTGATTTTTCTAATATTAAAAGAGATATTTTTTATTTTGTGTTTTCTTCTTTCATTATGCCCCCCTTTCCCCTTCACGTATGACATTTATTAATAAAATTGGCCATGCAAATACTAAAATCATAAACGACATTTCATTTTGATTAGACTAAAATTGTGACCGCTAGAAATTGATTTATTTATTTTAAGGAAATTCGCTAAGTTGAAGCAGCTCCTGCGTAACGAATTTTTTTTTTCTGTGCAATGTGTACGACTTTTTTTCTTTTTCTTTTTTGTAATTATAATCAATAAAACTATTTATCGATCAGTACACTGTGTATCCAGGCTTTTTACAATAATAATTTAAAACGTTATCAGAAATAGCCAACAGATAAGCATTAGTAGCGGTTAGTAGATTCCTTAAGACTAAAAATTTTAGGGTTTTGAATTTATCATATCTAAACCACACGCTATCGTGATAATATTTCTATCGGTTTCCTTCAGTCGAATGATATATTGCAGGGTGGCCACAAAAAATGATTTTAAAATTCCCTGATAATTCCCGGTTAACCACTTAAAAGTTGTGTATGGGTCTGTTGGACCCGGGAGCGACTAAATACGTAAGTGTTTTTTCCATCATGTTATTACTATTTATTTTCCTTTTTTTTTTACTTTATTTCATAGAAAATGGCTACCAATTGGTTTTTTATTTCTTCCAATATAATACCAGAAGTAGAACCAACTACGGTATCCAACCCACCTCCACCAATGAGTGGACGCAAAGTGCGTTGCGGTCTATGTAACTGGAAAAACAGATAGAAAAACCAAAGTTTTTTTTGCATAAAATGCAATATACCAAGAACACGTGAAGGATGTTTGTTTAAATTGTTACATTTGATGTAGAAAGAGACTGAACAATGTTGAGATGTGATTTTATCCCATATTTTGCTGTATTTTACCCGCCACGTAGTTGAATCAACTGCGCTTACTTCCAAGTGATCTCATTGTTTTTACTGTGTAATTTTCAAACAACATTTAGCGTGAGAGAATAATATTATTCTGTTGCTAGCGGATGACTACACATAGAATATTAAACTTTGTAGATGTACACAAAAAGGGTATATTCGGAGTAACATCGAATGTTGTAACATCATGTTTGTCTACCATTTAATTACTAAATATGTCTGTTAGTTTAATGGTTTCATTACCTGCGAGTATAATTACTCTTGTCATACATACACGAAGGGTTATAAGAGCTTTATGCTTTATACATGTATGTATGTACTCGGAAAGTTTAGAAAGCTTTGTAAGTTATTTTAATTAGAAAATATGTGAGATAAATGTTTATATTGTATATATTATAGACCAGTCGTAGTGTCGTCAGAAGGCCGTTTACCCTGCTAAAGGTCTAGTATAGTAGTGAAGTCTGGATATGTTGTATACTTAGGGATTTTAATGACTTTAATGACCAGTGGTGGTGTCGTCTTGCAAAAGGTTGAGTAACTTAAGTCCCCTATACGCGGGGACAGTAGTGGCGATTAGTAGTACTAGCAAGTAATGGCCGCTAGTAACTATCTCTCTACTGTCCCCGTGTGCAGGGATATTTCTACTTCAACGTTCAGCTACTGGCTACTGGCGGCCACCAAACTCAACCAGGTTTGAGTTTAGGGGACGCCAGGGGGCCAGTAACAGGATCACGTGACCTAGAGGCAACCATTATTGGACGAGTCTATCACTCACTACGTCTACATAAAACTGGCAACTGGATGCCAAGTAATGGAAGTCATTACTGTCCTTGTATGTAAGCCTACTGTTCGGCATTTCACTGGAGGTCACTTCTGGCCGCCAGTACTGACCACAATTACTATCCCCGTGTGCAGGGAGCTTTATGTATATTAGAAAATCAAATATCACCTGCCGAAATCTACATTTTTTCAAGGTTATGTGAAGTAACTTAAACAAGCGGCAGGCTGGCCATACTAATTTTGATCGTCCGTTGATTATTTCCTACTCATTTTTGACGTTTGCAATCCTTTATGGCGAAGCGAGTGGCATAAGCCGTTCAAGATTGAAAATTTGAAATTTTTATTAAAAACGTAAAATATTGATTCTAAATTCCAGAAGTATCCATCCGACTTTTAATAAGATAAGACTCCCTAGCGACTGGACTATATATAGTTATTTTGCAATTCTAATTCGATTCAGAGGTGTGTTCATTCAATCCGCCCATCCGCTTTTACCAACCTAGTTAGTGTTTGTATTAACGACCGCCGAGATCTCCCTTTAGAGAATAAATTGAACAAAATGGTATTCTGTATCGAAACAGAAATTTGGATATGTTAGATTCTATATAATTTATATTCCAGCAATTATTCTTTGGTTGGGCATAGAATTTTGGCAAATATTATTACGGAAAATGATTCAATTTAGGCTAGGGAATAATACATAACGGAATAATCTTGAAAATTACATTAACATTTTAATATTTTTTACAGTTTCGTACAGAATCACCTCGATGTCTGAAAACAAGGATTTCGTTCTCATATTATTTTTAAGAAAACATATTTACTTGGTTCAAGAAATTCCTTCTGTCAGTGTATATATTGAATTTATGTCAAAACGTTTATAACAAAAAACTGTTTATTTTAAAAAAAAAAAAGGAACATTTTTTGTCTTTACATATTTGTTCTATCTCGTACGGTTTCAAAGTTAGACAATTTTACCTATTTTTCCCAAACATAGTCCGATTTTGCTCATTCACGAACGTGACCTTACTTTTTAGCTCTAGCAATCTCTGTTCGTTTTTGAGTTATCGTGTTTACGAACGGACAACTTGCTAATATTTTATCACTATTTCATATAGTTTTAAACATGTACTTATAATGTTTATTTTAATATTATTATAATGCGTAAATTAAAACTCAAATATTTATATAAAGCCTAAATTTGGTGTAAGAAACATAAGAAACAGACTGTATTTATTAACCCGACTTCAAAAAAGGAGGATGGTTCTCAATTCGTCTGTATTTTTTTTTTTTTTTTTTTTTTATGTGTGTCACCTCAGAACTCCAACATTTATGAACCGATTTTGAATTTTTTTTTTTTGTTTTAAAGGGTTTGGTTTCCCATTGGTCCCATTGGCACCAAATCGCATTCTGATGAGGGGATCCCCGGAAAATCGAGGAAAATCCTCATTTTATATGTGATAACCGATTTCTGCGAAATTTTTTTTTTTTTTTTTGAAAGGGTATACTCATTTATAATGGGAAAATAGGAGGCGGTGTCCAAAAGTTATGTGAATTTCTCTATGCTGACACCGCCTCCAAAAATAACAATAATTGTACAGATGTATTTAAAAATTTTTGCTTAGGTGAACTAAAATTGGCACAAGAATATGCAATTATTTTTTTACTTTTTAGTGCATTTTTTGTTATAGAATATTTTATTTTTGAAGTCGGGTTTCCATTTTGTCAAAATATGGTTTATTTATATATTAAAATAAAAAAATACAGTCTATTTCTTATGTGACTTTAACAATTGAGTCTGGATCGTCGCAGTATAGGTTATGGATTGTTAACCCTTGATATATGTAACACAATCTTTTTGCACACACTGTAGATTTGAATAAATGTTGGTTCTGAACAAATTCTGTGTATAATTCGGATTCCAACCTTTTCGATCGCCGTATGCCCGTCGAGATAAATATTTAATTTAAAAATAAAATCGTACAGCTTCAATAAGCAAGCGGTGATATCACGAACGAACGAACGACTAACTGATGACGTCAAACAACATGATCATGGTACACATGGTACATATGGTACACAAACACAGTAATGTTCATCATCGAATAGTTTGGACTAACTATGGATGGAATGTTGATTATTTTCAATAAAAAGATATCTATCCTCGATGATGATGATGATGGCACCGCACCGCACCGCACCGCACCGCCTGCAGTTTAATATGTAAATTTAGATTAGTAATTTATTGTTTTGATCTCCTACGTTGACAATAGAGGTCATTCTTTTTATTATCATATTATGTTACATAAAAGTTGTAGGGCTGTCTCTGAAGATCTCGTTTAGAAAAAAAAAAAACCATAAAATCACATCAGTCCTTCATTTTATAATTTCAAAATATTCGTCACGTAGGAGCTACATAGACTAATAGCGTTTTCGTTTGAAGCACGCGAGACCATACTCGCTACTCTGTGATGACGGCATGATCGACCTCAGTTCTTGCTCGAGCATTGGGTGGCTATTTTTTTCAATCGATTTTGAAGTACTTATCAGAGTAGTTTTAGTACTGTACATATAATGGTCTAAGAGCTGGCTACATAAAAGTGAAAACTGATCGAACATAGTCGTGATTTTTTCTCATAAGTTTCCCATGATATTGTCAAAGCAAGAGCCGAATTTTGCTGAAGTCTCAAGTGAGGAGGAGAGTTTGGGTGGAGGGTCAAACGAGTAGAGTTTTGAACAAAAAAAAAAAAAACGATCGAACATAGTTCTGAAAATTGGTGTAGTATTACATTTTGAAAATAGAAATTGAAAGAAAATGTTCCCAGAAGTGTAGGTTGAGGCCCAACCGCTCCCAGAAGCGGTAAAGTAGTTAACTTTCTAAAAGTAGTTAATCTCCTCTATTGGCCTGAATCTAATGTATTTGGGTTCACTATTTTATTTTTTACAATACCCTTATATATATATATATATATATATATATATATATTGCAAATATACAGAATTAATCTTATCAGTATGAAATTTTCAGGAAAATTCCCATTTTTCCTTGGCCATTCAATTCAAGAATTGTGATATATTTGTATTCGCATTTTCCCACTTCACATCGTTAGAGGATAATAGGGAATATGCATGAAAATTTTTTTCCACATTTATTTTCAGAATATGAAAATACTGTTCATACTGTAATAATATTTAAAAACCAAATTTAAATCCGAGAAATATCAAGGAAGCTGCAAGCTTTTAAAGATTATTATCTGTCTCTTTCTTGCAAAAATACTAAAAACGAAGTTTTACATGTATTTTAAATGGTGAAAGTGTAATATGACGTCACATAACATATCAAGAGAGCTATCACCCTTCTCTTTGTCTAATCGCGGGAATTTCAATCATTCATATCTCGCTTATTTTTAAAGTTATTTAAAAAGTAATTTTACCTTGATATTTGTCAAGTAAACAACATGCTGCTTCAATTCAAATGAAAAAAAATTTTCATGCATATTCCCTATTAGTGATTCATGGAGTGAATTCTTCACTCTTGATAAATTATCCAATTAGGCAAAATAAAATACAGTCAAATCAAGAAAATAATTTTTATTATTTAGAGACTAATAAGCATTATCTTTTTATTATTCAGGATTGATTTACTACTTTAAAATCATCCTGAAAAGGGTACGTCGTATCAAATATCGCATAATAATTCTAAAAAAAGATAAATTTTTTAAATAACTGACTGACTATTGACAAATGATTTTCAAAGGAAAATTACAAAATTTTTGTAAAATATAAAATAAAATGAAAAAAAAACAAGTTTGATTATGAAATAAATAATAATATGAAATCATTATTTTAACATAAACACAATTAAACAAACAAACAAACAAACACAACAAACATCATACACAACAAATCTAGATACAATTTATGTAAAGATCTTGTAAAATTGGATAGCAAAAAAAACTGGAATATCTACTTTTAGGAAAGCATTTAGGATTCCGTATCATACGCAAAAGAAAATGAAAATGTTACCATGCATCAAGAAAATATGGCAACGAATAAATGAGTTTCGCGATATACATATGTTTAGTAATAACACATTAACCTTTAGTTCAGAGGTGGGCACAGACAGCTCGTCTGAGCCTTACGGGCTCTCCATAAGCTGGGTGAGAGTAAGTAAAGAAGGTATGTTTTGAAGCAAGACGGAACGATGTTTCAATACAGGTTGTCCCTACCGATTATTGCCCAATAATTATATAGTATCGTCTATAGTATAGTCAATATTTTATTTTTTTTTAAAAACAAATTATGCGAAAAATAATTTCCACTACTACAAATAGTACTTTTCACTTTTTCAATTCAAAGTAGACTAACTCGAAGAACTCAAATTCCCACTTTATGTAAAATTTAACTTAATTCATCAAATTCCCCCATGACACTATACTGAGCATACTCCATACGAAGAAAAAATAATTAAATCAGGTAAATAATTCTTTATTAGTTCTCGGATATGAATAGTAAAATATTTAGACAAATTATTTGGAATTTCCAAAACTATAATTCTATTTAAATTATCCTTTGCAAAAATTTCCCTCTTTTATTACAATGGTCCAGCGGTACATTTAAAGGTTAAAAAGATTTATATATATTTTTTATATATTTTTATTTTATTCATACACAAATATGATATATACTAAAACCAGTCCAAAATTCCAGAGTATGTATTGAATGATTGCTTGTATTATTTACTTTGTATAATAGTGACCATAAAAAAGATTTGGTATTATTATATATTTTTCAGAAAATGTTTTAATTAAAAAAAGAAAATATTAATAATTGGTAGGTACCCTGTATTAACTCTATCTCTCTTCCCTACCTCTCACTCAGAGCTTGGCCGAGTCAACTCTTGCCCACCTCTGCTTTAGTTAAGTTGAAACTAAATTTCATTGAAATCGGTTATAATTGGATTATGACTATGGTAGATTAAAAACCATTTTTTGGGGGGGTTTTGATTATGTAAATAGTGGCTATCGCCCCTAACCGATATTTCTAGGTACTACAAGACGAGGACCCCTAGTCCATAATCAGTAATGTAAGCGGACTAATCCTAAATTAATCCATTAGATAAATAAATAATCAACATCTGTCACACCGATCTCATCATCCAAACAAACAAACAAACACAAAATGATATGAATGATTACACTGCACCACCACCCACAAGTACCTAGAAACTCATTAAAAATATTATGAAATAATAAACAGACAGAATGAAATTTTTGGATCAAGTCCAGTAATAATAAATGTTTCAGTCAATAAAGCACAAATTTAATCTATTTTTTATGTTATGCCAAAAAAAAAAATTAACAAGCTATGACAGCTATTAGTATCACTTACTGAAAATTAGTGATGGACTGAAAAATTATGTTAATGCAGAAATAACCTTTTTATTTTATTTTTGCATCTAACATATCTTTTGAGCGATGCGAGATGGAGGAGAAGATCTTTACATAACAACTTTTGTTTGCAACGGTTTTTTTCATACACCCGCCATCGTTTTAGTGTAAATACGAGGCGCGTATATGTGGCGTAAATTTTGTATTTACACCAGAAGTATTGGATGCATGAAAAAAAAAAGTTTTTAACAAAAGTTGTTTGTTTTTATGAAATAAATATTTTTTTGTATTTAAATTTTTTGCTAATATTAATAAAAATCAGAAAGAGGGGTACCGCAAACGGGTCCCTAACACAGAGACCAAGGGGTCCTCTGTGCCCTGCTTGAGAACAACCTGTCACCCGAAGGTGAGACGTCTCCGGGTAAATTGTACTATTTTAAGCAGATGAAGCTATAGGATTCTGTTGAGGCCAGACGCCACAGAGAAGGTTCACAACTTCTCCGCCGGGATTGGTCCCAGGATTGATGGATCCAAAGTTTCGAACCCAAACCACCCTTCTCAATTACATTCTATTGAGCCTCAACCGAGCACAGTCGAATGGCCTAGTTGTGCTTATGCACAATTAGGCCAGTAATCGAGATGAGATGAATTACGGAGCATCTTGCTATGGGAATGATAGGAAATTTATCTCTATCTTGCACCGTTTAAAAGTCAATTTATACTGCCGTGTGGGTACGAATGCATGGAACAAAAATATAATTATTGCAATATGTTTCTCCCTTTAAAACTGTGCAACTTATGTTTGAAACATTTTTTTAAATGTTTATGTTGACACCAGTAGCAAGAAATTGGTCAAGTTTAAGCTACGCATCGACAAGTAGTGTTCTGGGAGAAAAAATAGATGTGCAAAAAATTATTAATAATGAATTAAGGTAGTTCCGGCATTGCTTTTATGCGATTTTTTTTTAAATTTATTTAAGAAATATTTATCTTTAATCTTCCTGTTTTTATTTTTAATTCTGTCGAGTTTTTTTTCAATACAACAGATAATAGCTAGGCGGGCTTGAAGTTTTACATGCTTCTAATGACAGAGAGTGAGAGAGAATGATAACTTTGATATTATCTCGCGTTCTAAACGGTCAAAAATTCGGAAACTTCGGGATTTATTAGAAAACGTTATTTTTAGCCTGTGAAAAAAAATGAGCAAAATCTATCGAATAGTGGTTTTATGCTGGAACATCCTTGAGTTAATATGTCCCTCTTAAAATTGGTATGTACAATATATATATATATGTCGGAATCGTACGTTTGTCAAAGGAATAAATGTGTTTTTTTATTTATGGATACGTCTGTTCGAACATTTCTCTACATCTATATGTTTACAGTTTTACACTTACATTTATAAGTACAAAGAAACTATTTTTTAAGAAAAGGTTTATTTTATTACAGTATGTCCGACATAAAGGATCCTCCAGACATAGAGGTCCGGAAATTAGATATTATCAATACTTATATATTCTTAGAATAAAATAAATTGTCTAAAAGTGCAATAAAGAATAATTGCTTTAAGATTTATCAATTAACACAGTAAGTAAGGGTTCAGCTGAAGGGGCATGTTTGACCTCTACTTAGACGCAAATTGTACGGTACGGATGTTAATAAACCTATTTTTGTGATATACCAGAAATGGTACATAAATATAATGTAGTAATAGAATGACCCCTTTCCAATATTTTTACAAACATCAAGGAAGGGGGATGAGTTTCAAAAAGGAAGCAGGATAGTGAGTTCTGAGAGGACAGCACCCGAGTACAGACCGTATCGTGCAGTTGCGTAATAGTATCAACTGAACTCTGCTGAAAGTTACATGAAAATAGCATCACATGGAAATAGTGTTTGGATTGTTGGTAGCCCTTTTGGACTAGTATAATTAATTATGTTTATTGATGAGATAACCGTGGTATGGCATTTGTTAGTATTATTCGTGTTGTATCTGTATTGTTAACTGGAGCCAACTTACTGTGTCGTAGGTTGAACTATTTGTAATTACTGATTGTGAAAGTGCGGGACACCGGGTATTATTGTAGACTAGTGCGTGTTTGTGAAAATGCAGTTTTCAGTGTACTATTGGAAATTGGTAAGTGTTTGTATTTTATAAAAACAACAATGCCTGACAACATATATACTGGTTCAAACGACTATGCTCCCAATTATGAAATTCCGACATATATATGTATATTTACATACATTTCATAATTTGACAAATCAGCCTTTGCCAGCGACATTAAAGAACCAATTTTAAGAGTGACATATCAACAAACATCTATCATAACGCCACAGATTTAATAACTACGACATAAATCTTCCGATATCCGCAATAAGATATACTTGTATTAGATCATTGGATACCCGACTACGTCATCAAACATCATCCATTGTACAATAAGCTTTAGTACAACAATTCAAATAGAATAAAAGTAAGTAATGACTCATTTATTATGAATTCAATCAAATAAATTTAATTCCTGAATCACGAGTTATTTAACCCAACACTAAACTAACTAACTACAGTTAAAAATCCTTTTACTAATTTAAAATAAAGGAAATCATATATTTTTCTATCTAACCAGAAAATAACCTTGTAAAAAAAAAAGAATAATATCCAAGTTATGTCATATTTCAAATATTACAATGACTGAGTAGAATTATTCAAAAATTATATCCGTACACTTGGCCACAAAAGTTGATGTCATTATTTTTTAAATTTTATAATTGATTTGAGTCTTATTCATTCGGTTTTCGAAAAAAATGCTTCGAATAAAAGTTGTTACTACATTTCGAATGAGAAACTTTTATTCGAAGGATTTTTTCGAAAACCGGCTCAATAAGGCACAAATTAATTATAGAGTTTTTTAAAACTGACATCAACTTTTGTGGTGCATAGTTAATAGTACATAATAATATGAGCAATAAATTAAGCATCTTTATTTGATGCTATAACTAAAAGCATATAATAAATAGATAATATGATTATTAAAAGAAAAAAAACGTTCTGAGTCAAAACCTGTTTTGTTGAAGGGATTTTTAGTTTATTTTAAACATGTACACTCCCCTGCAAAGAAACTGAACCTATCTGAATTTGACTTTCAGAAATGTCTATGATTTTGATAGGGTATGTAGAAAGTTTAATATATTTATTTGATACACACTAAATATATTTAATCTCAATAAATAATTATTGATTACTCTTTTTATTATATATAGGATGGCGCATAAGTAACGTTATGATTAGTGAATAAATTTTTTGTTTACGGTTTTTCTTTTCAGAATTAACTTTGAAAAACTTGAGAAATTTATGATGGAGACTCAGCACAGAACAACGAACCAAAGTTGTTCAATTTTATTTTGAAAGTCAGCATTCGATTATTCAGAAACAAAAATCAGAAATATTGGATGATTATCTCCTATTTCTACAGTAGAGTTATTGTGAGCCCCTGTGATATTTTGGAAGGGTTTATTCATCTTCTTATACGTTGGAAAAGTTCACCACAGAGACGTTCTATTGGATTTCACTGTGGGCTACATGGTGGCCATCTCAAAATCTAAATTTCGATCATTTCATTTTAATGTATACCCTTTGGAATCGTTTTTCTAGTGCTTCTGAGACTACCCAAATGTTTCTTATAGATCTTAGTCTTGCTATTAGTGCAAAAACTGTTAGGAGAAGACTTGTTAAATTAAACTTTCAACCCAGAAGGCTAGCCGTAGCACCTCAGTTCACTGTAAATCATCGAAGAACCCACCCAGGTGCCTTATAAAGTTGTTATATACCGGGTATTTAAGCAATTAACTCAGTTAGTTGTTATTTTCACTTGTTTAATTTAGTAACAAACTGCTTAAATAATTGTTGAGTAATTATTATCAATAGCGATTACAAAATTTTAACACTTCGAGTACTTGAAATAATAATGAGTACCTAGCTTGCAAAAAAACTAAGTCACTAAATTTTCTGGTAATAATAAACTGGTATATAGTATATACCGGGTACGGAAAATTGGTATCGAACTATTTAAACACGTTTGTTATTTTGATTTTGATAATTTTTTTCAGAAATTAAAAACTAAAAATAAAATTCGACACGTAGGAGCTACGTAGACTAGACGAATTTTCTCAGGAAAAGGAATTGTAACACGTGTAAAATTAAGTTGGCGACAATTTTAAAATTGATTATTATTAGATTAAAATCGAAAATTTTGTATACATTAAAAATTACAAAAAAAAATAATTAGGAGAAAATAATTAGGAGAAATTGAGGTAAAATTTATTTTCTCCAACTTCACTCATTAAATTTCGATTTTCTACCTCAATTTCCTAGATCAACTCATGTAAAATTTTTCCATTTTACCAATATTAACAATATTGTGATTTATTTAGGATCATCACTAACTCCATATGAGCTTCAGAATAAATTCCTTCCCTCACTATTGGACAGTAGAAGATTGGGCAGCAGGAAAACTAAATGCTCAAGTCTGCATAGAATTAAAAGTGTCTTTTAGTGGAAGCACAGTTGATGTATAGACAGGAATTCCTTCTGAAGCTCGTACGAAGTGCTTAGTGGATCCAAATAGTTCATTTAATGCAGAAGAGTATATATTAACTAATAGAGCACCTATGGGGCATGTTAGGAATGAGCATAATGATTCGTTCTGATTTTCCTTAAAGCAGCGCCCAAAATTGAATAAAAAGTAAATTATTCTTAACCGTCTTGTAACAGACTCCAGTTCATGGAGGCAAGATTAACCACTAATACAAGAAATCGTTTATTTTTAAAGTTTAATTAATTTTAGCGAATTTTCGAAGAAAATGTAGCATCCATTTATTCTACCTAGCTGATGTCGAAAACATCATTAAAATTTATATTGTGTCGTTACACGCTCTACAGGTTATAATTTCAGTCCGATCAGATTTATTTTTTATTACAAATTTTGTGTTTTTTCTATCTCTAAAACTCCCTTCCCCTTGCTCGATTTTTCCCATTAACGAACTTGGCCTTTCAAATACCAAGAACACATCACATACTAAATCTGATCGGACTGAAATTATAACCTGTAGAGCGTGTAACGACACAATATAAATTTTAATGATGTTTTCGACATCAGCTAGGTAGAATAAATGGATGCTACATTTTCTTCGAAAATTCGCTAAAATTAATTAAACTTTAAAAATAAACGATTTCTTGTATTAGTGGTTAATCTTGCCTCCATGAACTGGAGTCTGTTACAAGACGGTTAAGAATAATTTACTTTTTATTCAATTTTGGGCGCTGCTTTAAAGAAAATCAGAACGAATCATTATGCTCATTCCTAACATGCCCCATAGGTGCTCTATTAGTTAATATATACTCTTCTGCATTAAATGAACTATTTGGATCCACTAAGCACTTCGTACGAGCTTCAGAAGGAATTCCTGTCTATACATCAACTGTGCTTCCACTAAAAGACACTTTTAATTCTATGCAGACTTGAGCATTTAGTTTTCCTGCTGCCCAATCTTCTACTGTCCAATAGTGAGGGAAGGAATTTATTCTGAAGCTCATATGGAGTTAGTGATGATCCTAAATAAATCACAACCTGCAAAACGGTAAACTTTAAAGATTCTGGATGTGTATGTTGACCATATTTGATGGTCATAGGCCACGGCGAAATTTTTTTGCAATATAATGCTCAGCAGCATGTTACCCGAATTATATAAACACCTATCTCCAAAATGGATTGACAAGGGAATGGTCCTGATCAGATATAAATAAAACTAATTTTTCTCTGTCATAAACATTAAACTACAGAAATAAATAAATAAAACTAGAACACTTTGAACATACAATGACCCAATTTTTTAGTCTGCAAGTGTATTTGATAAACACTATTTAAAAAATTTTTCCTAAACATCTGTTCGATAAAAATTTCTCTAACCCCATTTTGAATTTCACATTATTTTGGAAACAAATTTGTTTTTTTTATACTAAATAAAAAATGCATAACTTCCGTGTACCTTATTCAGTATTGAGGAAGCAAAGAAAGAAAACTAGGCCCCGATTATTTAACCCATACTTCCGCTATACCCGTTTTCGGTTTGATACATATAAAGATAAATCTCAAAAAACACCTTTTCTTGAGACATATTTTCAGTTAACGATTGGATCTAGTGACTATTTTCTAAATTTAAGAACGCTACCTTTTAAGTGATAATTAATTACATTTTTTTTGACTCGATTGTTTTGCTAAAAACAAAAAATCGAAAAAACGTATTTATTGATGAAAAATCCCGATCTGTGTTCCACATTGAATTATAAATGATTAATTTTAATCACATCTTTAAAAAAACGCCTACACTTTCATCTCATATGAATCATAAAAATATAAAGAAAAAAACAAAAAAAATTCGAAATATAGAAAAAATTTATGTAAATAAAAACGGGGAATTTGAACATAATTTTGTTTTTTCGGGTGAAAGGCATCATCGTAGACATAATCATTATAAAGGCTACTTACAACGAAATATATTTTTAACTGCAATGTGGCTGTCAAATGTCTTTCATAAAATTAATATTGGCACCCTTTAATTTAAACCAGCACTAATTTAATTGTTTTACAACACACGATTTTTGTAACAAATAATATATTTTTTAAAATTTCACAATTTTGATTCACTACACCTGTATATTATATTTATAAATAGATCCGTCATGATTGAAATACATCACAGTGATATTACAATCGGCCATTTTTAACTAAACTACCTCATTATTGTACTTTTACATACAATATACATATTACACACTACAGTCTACACTCTACAGTCTACACATCATATACAATGTAGTCGTCTCCGCGACCGCACTTCAACCAGTCTAAATGCGGTACACGAACACGCCTGACTCTGAGTATGACATCAGTGAACACTGAACATTACATGAGTAGAACTTGAATACATATCAAATATAATTACAGAATTTTTCATGTAGAATGAACGTCAACACTGGCTCTGGGGGGAAACTGTTCGATTATCTGACATCGCTGGGGCCCTATTCTTGAAACGATGCGATAATTATCGAGTAGTTCGTATTGCATGTGACGTGAACGACATATACCTATCTGACACATTTTGACTCATTTCACAGAATGCAACCAACCGATAGTAAATAAGTTTACATGAATAATGACTATCAAAGAGAATATACTCTTGAATAGAATAATAGAGAATACACGTAAATAAGTGTAACTAGAGTTAAGTTCATTTGTAAAAACCCTCGAATATCGTCACAGTTTGAGTGGATCAGTCTATTTTCAAAATGAAGGGGAGGAAACATATATTTAATACTAAGTATTAAATATATGATTAAAATTTGGTTTAAATAAGTTCCCCTTACGCGCATATAAAGTCCAATACAAATGAATTTGATTCTATCATAAAAAGTCTGTGAAAGATTGGCTGACTTGCCAGTTTTGTTAGATAAGATGCTGCTATGCTAATATTGAAACACTATATCACATAGTATTAAATACGGCAAACATTATATAACAATATATATTATAAATAAATTAAGAGAAAATAGCTTCAACGAATGAGAAAAACCTCTGAAAAAAGTTCGGAGTTTTCTTATACCCATCAATGGATATACACACGGGTTGAACTAGTTCGTAATAAATCTTGGCGAGAGAATATTTTATATCCCAGTATGCACAAATTAATTTAATTACAAACAACTTGCATCATTTAAACAGTCTATAAGATTATCTGTAATGTATATTTAGAACCCACAACAGCAGTTCAAATCCATAGATAAAATATAGTTGTTCAAACCATTCGAAAAACACTATATAAAATTTTTCAAATTTTGAAATCTAATTCTGGTATAATTTTTGAAAAAGATTACAATAAATTCGACATTGTTATGAACATTTTAATCAATTGTGTTTCAGGAAATTTTTTATTATTTTAACTTGAAAAACAAAAATTTTGGTTATAATCAATAAATGAAAAATTCTAACCTAACAATTATAAAATTCGAATATTTCCTACACATATGATACAAATGTCTATTAAAAGTATTTCAATTTATGAAACCTTTCAAGTGTTATAAACAGGTCATTTGTCATAATTAAATTAAAATATTGATTTAAAAAAAAAAGAATGGCTCAACCACCTAGTAGAAGCATATTAAAAATGATATTTACAAATTTTATAAACTCATTACGACCTAGACAAATTGTTGGTAACTTAAAAGGTACGGATTATAATGGAACAAAATACTATGAGATACCAGCGAATCCATCAATAGGAAAACGTAAAGCTCAACGCTGGTTTGAACCAGTTGATAAAGAAAATTTTGAACAAGAAATACCTGGTGAATGGGAAGGTTGGTTAAGGGGACGACGTGTTGAACCACCTCTCGAAGAGGAAGTATTAAAGAATTTACAATTAATTCATACGAAAAAAGCAAATGCTGCAAAGCTTGAAGCTGAGTATGCAACAGAAGTAGATCAAAAGTTATTACCAACTGAGATAAAAGGTGCAGAATCTTTTCCTAATTATGGTCAGGAGTATGAACATGTGCCGGGCAAACCTGTAAATGAAAAACCTTCGAAAGTTAAATGATAATGTTTAGTTAGCAATTAATAAAGAGTTGAATTTGTTATTTATGATAATGTCAATTTTTTCTAAATTTGAACAGTATCATTTTTAATGTTGATCTCTTTTTTTAGACAATTTATTATAGATATTAACATTGTTATGTTAAAATTAATTTATTTTTGTAATTAAAACAATTAATAAAAACTGTTTTGGCTGTGTGAATGAATCTTACTATTTTAATCATAATGCATTTCTTTTATTTTTCATAAATATAGAATCTACGGTAGATAATGATCTATTACCAAATTTATGTTCAAACTTTAAATCGACAAATAAAAATAGCCATGCAAAAAAATCATTCATTTTCAGATGTTCAAAATAAAAAATGTAGACAAAATAAAAAAAAGAAGAACTGGGAATCGTCCAGAAAAACAAATGGAGAAGAGCTTTCAGTTAAATTTTGAACAAAATTTGTTAATAGTTCATTATTTATCATAGATTTTTTATTTATGAAATTTAGTTGCAGAAAAATTTGTATTTTGTAAGTATTTGCGAGCTATTTGTGCTGCTTTTAAGAAATTAATCAGATTTCATCAATTTCTGCTAAACAAACATAAATACCATCTTTGGTCTCCAAATCTTGAAGAAAGAATAAATCAAAGATTAAAAATTTTGATTTAGTAATTTCACAGACAGTGAATAACTTTTCATAAAAAAAGTAATTCAAGTATGAAACAATCAAATTTTATTGCAATTTATTGAAAAATTGTGTAAATTGCAATAAAATTTATTTAATGTATCATGGAAAATGGGTCAAAAATAATAATTTTTCTCTATTTTATTATCGGAAAAACCTTCGAAAAGAAAAATTATGCGCATTTGAATTGAAATATTAAAATATGTTTTTGTATGCGTATATTTTATGCACTGACCTCCACCATTATATAGATATGGAGGTCAGTGGTATATTTATGATTGTTTACAAGTAAAAAAAAGGTTTGTTTCTGAAATGTACAGGAACATTAGAAGTTTATTGAACATATACAGAACAGAACATATATTTTATATGTCAATAGTTCCTCCTTCTATTGATTCAGTCTTATTTCTTTATTTATATAGTGAATATTTATAAAAAAATATTAATTAAAACTACCGGTTAGCTAATTATTATTAATTATTAGACAATATTCAATTTAAATTTTATAATTTATTGAAATTTTAATATAGAAGTTTTTAATATAGACCTTTTGTATAATTTTAAATAAAAACAATTGATTAATTTTTTGTTCTAAGGTGATGTTTAATTGAAATTTTTAATTACAGTGGACAATGTCTCAAAATTTTGCTGAACATGAGGCAACTATTAAAAAATCTTTATTTGAATTTATGAAACAATACATACCAAATGCAGAATTTGATTTAATCGATGAGATTGTTTTATCGTACGTTGTTGCAATCTTAGAAGATGCTGGTTCAGATCCTGTTTTTGATGTTGAAGGTACTTGGTTTTTCTTTTCGATGTTATTTAAAAGATATCTACTATTTCGAATTTTGCGTATAGGTTTTAGTGAAATGATGAGTGCCTACTTTCCGGAATTCGAAACTATTAATAATGCTGCTGTGTGCCAATGGGTGTTCGAGCTTGAAGCGAAATTACGAACTAAAGATTCGGATCAAGAATCCATATCATTAACTGAGTTATCTTTACCTGATATTTTACCAACAATTAAACCAAGGTTGGTTTATAACTGAGTTCAAATTATCAGATTTCTTTTTTTTTTTGTAAATATAATTTCTCTGTTACTAGATCACATACGAATTCAGAATCAAGTATTTTGCAAGAACCAATCGAAAAAAGTACTAAACGAGTTCATCATATTTCTGAGACTAGTGATGGAGGATCTACTGATAGTTCTTGCTATGATTTCTTTTCGGAGGAAATTGATATTTTACAAGAAATGTTTCCGGATGTTTGTTCCATGGAGGTAATTTATTATGGTTTTAATACTTGTAATTCCAATTCTAAGAGAAATAATACCTTGTGCGATTTCATAGCCATTTTACTTTTTTAATGTTTTGACAGAAAGTGAAAAGCGGAAAAAATATTAAAAGAGCAATTTCTTAATGAAATCATTTTAGGTATTTTTTCCCTCATATATTTAGAAATACCTTTATGGAAAGTTGTGGATCGATTTAGTTTTTCGTAAACCTTTGTACATAAAAACCGTATTTTTATAATAATCGAATACATAATTGATATCTTTATTTAAGGTCAAACATTGTTTAGCAATTGCAAATGGTGAAATCGAACGTGCTACCCAGATTCTATTGCACCGTCAGGAGAATGGTCTTTGTTTAAATACAAACAACGCATTGTCATCATTATCATCAATTACAAATAAAAATACAAAAATAAATGATAGCGAATTAAAAAATCGTATAATTGCACGTTACTCGTACGTCGATAAAGATTCGGATGTGCGGGAGCACAAACCATTGGCACCCAAAGATGAACCAAAGAAGTTAGTCCGTTATCGTGACAATAAAATTGTCAGTTTAAAGGGTGAACGTTTTACGGAAGTGAAAAAGGGTGAAGATTGTCCAGATATCTCATTGAAGAAACCAAAAAAACCACATTGTCCGTAACTAGACGCGTTCACAATATGTAGCATGAATATACCGCCGATATTAATATTAATAATATGTACCAGAAGAATGTATGTCTCTAGTTGTTGTTGTTGCTGCTGCTGCTGCTGCTGCTGCTGTAGTATTATCAATGTAAGAATATTGTTGTCGTCGTTGTCGTCGTCTATTGTTTACGATGATGTCAATTTACTTTTTAGATCATTAGTATGTTGTGATTTTAATAGCTTTGTATTTAACTAGCCTTAAGGAGCAAGTTGTAAGAGTGAGTACAAGTCTTAACACAATTGTGTGTGTGTGTGTCTCCCATCAAGTGAAGCTAAAACCTTCTCAACTATCATGTTTATCTTTAATTAGATTAACGAAACTTGTTTCATCCTTCATTTTCAACAGTTTTACCAATCGTTTAAAACAATTAGACCCCAGAAATGCCGCCATTTTTAGAAAAACTGTAGATATAGACCAATATCTCCATTACTGTGCACTTTGGCCCAAAAATGGTAATAATGGTAATGCCAAATCCATTTGGTTTACGAAAGAATGTATTGACAAAAGTTGTTGATTTGTTCTGAACATTTTTTGCGTACAAAAGATAGTCGTAAGATCTCGACCTAAACGAATTTCATCGATCTCTTTTCTTAATGGAAGATATTTTTGATTAAACATTCTATACAAAGATTGACGACAATCAATATCAGTTCAGGACTTGACCCTTAATTAAAAATAATTTAATTTTTTTATCAACAAAACAATGCCGTAATGGATGGTTTTGACTATTTGATGGATTGAACGTGTTTGCACCTGTCGAGACATGAATTAGTAAAATACTTTATGCAGAGATTAATTATACTTTCTATTTATGTTTTGCAATGATCGAAAGATCGCTTTTAAAAGAGATTTTTACAAAAGTTATTTGTAATGTAAAGGTTTATTTTGCATTAACTCTTACGGCCAGTACTAAGAGATTTCTAAGAATCTGTTAAATCATTCCATTGAGGTTCATTATACTAAGATTTCACTATATATTTGATTAAGAAAACAGATCGGTGAAGTTCGTTTTAGATCGGGATCTGATTCGGGTATACTAAAAAGATGGATTCGATACAAATCAATTGTAAAATTTTGAATAATGAATGTCGCTTTGGCATTCGACAATAATTTTCTGATCTTATTAATTTCGAATCTTAGACAATATTGATTTCTAAGAATCTGTTAAATCGTTCCATTGAGGTTCATTATATTAAGATTTCACTGTATATTTGTTTAAGAAAACAGATCGGTGAAGTTCGTTTTAGATCGGGATCTGATTCGGGTATACTAAGAAGATGGATTCGATACAAATCAATTGTAAAATTTTGAATAATGAATGTCGCTTTTAGCATTCGACAATAATTTTCTGATCTTATTAATTTCGAATCTTAGACAATATTGATTTCTAAGCATCTGTTAAATCGTTCCATTGAGGTTCATTATACTCAGATTTCACTATATATTTGATTAAAAAAACAGATCGGTGAAGTTCGTTTTAGATCGGGATCTGATTCGGGTATACTAAAAAGATGGATTCGATATAAATCAATTGTAAAATTTTGAATAATGAATGTCGCTTTTAGCATTCGACATTCAATAATTTTCGGATCTTATTAATTTCGAATCTTAGACAATATCGAATTTAACATGAAATTTGACATTATCATTGGATTTGGTCTATTTTGATATATTTGACATAAAATTTGTACATAATTTTGATAAAATATAATTGACGTTTCAAGTCAAGACAGCTATATAATTGGGATGTTGACTGAAAATTTTGGTTCACTTGACAAATATTAAGGTAAAAATACTTTTTAAATAACTTTAAAAATATGCGGGATATGAATGATTGAAATTCCCGATTAGATACAGAGAGGGTGATAGATAGCCCTCTTTTGACATACATTGTGACATCATAATACACTATCACCATTTAAAAGACACATAAAACTCTGTTTTGCAAGAAAGAGACAGATAATAATCTTTAAAAGCTTATAGCTTCTTTGTTATTTGTCGGATTTTAAGTTCGTTTTTAAATATTCTTACAGTATTTTCATTGGCATATTTGGTATGAGTCAACTACCCAATTGATTTGTTCGAAGCAGCTAATAATTTGAATATCCTTATTAAAATCATCATCATACCCCAAACAAAAGAACTGATCGTGGGGGGGGGGGAGGGGGGTACACATTATAAACTCAAAATGGTTTTTTATATTGAGCTACATAGACTTGAAACTCTTTACAACTTGCTCCTTTAATTATTTCTATGATTTTAAGTTTAGTTTTAATATAATTTTTATTGATTTTAAATCCCAGACAAATAATAATTTGTCATATTATGAGTTAACGAAATAATTTGTATCTTCATAAAGACGTATTTGACAGACATCACTTTTACTACGTACGCCATGGAAGATGATCCGCCGATTCCTTACAGTATGATTAATTATTTTTTAAATGTATAAAAAAAAAAAAAAAAGACTTATTGCAAACTGAATCCTATTTATAAAGAGGGAAACATTTGAATTTAAATTTGTTTTTCTTTTAATATAATTATTTATAGATATATTTTGAAATTGAAAAATTATAATTATACAGAATTGCCTACTGAAAAATCTACTTATTTTAAGTAGTAGTTTTTTTTTTCAGGCATCTTGCAATTAAATACGGGATTTGTGAAACTGATAAATCACTTCTTTTAAATCTGGGAATGAACAAAGATATAAATACTTTTATTATTCTTACTTATTTTTTATTTGGCATAATCGAATTAAATGAAAATTATTTGTCTATTACGTTCGGTAATCGAATTATCGAATTTCTTTTGAACATACAGTTTGGCCCAAAAGTCACAAAGAGTGGTCCAAAGTTGTAATATTTTTGTTGCTGTTAATTTTTTTTTACTTTCTTTTTCAAGATTCTATTAAAGACACCTTGGAAATTTTCATCATGGAACAAAAAAAACACTGATTTTGATAATAAAATTGTGAAATTTAATTCACAAAATCAAGGGTCAGTTGTTGCAACACAACGAATCTATCGACGTCATTGTGGAATCAGAAGTGGGTCCATCTGTTTTATACGGGAACAGATTCTATGTGTTAAGGATACGCTGCAATGATGAAAGAGAAATTCGAACCTATCAAGAACGTCTTCAAGTTGAGATTGATAGGAATTCTATGATCGGGCACGCGCTTAACCTCAATTTATAACAGTGCGGAGTCTATCTGTTTGTGATAGATAGATCTCCGGCTGAAGCCTGTTACTCAAATTGCTTCACTTTGAGAAACCCTTGTATATTCCATAATGATTACGATAGACTCGTTGTGTTGGAACAATTGACCCTTGCGAACAACAATTTGCGTTCTTTGTTCAGTTGTGAACAACTTCCATGATGAATTTCCAAGGTGTCCTTTATAAAATCTTCTAAAGAGAGAAAAAAAGAAATTTAATAGCAAGAAAATTGCTATTAATTTGAAACTCTCTTGATGACTTTTGGACCAGCCTGTACTTCGTTTATAAATTAAATAATACAATTAGTCTAAGGACTGTGGTGACATATTTTATAAGTTATTTCTAAACTTTTGTATTGACGATTTTCAAGGTGCGTGACCTACTTATGAGTCGTGTTTTTTGACGCCAAAATATATCCTCCTTGTGAGGTAATCGGGTAAAAACGATATTAATTCCTTATCATCCCTCATATTTCAAGATAAATTGGAGACCATGTTCTAAAATAAACTACAAATTCGCCCGATTTCTAAATAAAATGAAATTACTTGACTAAGGAATTAGAGTAAATGGAAATGATGTGTTAAAATGTTATTAAAAAACGAAAGTTTTGAGTCCGGTACTCAGGCAGTTTTGAATCCTATATACAATAGCGATGAATATTCCATATTCCATTCCATTGATTACTTTCATGTCTTGAATGACACTCGCAAGATTATGACAAATCGATTAACGTAAGAATCATTAAAATCGGGTCACGCGTTTGGTCTCTAGAACGCCACAAAGGAACAAACATCGGCCGATAAGCACAATACTCTCCTTTGCGTGGCGCAGTCGGGTAAAAAGCACTGTTGTCCTCAACCTATAACGGTGGAGGTCAATGTAAAAAAGTCACTGGTTCTTTAACTAAAACATGTTTGATCAAAAAATTTCTAGCTAAATAATATAGTTACTATGGAAATAACTAAATACAAAGAGTACAGAATGTTACCAAAAAAAAAAAGTAGTCAATAGTTTGTTCATTTGATTACTTAAACGTTTCACAAATCCAAATTACTGCACTTGTGATTGAATGAATTTAATAAAATATTATATAGCTATTTAAAAAAAAAGAAAATACCGTGCTGGAAAAATGATCGACAAATTTTGAGTATTTTTTTCTAAACTGTATATATATTTGAAAATTTGGAATGTATTTTCTAATTTATTTTTAAAGACTTTCTGATACAGTAAAAATAATAATCTTACTCCAGGAAAAATTAGTCCAGAATCGAGACCTTACAACAAAACATATTTTTAGAAAAAAGTTGCCGAATTGTCTATAAAAATAAAGGTTCGTTTATTAGCTAAATACTCGGAAAATTAAAATCGAAGTTTGTGGAAAATACAAAATAAAAGTTCAAACAATTTTGCTATGCTCAATGGATTCAAAAATTGCACAAGTTATAACGGTTTAGAGTTCACGGGAAAAATACTAATTTTTTTAAATATTTTTCCAGTTTTTGCGATTTTGGGGAATCTAAATCACATTTTAGAGCCCAATGTATCGTTGCAAAAATTTGTAAAGGTCAATAAAATAAAAACTTATTACAATATAAAACCGATATATTGCTACGATGAAAATTGATCGAGTTCTCAGACGCTCAAAATGAGCAAAATTGAACATTTTTCAAATTTTTAATTCACATTGACATTGGTCATGAAGTTAATTTTTTGACTACGCATGGCGCTGTGTACGTTTGCACTCGGAGCGAATAGAACCAACTTTATTTCGTTCGACATCTTGTTTCCACTGCCAAAATGTTTTTTAGAATATGCCAACTCTGGACTAATTTTTGTGTGTTCAATGATTTTACTTCGACTATTTTTACTGTATTTTTTTTAAGAGATAATTATTTAACCTAACAAAATAATTATGAAGCTTTTTTCATTCATCATTTATACGTAAAGCTTCAAAGCGTTTACGTAATCGTAACAGAAAAGCAGCTGATTTTTTTTGTTAGTCTAAATACAAATAAAACTCTTTTAAGAAAAAACTTTTATCTTGTGATGTAAATCAAGTATGTGTACTGAACCTTACTTATAAAACTCTTATTATTTATGTAAATTGATATTATTTATTTAAAAAAACAAACAAATTAATTTTTTTTATTGTAATTGTTTTATATGTACTTAAACCGTTTTTTACTATTTATGAAAATGGAAACAAATAAATATTCCAATTATTGATTGATCTTGCATTTTTTCGAATCTAAGTATTATTAATTTTGTGATTGTTATCAGTTTAAATATGATTTTTATAAAAATATATTTTGAGTTTTTTTATTATGATTTTATTTAAAAAAAAAAACATATCGTGTTTATTCATTTTTTAAATTTCCCACCATTTAATTGAAACAATTGATAGATGGAGATAAGCGATGTTTGTATTCAGAAGCGTATACAAACGAATAGAGACGGTGTTTACCGACCTTGGAATATTTTCACTTCACGTTCATTTCGGAGTCTGCCATTATAGAAATTCAGCCATATTGGTTTAGTTAGCGGACATGTTTGTTCCGCCATATTAGGTCAACCATATTTTATAAACAATTTGAAAATAGTATTGTACAAAAACCCCAAAAAAATATTGAATTTGTAAAAAGTTTTGTAAGTGATTAAAATAATAAATGGCGGATCACAATAATATCATGTGTGAAGTTGAAATATCACCGGACATCCAAGAATGCGTGGAAATTGAAACAATACCGGTAGATATGCCCTGTGAAACGGTGGAAACTATTGTTGAATGTGTTGGTGTTGAGCCTATGATCGCACTTCAGCACCTTAATGAGGATAGTAGGGACGATTTAGTTTTACAAACTCAGGAGGAAATTATTGATGATTCAGGGGATCCGTTAGGTGTGTACGATGAAATACCAGTGCCCGATGCCTCAGAAATATATGTTGAATCATCACCAGGTCCATCAAAACGTAGAAAAACTAATTCAGGTAGAAATAGATCTGTGATGCGTGGTGTACGTGATAGTTCGAATGAGTTATTGGGTTTACATGACATTCCACTTGAATCCAAAGCTAGAAAATGGGAACAGAAACAAGTACAAATTAAAACCATGGAGGGTGAATTTTCTGTCACAATGTGGGCTTCTGGTACAGATGATGGTATGTAATTTTTTTTGCTTGACACTTCTTTCGCTTGCATTATATTATGAAACTGTATATTACATAGTTAAGACACACCTTACTTGAAGGTCAATTAACGAGTAATGCGCAATAAGTTTGAATATTGATTTTGATAAAATAATTACAATTCAAATGAATTTCCCACAAAATTTTCATTTTTTGACTTGAGTAATGTTTACATTTTTGACATTTAGCAGCCATGTCTTATTTTACTGGTGCCATATTAAAATATGGACGAAAAGTAATGGCGAAAGGTAGCCATTAAATTAAAAAACTAACATGGCGTGGTTGTTGTTTTTTAATCATTTTATTTATGAATTTAATAAATTAAAAATACGATGAACTTATTCATTTTAAATGAAATTTTGGTAAACAAATTTTTTATTATACGGTTTTTCAAAAAATTTGTATAATTTTAATCATTTATAGATGAAGGTTCAAATCCAGAACCCGACCCAGATTATACCGAATATATGACAGGAAAGAAAATACCCACTGAAGGAATACCTGGATTAGATTTAAGTGATCCTAAACAGTTAGCTGAATTTGCAAGACCGGGGCATAAAGCAATGGTTAGCAAAGTGAAAAAACAATCAATCGACAGTATGGATAGAACTATTGGTAAGTAACTAGTTTTGTATTGAAGTTTGTGTAATTGCATGGGTAACAGAACGACCAACGCTTGGAAAAACCGTGAATTGAGAAAAATACCTGAGATTTTGTAATCCTTGTAAAATCAGAAAGTTTTCCAGCCAGATAAAAGATATTAAATAAGAATACAATATTACACACTAACTAAAAACGAAGGCAGATAACGAGGTTAAATTTCTTCCAAATTGCATGTATCTAACTTCAATAGCTTTGGCTGTGGGATGATGAATCTGTCAGGACATGTAATT
The DNA here is from genome assembly GCA_963920215.1 of Nineta flava. Lineage (NCBI taxonomy): Eukaryota > Metazoa > Arthropoda > Insecta > Neuroptera > Chrysopidae > Nineta > Nineta flava. The sequence continues at coordinate 100,381,429 of OY986043.1, forward strand.
TTATATCTATAGATAAATTAAAATAATAAATTTTTATAACTATTAGCAGAATTTAAAAAAAAACAACAAATTGAACATTGCTTTGACTCATTAATTCCGATCGAACAACTTTGAAAATCATTATTGACTCTTTTGTGTTTTAGCGTGTCCTCACAAAGGATGCTGTAAAATGTTTAGAGATAATAGTGCCATGAGAAAACATCTGCACACGCATGGACCTAGAGTGCACGTGTGTGCCGAATGTGGTAAAGCATTTGTAGAGAGTAGTAAATTAAAACGACATCAACTTGTACATACCGGCGAAAAACCATTCCAATGTACGTTCGAAGGATGTGGAAAACGATTTTCATTGGATTTTAATCTTAGGTATGTATTCATTCTTCTTTTGCTGAAGCATTTTGAAAATTTATTTTTTTTTAAGAGAACTCTTCTACTCATTCTTTTTAAAGCTCAGTGAAATTTCAAAAATATAATTTTTGTTTGCCGCTTTTTTTTATACTTAAGAAAATTTAAACAAAAACAGACAATAATAAGTTACACGGTTCATTCTCTGGATGAAACGATGATTAATAAACTATATGGCATGCGTCTTCCATCTTATAGCAGAATGATGTCCTTACAGAGCTAGAATTTAGGTACCTAGCCTTCGGCTCAACCGAAATGGGAGAATCTGTCCTCTGTCCTGTCATTCGTAAAGATGTTGGATAGATTCGACAACGAACGCAGGGCTAGAGGAAACGATCCAGGTTGGGAGGACAAAGGACATTTTTCTTGGCTCCTTAATTTATTCTACTTAGCAAAATATATGAAGAGCCTAAAATTGTTGTGTGTGAGAATGCCAACAATGATGCATCATTATTCACATTCAAAAAAAACATTTTGTCAAACCTCTAAAGGTTTCTGATCATTGACTTCGAATAAAAAGCTCGTTTTGTCATATGTTTTTATTTCTAAAATAAAATTCACCCTCCTAAAACGAGGTGTGATTGCTGCGCGTCTTGCTTTCTTTCGAATGGGAGCCAAACTGTCCTTTTCTTTCCATTCTTTAATATAGTCTTTCATAACATGCGGGTGTAAAGCTTTCGGAGCACTTGTAAATGTTTACTGTGTATCAAGGGTGTGCGCAAAAAAAAGTTTTGGGATGTGTTATGTTCCGAACGACTGCCGCTAAAGTCGTTAACGGCGATCGTACACTTTGAATAGACGTACAGGAGAAGGGTGGATATGATCTCAACAGTCGCTTACGTTTTTTTTTGTTGTGAGAGAAGACCATGTGCTTCATGGCTCCTTCATTTTCTGACACGGGTGATAGAATTCTTCTCGAAGAAGTGGCGAATCGCCTCTCACTGTGCCGGATGCCCCACATGCATCCTACAAGAATCCAAGGACAATATATATATGGGTTGAGATTGCCAATAAAATTGGCAAAAATCTAAATAATATTTTACATCTACTCAACTTTAAACACAATATTCCTCTAGAACGATGACACTGGCAAATGAAAACACGTAATCGTAAACGTTCCGATCAAATGGGGTAACCAACGATTATTGCGATAGTTTCACCGAAGAAAACGTCCCTTAATTCTTTATTTTTATTATCATAGAGCTTGTACGATTTCGGGGAATGTTTAAACACCCAAAGCACACACTACCACCCGCCTCTGTTTGCGTAAATTAGTAAAAACAGAATACCATCCATTTTTGTGACCATGGATACTACACAAGGATACCGAACTCAAGCGGGAGAATTGACTAAATATGGCGGAACGAAATGGTAATAGTAATATTTACTTTTTATACCACTAACGTCGCTAGTTGTTCCATCCGTACTACAATCCGTACCGAAGTGAATATAGTATGATAAATAGGAGTGAAGTAAGCAAGTAACCAGTTTTATTTCGTAGTGATTATTTGGAAGTATGCAATTTGTTTCAACTAATTCTTTATTGAAAAATTTAAATTACTTATCATTTATTTAAAAAAAGTATTTTATTGAACAAATACTTTGGTTGCAAATAATTTTTATAAAACTACATAAATGCGTTATGTTTTTTCAATTAAAACTCGCACCTTATACTCTCACCACTTGGTTTCCGGCATAGAAGCGACCCTACTTTCTTTTGCCAATTATTTATTTGTGAACATGGAGTTCGTTCGGTATCCTTGTGTGTAGTATCCATGTTTGTGACGATTAGGAACTGAAATTTTCGAATTAAAAAAAAGGATCCGGTTGTAATTGAATAACAATAATTTATTTTATAGGACGCACGTTAGAATTCATACTGGCGATCGACCGTACGTATGTCCGTTTGATGGATGCAATAAAAAATTTGCTCAGTCTACAAATTTGAAAAGTCATATCTTAACACATGCCAAAGCAAAGTAAGTCAATAAATAATTAGGATTAAAAAGTTATAAGGATCAATTTAATTCAAAAATGAAGGATTTGTGTGTAATTTTTTTATTTAATTTGTTTTTTTTCTTTCGTTTTCCAAGTGATAATTCGTTAAGTTTTTTATTTATAATATTAATTAATGTACCTGGTTACAAAAAAAAATGTCTGTATAAATATTATTAATATAAATTTGTTATAAAAAATCTTTTATTCCAATTATTTATACTCAATTTTTGTGTTTTTCATTGGTTTATTGATTGATTGATTGATTAATAATGAGAGAAAATAGAAAATTTATCTCCTTTTCACGCGGGCAGCATTCAATTTGGGGGCTCTACTTAAGAACTTACTTTACGATTTAAACCATTATTCAAAATTTTTTTTTATTCTAAACTCACAGGCGAAAGAACATTCTAAAATTTTCGGTGCAGGGACTTTATTTTTCGACTGTTTCTTTTGATTTCTTAAAAGATATTGCTAAACCCTATGGACCCTATTCACTGGGTCTTGCTATTCTACAACTAAAGTCGTAGGTGAAGGTCTTTGAAGTTTTTACCTTTTATTTGATTATTTTGAATGAAACTTTCAAGATTTGGTAGAAAAAACTCACAAAAATAATTCACAATGGTGGGTAAAAATCGGAGAAAACTGTTTGCGAGGTACGTCATAATGCTACTCAATGAACGAAAATTTACTAAAATGTTCCTCACTTAATATGCTAAAGCTATTGTGAAAATTTCAAAACAATTTACTAAGCTGTTCAAAATTTATTTAAAATTTTGTTCACTCAATTAAAACGACATACAACTTTTAGTCTAGTCAACAAGTTAAAAAAACGTGTTAATTCTGGCTACTGCGAATTAAAATACGTGCGATAGCTCCATTGAATTCGTTATGATGTCTAGAAAAATGAGCAAAAATTTCAAACCCGGCACATAAACAATTCAAGATTCTAGAGAAAAGGGGTTCTACTTTTTTGGACTAATTACTAAAAAACTATTGGTGTTAGAGGAATTTTACAGATTCTTAAAGAAGATGAAATTTTCGAAAAGTAGCTTCTTCATTTTGACAAGAGACACCCAACTTTTTTTAATTATAAAATTTTTGGAAAACAGTATCGAAATTCTCTCTCTGGAAGCCGTTGAACATGTAGCGGTATCGCATTTTCATTAAATTATTATTATAATTTTATTTATCATTTTTATCTGTTGCTTAACAACTATAACTTCTCTCTTTTATCACGGTTGCTTTGGATGTTAACAACTTTGATAATTTACATATGTCATAATTCAATTTAATAAAGATCAATTATATCTTTAACACTTATTTATTATTTATTTAAATAATAATTATTTATTATATTAATCTAATTTCTTCAACAATTTAAATTAGATTAATATAATAAATAATTATTATTTAAATAAATAATAAATAAGTGTTAAAGATATAATTGATCTTTATTAAATTGAATTATGACATATTATATATATTTATATGTAAATTATCAAAGTTGTTAACATTCAAAGCAACCGTGATAATAGGGAGAAGTTATAGTTGTTAAGCAACAGATAAAAATGATAAATAAAATTATAATAATAATTTAATGAAAATGCGATACCGCTACAAACACATGTTGATTTGAGCGTTCATCGAAAGTTTACGAGCATCAAGTTATTTTTTAAGTTTAATTGTAAGATCAAGTGAAGAATGAGGAAAAATTTTCGTCCTACAAATTCAATGAAATGGACTCCAAAGTTGTTTTATAATTAAAAAAGTTGGGCGTCTTGCCAAAACGAAGTTACTTACAAAGAAGTACTGCGCAGCTTGATGCTCATCATCCTATCGTTTGATGAGATGTCAGCGTGTTTGAACAGACAGTCAGTCAGACAGACTGACAGACGACTTCCTCTAAATTGTTTAGAATCACACCTAAGATTTACAAGTCTTTAGCTTTAGCGCCTATTGTTTAACTATTTATTTATTAAAAGGAAGGATTTAAAAAAAAAATGCGTGCAATAATTTTTCGAAACGTTTACAAATAATTTCGATATTTAGAATGGAATTTCCCTGATGGTTGAATAAGATTGCAACATGATGATTGAAAGTTTAAGAAGAGTATTCAATTCAAATTAATACATCAATGAGTGTGTTTGGAACAACTTTGTCCTTAGATTGGTAGATAGATTGTAGAGGCTGGCTCTGGACGGGTTACACTTCGAGCATAAGGTCCATTGTGATGCCTGAGGATGTGGAAGGAATTTGTGAGTAGACTAGGAATTGGTAGAATATGCGGCGGCTGCAGTCGACTATGATAGGAACTATGCCGACATTCATAACCGGTTACTTCGATCTTGTCCAGACGCCGACAGTTTAGTCAATTAACCGCCCTTTTTTTCTATAATTGACAAACTGCCGATGTCGGGATTCGAACCCATAACCTCCTAGTTTTCAAGTATACATACTACGCAGACATAACGTCTTAGACCGCTCGGCTACTTGGACTGGTAACTTAGTCCTAAGTATATCTAAGGTTTTTTGTCAGGATAGTTGACAAATACTAAGCATCTTAGATTGTTACACAATTTTGTTTAGTAAGTTATCCAGACTGGAAGATTTTCTCCTAAATTTAGTGGATTTAATAAAGCCTAATATGACGACCTACCTTCTCTGCCACCGAATTAAAATCGGTCTGCTGTTCTTGAACAGCTTCAAATGATTCACGGAATAGTGGTTTATTGGGGGACGGCCCCCTGTTTTTCAGAATAGACCTCATGGCTTGAGAGTGTTCCACCCGGAAAGCAAACTGCAACCTAAGCTAACCCATAAAGCCTAATAGAAAATCTAGGTGAATCTTTTGAAAATAACAACGAATCAGAATACAAAATGTTTATTTGTACTCGAAAAACGGCATTTATACTCGGCAACATTGCTGGCGGCAAGTTAGTAAGTGTGTCCTGGGAGAAACATGCTAAACTTCTGAAAATGTTCAGAAGTAAGTTTTTTTAAAAACTGATACTTGGTTTACTAAGGACTAAGTTGTTCCAAACACAACCAATATGAGGTTGTAGCGGTATCGCATTTTCATTAAATTATTATTATAATTTTATTTATCATTTTTATCTGTTGCTTAACAACTATAACTTCTCTCTATTATCACGGTTGCTTTGAATGTTAACAACTTTGATAATTTACATATAAATACATATAATATGTCATAATTCAATCTAATAAAGATCAATTATATCTTTAACACTTATTTATTATTTATTTAAATAATAATTATTTATCTTATTAATCTATTATTTAAATAAATAATAAATAAGTGTTAAAGATATAATTGATCTTTATTAGATTGAATTATGACATATTATATATTTATATGTAAATTATCAAAGTTGTTATTTCATTCAAAGCAACCGTGATAATAGAGAGAAGTTATAGTTGTTAAGCAACAGATAAAAATGATAAATAAAATTATAATTTAATGAAAATGCGATACCGCTACAAGGTCCACATTAGGTGGGTATATAAATAATTGCTTAAAAAGTTTTTTAAGATAACAACAGTGGCGTATTTTACATTAAAATGAATTCAAGCAATAATCTTTTACCAATTATGTAATCTAATCAATTTCTAACGGTCGATGTTGTACACCCACCCAATTATTAATTTTAGGGTAGAATTTAAAAACAAACGAATTTTCAGCACAAATCCTCCATTTACTAAAGTTTTATACCAAAACAAAATGAATATTATAAAAACAATTAGTTTTTAGATAATAAATAAATAAATAAGATTTCTATGAGAAATGAATGAATGATGTGATTTGTTTAAAATTAATTTTCTACGTAGATCGAGAAACGCTATAAATAGAGGCGCTGTCATGCAAACAATGCAGCCACAATTCGTACAGGTCGAAGTAGCTGATGTCGACAATTCACAATTTATTGTCTATGCTGATTAATATACATGTAATATATAGGGGAGATGAATCCTATATATTATTCTCAGGTAGATAATCGATCCCAATCTTCTTTTCTTTTTAAATATATATTTTATGTAAATATTATTCTCTAACTGTGATTTTTACGATATCAAAGTAGATTATTAACGATTGAATTTCATTGAAACAATTAAATCGTTGCCCTATTCAACCTTCTTTTTTTGAAAAACTAGTCATCTAGTACAGAGGTGGGCAAGAAGAGTTGACTCGACCAAGCTCTGAGTGAGAGGTAGGGAAGAGAGATAGAGTTAATACAAGGTAACCTCCTCCTACCAATTATTAATATTTTCTTTTTTTAATTAAAACATTTTCCGAAAAAAAATATAATAATACCAAATCTTTTTTATGGTCACTATTATACAAAGTAAATAATACATACAATCATTCAATACATACTCTGGAACTTTGGGCTGGTAATTTGGGTCATAAAATGTACCTTTTTAGTATATATCATATTTGTGTATGAATAAAATAAAAATATATTAAAAATATATATATAAATCTTTTGAACCTTTAAGTTTACCGCTGGACCATTGTAATAAAAGAGGGAAATTTTTGCAAAGGATAATTTAAATAGAATTAAAGTTTTGGAAATTCCAAATGATTTGTCTAAATATTTTACTATTCATATCCGAGAACTAATAAAGAATTATTTACCTGATTTAATTATTTTTTCTTCGTATGCGGAGTATGCTCAGTATAGTGTCATGGGGGAATTTGATAAATTAAGTTAAATTTTACATAAAGTGGGAATTTGAGTTCTTCGAGTTAGTCTACTTTGAATTGAAAAAGTGAAAAGTACTATTTGTAGTAGTGGAAATTATTTTTCGCATAATTTGTTTTTCAAAAAAAAATAAAAGTCATAAATTATTGAATAAATTATTGGGCAATAATCGGTAGGGAGGGACAACCTGTATTGAAACATCGTTCCGTCTTGCTTCAAAACATACCTTCTTTACTTACTCTCACCCAGCTTATGGAGAGCCCGTAAGGCTCAGACGAGCTGTCTGTGCTCACCTCTGATCTAGTAGACAATTCAATTGTTTATCCAAAAATTTTCTATATTTTACTCAGAACGATGGAAAAATTAAAAAAAATTCTAGTTGGTGGTTTAAGAGGTAGTCTAACAAAGTCTAATATTAAAGTAGTTTCGTGTTCGTAAACAAGGGAATGAGAGCAACAGAAGTAGAAGAAAAATTACAATATTTAAAAATTAATTAAAGATGTACGAGCATTGATGTATAGTCCATTTATAAAATTGTTCAAAATCGTATATAGTACATTCATAAAAGTCCACAATAATGTTTATTATTTTTTAACACTTTGAATGTTCGCAGTTCATATTTGGACGTGTTCGTGAAAGGTTCGTCGTTTTTAGCGCGCATGTGATTATTGTTTTTTTTTAGATAGTAATTGAAATGTAGTATTTTAGCGTCAACTTGAACATTTTTGAAGCTGAACTAAAATGTAAACATTTTAATTAATATCTTAAGATTATTTTCAGACTTTAATAACTAGTTTTTGTGATTGATTCAATTTCACTGCAATATGAATATATGTTCGTGAATTTCCTATGGATCGCTGGAGGTTCGTTGACATCAACAATTCCAACGAACCAAAGGCGAACGGCGCGCACACACCGCTCGGGGTTCGTGGCGCGTATATGTGGACACACCTTTACATAAACATATTGACATAAATAAAAAATATACTACTTATCTTTGTTTATAAATAAATAATATACAGAGAGTTGTAAAAGTAAGGAGTTTTATGAAATGTAAGCAAATTAACATTTCATTTTTTTTTGAACGGGAGTGTTCACTTTTATCTTAATTTATATTTCACACTCAGAGAAGACTACCTTAATGTTTGACCGATCTATAGAAATAGATGAAAACCTATCGGTATAATTTCAAATTGTTTCTGAAAAAACTGTAGTAAAATATAGAAAAAAATAATTGTATTTTCTTGCAATTCGAAAGAAATTTTGATGTTTTTTTTTTTTTTGTCGTGTACTAAACGATTATGGTTGCAAATGTCGAAATGTTTGATACTAATAAAAGCATTTTCTTTTCTTTTTTTTCTATTTTACAGACAAGAACAATTATTTTGGGGAATATCCATGTAATATGTATATATATATATATAAATAAATAAATAGTTATTAATTCTAATTTTAAAAAATAATTTAAATATTGTGACGATGAAAATAATATTTAAAAATTGTGTAAATATTTGCTCTTTTTTTTTTTGTTTCGCCGTAAACAATTTAATATTTCGTAATTAATGTTTTTTTGTTTGTTTTAAATTAATTAATTTTGTAATAATTGAGTGAGTGAGTGAGTTGGGTTATGATTTTATTACATAGAATATTGAAATTGTACTTTTTTTTTTTAAAAACAACACGAATAAATTTTAATTTAAAACGTAAAAGTATTGTTTTAGATTTATCTAATTGTTTATCTTATCTAATTATATTATATGGAGGTCAGGTGTGCGCTTAGTCTCGTTCAAATAATCTTTGTGTAACAATCGTGGGAGTATAAACAAATCCAATGTTCAAGTCATGAAGAATAGATATATTAGGAGAGCGAACGTAATGTTAAAGAAACGGTCAAGAATTGGTGGTAACTATCTTTTATCAGTAGGAGGGGTCACTGGTCTCAGTGCCGTACGGAATTTAAATGTTTAAATGTAGGCGTCAAGAAATCACTTTCACATTCAATTAATAAGAAGTCTTAGTTTTATAGATCATAAAAAATTGTTTTCGATTATCAAGTAAATAATTAAATAAATATTAATAATAGAGAATTCTTAATAATCTGCAATCAATTCAAAGATGAAGAATCATAGTGATCATTGCAATTAATAATTACAAATATATGTTTACAATAACTAACATATATTAGATAAAGAAAGAAGATGACAAAACCGGTAATTATAGACCATATTCCTTTCGTAAATGCAGACACGCATTCCTAACCTTAAACAACCTTTCACTCAGATAGATATATAACAGTATATCTATACTTTCCCTGTACAACATCGTCCCATTTTTTCACATTTATAAAATTAAACAATTTTTATACTTACAATTTTGATTTGTAAGATGACCGATAACCGTTGATTTTAATATGTAATAATAATAATAATTCCGTACGGGCAGATTCGCACTGCCACTAGTGGCGAAAATAATAACTATGATCTCTACACGTTTTTGAGGACACAAAAACAGATGAATTGCCTATGTCGTTCAATCTCCTAATATATCTATTCTTCATGGTTCAAGCAATACGTTATTTTGACGCAATACGTTAAAATGATCTAATTAGTTCCCGTCCGTCTGTAAACACAATAACTCGAAAACAAAAAGAGATAACGAGTTGAAATTTCGTACGTGTGTTTTAGAGCTAAAAAGTAAGGTCAAGTTCGTGGGTAAAATCGGACCGTGCTAACTCCGCTAGGAGGAAATATCCATATTTGAAACGGTAAGAGATAGCAAAACAGCAATTACCTCAGTTAGTTGTTATTTTTACTTTAAATTGAATTGCCGCATCGATTATTTTAATAAGACGGAAGCGAAAAAAAATTCTACTTAATGAGAAAGAACATGATGGACGGACGATAATATGATATAGAAACAAAAATTTGTAAACCCAAATCGAAATTTAAATTGTGTGCACGGCAACAAAAGAAATACTTACCAATTTTTAAAACAAATGTATGATGAAGTATGTGTTTTACAATTGTTGAATATTTGTAATTACTACATTTTGTAAAATTTTTAATAGTCACTATGGAAGTTACACAGACCTCTTACTTTCCATAATAATAGCCACTTAATAATACAATACAAATTCCGGCTAAACGCTCAGATGGCAGCACTGTAACATAAGGGTAAAGGGCCCGCATTGCGGCCTGACTATCTGAGAAGATGCTGATATTTGCCTCACTGTAACCTTTCGTGTTACCCCTCAGCACGGCGAAGATTTCTGATTAAAAAACCGTCACATATTGACCAAGAGGAATCGCAATTCCTTTATGTCAATCAACTGAACTAACTGAAGACCCAGGCGCGCGGTGACAGTAGTGGAAACTAAATCTATGATGGTAATACAGTTATCTTTCTATAACGTATGTATATTAATGTCACATAATTTTCCATTTAAAAAAGATATCAACAACAGTTTCGAATTCAAATCTTCATAAATGAAAACTGCATGTCATTTAAATATCATAGAATAACCCGTATCATTTTAAAACTAACTGAAGCGCCGCATGCTGGCATGAGTGGGAACTAAAGCTATGATGATAATACAGTTATCCATGTTATTAGCTGTATACAGCGATGCTATATTTTTTTAATATTTCACAACACATAAAAAAAGAGTATTTTTCCGTATAAAATACCTCATATAAAATTCGGATGTTGTTTTAATAACTTAACTTAGTGTTGAGGATATTACCTTAAATAATTGTGAAATCCGGGAAAAATGGAGCATAAAAGAAATTTCTTTTAATTTTATTATTTTTTTGGAAATAATTAATCGAGTAACATATTTAATTGTGCAATAAGTTAGGATAAAATCGGTGAGTGGCAACTACATGTATAATAGATACTAACAGCCACTTAAGTGGCGTCGTTCTTTTTCAAGAATTTTGAGGTCTATTTATACTGAATCCGTTTGATTTTCGAAGTCTTGAATAAAAGTTATTCATCATAAAAATCCGAACAACTTTTGTCCTAAGGTTGTTTTTTTTTTTAAATTGATTCTCATGGCCAGTAAAATATTGATTTGATATCCTATATTGACTATTAAAAATATTCAGTATTGTAGTAGTGTGTGTGCGTAAATGGAGGATAATGTGTAATTTAAAAATGAAAAATCACTTCGAAATATTTAGATATTAAGAAATTATATCAGGAATTATCAGTAAACAAATATATCAGTGGTGTGAATATTTTATTAATCTGTCTGTGTATGATCAAAGAATACATATAGAAGCTCATCAGTCGACTCTTTCCGTCCTCACAATCTGTGGTAGTACCGGGGACTAACCAGAAGGCAATAGTATGTACTTAATCTGGTAGCACTACAATTCCGTTGCAGTCGCTGGCAAGTTGTCGGCTGAATCATATCGAAGTGGAGGTACAGCTAATTATTTTCTTCTTTTTTTAAATATAGTTTATTATTAAAAAAAAAAAAAGATTATATATAAAATTTTTCAGGTTTAAAAATAAATAATTGCAGTTTTTATATTACTTTAGATATATTGTTGTGTAACTCGGTAACACATTCTTTTTTTGTTGATTTTGCAAAAATATCATTTTAATAAATTCATTTGTTTTGAATGTCAAATGTTTACAATTTCATAAGGGTTCAATAAGTTTAATATAAAAACTGCAATTATTTAATTACTTTTAGGTAATAATTAAATTAAATAACTTAAATCATAAAAAAAATTATTTATTTTTAACCCTGAAAAATTATATATATGATGATTCAGCCGACAGCTTACCAGCGACTGCAACCGAATTGTAATGCTACCAGATTAAGTACATGGTAACTATTGCCCTCTGATTAGTCTCCGGTACGAACTACCACAGATTGTGAGGACGGAAAAAGTCGACTTATGAGCTTCTAAGTATGCATTGGTATATGTATTCTTTGGTATGATGTTCAGTTCCAAATCATGAAATCCTAATAAAAAAAAACAAACAAAAGAATGTGTTACGTAGCACCAGATCGGTGCTCTGCCTTATGGAAAAACAAATTGGATTTAATAAAATAAAATTGTACTATATATTTTTAATTCTAGCAATTTTTATAAGAAAAAATAATTGTATACGAAAGGCGCAAATATGATTTTCAAAATTAATCAAATTCTTGTTATGGATGCCTTTCTTTTTTCTTTTTTTTTGTAAGTATCCATTTCTTTTTCATTTTTTTTAAATGTAGAAATTTGTAAAGATTATTAAAGTAATCAAAGAGTTCTAGGTTTTTTTGAAATTACATTTCAAACATTTGTTTGTAATTTTATAAATGCGTATTTCGACTACAAAGTAGCCAGCCATCATCAGTACAAATTAGCTAATCAGAACTCTCTCTGGGATATAGATTCAGGGAGATATTGCTAATTTGTAGTGAGTCACGCACTAAATTAGCAACAAATCTCTGAATCCATATTCCAGAGATACAGTTACGATTAGCTAATTCATACTGATGATGACTACATTGTAGTCGAAATACGTATTTATAAAATACAAAGAAATGTTCTAGGAATTGGGGATAAATTTGAAATGTAATTTGTAGAAATTTGTGATTTTCTTTCTGTATTAATTAATTAATTTATAAAATGACGCTGCTCAACAAAATGAAAAATCATACGATTATTTAGTTCTTAAATTTTGTATCGTTTTTTTTTGTGATTTAAAAGATAGAAAAAATATACGACTTTTTTTTTTCGTAAAATTAATTTTTCGTGTTTTCTTTAATCCTATATTTCCATATCGGACCAATCGGGGACCATAAAGAAACGATAATACCCAGTGAGTGAGAATATTCGGGCATTTTAAAAAAGCTAGTACATATAGTGACTTAAGGTAGTTCCAGCACTGTCTTATATAATCAGGACAAAAAACCGGTTTGCTTTTATTATAGAACAATTACATATACACACATACACAAACAAATAGATATATTCACTATTCATAGATACAAATTAATGTAATTTTGAAATAAAAAATAATTTTAAACTTTTATATTTCGAAAACTAATCGGTAAAATGCGATTTAAAAAAAAATATTTAATAAATACTTATCTTTACTCTCCTAATTTTATACATTTAGGTTTTGAAGGTATTTTTCTTGGCTTTTTAAGAATTTCCAGATCGTCCCGTACTCGTTTATACATAATTAGTAAAATTTGAACGAGACTACTGCATAGGTATTTTAGGGGAGTTAAAATTGTACACGATGTATAAATAAATAAATTAATGAATTAGCACCTGATTCAATAAATATTTATTTAAAAATAAAAACCAAGATCGTTCGTTACATTGTTAAGAAAATTATTTATTTTTATTCATTATCTTGACTTAATAAAATAAATACATTCATTACGTACGTAGAGAATTAAATAAGAATAGTATTTAAAAAAAATATTATTTATATACCAAAATATCACTTTTGGACTCAATTACTCAATTATTATTTTTATTTCATTTTATATATCCCTAAATCAAATTATTTACGATGACGGCGCGTCGTTACGTTACGTTACAACTAATTCAAGCTAAATTATCTCACCAGTTGCCATTTCTTTTTTCTAATATTAATTGTGATCAAATTATATTGGTTGCAATCGATATGCGATTGATTTTTGGATCAAAATGATCGTGTAGCGTATTCGTACTAATTTAGTTTTGGGATAGAAGTATATCTTAGATCGCTACGTGATCTTAAGCCTCGTCCCGCTCTATACACATTAGAAGTGGTTTCCAAAACAAATGTCTAGTGAGTTTGTATTCATAGACTAGTTGAAACTTAGTAAATTTTATTTTCATATGGTTATATAATTTAGGCCAAGCGCACACGATGCGTCTGAAACTTCTGTCCACACACGGACAAGACTGGTTGCGGATCTGTTGATCTGGTTGGGTGGGTACAGAGGAAGCATTGGATTCATCCCTACATAAAGGGATACCAAGTCGGGACTAAAATTATAATATCCTTGTATATATTATATGTACTGGGTATAAAAACTATTACTAAATAAATTAAATTAAAACTATTCTTTATTTAGTGTAAACTGAAACGCGATTTTTCGCGAATATTAAGGGAGATATGTCAAATTTTATGTTTCCCCCCCTCCCTCTAAACCTTCCTTTCTCCTTGTCCGATTTAACCTGTAGCGATGATGTCACTTCAATTATTATTATAATTTTGTTCATCATTTTTATCTGTTGCATAACAACTATAACTTCCCTCTATTATCACGATTGTTAATAAACATTCACAGCAACCGTGATAATAGAGGGAAGTTATAGTTGTTATGCAACAGATAAAAATGATGAACAAAATTATAATAATAATTTAATGATGAAGTGACACCGACACACAAACCCATTAACGAACTGGACCTTTTAAATACCAAAAGCGCCTCAAACACCCAATTTCATTCCAATCGCAATACAAATGGTCTGTAATCAGAAGAAGTTGGCGGTCCTATTTGAAATGAGAGACCTGAGACAATTAGTGCAGGATGATACTCTGCAATATTTAGTGTTCGTATAAATTTGTTCATTATTAGAATTGTGCTAGAAAAGATTTCAACAACTACACTCGTAGCAAAACGATGACATTCAAGTATGAACACACACCCGAACACACCTCGATGATAAGATCACAGACCATCTGTCTGTTTCACATACTGTGCGTGAATGAGACTTAAGATCACAATATCGAATAGAAATTTTAAAAAATACCACACAACACATAACAAAATAAATTAAATATATTCTAAAAATTATAACGACTTCTTTTGAGTTCATTTACATCGCAATTCTAAATAACATCTATAGGCGCGTTTCCAATTTTAATAACATTTGTTACGATTCTAATTTTATATTACTCGGAAAATCGGATTTTCCTTTTATTATTATAATGCCTTAAATCTACAAATACACAGAATGTTCTCAAGCATTTCTAGACTTTTTGTTTTTTTTTTTTTACTGATTTTGATTGAAATTTCGCAATAGTTTTATAAATTATGTTTTTCATGAACTTAGATTTTAGAATCCAATTTGAGAAATAAATGTAAGGTACACGATTTATGTTTACGTTGTTTTCATGTCAACAAAGCTTTAGCATCATTTATTCCAGCGATAAGCGATTAGAAATGATAGGTGAAGTAGTTATACACTATACTAACAATTATTTGAGTTAAGGATGTTCCAGCATAAAACCACATACAAGTGCTACAAGCTCTTCCAAGAAGGTCGAGAAAATGTCAATGACGAACCTCGCTATGTCAAAGTTTTGCTCACTGTTTTCTTCGATTACCGTGGCGTAGTGCATCAGGAGTTCTTACCACAAGATCAAACGGTCAATAAGGAGTATTACCTTGAAGTTATGCGCCGTTGGAAAAACAATTCATAGCTTTTGCATCACGATAATGCTCCTGCTCAACTTGAATACAAAAATTTCAACAATACGACATTATGGGGGTTATCCCAAGAATAACCCCCAGGTTTGTCTATCAGGCTTTATTAAATCTAGTAAATTTAGCACTCAATAGCACTTCCGAAGCAAATTGGTATCACAATCTAAGATACTAATGTCAATTGTCCCCTGGCAAACAAGTTAGATATACTTAGTTTACTAAAGATTTAGTTCATTAGTCTCAATTTGGGGGGAAATATGCTACCGTCTTTCAGGCAAAAGTTTACGCCATATTGGTTTGCGTCCGGGAGAACCTACGTAGGGCTTACATAAACCAGGAAGAGATGGTAGTAGCGAAC
The DNA here is from genome assembly GCA_963920215.1 of Nineta flava. Lineage (NCBI taxonomy): Eukaryota > Metazoa > Arthropoda > Insecta > Neuroptera > Chrysopidae > Nineta > Nineta flava. The sequence continues at coordinate 100,397,351 of OY986043.1, forward strand.
TTCATCAGACTGAAGTAGAAGAGAGAGTACACTGGACCATAAGGTCGAAGTGCAGTACTTTTCATACTCGAAGATATATCTATCTAAGGACTTAGTTGTTCTGAACACGACCCTTCTTTGAAATTCACAAAAAGAAAGAAATTTTTGTCCATAAATGATAATTTTAGAAATATTATTTTACATTTAAGGATGTTCCAGCCAGCATATCATCACTTTTCAACAGATTTTGCTCTTCTTTTTGTTCACAGGCTAAAAATAACGTTTTCTAATAGATCTCGAAGTTTCAGAATTGTTAACCGTTTAGAACGCGAGATAATTAATATTAAAGTTATCATTCTCTCTCACTCTCTCTCATTAGAAGCATGGAAAACTTCATACCCCCTGTCCAACTATTATCTGTTGTATTAGAAAAAATAATCGACAGATCCTTAATATTTCTTATATATTTTTGTCCAATTAGAACATTCCGTTGATGGTAAATAGTGGGGGGTCTGACAACGTTGTACGTCAATCTCTCTCAAGTTGTATCAAGTAAAGAGTGGGAATTGTTACTGTTGACATATGCAATAATAATAAATAGGTTTATACACAGAATCTTTATGCCGTTAAAATGTGTATGTAGACAGTGCTGGACATCCTTAACATCAATTTGATATCACAATGTAAATTAACTCGAAATTTGTATGACTAATAATTGTTTGTTTTTATGTTTTTAAAAATGGAAGATTTATAAAATTCTGGTACACAATGGATGGTAGGTAGATCAAAACTTCACATTAATTAATTAATTAATGGTAGGTAATTAAATATTCAAATTAAATATGAATGTTAATAAACATGGAATGATGAATAATTAAAGCAGAATTAACTATACTACAACTAATTTATTTATTTGAATATATTAATCGGGTTCAAGGACGATCCTTATTTTGTAGCATAACAAAAAATTATGGAGACGAAAAACAAGATACAAAAAAATTCGTTACGCAGGAGCTGCTTCAACTTAGCGAATTTCCTTAAAATACATAAATCACTTTCTAGCGATCACACTGTTAGTCTGATCAAAATGAAATGTTGTATATGATATTAGTATATGCAAGGCCAATTTTTTATTAATAAATGACATACGTCAAGGGGAAATGGAGGCATAAAGAAAGAAGAAAACACAAAATATCTCTCTTAATATTAGAACAATCAAAAAATGTGTAAGAAATAAAGTTGTAGAAAATCATGTTTGCTACAATTCATCACCTCATCATTTTTGCTCAAACTCTAATGTGTACAGAGATAGTGAGGAATTTAATTTTCAATCTTAAACCGTCAATATTTCTGTAAATATTAGCGTAACAGAAAAAATGATAAGAAACAAAATTACAGTAAAACTTAGTACCTACAACTTTATTACTTATAAATTTTTCGATTTTTCGAATATTAAGGGAAATATGTGAAATTTTGTGTTTACCCCTCCCTCTAAACCCCCCTTTCCCCTTGTCCGATTTTACCCATTAACGAACTTGATCTTTTGAATATCAAAAGCGCCTCAAATACCAAATTTCATTCCGATAAAATGAAAACTGTGACCGCTAGAGTGATGACAGACACACATATATATATATATATATATATATATATATATATATATATATATATATATATGTGATGACAGACACACATATATATATATATATATGTATATATATATATATGTCCATAGATATATATATAAATTTTACAGATGGTGATTTTTGACATCTACTAGGTAGGATCGATGGACATTTGAAGAAATTTTTGCAAAATTTTGACTTCAGTACGGGACCAATAGCTCTATTTCCTTTCAGGAAATTCGCTAAAAAAATATAGTCAAAAAAATAAATGATTTAAAATGCTTGCTCTCACTCTCTCATTTAAAGGCGCAAATCAATATTTTTTTTATTTGAAAACACATTGAACTCGAGAAAAGCTTTAGTCTAAGATTTTTTATTTAATAATATATTCGATACTTTTCTGCTTAGAAATTGTACTCTTTTGTTTCGAATTTAAATATATATATATATATATATTTGATATATAATTTATTTAGAATTACTGAATTTTGTGACAGAAAATCTCATTGAGAATCTGTTTGTTTGTTTGTTTGTGGTATAATAAATATTATATCTTAGATGGACGCACGTTTGTTTTTTCTTTTCTTTATTTTAATATCAATAATTTCTTTGAAAATCTCGTTTATATACTTGTAGAAGATCGTTTATGCTAATAGTTCTCTGATTTCAGATTTTTCAGCATTTTCAAGGTAGCTAGTTCCATTTGGGGCTTCACCAATTTTTGATGCTCCCTGTAAAATATAAATTTAAAAAGAAGTTAATTAAGTTATAAAGTTTCTTAGAACAGGATGTCCAGCGTCGTTGAGTTTTTAATATTCATTTCTGTCCCCAAAATAAATAAAAAATGAAAGATTTCTAAAAAAAAACTCCTGATTATTGAGTGTATTCCCGGTGTTTTCTAGAATTGTTGATCGCTGAGCATCCTAATTCTGAAGCTGAAGATTATACATACTTTTTCTAATAATAATTGTACACATTTTGTATGACCTTCCCAGATTGCAGCTAATAATGTCGTAATCCCATGTTTATCTTTTGCATTCACATCTGCACCTTTTGCAACCAAATAATTAATCACATCCCATTGTCCATAATCAGCTGCATAATGTAATGGTGTTCTTCCATCAATTTCTTGATTTACATCGTGACCCTACAACAATCATTATTTCTTCTTTACGACTTTACCGGGGTGGAAAGTAAAAGTGGAAGCTTATAGATTTTGATCTTTTAAGGATGTACGAGCATTGGAGCTTCAAAAAGATTAAGGCTTGATTTTTTGTTTACATGTAGTTGAAGTGCATATAAATCAATTGTTTCAGGGGGGGACGAGGTTACGGGGGTTTTGAATTAATTAGTTAATGTTAAATTTCGAGTTTTAATGCAGTGCTCTTATGGAGAACCCCATATTTTTCCACATATTTTGATAATTTTCACTTGGAATAAAATAAGACGAATAAAACAAAAACTACGCAATAGAAAATAGAAATACTAAAAAGAGATCCAATAAAATTTCGGTATGACGGGCCTAAAAAAAATATATTTAAGAAAACAACTAAGATTCCCCTTGACGTATGCCGTTTTTTAATAAAATTGCAAATACCTAAATATATAAGATACGACATTTCATTTTGATCAGACTAAAATTGTGACAACTAGATAGTGATTTATGTGTTCTAAGGAAATTCGCTAAGTTGAAGCAGCTCCTGCGTAACGAATTTTTTCGTCATTTATAATTCAGAAAATCAAAGTCTGCACGAAAATATGTTTCAAATTATAATTTCACCCGTAAATTATAATACCCCACAACATAGCTCCGGTACATTTCAATTTCACCGGATGTCGATAATTACAAATAATACACGAAAATTCTAATTTTACCTATTAACTATGTGTCAAATATTCGGAATAAATTAATATTCTTACATGCAAATTAAGAATTAAAAGAATCATTCATCGAAAATTAATTAAATATAATACAATGGAGAACAGAAGAGTAATAATCAAAAAGTATATAAAGAAATGTTATCAAACCTTATTTTCTACCATATCACGAACAGTATCAAAATCACCATTTTTTATAGACCATACAAATTCAGACATTTTTGCAAATGTAAATAATTCGTAATGTATTTACTAATTAAAATAAATATTGTGCAAAGACTGGTTCTTACAATCTCTGAATTTGATAAATCACTCAAACGTCATTTACATTAAAGTCTCTAGTATTTATTTTTGTTGTCTAGTTCTTTATTTATATTGTGTTGGCAACACTTTCAAAACATCAACTTTTTTTCTATAAATAAACAACAACGTGTTTATGTTTTTTATTAAGGACGTTCCCAAGAAAATCAGTTTTCTTCAGATTCTTCTGTAATTTTTAATATATGTAGTTAAAAGTATCTTCTACACGTAGAATTTTAATTTTTAATGGTCCGTACGGTACTAAATTTGTAAATATTGACAATTATTGACAGTTGTAAAACTTCGTTCGATTAATGTTGTCACACACGTTTTATTAAATATCAATAGTAATTTTCTTACGATTCTTTTAAAAAACTGAGAATAAGTAATTGATTGAAGATCTAACAAAGATCTTTCTACAAAAATAACAAAAACAAGCGGTCGATATCAGTTCTCTTATAAATATTGTTTAAGTGCTCAACTTAAAAAACAAGTCCATTATGTAAACGACAATAGATCAAATAAAATATAGTTGAGGTACAGTGTTACTTTTTGGTGCACTATATTTTATTTGATCTATTATAGTTTACATAATGGAATTTTTTTTCAGTTGAGCACGACTGCTCTTTGGGAACGTCCTTAATAAAGATTACACAAATTTTGATTGTCGTATTCCTTATTTGCTTGACCTTGTAAGGGATTTAGATTTTATTAGTTTTAGACGTAACTACTCAAGAACTTTTGAGATCAATTTGAAAACATTTGTGTTAATATCACAAATTATTTTGTTTTAATTACCCTAAAAATATCAGAAGTTAATCGTCTCCGTTTAACTTCTGATACAGCAGCGCGGAACAGTTCAAATGAGGATAAACCAAACCACTCTAGTAGATTCGACCTGGCCCATTCGATTCTCAATCCAAGACGCTAGATCATCCTTGAACTAGAACTCTAGCACAAAAAAGAAGAGTTCCGATCCTTCTTTCTACCGTTAGTAAAATCCCATTCACGAAAAACATTATAACTGTTTTTTTTTTTTTGGATGTGGCATTTTGTCGCTTTGTAGTGACCCGAAGAAGTTTAATAATAAAATTTTAGATTTATTATAAATAAAAATTTATTAGATTCAAAATTATGTACATTTATTTAAAAATTTGTTAGACTTCTTCCATTAGACCAAAATTTTCCTCGGATAATTCCCTAGTTTCTGCATTAAAGAATGTTGCATGAAGTCCTATCAAAAAGAATGACGCACCTAAAAAGAATATTTTGAATTAGTTTAATTTATTTTTTTAAATTTCCAAAGTTTATTCATTTTGGAAGAAATTCGTCACGTAGGAGCTCCGAAGATTAGTATTAAATCAAGTTACAATGGCGAAATTAGTAACATTAATTTATTTTAAGTATTCGAATATGAAAATTGTAAATATTTCTGAAAATATATTATTCAAATTTTACCTAAAGCCCAAAAAACTACAGATCCAACTCCCACTAAATAAAACAACGGTATTGTACACGCCACTATACACAAATAAATTTCTTTTTTTGTTAATTCACGACCCATAACTGTAAATTTATTCTCATCATGGCGTTTTAAAACTCTGTTTCCTCCATATAAACTTCCAACTATTACTAAAAGTAATAAGGGACTTGTAATTCTAAAAGAAAACAAGAAATTTAAAAAAAAATATATATAATGTGAATGTTAAATTCGAATACTTACAAACAATAGGCGATTAATAATAGGAACACAATGAAATAATTGCTTTGGAAATGCAATAAATTCTTGATTAATCGTCCACTCACCATTCGTACATTTGATGGGGTCGAAAAACTTCCCGTGTTTAAAAACTGCGACCATGGTTGCAAATGTTGACGTCGTGAAAGTAGCCATGCTCCAACTGCGGGTGCTTGGAAACTATTACTTAAACTCAAAAGTCTAAAATATATTATAAAATTAGAAAATTTTTTTATTAATAAAACGTGTTCACTTTTGACACATACGAAAACAATGATGAATTGGTTTGTGGAATTTCAGTTTTGTCCATTTCTCCAGATACTTCTCCAATATCAATGGCCAGATCTGTATCGAGTAAAGGTTCCGTCTGTTCATTTTTACTATCTTTATATTCTGTAAATTGATTTGTTACTTCTGTCATCTTGGAAATTAATTGAGAAATTTGTTATTTTCACAAATGTCAAAATCCACGTCAAATTTTGAGTCAACTATTTATAAACCAATGCGCAGAATCGTCACTAATTATCAAGGTTTTCATTTTTCAAAAATATTAAAATAATTTTATGAACTAAATTATTTATTTCTAATTCCAATCCATTTTATTTTATACAAAATTTATTTATAATTTTATAAAAGTATTTTTTTTTTTACATTTTTTAAAATTTTTAATAACTTTTTACGATAAAGTCAAAATAAAATCTAGAGGATTTTTTTTTTTCTAAAAAATCAGTCAAAGTATAGATCGCAGAAGTCTTGACTTGTTGACAAAGTTATTCTTCAAAATGGAGTCGTTAGTAAGTTATGGTAGTGAAGACGAACAAGATTTAGAAATATCACAAAATACGATGGTAAATATTATATAATTTATCGTTTATCAACTATGTAAATATTTGTATTCGAATTTGTATCACATTGAAAACTTGTATACAAATTAATTGACATTGAAGTATGTTGTTTTGTTTTGGTTTCAATCATCCATTGATTTTAATCCATAATCAAAATTTATTACCTTTTTTTATTTTGTTTTAAAAACTTTTTGGCTTGTATTTACTGTTTTTTTTCTCGATTCACTGACAAATAATTTCAAGAAGTTGTACTATTAAAGTATTCAATATTCTTGTTAGTGCTAATACTCGAAATTAGACGAAAAAAATTATCAGAACCAGTAATGAGAATATAAAGTGTTCAAAAGCAGAAACAGTATGTTATAGCAACAGGAAATTATCAAAGCTAGTACATTGTACAAATTTTACGAGTTTAATTTCGTATTTTCGATGTTGATCGATCGAATCTAGTATAAGTTTAAATCAAGTGTCGTTTTTCTTTCTTTTCTCGCTTCAGTCTCTGAATACAGTTTGTATGGTATTTCCATGCCAAAATTACTACAATTCAATTTCACCCTTTCAGATTTGCATGAAATTTTTAGAAAATATGACTGCTCTTTGCCCTTCATATTTAATTTTAGAAAAATTCTATTTTGTCTAGTTAATAAAGAAAATTTCTATAATTTGTTTTTTTTCATTTCTTGGATCCAATTATACCTTAAATAGTAAATTTTATTAAAATCCGAGAACAACTTTTGAACATTCTATTGATTTAATTTAATCTAAATTCAAAAATATGATGGCCGACATTTTAGTTAAAATTGTAGGATCTGTAAAGAAATCAGTTTGAAATAAAAGTTGTGGAATTTGAACAATTAAGATCTTTTAGTATAGAATACTTAAAATAATATATACTTAAGATAAAATAAATAAATAAATAAACCAGCCACAATAATATTTATATTAATCATATTTATAATTGATGAATATAGTCAATACAACAAGCACCGTAAATTAACAGGGGCGGACGCGAGATGTATGTCGAGAGCGTGAAACAAGAGATCATCGGCGGGGTGATCGTGGCGAACAAGAGGATAATTATGATAATGTTGGAATGGATATGAGTGATGAGGTAATTTTTATTTTTCTGTATTTATATTCAGTTACTTCTGTTTTTTTTTAATTTGATAAAACGATGAATATATACAGGCTATTTTGTTTGTTTGTTTTAATGTGTTTTTAGCTGAAACAAACTTCACAAGCAAATTTTACGCATTAAAGTTTCAAAGTTTACGAATTACTGTGTACATATGTAATCTATACTAATAGATAAAGATATAAAATTTGTTTGGTTGTTCCGGGTAATCTCTCTGAAACTATTGAACCAATTCTAAAAATTCTTTCACTGATAGGAAACTACATTATTCTCGACTAAAATATAGGCTACAAAAAGTTTTGTAAGTAAAAGAGTAATGCTAGTATTACATGTGTTGCTACTTAGAATGTTTCAACTGGTTCAAATTTTATGCTTCGAAGTGTACAGTTTTTAAATTATTACAGCCGGATTTTTGTTTATTCAGTTTTCGAAAAATTATTTAGGACAATACAGTAGTTCTATGTAATAATTGGTGCGCGCGCGCGGCGCATAACTGTCCATTTGAAGTAGGTTTTTTTTCAACGAACACTTTGTATGTTCGCAGTTCATATTTGGACGTGTTCGTGAAAGGTTTGTCGTTTTTAGCGTCAACTTGAACATTTTTCAAGCTGAACTAAAATGTAAACATTTTAATTAATATCTTTAGATTATTTTCATGCTTTAATAACGGATTTTTGTGATTGATTCAACTTCACTGCAATATGAATATATATGTTTGTGAGTTTCCTATGGATCGCTGAAGGTTCGTTGAAATCAACAATTCCAACGAACCAAAGGCGAGCGGCGCGCACACCGCTCGGGGTTCGTGGCGCCGCGTATATGTGAACGCGCATCTTTACATATTGAAAATAGAAATTGAAAGAAAATGTTCCCAAAAGTTTAGGTTGAGTTTATTTATTGCAAGTTTACGATACAATTTAACTTTTCCTAAATTTACAGAAGTTAAAAGAGAGGCTAAATGACCAAAAAATTTAACTTTTGTAAAAAAATTTTATGATCACAATCATCGTCTCCAATGATACTTCTGCAAAATGTGGTTCTTGCTTTGATGATATCATTGGAAACTTATGAGAAAAAATCACGACTATGTTCGATTAGTTCACTTGTATGTAGCCAACTGTTAGACCATATTGAGCCGTTCTTCTGCACGACTCGTTAGTGAGTTGTTGATAAAATTGAGCAGATCAAATAAGATTTTCTATGTTATATATCATGGAAGAAACATATTTACGATGGTAATAAAAACACATTGATAAAAAAAAAACAATACCTTGTATATATTTAGCATTAATTAATTGATTATATTAATTTTGATTCAAAATGTATTGATTTATTTGCAATTATTATTAGTATAATATTATATCATAAATTTGTATGATATGATGATATTAACACAATCTGTTGCTATTGACAAATTGAAAATGCCTGCTACGGTTCTACTACAATTCAAGTCCGCAGTCAGTGAGTCCTTCACTGGCTAGTACCTATATTCTACTACTTACTGGGGCTTACCCTGCTACAAAATGGGTGAGTAAATAGTTTTTGTTTTTTTTAAATTATCCAGTTTAAAATATTCTACAATGGACAGAGGTAACATTTAATTTTTATATTTATTTTTCAATTATTTGTAAAAATCAATTTTCTTGATGGTCAGTCAATTTTTTGTCGTACAAGATTTTTACTATCATGTGTTTATTTGAAGCGAAAAATTGATGTTATATGCATTTTTAGACTAATGGGTTATTAGTAGTTGGGCAGTAATTTACACAATATTACAGTATAGGACAGAGGTGGGCAGGAGTTGACTCGACCAAGCTCTGAGTGAGAGGTAGGGAAGAGAGATAGAGTTAATACAGGGTAACCTACCTACCAATTATTAATATTTTCTTTTTTTAATTAAAACATTTTCTGAAAAAAATATAATAATACCAAATCTTTTTTATGCTCACTATTATACAAAGTAAATAATACATGCACAATCATTCAATACATACTCTGGAATTTTGGGCTGGTAATTAGGGTCATAAAATGTACCTTTTTAGTATATATCATATTTGTGTATGAATAAAATAAAAATATATATATAAATCTTTTGAACCTTTAAGTTTACCGCTGGACCATTGTAATAAAAGAGGGAAATTTTTGCAAAGGATAATTTAAATAGAATTAAAGTTTTGGAAATTCCAAATGATTTGTCTAAATATTTTACTATTCATATCCGAGAACTAATAAAGAATTATTTACCTGATTTAATTATTTTTTCTTCGTATGCGGAGTATGCTCAGTATAGTGTCATGGGGGAATTTGATGAATTAAGTTAAATTTTACATAAAGTGGGAATTTGAGTTCTTCGAGTTAGTCTACTTTGAATTGAAAAAGTGAAAAGTATTTTTTGTAGTAGTGGAAATTATTTTTCGCATAATTTGTTTTTTAAAAAAAATAAAATATTGACTATACTATAAGACTATACTATATAATTATTGGGCAATAATCGGTAGGACAACCTGTATTGAAACATCGTTCCGTCTTGCTTCAAAACATACCTTCTTTACTTACTCTCACCCAGCTTATGGAGAGCCCGTAAGGCTCAGACGAGCTGTCTGTGCCCACCTCTGGTATAGGAAACCTACAAGGACGTTCGAAAGAGACAAAAAAAATGCAGACAACTTCCTGTAAATTAAATATGTTATAAAAAAAAGTCAATACGAATTAATTGATATGCTGCAAAATGTTAGTTCAAATGCATTTTTTCGATATTGAAAATCTTACTTTGAACATTGGGTCTTTGGGAGAAAATACAAATTTAATATTTATAACCGAATCAGAGTTTAAAATGCTGAGAAGTTTTTATAAAAAACTATGTAAATTGTTGTTAAACAAACAAGGATTTGTTTGGGCCAAAGATGGCGGTACGTTCAAATGCATTTTGGACAGTAATCAATCATCAATTATTTAAGGAATTTTATAATTTTAGAGAAGCAAAACACAAGATTTTACTTTTTTTATTTAAAATAAAAGAAACATTAGCAGTCACAACGACTCACAAGTATTATTATTTACCAAATAACCATAAAATATTTAAATCTAGTTTCAAACGTATACATTAAATCTGTAACGCTGCGGGCATGCGCAGTTGCTTTGTACTCCCTTACGTTTTTCCCCGCAAAAATGACACTTTCGAACGTCCTTAATATGCACCATAATGACAAAATCAATGTACAAAACAACAAATTTTATTCGGCGAATAATGGGAGAGATTACAAAGGCGCCTCTAGCGAGATAAATTGGCAGTAAAGTTTCCTATTAACATCAATTTTTAAGCTTCATATAAAGCACATGATTAAAATTTTTCTGTAATTAATAAAAAAAACAACAGAATAGAATAAGTCTTAATAAAATTTGGCAGTCTTTAATATAATTTATATATTTTTTTTGTTTACATTTATAGGAATCGAATAATAACTCTTCGCCACATCGAAATGATGATAGACGAAACAAAAATCGACCTGGATATTCTCGTGATAGCTATGACAGTTCAACGTCTCGTGTACGTGAACGATCCAGATCGCGAGAACGTGATAATTCTCGATATGTCAATAAGTCACGTGAAGAATCAAATAATCGTTATTATCGTAAATCATATGACGAATACAACAAACGTAGATCTAGAACACCGACCAAAAGTTACGATTCGAAACCACGTTATGACAATCGGCAGCAGTATGATGTCAAAAACAAGGAATATAATAAGAATAATTACGATCGAAAAGATTTAACGTATGATGCAAGAAGTACCAGAGATAAACGAAAACCAGAGAACAGGAGGCGAAGATCATCATCAAGAGATCGTAGAAGTTCGGATTCAAAAGAAAGACGACGATCAGGAAGTAAAGATCGAAGTAGTTGTTCTCGAAAACGATCACGAACTCCACCACGGTATAAACGGCGATCAAAGAGTAGAGATCGTAAAGAACGATCAAAAAGTTTTGATCGTATAGAGAAATCAAAAAGTCGTGATCGTCGTGACAACTCTAAAAGTAGAGACAGATCTAAAAGTAAAGATAACAGAGATAGGTCTCAGAGTAAGGATTATAGAGATAGGTCAAGAAGTCGTGATCGACGAGATCGATCTCGAAGTCGGGACAGACGAGACCGATCACGTAGTCCTTTACGTTACAAAGGTCGATACGACAGAACATCGAATAAATTGGCCGTTTTAGAGAAACTAGGTATTGAAATTAAGACACCGGATAGTCAATTTATCACACCGCAAATGTTGATGCAAAAGTCAATGACTGATAAAATTGAGGAAGTAAAAAATGCAACAGGAATAGAGTTACCAAAGTATTATAATCCAGCTGTGATGAATCCGTCGCGTTATGCAGAACAAATTCAAAAACGTCGCTTACTTTGGGGAAATAAAAATAAAACTATCACAGCATCATCAACTGGCGAAACAGAACAACAAACACCAGTATTTACAACACCAATGGAAGCGCCACCACCACCACCAAGTAGTAGTACAGTGACGTCAGCTGGTGTAAGTGGTGGTGCTACTACTACAGCAACCATACCAAAAGTATGGCAACAAACAAAATTTGTACACGATAATGATGGAAAAGTAGCGTCCAAATTTAAACGATTGATGGGCATCAAAGAGGATCTGACACCGAAAGAAATATCAAATGTGGAAACGCTTAAAAAACAAGAGGAAATGTTTCATTCGATGGAGGCCCAATATGAGGTGGCACGAGCAGCTACGCATACAATGAGAGGTGTTGGCTTAGGTTTTGGTGCGTTTACAGGCAATTTTCCACGATAAACATTTTAAATTAAACGTATTTAAAAAGCTGTATAACGTTCAGTTCGTTCGTTCGTTCGTTGGTAATCGAACGAACTATTAATTGATTTAGATCAAAGATTTAGAGTTATGTAAATAATAATAATAATATTTTTCATTGTAAATTTGATCAACATTTGTTTGTTCATTAAGTCATCAACTATAATTAATTATCTAATTAACAGTTTGTGTTTTTAGTCAAGATAATTTATTAGTAGACGAGACAATTACGAATGTGAATATTCAAACTTACTTGCATATTCATCAGGATATTTAATTAATTAAAGTATCGTTTCAATCAATTCACACACCGTTTTATTTTATATCCATCCTTTTACACATCCATCCATCGTTAATCATACGGAATGCTAATATTTACTAGCTCTCAATTGTTATGGTCGATAAATCCTTGCAAACTTTATTTCCGATTATAGAAGGTAAAGGTAAGAAATAGATACATCTTGAGGTCTACAAAGTATAGCAGTTCGATCTTATGGTCCATTGTGTTCCCCTTTCTACTTCAGTCCAACGAGTTTCACTTCTCCCATATGTTGGCCATGATCTCCTGTAGCTAAATATCTGTATTGACCGCAAATCTTACTGATGGCTGTGTAGCGGTATCGCTTCTTCTTTATTAAATTATTATTATAATTTTGTTCATCATTTTTAGAGTTGTTGCATAACAACTATAACTTCTCCCTATTATCACGGTTGCTTTGAGTTAACAACTTTGATAATTTACATATAAATACATATAATATGTCATAAATCATTTTTAATAAAGATCAATTATATCTTTAACATATATTTATTATTTATATGTAAATTATCAAGGTTGTTAACATTCAAAGCAACCGTGATAATAGGGAGAAGTTATAGTTGTTATGCAACAACTAAAAATGATGAACAAAATTATAATAATAATTTAATAAACAAGTGAAATGAGCCTAGGGCGGCGGCATCTAACGTATGTGTCCACCAAATAGAAATTTTGAGGGATAGGAAAAATTAAAACGATCAGTTTATTTTGCAACAAAAATTTTTCTATTTTAACAATGAAATTAATTTTTAAAATTTAAATGAAAAAAAAAAAAGATTGCAATGAAAACAATAATTTTCTACAATAAGTCATTTAAGGAGTTTCGGTACTATTACTAAAGTTTACTAAACTATATTTCAAATAATCCATTAAGCTTGGTACACATCAGGCAACTCTGGTTGCTTATATCCTTGTTTTTTATTTCAGTTGTCATCACATATCATCACGTCAATCACAATAGTTGGTGAGGGTTTATTATCAGATTATTTGAATCACCTGTAGGGCCGGATTTAGCCATGTCAGGTCCTTTGTCAATTAAAAGTCTCAAGATCCCTCCCTGTTTTTTAACTTCCTAAAACAGATTTTTGTATTACTTTGACTTAATTTTATCTATTCGACTATCTCCATATAGTGACTTGTAAAAAGACCAGAAAAAGTCAGTATAACCGGAAAAGTAGCGAAAAAGGCTTCGATCATTCATGAGAAAAATGTCTCATCCGATTGTGAATAAAAAAACAACAACGGTAATTTAGCATATCTCATAAGCCTCTGGGCCCATCACCTGCCTATATTGCCATAGTCACCTGTAGCTAAATATCTCAATGACCGCAAATCGTACTGATAGCGGGATGGCCGCCACGGTATTGTGTATACTTTTTAGAAATTTTAGGAGCTAGCAAATAAAGAAGTGCTTCGAAGTAAGTATAAGACGAAATTTCGAACGAGCTGCCATAGTTAGTCTCGTTTTTAATTATCATCATTATTAGTGGGCAGGTGTAGATGCACCGAAATTGCTGATAACACGTACCCAATACATGTTCTTGCCTCGCAACATGTTGATAGATATTGCTAATACTTTGTTTCCCGATGTGTACATTGGGAACTCTACCACTTGGATATGCTCTCTGGTAGGTAAATTATAAACTAGAGCTAATAGGTCGATGTTTCCTCCCCAATTCCCGTGACATACCCATCAGCCTGCGAGTTTTGTGGTCGCGCTCTGGTCAAACAACTAAGCTGCTAGTAGATTGAAAAATTAAGGACCCTGCCAGAGATCCCAATACCTTAACATTTCGGAAATGATACCGAAACTACTCCTTAATTGACACAATAATTGGATTACGTTATACAATTTATTAAATTAAGTAGTTTTTTATTATTCAATAATTTAAAAGTATTTACGGGTTTTTTTACAAAAATTTCTCTTGTTTTTCTTTTGGAAAAGTTGAGGTGACGGGGTACGACAACTGACTAGGTCATCTATATCTTACAATTATATATACCTTAATTCATCTAGACCAAAAAAAAAAAATAAAATAAAATATATACATAACAAAATTGTAAGCTAATTAGTAAATAATTGTATTCTCATAAGTCAGGTTGGTTATTATTTCCATCAGCTTTACTTTCTAATGAAAATGGAGGTATTCGACAGTCGAAGGTGTAACCGTCATCACGTTCCATTCGGAAAGTACCCCTATAAACAAACAAAATGTTAATATTAGTATCGGATTCAGTCGGATCAATAGGGAGGCTAGTTGATTATTACTTCTGGAAAATATGTTATTTATTCGACAAAAAAAAATTCGTTACGCAGGAGCTGCTTCAACTTAGCGAATTTCCTTAAAATATATAAATTACTTTCTAGCGGTCACACTGTTAGTCTGAGCAAAATGAAATGCCGTAAATGATTTTACTATTAGCAAGGCCAATTTTATTAATAAATGACATACGTCAAGGGGAAATGGAGGCATAAAGAAAGAAGAAAACACAAAATATCTCTCTTAATATTAGAACAATCAAAAAATGCGTAAGGAATAAAGTTGTAGAAAATCATGTTTTCTACAATTCATCACCTTATCATTTTTGCTCAAACTCGATGTGTAGAGAGATAGTGAGGAATTTAATTTTCAATCTTAAACCGTCAATATTTCTGTAAATATTAGCGTAACAGAAAAAATGATAAGAAATAAAATTACAGTAAAACTTAATACCTACAACTTTACTTCTTATAAATTTTTCGATTTTTCGAATATTAAGGGAGATATGTCAAATTTTGTGTTTCCCCCTCCCTCTAAACCCCCCTTTCCCCTCGTCCGATTTTGCCCATTAATGAACTTGACCTTTTGAATACCAAAAGCGCCTCAAATACCAAATTTCATTCCGATAAAATGAAAACTGTGACCGCTAGAGTGATTACAGACACATATATATATATATATATATGTATGTATATATATATATATATATGTATATATATATGTATATATATATATATGTCCATAGATATATATATATATAAATTTTACAGATGGTGATTTTTGACATCTACTAGGTAGGATCGATGGACATTTGAAGAAATTTTTGCGAAATTTTGACTTCGGTACGGGACCAATAGCTCTCTATTTCCTTTCAGGAAATTCGCTAAAAAATAATACTCACCACATATGTCCACTGGGCGCTTGTAAACTCACATGACTGCTATATTGAAAAGCTGGTGAATTTGGTCCTAGTAATGGTTCTTGACCAACAACACCGCGACCTCGTACCGTTTCTAATGTTCCCGATAATGAAAATATTCGCCAATGTCTTTCACGTAATTGAATAGATCTCGTACCCAGATTTTCTAATCGTATACAATAACGCCACTAAACATAAATCCAATATTATTAATATCTTCTATCCTCTATAAATGTCCTTTTGTTTTGTTTACCCAATAAACGGAGTTCGTTTGCGATTCCCTACATCCCATATAAAATGGTATAACAGTTACTCGAATACTTTCTGTAGTTTCTTTATGTACATCGGACAATTCTAGCCAAGCATGATTTTTTTTCTGCCATGCAATTAAGGTATCTCTTGGTATGAATGGAGGATCTAAGAGAATGTGTTTGGTTTAAAGTTTGTTTAAGTCAGACAAAAGAATGGAATATTGAAAGAAAACCTTTTCCTGGAGCATGTTGCAAAAATTTATCGAACAGTTCATGGACTAAAGGATTCTTTTCACCCGTATTATAAGGTAGAATATCTTCGTGTGCAACATAATCTAAACCAGGTATTGCGTACAGACTTCTACTTGATTCTTGGTTCCCTAAAAATGTTACAGCTTCTGTTTGAGCTCTCTGAAACAATTTTCAAATAGTTTTCTCAAAATATAATTTCGACAGAGTATGTGGTGTGTTTGGTATTCGTGACGCTACAATCTTTTGCACGTGATCATTTCAAAGAATATTTAAATACATTTTTGATCCATGATCCAATTTCTTTAAGATTTGAAGGTTTTTTTATCATTCTGTTTGACCGACATTATAAAAATTCTCACATTTCCAGAATATCAAAATCTCCCTAAAATTTCCTTGCCTCCCTGTTTTGAGTCTTCGTGATTTCCAAACTTATTATTTCATTAAATTCTATGAGTTTTACAAAAACAAGCCTTACTCGATTTTTCAAATTTCAACTTTCGAAATCTCAAAAATACTCGCGATATATCGAAAATTTTTATTCGTTTTGTTGCATTTGCGGTGATCAGATTATGGCATCACGTATACATAATACTCTCTTGCTAGCAATTTTGATCAAATAATTGACTTACAATGAATGGACAGTCTCTTGAATCGATTAAAACCTGATAATAAGTATGAGTTTTTCCTTTAACTTCTTTTCCAACAGATCCCGAACTAAGTTCGGGATCGGATCCTGCACTCTCTTTTCTAAATAACAAAAAAAAATCAAAATTAGCTATTAATTTTTCGACCTTTGATCAAAAAATTCATACTTATTTGGCAAATCACGATCATAAACTCTGGCATTCCATGGGAATAAAATCACACCACGATAACCAAATACACGGTGTAACAATAATTGGCCAGTTTCATATTTACCCTGTAATCGAGGTTGTTCGAATTTTCCGACTTCCAATAACCTAAACAAATATTTGTTTTGGGGGTTAGAACATTCCACAAAGACAATTATCAAAACTTGAGCACATTAAATTTGTGTGTAGATAATTTGAACAATACCTTGAATATTGTTGTTTGGTCTGGATTGTAACCACTCGAATAATCGAACTACAAATCCGTTTGTATACAGACGTGACTGCTAATTCCATTTTAACATTGCAAAATGACACAAACGATAGATGATGCGCATTGTGATCCGCGTAATCGACAGCGATTCAATTCAATTCAATTATTAACAGTACAATTCAATTATTGTCTTCTAAAACAATTACTTATTTTTGAAATAACATTTTATTAAACAATTAATTGAGTATGATGTCCATACTGTAGTAGTTTTGAATTTTCCGAAAAAAAAAAACAGTGTTGTATGGCAACTAAGTAACTGCAGTCAAAACGTCGTGATCTGTTCACAAATATGTGATGGATAAATTAAATATGCAATAAAAAATATGTGATCGAATATTTCAATTGAAATTCGGATTGAAAAATTATTTTTTTATCCAATTTGATTTGTGAGTATACTTTTGTTTTAAACTTTTTTCTATTCATGTAGTTAATTTAAATGTAGTTTGCTCTAGATACTTGGAATTGCTTTGTCTTTCATCAACATCAATTTTCATCCCCAATTGAAATTTTCGTAATTTAAGTTTAAATATTTTTTTATTAAAGCTCTTAATTATGTTTGGATTAAAGCTTTTAAGTTATTTATCGGAATTTTTGCGAAATCCTGAGGTTTTGCTATTGTTTTTCTGTTTGAAAAATCGTTACAACAAGCAACTGTTGCTACAAAGCTCAAATAACTTCAACTCGTCGATTTAGAGTTTATATACAGAGGTTGTGAGCTTTTTAACATCTATAATAAGCTTGTACCTAAGTTAAACTTTTTATAAATCACAAAGGAAATTTTATTTTGAAAATTGAAAATAGTATGAAACAAGTGAAAATAACAACTAACTGAGTTAATTTGCTTAAGCACCGGGTATATACTGACTTTATGAAAAAAAGTTTTAAACAAAAGTTGTTTATTTTTTAAAAACGAATTAGCACGTTACAAATAATTTGATTTTGATAATGATTCTTTCAATTACAGATAAAATAAAATGGGTGAACATTTAGAATTACAACATCTTGTGGATCAAGAATTAATACACGATACAAGCCGCATCACACGACTAAAACGTTTCAGTTGTAGCTGTCCATATTTAGGATTAATTTTAGCCACACTTAGTTCATTATTCTTTTCATTGTGTTCGGTGATCGTTAAATGGATGGTCGATGTGAATCCAATGGCACTAGCTGCATATCGATACGTTGGTGTGCTATTACCAGCTATCCCAATCGTCATTTGGAATAATGAACCATTATTTCCAAAAGGTAGACGTGTTATGCTCCTGTTGCGTTCATTCACAGGCACCGCAGCATTAATGTTAAGTTTCTACGCATTTCGTCACATGCCCTTAGCCGATGCTTCTGTAATTGTATTCTCCGTTCCAGTATTCACAGCAATATTTGCTCGATTATTCTTAAAAGAGCATTGTGGTCTGTTTAATGTGATTACAGTTTTATTAACGCTTGTAGGTGTAGTTTTAATAACTCGACCGCCATTAGTATTCGGTGAAACGGTTTCAGCCATTGGTGATGACTTTGACAAACATTCCGATTTATGGGGTGCAGTTGCAGCGTTTTCTGGGACGTTGTTTGGAGCAAATGCATATGTTTTATTAAGAGCTTTAAAGGGCATACACTTTTCTGTGATAATGACTAATTTTGGATCGTTTGCATTAGTTCAATGTTTGTTGGTGACATGGTGCATTGGTGCGTTATGTTTACCGCGATGCGGTACGGATCGCATATTAATTGTAGCCTTAGCTTTATTTAGTTTTGGTGGCCAAATTTTATTAACGTTAGCATTACAAATGGAGAACGCTGGTCCGGTTGCAATTGCGCGCTCTAGTGATATTGTATTTGCTTTCTTTTGGCAAGTATTATTCTTTCAAGAAGTTCCAAATCGTTATTCAATTGGTGGAGCTATTTTAGTGATGAGTTCAGTTTTATTAACAGTATTACGTAAATGGGCACTATCATTACCAGATAATTCCTCAACGAAAAGTGCTTTGGGAATTTTAGCTAAATAAATCAACTATACTTGTCTATTTTACACTAACTAATAAGTCATCAATTTTGACTAGTCCACTCCGAAATACTTTTTAGTTTTTTTTAACGAATGTATTCAACAGAAATATTATTAATTAAGGATCGTGCAAAAATATTTATGGCACTATTATTAACAATGTTTACGTTCAAATCAATATGTACGTAGGTACTGACTGTTTACAGCGCAACAATCTTTCAATCATGAGTCAAATTTCTTTAGTGAGAGTTAGGACGTTAACGTTGCCCTTTTTCTAGTCAAATAAAGTAAAAAATTATGGAAACGAATTTGTGTCTAATATAAACTTCTGTTTAATAAATAATATGAGGGAAATTAAAACACATTATCTGAATTCTCACTAGAGAAATTTTTAAAGGTTTATTAATTAACCCATAGAACATTATTAGTAGAGCCATCTGTTTTGAGTGATGGTATCATGAAGAATAGATATATTAGGAGATTGAACGACGACATAGGCAATTCGTCTGTTTTTTTCGTCCTCAAAAACGTGTAGAGATCATAGTTATTATTTTCGCCACTAGCGGCAGTGCGAATCTGCCCGTACGGAATTATTATTATTATGATTACATATTAAAATCAACGGTTATCGGTCATCTTACAAATCAAAATTGTAAGTATAAAAATTGTTTAATTTTATAAATGTGAAAAAATGGGACGATGTTGTACAGGGAAAGCATAGATATACTGTTATATATGTATGAGTGGAAGGTTGTTTAAGGTTAGGAATGCGTGTCTGCATTTACGAAAGGAATATGGTCTATAATTACCGGTTTTGTCATCTTCTTTCTTTATCTAATATATGTTGGTATTGTAAACATATATTTGTAATTATTAATTGCAATGATCACTATGATTCTTCATCTTTGAATTGATTGCAGATTATTAAGAATTCTCTATTATTAATATTTATTTAATTAATTACTTGATAATCGAAATCAATTTTTTATTATCTATAAAACTAAGACTTCTTATAAACTGAATGTGAAAGTGATTTCTTGGCGCCTACATTTAAACATTTAAATTCCGTACGGCACTGAGACCAGTGACCCCTACTGATAAAAGATAGTTACCACCAATTCTTGACCGTTTTTTTAACATTACGTTCGCTCTCCTAATATATCTATTCTTCATGGATGGTATTTTGCACGATGAAGCACAAATTCCAAATAAATGAGATACATTTCTAGTCATTTTACTTATAACTTTTAAGTCCATGGACATCGTTCTTTTTAACTGCACACACAAGTCAGAACGATGAACGAAATGAATTCACACTGATTTGAGTCGCACATACTGATGACTAACTTGACGCGAGCTTGGGATATTGTTAAATTCAAACAACATCAAAAATTTATTTCAATTTGTTTTTACTCGTTCCGTTCCATAATGTTGACAAAAGAACGATAGACTGTGCGGGTCCCATAAGGATTGTGTTTGAATTAGCCTACCTATTTAAATATTTTTCGAAGATTGTTGTTAAGGACTAACACAATAACAATAATTTTTGCAAATAATATCGATGGACCAATTTATTTTCGAAATTTATTGTTAACACCACATGCGTTTATTCATAGACAGTAATCGACATATTTTTCGAAACGAATCAATAATTATAATTCTAGTCATTTTAGATAATAATAACTCGGGAGTCAGTGAGATGAATTGCATATGTCGGTCGTACTGGTGAATCACTGTTTTGTGATGGTGTTCATCTGCAGGGAATATCAACAAAGTTATAGATGATTGAAGGCATCGCATCGTTGATGATTGAAAGTGTTTAAGACAACCCTTGTGTTTTTTATTGAGAGACAACCCTCTCTCCTAAGATGCATTTATTACACAGAATCTACCACTCTCATATTAACTATTCAAATGTTTTTGAGCATTTTTTTACTTTTGTATCAATTCGTGTTAAATGGTACTGATGAGTAAACCATTATTTGTACTCCAACCAGTAAATGGTTGGAGTTCCACATAGGTGTTAAAATAGAGAACGTTGCTTTAGCTTTTTTAAGCCATTGTTATTTTCGTTTAGAAATTTTGGCGAAGCATTTTAGAACAAACAGGAACTTGATTGACATTTATGTTTTTGGCCGGTACTGTAGCGATGTCGCTTCATCATTAAATTATTATTATATTTGTTCTTCATATTTTATTTGTAGCATTTCAAATATCACTTCCCTCAATTACCAAGGTTGTTAACATTCACAGCAACCGTGATAATAGAGGGAAGTTATAGTTCTGAAATGCAACAGAGAGAGAGCAGACCTGTAGTGTGGGTCAAGTCTTCTAAACTACCATAAAATGATGACTCAACATTTTGACTTACGGGATTCATCTCTGACTCCCGAATCATAAGTATATTTATATTAAAAAAATTTTATAAATAGGCCTTTTTATCCATCTTGTATAAAAAAAAAAAACTTTTCCTTTTCTACAAATCTAGAAGATTTACACAAAAGAATGAAGAAAAGAATAAGAATTCTCAGAATATCGAGTAAATGAAAAGGTCTAACAATGATATTCTTTGAACAATGACATTGTTTTTTATTTTTATTGTGACACGTTTTAAACGATTTTATAAAAGTATTATACTTACGAAAACTGTTTTCTCTTTTAAATTTGCATTATTTATATATTTGTTTGATAAGATTTATATTGTACTTAATTATTTATTGTTTTACTGGAATAAATTACGATATTGCTTTGTTTTTGTAGCTATTGTGAAAATAAAAATGAACATTCCTTTATAAAAGGTACTTCTTGTGTTTTAGTTATTACTTCGTCCACATTCATTACCGATTTCGAAACTTAACTAGATCGTTTATTCGATATTGTTTGATTTCAAACGGAGTGAGTTAAGATAGTTGTCGTGCTAATGGGCATCATTATAGAATGTTCCAAACTTTATCAAACTTGTTAAGGCTATTATTATTATACACATTCACACTTAAAATTTGAAATCGATTGACTATTTCAAAGTCGAGAAAAACTTAATCGGAGTTCGAATAATTAACATGGGGAGTAATGGAGACCACCCATTTTAACCAGGATTTCTATCAGTTTTTTATTATTAAAAAAAATAGCTATAAATTATTGGATTTGTTGTGCGTATTTAAAAAAAAACACGAGAATTGACCATCTCATTGTTTAGTTATAACAACGTAAAGTGAAGCATTTAAAAAAATAAATACAAGTGTTAGGCAGTATTTGTATATAAATATAGACAAGTATCTTATGTGTAAAATAAATTTATAGTTTATAGAAACTATAAGCTATATTAGAAATCTGGGCCGGCTATAACTTATACTGCACACTAAAACTGGATTCTTTTTTTGCCACCAGACGGCATGACCAAAGTGGTCACGAAGAAAGGAGGACCAATATAATCTTATCTGTCATAATTTTTATACAAAGAGAAAAGAAATCTGAAACTTTAGATTTGTAGGACAAATATCTATTCCCACAATAGCTATCTACGGGATACAATCAAATTATCTCATTTTCTGGAAGGTTGGCAACCCTACTTACGTTCAATTAAAAAGGACACACATATTTTCCAGGGTTGTGCTACTTTTCCCAAATTAGGCTATTTTTATATGCTTGAGCTACTTTAAACCATGTTGTAGCGCAATTTAGGCTCTTTTTTACGCGCCACTGTATATGTTGTTATTATTATTGGTTGAAAATAATTAGGCACTTTGAGTACTATATTAGGCTCGTTTTCAATACAGATGGGTCAATTTGATAAAAATTATTCGGGCAACCCTGAATTGCTTTCACTCTGCGTTCAGTTTAATATATTATCTCTATGGTTTATTATGAGCAACCATTTTATAAGTGCCAAAAGTGGTAGCTGCATATAGACAAACGTTTATTTATCTGTGGTTTTATAAATTTGTATAATTTTATTAACAAAATGTCGAATAATTCATTTAATGGCGCAAGAGATCCACTGTACATTAGTGAGGAACAGATTCAACCACCATTACGTATAGACCTGATTATTAAAGAAGAAGTACTAGATGAAAATGATCTAGAAGAAAAACCATTTGCATGTGAAATTTATTGTGAAAAATTTACTAAAAAAAGCAATTTAGTTGAACATAAACAAACTCATCCAAGAGAAAAACTTTACTTGTGTGATGTGTGTGATAAAGCATTTACTATTAAACAAAATTTAGTTCGACATGTACGAACTCATTCAGGAGAAAAACCGTATTCATGTGACATTTGTGATAAAACATTTTTTAATAAAATAAATTTAGCTCAACATATACGAACTCATTCAGGAGACAGACCTTATCCATGTGATATTTGTGATAAAGCATTTGCGAATAAAGGTCATTTAGTTGATCATATGCGAACTCATTCAGGAGAGAAACCTTATTCATGTGACATTTGTGATAAAAAGTTTACTCGGATGGGCTTTTTAATTGAACATAAACGGACTCATTCAGGAGAAAAACCTTATTCATGTGTCATTTGTGATAAAAAATTTACTCAGCAAAGCCATCTAGTTCAACATAAACGAACTCATTCAGGAGAAAAACCTTATTCATGTGTTATTTGTGATAAAAAATTTACCCGTAGTACAGGTTTAGCTTACCATGAACGAACTCATACACGAGAAAAACCTTATTCATGTGATGTTTGTGACAAAACATTTACTCAGAAAAGTAATTTAGTTACCCATAGACGAATTCATTTAGGAGAAAAGCCTTATTCATGTGACGTTTGTGATAAAATATTTACTCAGAAAGACAGTTTAGTCAAACATAAACGAACTCATTCAGGAGAAAAACCTTATTCATGCGATGTGTGTTTTAAAACATTTACTCAGAAAAGCAGTTTACCTAAACATATGCGAAGTCATTCAGGAGAAAAACCTCATGCGTGTAACGTTTGTGATAAAACATATACTACCAAAAGTCATTTAGTTGTACACATGCGAAGTCATTCATGAGAACATTTGTATCGGGAAATCTTATTCATGTGACGTTGTGATAAAATATTTACTGATGTACACTCTTGTTAATAAAAATTGAATCACCAGTAAATCACATTCGAAGCTACTATATATATCACATAATAACACTTATAATGTTACAACTGGTTCAATTTTTATGAACGAAAGTGTATGTGGTATTTGTCATAAACCTTTAATTGGAAAAATAGTTTTCCAGAAAGAAAATTATTCGTGAGGTCAAAAGTTTATGATGGTCTTTATCCTGTTAAATTTTAATCATGCATTACGTTTAGATTTTAACTGAAAAATTCTCAAAAATTGTAAATTTAAAAATCGTTCGATTTCTTTAAACTAGGCTGTTCACTTCTATTCAAAATAGACTCATCAGACAATCTATCAAAGACCAATCCATTGGAGTTAGATTAAAAACTTCATGGAACTACCTTTAGTAGTCTATTCGGTTGTCATTTAGTGACAAAATATTATTTTCAAAATAATTTTTCAATTTCATGTTATGATTCTGCTTTTTGTAAATTCTGGTCGAGTATTTGTACTTTTAGATTGTCTTTGTGTATTGTTTTAAAATCTTTAATAAAATTTTATTTTTAAAAACCAAATTATCACATTAATGTATGCAACTTTTTTTAATATCCAATATCCAGTCTCCTCGTTCCGACCAAAAACAGAATATCGACGATAATTTGTATTTTAATTTTGAAGTTGTTACAACAACTGCTTATCACCCTAATAACAGCAACGGTATTGTCGAGCGGAAACCTCTGTATTTCAGAGTTGCAGTCGACAATCATGTTAAGTACTTACTATCGCCCCCTGGTTTTTAAGGTAATAACTAACAGCGTTGTGGGTACACAAGAAATGGACTTGTGAGATTCTATGTGTATCTGTATTCTTTGGTGATACCAAAAAGACTCGTCAACTATAAAATTTTGAAACAAGAAAGCTACTTTTATGGTTCGTGTACTATCAATTATTAAAGATTATGGCGGATATTGAAACAACTAGATTGAAATGTAATTTATTATTAGTAAGATCAATTATAAATATGAAAGAACACACAAGTACACAACTGACATTTACAATATCATCGGAGGAAGAGATTTAGTGTCTATATGTGTAAAGATAAATCCATAGAGCCGTTGTGCATGTATGTGGGTTGCGCATGTACACAAAGAAGTGTGAATCAGTTGAGACATTTAACATAAGAGCGCGCAATAACATGAATAGTATTCATGAAATTCTAGTGAACGTATCCATTCAGAACTCAACTGTCATTACTTTAGTTTGACACAACTATAGACCATAGACATTGTATATTATGGTCTATGGTTTGACATATCGTTGTTTTTATCAAATTTAACATTTCTGTTAAAATTATATTTTTCTAAATATTGCTGTATAATGGTTGAAGTAAGTTCAGATTTGTAATATTGTACAAGTTCTTTACTTTAATTCTGTTTAATTTTATAGGAATTAAAGAAGTATATGCATACATTACTGTCGAGGTAAACAAATAATTAATTCTTTGTAATTTTTTTCCTGAATTTCCTTCCTTAACGCAATTAATTTTTGATTTATAGAGTCAATGGACTACATTGTATATTAATTTCGGATAGGGATGGCGTACCTGTTGTTAAAGGTATGCAAATAATTTTAAATCACGTTTTCTCAGATATTTTGAAGTTTTGGTATTATTTTCTTTGTTTTGGTTATAGTTACAACGGAAAAAGTTCCGGAACTTGCAATGCGACCAACATTTCTATCAACATTTGCGTTAGCTTCGGATCAGGGTAGTAAACTGGGTTTGGGAAAAAATAAAGCATTAATTTGCATGTATTCACAATATCAGGTTATACAATTAAATAAATTACCACTTGTAATAAATTTTGTAGCTAGTGATACTGCAAATACTGGTCATATTCTTGCGTTAGAGGAATATATTGAACCAATTTTAAACGATCTCAAAACTGCTGTTGTTGAACCATAAGAAATCTTTAATCAAAATATGTATATAATATTGTTTTATAAATAATTTTCCTATTTTATTAAATAAATATATTTGCGTTTAGATATTTTACTGTTTATTTATTAATCCTTAAAGGTTTAATGATTTATATAATTACTAGATGTATCCGCGAATATATTCGCGTGGATTTTACCAATATACATACATTCATTTGTATGAAGTCCTACTGAGATTTCGAAAAAACGTGCATCAAAAATCATTTTTAGAAACTTGTCAAACGAATAGTTAGAAAATTTCAAACGAATAACATTTTTTTCCAATTACCTTGTACTTTTAGGAAAAATCTGAAATATTATTCCAAATCAAATTCAGGCTCGAATGTCAGCCTTTAACGGAATCACTGTTTTTGCATTCTATTTAACTTGCAATGTATGTTCGGGTCAAATTTTGCAAGCTGAATTAGAAACACTTCCTTTTATCCTACGGATTTGAATTTTTACATGTTGGTTCAGTTCCGATGACAATGCATTTTTATGGTAAGCATTAAAAGGGGGCTTAGAGGAAGGGGGAAACACTAAATTTGGTATATCTCTCTTAATATTGAAAAAAATCGAGAAACATATAGGAAGTAAAGTTGTAGAAAATTAGTAAACCCTATATATATATATATATATAATAGGCTGTAATCGTCAAGGTTAGCCATCGGGGATACAAAATGTGCAACAGTGTTTATGTGAGTTTCTGACATTTTTTAGATATATCCACACCATATATAACTATATTTTTCAAAAAGATTCATCGCGATCAATGAAAATAAAAAAAATTGGGAGACTTTATGCGGCGACGTTTATTGGGACTGTTTGAAAAACATAAAATTTGTGGTTTTTGTTTTTTTTATTGTTAAAATTTATAAACATTAAATATATTTTACAGTATTTTCTTACAAAATTGAAGCGATCTTCGCTCTTATTATTATTTTAGTAGTTATTTCACCCTCTAGCTAGACATTGACATTGTTATTCGATGATGATGATGATGATGATGATGATGATGATGGTGTTTGATCTGAATGACCACCATTTGATAAGAACATACCAGGTATACTATTACCAAAATAAATTTTACTATTTTGAGCGAGTGTTTCATATTTTCGTAATTCTAAATATTCAGCTGTTAATAATATTTTATTTGCTTCGGCTTGTCGTTGTGCTTGATAATATTCAGCATCTGTACGACTTTTCTGTCGCGCCAGATGCATTTCATCTTCAATCAGTGCTATTCGTTGTAGTGATTCTTTTTCCATTACCTTTTGTTCGTATTGAATTTTTGCAACTTGTGCCACTTTTTCAGCTTCTATTATTGCTTTTTTCCTTTCGGTTTCAGCATCTTTTTCTACTACCTTCAAATTAAATATAAACCAGTTTATAAATAACAACTTCATTTATTTGCTTAAATATCTGCTGGATAGATTGTAAAGGCTGCCTTGGACGGGCCTACTCTGCGACCATAAGGTCCATTGTGATGCCTAAGGATGTGAGTGGAATGGAAGGAATTAGTAGGATGTGCGAATGTACAAAATACCTTTTGATGTTGTGTGGATATTAACAATTTCGTTTTTTCACTTTCCATTAACTCATAATTTTTGCGTATAACTTCTGGTATTTTCGGTTTGGTAACGCGAACCGCTTGAATGGTGATCCCTGGTGCCATTTCATTTAGATCCCGTTGTAACGCTTGCTTCAAGTTCTCATCGATCTGATCAAACAAATCAATGTAGACTTCGTGCAACGAATGCACGCTACAGAATTGATTCAATTCGTGATGCACTTTATTAAAGATCAGTGTTTTGTCGTAATCGGCCGTGTAATTTTTTACAATATCAGATACTGAAACATCAATATGTTCTGTCAATGTTTTAGTGCAAGAACGGCTACGGCACAAAATGTGAATGCTTCTATATATACAGAGTGTCTCGTGATTTTAATCCGGAAAATTGAATAGGCGATAGATTTTGCAAAATCTATCGCCTAAATTTGAGTACACAACTGCTTTTGAATAATATAAAATACAATTTTCTTTTTCACATGATTTTTCAATGTTTCTCACATGATTCTGCATCCAATTTGTGCCAAATATATTAAATTTTCTATTTAAAAAAAATGTACAGTCGAACCTCGTTAAGTCAGATCAATTGGAAACAGAGTCGATTTGGATTAACCGAAGAATATTAAGTTACGTATGAAACTAGTTTTTTACGGTAAGACATATGAAGATAACGGCAATAAAGTCTATTTTGTGGAAAAAATTATGTAATTTTTGCGTTTTAATTGTGGATACCGTTACCGTGAGATATTTGAAGATACGACCAACAAATAAGATGTTCGATTTAACGAGATTTTACTATTTATTTCTATATAAATACCGCTATTTGCATTTAATATATTTACAACTTCTATACGATCGAAATAAATCATAACACCGCCACTGGTCCCACATGGTACATTTTTTACTTCATCTGTTTGTAATGTTGTCTAAAAAATACAGAACGAAACTTTATATCCCCCCCAAATACTAATCCATTTAATATACCAGTGATGCACAGACTGTGGTTTGCAGGCTTCATCCCTTGATCTGCTGATGTGAAAATGTTGCAGGGGTGAAGTGATTACAGTAAGGTAAAATAATGTCTTATTTTACCAAAATACATTTTGTGCATATTTTTGGCCGAATACTCAAAAAGGAAGTATTGAACCGAAATTTAGGAGAAGATAAGTTTTTAAGAAAACAGTGATTTTTATCGAGTTATAAAAAAGAAGAAGGTTTTTATGATTTTGATGTAGGACAGAAAAAAACCATACGAATTTCCGTACACTGTTGTCTTTTTTTAACCAAAAATGTATTTGAATCAGTAAATACAACTTGAATTCATAGCCATTAAAACCGATGAGAATCTGTGAAATAAACATTGGCAATATTTGGTAGAATAATTGTTTTTGGGAACCCCCCCCTATACACAAAAGAGATTCTATGCGACCTTTTGCTTACAACAAGTCTGTGCATCCTTGAATTTTTTCACACAAAAATAATTACTTGTACAGCTCTGTATTTCGTTAAAAATGGTATCATCATATGAAATCCTGGTTCACTTATTGTAGACAATAATGCTCCACCCTAAAAAAAACCAACGTGTAATTGAATAAAAAAAACTGATGCCATACTCCCAATGCCATACCCGAAAGTATACTCCGACATATCCTTCATCGACCACATGAAGAGAATAACTAAATAATGTTACAATTACCGATACTTTTGTGATAAATCCAATTATTGTATTTTGATCCGGCATTTTGTGGACATTAATTATGGTGTTATTATAAATTAAATATTTTTTTTTTGTATTTTATTTTAAATTTAGAATTCTATTTGATTATATTCTCATTTCTAAGTTATGTGTATTAAGAAAATAATAAAACCATATTTAAAAAAAAAAAATTATTATTGAGGTTAGTCTTTTGATTCGGAGAATGTCAAGAACATACTCATGTTTACAAAGTCACTAATAGACGAGTCAACAAGTTGAAAAACGTGTTCATTCTAGCTATTGCGAAAGAAAATACGTGCAATAACTCATTGATCTCGTTATGACGTCTAGCAAAATGTGCAAAAATTTCAAACCCGCAATCAAAAATTGCAAAAGTTGCAAAAAAAACGATGGGGTTTTTGTTTTTTGCAGATATCGAAAATTGAAAAGAAGATTCTTAAAGGGCAGGAAATTTCCTAAAAATAAAGAAGGAAACACGAAAGAATTTGCGATATTTTTTTTTGCCCAGACAAAAATTTTATTATTTTCACGAATAATGCACCAAAAAAATGCTTGTTTTCTGAAAACTTATTATTTAAATATTATAAATGTACCCTTATTGATACAAACTAGTAAGTAATGGAGGAAAATTTTTATTCGAATTGTTCAACCGAAATCACATATTTGATTTGCTAAAACTCGTATTTTGCCGTTTAAGTAATATTAAACTTCCATATAGAAAACACTATAATTAGATAAAAAAGGTAATTTTTAGTGTTTTTCTCCATTGGAATATAGAAAACGTTTGGTCAAAGAATACATACATATATGACATGTATTCTTTGGTTTGGTTTTCATATAAAGCTGTTAAAAATATTACATTTCAATTTATCTGTTAAAATATATATACTTTTTGAAATGATGCGCGATTTATGTGTCATCCAATCAGAATATACTATCAACCAATCAGAATGGATTCTATAAGTTGTATGTTTCACAATGTTAAAGGTGTATCATAACAAAACAGAAATTTTCTATTTCCAGATAGAAATTTCGAGTTTTAATAAATTTCCTAGTCGGTTTTTTTTTTCATATACTGATTGAACTTTTACCCACTTCTTTATTGTCTTTAGAAGTCTCGTCGATTTAGAAGTGTGCGCAATGAATACGCAATTCTTATAACAAAACCAATAATTTGGTAACATTTAGATGAACTGATGATGGAATTAGAAAAGAATCCTTGAAATAAAAATTTGTTGGAAACATTCGAAATGTAAATTGATTATTTTATCCTTAAAATAATTTCAAAAAAATGAATGGAATAAATAATTCAAATCAAAAATATTGTAAATATTTTTAAAATATATTTATTTAAATTTTAAAACATACAAATGATAAATTATAATTTCTCACATTTAAAAAAATATAACCACATTCTTTAGTTAGATAAAGGAGGGAGGACTCTTTATGTTCACGCTGCAACATGATATGTCTTTAAAAAGATAAACTCAACAATAAAATTGATTGACTACTTAAAACATATTTGTTGAAATTAAAACATATGTTGCTAACGACAGCAACATTTAATTAACATTAAGTAGTTTGGTCTGTTGTTGTTGTAATAAACATAATATTAAATTAAATACTCAAATACTAATTGTTTAAAGCTTTGGAACAAATTCGATATATTTTTATCATACATATAATACTATGTGTGGCATTTTTATAACATTTATGAAAATATATAAAAAGATCAACTCTATATATAATAAAGTAATAATAATAAATTCAATCTATATTCAAACTACAGAAAGTTTATAAAATAATCAAGGTTTAATATAATATTTAATTGGAAATAATTATTGAAACGTTTAGGCTCTTCGAACATTCAAAAACATTACAAAAGAGATCATCTTTTGAAAATAAAGAGAACAATTCTCCCTTGAAAATTATACAGACTTCCTTTACATATATTATTATTTGCAGACGCAATTAATGTTTATTTTTGCTGATTTTTGTAATTTGATTCATTAAGAATGGTAACTTATGCTCGAACAGCATATTATTATCTGGTGGAAGGCCAATGCATGCGCGCATTATATTCTCAATACATGCACGTTGTCTGAACAATGAATTAACAACGGGTGTTCCGTGAGGCACGAGCGGTGCTTTTAACATGTAACTTAATATTGATAGTACCGGATGGAATGTACAATATTTATCATCGCCATGTGATCGAAATTCCATACGTGAACCAATTTCAGCCAATATCACCAAATCCAATATTAATGGTGTTGCTAACAGGGAATCTTCGCATGTGTTGTGGATCACCAGTGTGTTGGAGCCACCAAGCATTAATTCCGATGTGTATTCATCCATGGCACGTTTGCTATCACCTGTGAGAATAAAAGAATCCACATTCAAATATGTCTGTCGAAAATGATTGTTGATTTCAGGGAAAAATTGGATGAGACATGTCTGTCTGATTGGCGATTCACTTTATCGTGTCATGTCTTGCCTCATGTCCAAGAGAAACAACTATTCCTCTGAAGAGGTATGTTTGAAATTTACCTGGTATGTTAAATGTTTCTTCGAAATACTTAGAAAAGATTCCATTTTCATAAAATGTAGACTTACCAACATAAGGAACATATTTAATAACAACACAATGATCTGGTGTTTCGCCGGGTTTGTACAAAATTGAATTGGACGCGACCATATCATCGACAACATTACTTTTGGAAATCTATAACAAAAAAATCAAAGAATGGCGTCATTTCATGATTATCATCGAAACTACAAATCAAATTCACATGACACCAGAGAAAAGTATTTAAATTCAAAATAGTCATTTTCTTTTTGGCAACACATAAAAGAAAGAAAGGTTGCGTGAATTTCAAACTAAACTTCTTTCTGCCTATAATAATTGTTATTCATAGCTATTTGCCACAAATTCTGCGTTGTTAACTCTTTGCCACAAAGTTTTAAGAGTCAACTTTTGTCTATAATGTGAATTCCCTTTTAAAATAAAAATATGTTAAAATACAAACCTCTTTGGATCGGAATTGTGCCGGAGCTGATAAATTCTTGCCATCATTATTACCCAAATGATTGTAGCTAACAATGCTCACTGGTTTGATACCAGCTGAAACTAGAAAATCAACTAATACTGATTTCAGTTTCGTTTGTCCTGATTTAAAATCATCACCAGCAATAAACACATTTTGGATTTCAGCTAGTTCCATAACACCAGGTACAAATGTATTTTGTGGCGATCCATTAATGTATGGACATTTTTTGGCAATAGCTGCGCATGCGAATATTGTTGATGGAGATATTTCACTGTGATTATTTTTAATAGCATTTTCCAAATTTGCTGCTGTATCATTTACCCCCGGTATAATATCAGCGAAACGTTCAGTATTTGCGGTCCATAAAATGATCACCTTATCCACATTATTCTTCTTTTTAAAATCTTCAATATCGTCACAAATTCGTAAATACTGTTCGTATTTTGTACCCAGTATTAAATTGTTGGCACGGTCCGATTGATTGGCAGCAATAAAATCGGGATCATAAATACTTGGACGCGGTTTCATGCTACTCATTTGCGATTTTAACTGTACTTGCAAAGCATAATCTAATACTTGTGAACGTTCCAAAGCTTCGCCAAGATTTACACCAGATATATCCCAACCATCGAGCACAATATCATCCGGAGATACTAACGGTAATAATTTTGATAGAGGTACACAAAAATCTTGTCCATCTGGGCCAACACCTAAACGGACTGTTGACGATTGTGTAATTGATCCGTACCAATTGGCATGTTGAATTCCATGTTTTGTATGCCATGATAATCCTAATTTGTTGGCAATTAATGCAGCTGTTAAAGTTGATCCATTATTTCCACCCCATCCCACTAACATTAAACCCAATTTGGGTACTTTACGCTCGGTACGAATATGGAGTAAGTTGGATTCAGGTCGAGCCTATAAAAAATATTGGCTATTTTAAATTTTTGATTTCATGTTGAAAATTTAGCATTATATAATTTTCCGCTCATTAGCTGACGCATGAAGAATGTTATCTATTCTTGATGAGCTGACGCTTGAAATTTATAGTGAATATATTTAATGTCATTTTCCACACAGTTTTTTATCAGTGATTGTATATATGAATAAAAGTGAATTAAGCGCCAAGGATCGAAGTATTCATGAAAATGTGGGAAAAAAAATTCAATAAACTAGAATTTGGCAATGCATGATTTGGGAATTTATTCATTTGAAGAAACCATCAAATGTAAAAATTGATTGGCAAGAGGAAAAAGGTAGCAACAAGGTAGTTATTTTATTTTTTAAGATGCCAAAAAAGTGCAACGATAACTAAATTGGAATTCGCGCCAATATAAAATATAAATACTAATCACAATTTTTTAACACAAGGCAGGAAAATATCAAGCTCAAAATTTTTGAGTATATTGACAATTCCTGGTGAGCTGCGGCATGAGTTTATAACTAACAGCTTTGAAAAATTGTAAAAGTAATTGCTTAATTTAAAATTTAATCTATATTTTATTAAAGGAATAAAAAATTGAAATAAACACAAAACCTTGACGCTTGATGAATTTTTGTGTGTATTGTTTGTAAATGAAATCCATATAAATAAACTCTCAAGTAACAAAGAGTACTAAAATAAGGTCAAAATCATCCTGATTCGTGTTTACATTTCAAGTTCACGGCGCTAGGTAATTGAACTTGAAACACCCAGTACATGAATATATTACGTAATTGGAATACACGGTGATGCGATTACATATTTTATAAAAACGTTTTGTTTTTAGGATTAAAACATAAATAACACAGACATATAATAAAAATTAAATTTTACTGATAACCAAAGTATGAATCATTGATAAAAATTTTGTCTACATAAAATTTAAAAAATTTTTAGTACTTACAGTAATCTTTTCGCCTTGTTTTTCACAATGAACCGATTCGTAATTATAATCGGCTTCAATATAATCATTGTTATATTGAACTTTTGAACTGTCCACGAAAATTTGTTGACTTGTTTCCACTTTCATTTTGTCAATATAAAAAATTTTGTATCACAACAAAATATATATTCAGGTAGGTAAAAATAAATCACTTGATTGCAAAGAAGTGCGTGTTATATTTGCAACTGTCTACAGTCGACTGATGGTTTCTACTGGAAAGCAACATTGCTTTTATATAAAAATTCCGAACCGCTATGGTTGTATACACTATGGGCAACAAAAGTACCGCTCATTTTTCATTATTATTTAGTTGATTTGTACCTTATTCATTCGGTTTTTGCGAAATTGTTTCAAATAAAAGTTGTTAGTATATTTATAATTAACAACTTTTATTCGAATAATTTTTTCGAAAACCGAATGAATAAGGTACAAATCAGTTAGAAAATTATACAAAATGAGCGCTACTTTTGGGACCCATCGTACAGTGTCACCAATCACCATACGTGTTCGGAGCACACACATACACATGTGTAGTCAATCTTTAAACCATTTTGAATGGAATATTCCATAAATATTAACTCATATTCCAGAATATTCCTCTCATCATACGCGTGGTAATCACTTAATTTGTAAACTCAAGTCACAAGTGTAACGAAGGTGGTCTCTATAATACTTTCTAGTCGCTTCCTTTTTGCATTTTTTTTTTCATTTTTGATTGATGTTGAACGTTTTGTTTATCTGGTTTTGTTTTTTGGTCAACATCTAAAGTTAGTTAGATTTATTCAATTTAATTCAATTGATTCTGGATTCTTTAAAGAATTTAATTTAAAATTGTATTTATTTATTTGTAAACATTTGCAAATTGGCTAAATTCGTTAATGAACATAATTAGTCAAGGTGAAAGAGGGGCTTAAAGGAAGAGGGTAACACAAAATGCGATATATATTTTCTAATATTAGTAATTTTATGTGGTGTGTCAGCCCCTCTAAATCAAAACCTGATTTTGGAATGATTTTGGTTAATGTTAATTGAGATTTTGCTAAACCGTTATTTTGGTTGTTTTGCTTTTTATTTTGTTTATTTTGGCTAGGATTACATCACTTTAAGGTAGTACAATCGTGTCACATGCATATGAGGCACTGGCCACTATATAACTGGACAGATCATCCCTTGTTAGGCCATTAACCCGAATTGAATTGCTCCTCAACTAGCCAAGGTAATAACTTTTGCTTTAGCCCGCCTGCGTAGCATGTATGTGTAATAAGTATGTGTGCTGGTGTATATGTGGCTGTCCCCTCTATTTCCACTACACACAAAAAGTTATTAGTCACGCAAGCACACTGAAGCGAAATTTAGTACCTTGACTAGTTGAGTCGGTTAAACAGCGCTTCAATTGTGTCCGTTATTTCCCGTTTAGACCCATAAGCATACTCTGTCCAGCCATATGTATAAACGTCAGTGATATGAGGTATAGTCATACGCATGCTTTTATAATCTATAGTAATGACAGATGTTTGGGCTGGAATTATGGCAAAAACTATTCAGTTTATACAAAAAAGGTTCAAACAAAAGTTGTCTATTTAAAAAAAAAGGTAACATTTTCTTGTATCCCTTACGGTTTTAAAAATTGATATATTCTAGTGGAGAGATGTATGGATCGATTTTACCCAATCACGAACTTGAAGTCACTTTTTAGCTCTAAAAAACACACACAAACACACACACAAAATTTCAGTTCCTTATCGCTTTTCGTTTTTGCGTTATCGTGTTGACAGACTGACGGACGGTGGGATATGCGGAAATAGAATGGACTAATTAGGCCATGTTATACACAAAATTTTTTTCTCCGATTAATGTTTCCAAACGTTACGAAGACAATATCCACTTATCGTTTGCCCACAGCTTTACTGCGGGCAAGTTGTTTTTATGGCGTGTTGCATGGACAAAAACTAGTTTACCTTTGAACATTGTTGGACACCCCCCCCCCCCCGCCTGTGAAAGCTATAGCTACGCCCGTGTACTGATGTCTCATTTTAAACAACACATCTGAATGAGCATTTTTAGAAGGAATAACCAGAAACAAATTTGTTATGTTCTGAGGAAGGATCTTATGGTGACCTTAACTTTGATCTACATCCTGACCTTCAAGATTATTTGAAGATCAAATTATATTTTGGGAATCCATATTTTTTTGATGAAAAAAATGCATTTGAAAAAAAACTTAATACATAGGTTAAGTCTATTTTACATAATAATTAGCTATTTTAAAGGCGTTTTAAAAAATTGATTTTCATAGATCGCATTTTTTTGTAATAAATAAGGTTCTGTAATAAATTTCTCAGCTATAAAAAAATTACTTTTTTTTAGTCAATAATTCCAATTTTATGAAATTCTTAAGTAAAATGGGTTTACGAGTGAACTACCTTAAGTGAAAATAACGGTTTTTTATTAATTTTTGTAATAGATGTTTCCACTTAAAAATTTCTGTTCAATATAATATTTAGAACTGACAAAATTAAATTATAAATGTGGAGATTCATTGTCATTGTCATATTCAATTTATATTGTGGTAGAAATTGTATTATTAGAATAACTAAGAAAATTTGGGACTAAACTTTAAATTTAGACGTTTTCATTAGGGTTATCCTTAGAAAAGTTTCGGCACTAAATTGACATGACCTAAATTATGTTTACGAAGAATGCATGTTGATTTTCAGTGTCGTAGCGTGCCTTGGTGTGGCCCCGTATAAAAATTTGTTTGGGGGCCCTTATGAAGGGTAAAGATTTCTCACAAAAGAAAAAAAAATGTTTGCATAAAATTAAAAGAAATATTTATTCATTAATAATTATCTGTCACTTTTTCCAAAATTTTTACAAACAATTCAAATTAAATATACACTCTCAATTTTTGCTTACGCACGTCGGGGGCCCCCGTGGATCGAGGGCCCCGTATAATTGATACGGCAGATACGACGGTAGCTACGCCCCTGTTGATTTTGTATGTTTTAAGCGGTTAAAACGGCAGATAAGCAGAAAT
The DNA here is from genome assembly GCA_963920215.1 of Nineta flava. Classification (NCBI taxonomy): domain Eukaryota; kingdom Metazoa; phylum Arthropoda; class Insecta; order Neuroptera; family Chrysopidae; genus Nineta; species Nineta flava. The sequence continues at coordinate 100,435,152 of OY986043.1, forward strand.
AATTGATAATGTTTTTAAATTTAACCCATGCTTTGATATTGTATGGATATTAAATATTATTGTTCGCTACAATCAAAGAGATATGATTCACTAATTTTTATAAAATTTTAATTGAATTATTCCAATCCATAACAATAAACTGAGTGGACAAAATTTTCCATAATGTTTGAATTAGCATAAATTAAATTTAAAAACTAGCTACGTCTCACATTCTGGTTCACGTAAAAACAACATGTTATCCCTCTAAATCTAAAATATAATACCCGGTGTATTTACATATACCGGGTATAAAACTGAACATTTGTTTGTTGTTCGTACGTTCGTGCGTTTGTCTTCTATGCGTTCGAATACCATTCATTCGATTACGATAAAAACTTGGGTGAGTTGATGAGTGTGCACTTGCGTAGACTCTTTGCAAAAATTCATTCCCGCAAATTTCTCTCTCAAAAACGGCAAGAGATAGAAGAAAAGTTTAAACACAAAAACTGGTTTGGAGGGAGAATGTTTATTCGACAAAAACGAAAAGAGATAACGAGCTGAAACTTTTATGCGTCGTGGGCAAGATCGTGCCGGGTTTCCCGCCGCAACAAGGGAACATATTTCTTTGAAACGGTAAGACATAGAAGAAAAGTTTAAAGACAAAAAATTTTCCTTTTCTAAAACTACTTTTATTTAAAGTTATCAAAAGTGTTTTTTTTCGAAAAAGGAACGTTTTGTATCTTCAAATTTTTCTTCTATCTTTTACCGTTTCAAAGATGGATATTTTTCCCCTGGAGAGGCTCAAGAACACACACACAACATTTGAGTTAGTTATCTCCTTTCGTTTTTTTGAGTTATCGTGTTGACAGATATAGACAGTCGGATATGTGGGAATTTCTATAATTGCGATCATTATTTTCAATCGTTACAAAGCCGGAGCATTTAAAAAATATTTATTTAATTTAATTAATTTACAATCTATTTATTTTAATAATATTTTGTCGACTTTTAATCAAATAAATTAGTCACTAAATTAATTAATAGCTACATCAGAATTTAGAAAACTCATCATTATCATTTTAAACAAAAATCTAGTTACTATCTAAATATATAAATAACAAGTAATGTAACAACTAACTGAATTAATTGTTTGAATACCCAGTATATATTGAGTTTATGGAATAAATTTTCAAACAAAAGTTGTTTATTTTAAAGAGACGACGAAGATTTTTGTTGTTTTTAAACTTTTGTTATATCTCTTACGGTTTCATCAAAGCACTGCATTAAAACTCAAACTTTAACATTAAATAAAAAACATCATGCCTTAATCTTTTTGAAGCTTCAGTGCTCGTACATCCTTAATAATATAATCACGTTGTGGTCGCATGTCAGCACTGTTCGCGGGTAATATTATTGTAAATATCTGAAGCATGTAAAAATATGAAGAATATGGGGTTCGATATTTAGTTAAAGTAAATAAGAGTTTACCGTGATATAAACATAGCGATCGATCATCATGTGTGCATGTACTTAGAATTAGAATACGTGTAGTACCTGTAGATGTTATTTCTAAATGTAATCAATAGGGAAAGAAAATTTACACAGTTATTTCAAGGTTTTTTTTTTTTAAATTAGAAGTAATAAATATTTTTTGCATTCGTTAATTGATTAATTGATTAACAAAATTAAAGCTTTATCGTACAACACGAAGTTTTTTAATGTTTTTTCTTTATAATATGGGGGTGTCGCCAATAAAGATAAACAGTTTTAAATTTTTTATCACCCATGAATTCCAGAAACATATTTAAAAAAAAAAAAAACAAGTAAATATAACAACTAACTGAGTTAATTGCTTAAATACCCGGTATATACTGAATTTATGACAAAAAAGTTTAGCACAAAAGTTGTTTATTTTTAAAAAAATGAACATTTTTGTCTTTAAATTTTTGTTCTATCTCTTACGGTTTTAAAGATAAACAGTTTTGCCTATTTTGCCCAAACATGATACGATATTGGCCCATTTACGAACTTAACCTTACTTTTAAGCTCTAGAATACAACAACAAAGTTTCAGCTCGCTATCACCTATACACCTTAACGAAGGTAAAGACATAGATAATGGATTTGGTTGTGGTAAATAATCGTATAGTTATGGATCAAGAAACTAGATGGGCCAAATGGTGAACTAGTATAGTTTTAGCTGGGCCTCGGGCCGTGCTGCCAACTCCTTGCCGAAACCCCTGCACGAAATTGCATTTGCATACATAAATTTGGCAAACAAGTGATTAATTTAGATAATGAACCTATATTATTCCATATTCAGATTTGATTAAAATCGTTTATATAAATTTAAATTCTCAAAATTAAATCAAATTGGTTGTGGAACCCGATTGGTCGATCACATAACACATAGATAGGTATAGCAACACACAAACTTATCAATTGAAATGAAACTTTTATCATTTTGAAATCTTTATCAGGCAGACACAAAATTAACAACAACTAATATATATATATATATATATATCTCATCGGAGATGAATTACAACTATTTTTATGTCATACAGATGATAGCTACTTTGCAGACGAAATACGCATTTATATAATACAAATAATTGATTACGGAATTGGGGGAATTATTGATATTTTATGTTACATGGAATAAAATTCATTTAAAAAACTTTGTAATGAACTATTAGGACGATAGACTTATGGAAGTTTAGCTATTATAGCAGAATTACTTTTTGGCTTGTTCAAATTTTCGTAAATTATAAAAAAAAATATATAAAAAATAAATAAAAAATATAAATAATAAATATATAAATATATTATTATTAATAAACGTGAAAATGGACTTTGATGTAAGGTAAGGCGTTCGTTCGAACGTTGTATTTCCAAAAAAAAATTGTATACAAATCTTCGAGGTAGGATCATGACCTTCCGTAACCCTTGCCATGGATCTGCCCCTAAGGCAGCAATCAAGAATGTTACGGCTGTTTGATAACCTTTGGAAGGCACGGAGATTTAACGTGAAGGGTTCGGGAAAAAATCGGAAGCCATGTGTTGGACACAGTACCCAGGAACATTCGCTTATAGAGATAATATATAACATCTCTATGCGTTCACGACCTGAACGGAACAGTTCACCGTTGCCGATACGTTAATTTTGGTACCAAATCCTAATTACTTAAAGTGAATTATTATTGAATATTAGTATTATTGTATTATATTACTTCTGTATAGATGATATTCTACCAGAATATTCTATTTGTTTATACATGTATTATTATATCAAACAGGGCTGGCCAACAAGTTGATCGCGATTTGACATTGAAGAATTTGAGATAAGATTTCAAGATTGTGAAAAAATTAAAGAACTTGTAGAATTTATATCTTTTTCTTTTAAAAAAGATTTTTAGTGTGAAACGCATTAGCCAAAAAATTTTAGACATACTTCATACGGAGAAAAAGGCATTAATAAATGAAATTATAATTTTATAAACTGGTTAAATCTTACAAGCCAGAAAATTTGAAGAAGATTTTTGGAAATACGTTAACCGACAAAAAATATCTGAATATCACCAAATGGAGCGAATATATTTATTCTTGTTTTGGGTCTAAATACCTGTGTGAATCGGCATTTGCAAATTTAAAGTTAACGAAGACGAAACAACGTTCTGTCCTGATTAATTCTTATACTCAAACATCTGTAATTACGTGTAAAATAAATATTGCACGCATTGATAAAGAACTCTATATATAGAGGATATTTAAATAAGTATCTCAGTTTTATAGTTCTTAAATATATTGTTCAGTATTAATTACAAATACAATAACTGTGTTTACAATTAAATATGTTTTAAATTAAATAAAATACTTAGTAAACAAAATAATAGAATTACTAATTTTTTTATTATTCTCATTTCTTATTTTGTTTATTTAAAATTAAAAGTTGTTTCTTAATTTTGTTAGTTAAACAAACAAGTGAAAATAACAACTAACTGAATTAATTACTTAAATACCCGGTATATACAGAATTTATGAAAAAAGTTTCAAACTAAGGTTGTTTAATTTTAAAAAAGGAACATTTTTTTGTCTTTAAATTTTTGTACTATCTCTTACGGTTTCAAAGATAGGCAGTTTTGCCTAAACATGGTCCGATTTTGCCCATTCACGTACTTGACCTTAATTTTTATTGATCGTAGAAAAAGAGTTTGGGTATAGGTGTTCATAAAATGACCTAATTAGTCCTTTCCGCATATCCGTCCGCCTGTTCATCTGCAAACACGATAACTCAAAAACGAAAAGAGATAACTAGAGCTAAAAATTAAAATCAAGTTTGTGAATGGGCAAAATCAGACCATGCTTCCCCCTGCCAGGTGGGAAATAATTATCTTTAAAACGTTAAGAGATAGAAAAAAATTTAAAGACAATGTTCCTTTTTTAAAAATAAACAATTTTGTTTTTAACTTGTTTTCCATAAACTCTGTATATACCGAGTATTTAATCAATTGACTCAGTTGTTATTTTGACTTGTTAGTTTATAAAATCAATGTCTAATATGTATAGGCAATGGTAACTATAGTCGCGACTAAACATTTGCATAGATTTTTTTCATATTTTACTTTTTTATTTTTACTAAACTTATATTTTCTTTTTCATATCAATAATAAATACGTCCATAATATTTATTAAAAAGCCTTGAAAATTCAAATAAATACATGGAAAATAATGGCGGACTTTTTAAATGTACGATTTTTGTAATTTCTATTGACTAAAAGATAAATGACTCGATGACTACAAATAATTAATATTTTAAGAATTTTCAAACATTTAAATTTGACCCTAGAAAAATAACAATAATATATGGTAGGTAATATCAAAATCTTCCGTAAATCTTCACAATCATTTACTTTAGCAAAACAATGTAGGAGGCTATTATTAAAAATTTTAATTTTGTTTAATGTCGGTAAAATGATCGTCGATGTAAAAACTATTTTATTCGGTACGTATATAAGGGTATCATAAGTTTAGTCCCAACTTTGTAAAGATTGAAAATATTAATAGCAGAAAAAATTTTTGGTATAGGTGTTCATAATTACCTAATGACTCTAAAACAAAAAGAGATAACAAGCTGAAAATTTTTGTTTGTATTCTAGGGCTAAATAGTAATTTCGTCTTCGGGTAAAATGGGTAAAATCGGGTCATGCATCCCTCGCCAAAGGGGAATATAAAAAATGTGTTTTTTTTTTTTTTAAATAAAACATTTTTTATTTGAAACATTTTTTCGTAAACTTAATAGTTTTGTCACAATTTCAATCGGTCAAAATTATTGATTTAAGAAAAATTAAATAAAGGGTATTAAGATTAATGTCACATTCCAATTTTATCAAATTCTCTCGAAAACTGTGTTTTCGAGAGAACTACCCTTAAAAATATCTTTATAAATAGCTGGCAAACGGTTTGAAAAAAAGTGCGCGGATTTCAAATTTAATAATTCACATGAAAATTTTTGAACATTGACAAAACTTTAATACGTTCAGTTATCTAAAAATGTATTCATTGAAAATAATTATAAAATAAATTACAAACATTAAAAAAAAAATCGTAAAAATTTGAGTTACATTTTAATATTAATTTAAAAATATCACAATTCATGCATTAGCTAATAAAATTATAGTCCGGGAGACAACGGGTTTAAAAATGGCCATTACTAATTATATTGCAATTTATGTGCAGTATGGGAACTCAAGTACCTACTTAGATATGCTCTCTGGTAATAGGGCCGTGTTTGTCCATCATTCATTGCAGCCAAATTAAAAGAAGGCTAAATGCTAAATCTCCATGGAAATTATAACTAATATTTTTGTTTCTTGCTTTTTAATGAGATTAATATTAGTTAGGACGGTGGAGTTGCATAACTAAAAATCAGACATTCAGTTTACAGTAAATAATTTTAATGTGATTGAAAAACATTCCAAAAACATAAATAATTTATTGTTTATTACAAAATTTTCTATTTTAAATTAAAAGATCAACAACTTTGTCGAATATTTGTTAAACTTCTCATAACAAAACCATTTTTTATTAGAATTTAACAACGTCTCAGTTCAAAAGAAACAATTCTTTATTTTGTCCTTAACTCAGTTTAACAAATCTTCTGTCACGGAAAATATCCGGCTATTTTATTCATAAAAAACGTAAATTTTGAAGAAAAGTTATTTATAAATTATAAATAAAATAAAAAAATTTTCACCTATCAACATGATTGAAATTTACAAATTCCTGATTTTAGTTGCAAGAAAACTTGTATCACATTTTTGTATAATCAAAAATCTCATATTTCTATGTTGGAATACTCCAAATGACATATTGGTGGGATTTTTGCAAACCAACAATTTTATTGCGTAGTATTATTTTCGATGGCTACTATAAAATTTCCCGTCACTCGAAAAATAAAGATATTTTCACCTAGTCTTCGATTTGGAAATACATTTTTTTTTTAATTTAAAGTCCTAATACCTTGCTAAAATTGCCTTGAACCTAAGCATCCCGAAAGGATAATAATGCGATAGAACTCCCGATTTCTACAACAGTAGACTCTGTAGGACTAGATAACACCATTTCAATTTGATAAATGTAAAAACACATTTTATTTCAATTTTCCGATTATATAATTTTAATAAAAAATTCTATTTTTATCAAAAAAAATTATCAAACATTCAAAATGGCCGATATATTAAATATTTAAAAAAAAAAAAATTTTTATATAAATCTTTCAACCTTTATTATTTTATAATTTACAATCAATAATTTAAAAAAAAAAAAAATATGTTAAATTTTCCTGAGAATTAAACAAAGAACGATTTAATTAAATTTCAGTAAACAAGGAGAAAATATACATTTAGAAGAAAAAAAAAAAAAACATTATTTAAAATATTTTTATCATTAAAAAAATATATACACATTTAAAATATATACTACTGTAGCGGATAGCTACACTCGCATACCGAGTATGCGCTTTCGTTAATATATTTAATTATATGGAATTAATTTTTAGTAAAATAGCAAAAAAAAAAACAATTAAATAAAATAATAATAATTGTGAAAATAAGTTGGAAAAATAAAATTAAATTCGCAATTGATTTGACAAAACTGTTGTGTGACAATTATCAATGAAAAGGTAAGATTTAAAAAACAAATATATTCAAATATAATTTTTGTATTTTAAAACACATATGAAATTGAACATAACCTTAAATGTATATTTTTATTTGAGTATATTTTTAATATACCAATATATTGTTTATATAGTATGTATGTATACATATATATGATATTTGGAGTATATAGATATATATATAATTTAAAAAAATTTAATTGAATGTCAAACGTGTTCGATTTGTCTGTCAAGTATTTATTAAAATATCATTTATTTATCAAATAAATATAAGTTTTTGAAAAATCCATGACTTAAGGTAAATATGTTTGAAATTTAGATTTAAAAAAAAAAAAAAACAACATTTTATAGCATTTTTTGTTGTATAGTTTCAAGGTTTTTGTATATCTTTAATATTTAAAATTAATTTCAATTATGTCATTGAACGTAAAATTATACATATTTTTAGATTTATGTTTTTTTTTTTTTATTTTTATTGCTTACCTATAATATTGGGCTCTTGATTTTCTCGATACTTTATATGTAATTCTTATAATTTGATATTAAAAATATTTTATCATATTTAAATAATTTCAATTGGTGGGAAGTTTATTGGATTTTTTTTTGTTTAATGTTTTAGAAATATACTTTTTGTTTTTTTAAATTTTAATTAAAACAAAAAAATTTATTGAATTATTTAAAGAAAAAAATTTTTATTATGAATTAACTTACATTTGAAATAATCAAACGTTTCATTATTAGTTAGTCATAATTGATTGGAATTTTTGTGTTGTTTTGAAATTAACGCCCTTTTATTAATTTTGAGTATTTGTCAGTTGTTGTTCTTTATTTATTTTTAAAAAAATATTATTTTAATATTTACCAAATATTTAAAATATTTTGGTTTAGTATTATAATTCTAATAATAAACTATTATAACCGAATTAGGGAGAAAATATTTATTAATTTATCCTTCTTGAAATATGGGGTTTTTCTTTTTTTTTTTCTATTTTGAAAAGTTAAAAAAAAAAATCCGTCTAATTTGTACGTCATATATATGGACCATGTTTTGAATAATTTAGTCTTTAGGAAGCTAAGTGAGTCAATGTTGGAAATTTGGGAGATTTTGCCCTAATTTAGTGCTGTTTAATAATATGAAATAAATGCACGCCATCATGTATCGAGGGTAAAAAAACGGATATTCAAAAAAGAGGACATTAAAAATTGATTTGCCTGTTATTTATTTATTATTGGATCTGAAAAATATATAAAACAAATGAAAATAACAACTAACTGAGTTAATTGCTTAAATACCCGGTATATACTGAATTTATGAAAAAAAATTTAAACAAAAGTTGTTTGTTTTTAAAAAATGCTAGTAATAAACTTACATTTACGTATGACGTTTTCTAAAACGTATTCGATCCAAACTGCTGTTTCTTTTTTAATTCATAAAAGGTTTATAAAGTAATCCAGGAAATTTTCGACACACCGTTTTTATTATTTATTTGCAAAGATTTGACTAAAAATAATAATAAAAACCATTGAACAAATTGTTTTATTTATTTATTGCTCAATTTTAATGATTCAAGCTCGCATTTCAAACGCAGGGTGATAGGATATGACGTCATTATCCATGGTGCTGTGAACTATCACTATTATGCATAAATAAATTAACGTTGTCAATATTGTTTGTACGCAAGTTTTTATATCTTAAACTATTGTTTATAACTTATTATTTTTCGGACGTTTTTCAAGTTTATCGCTTTGAATTATCGTTGACATGTTTGTTTTAGCAGACTGGCAGCACACTGGCTACTTACGTCACAGAACATGACCCTCTGTTTAGGAGCGTTTAAAAATTTTATATTTTTTAATTTGACATTTTGGGGTCAGGATAAACTTTTGTAGTTTAAAAAAATTTTCTAAAAGTTTTTTTTTTAACTGTAGATTACGTTAAACAGGTTTTTAGAGGTTTTCATTTTTGATCGAATTACTCTATTTCATGAATTTTTCGGGAACTAAATTAATTAATTTTCCAAAGTTATAGAAAAGATTCAATTTGCAATCAAAATAATAATAATTTTATTTACATTTTACATAAATAATTTTTGTAAATAAAATAAGTGAATAATTTTTCAAAAACTCTGTGATTAAAAAGTAAACTTTACTTGATGATACTTAAATTTAAACGTCAACCGCCATAACCCCAATTCAATTAATTCAAAATTATTGTTAAATATCTTTTACCAGTTAATCGAACATATTATAATTTTTGAAAACGTATTTTTATTTTAATCGTATATTTAAATTTAATTGATTGACTCGACTCTGCCTTCAATAAATGCTATCAAACAGTTAACAAGATGATCTAAACAAACCAATATCAATAATTACATTTTTTTTTTAAATTATAAAAATTATCCGCGTTCGTGGTTTTGTTATCACAAACTTCTTTGAATATGATACCGCGGTATCATTAATACGTATGATTTTACGTTTTAAATTTTAGACTAATATTTTGTACTCAAATATTAATCGTTCTATGATATAAACTTTATTTTAAAAAGGTATTCGAATTTTTTATTTTTTAATATGTAAATTTTAGGTTTCTGAATAATTTTTAAAAAAAATTGTAAGTAATTTATACTTAATCTCGGCCTGTCACACAACCGTGCTTTAGATTAATTAAGTAATTAATTATATTATCTGATTGGTCGGGTTTTGTGTGTTTTTGGGTCCCCACACTAAAAAACGTTCTATATATTTCACATATTGCGTCAAAAACTAAAGTACTCGGTTGGAATAGTTTTTAAAAAAGAAAACATAAAAATTCCTTCCATTCCACTCACATTCTTAGGCATCACAATGGACCTCATGGTCGAAGTGTAGCATCTATCTATCCTTAGATATTCAAAACTGGATATATTTTTAACATTGAATAAAAAAGTATAATTTTGTTGCAGATGGCATCACAAAACCACGAAGTTTTGCGTCGATTAAAATCGGATCATTATTTGGATAATATCGGATTGTTATTTAAAAGTTTATACTCCAATGATAATCTAGCGGATGTCACAATATCGTGTCGTGATGGTCCAACCATTGAAGCACATAAAATTGTATTATCCGCATGTAGTTCGTATTTCCATGAACTACTCAGCAAGAAAACAGCACATCCGGTATTTATAATGCACAAGATATCGTATCAAGATATGCTTTATTTATTGGAGTTCATGTATAAGGGTGTGATTGATGTGCCCGAGGACAGTGTCGATCATTTAATTCAAGTGGCTAAAGAATTAGAAATTATAGATTTCTATTTACCTGAAAATAATGAATCTGAACCAATCGTTGAACCAACATCACATGAGATTGTTGTTGTCGCTGCTAAGAAAAGGAAATTAAATCTAATTGAAAGTTCTACGGTTGACTTTGATTATGGAAAACCAAATCAAATGGTTACTATTCCTGAAATTGATGTTGTATCATTGAATAGTTCCCCTCCGGTAATTCATTCATATATTTAATATGGTTGTTTCAGATCGATATCCGAATTCGTAGGATCTGTTGAAGTGATTAATTGATATGATAAATAATTATTATTTAAATAAATAATAAATAAGTGTTAAAGATATAATTGATCTTTATTAGATTGAATTATGACATATTATGTATTTTTTATATGTAAATTATCAAAGTTGTTAACATTCAAAGCAACCGTGATAAAAGAGAGAAGTTATAGTTGTTAAGCAACAGATAAAAATGATAAATAAAATTATAATAATAATTTAATGAAAATACGATACCGCTACAGATCAAAGGATCGCTCGGTTTTTATAAAAAAATTGTTTTGCCAACAAACTCAAGCAGGTTTAAGTATGGTAGACGCCAGAGGGTCAGTAATGAGGTCACGTGATCTAGTCATCGTCGCGTGCAGACGAAACTGGTTACTGGCTTCCAAGTATTGTCCCCCCCGTGTGTGTAGGAGGCTTTAAGTTGTATGCCACAAGCGTACACACCATTGACCCGGAAACGATATTTCTCTGAAACAGCTTTATGATAAGGGAAAACAATTGAACAAGAAAATAATTTATATATTGAATGAAATTTTGTTTTAGAACATACGAAAATCATTAAGTGAACGGTCCAGTTCAGATGTAAATGAAAATCAAACATCAACGTTGTCGAGGAACACACGTTTTAAGGGGAAGAAACGAGTACCAGTCTGTGAAACAATTGATGTAGTCGAGAGCATTGATTTAACACCACTACGTTCGACACCCAAGAAGAAAAACAATCATTCAGCTACGAAAAATCATGCAATTCATCATTCAACACCGCATCCAAAAGATTTAACTAGTAGTTTTATCATTAGAGGTAAACAAAAAACTGTAGCAACTGAGTTAATTGTTTAAATATTCAGATAATGTACACAGAGTGTTCCTCCTCCAAAGATTCAAATGCAAGCATTCGAATAATATTATTATGCAATTTTTTTTCAAACTAATTTTCAGATGTATCCGGTGCAAACGGCTCCATTGTATTAAACTATAATAAAAATAATGGAAAAGACACATCAAAATCATTAGCAAAAGGTCATCATAATCGAACAACAACATCACCACCTTCATTATTGCCACGAATACCACCTGAAACGCTAACAAATTTCACAGTAAAAGATATTTCACCAGAAGACATTTTAGAGATTGAAACTGTTACACCAGATATAACAATCGATGATGAGAACAGTCCGATATCACCTGATGATGATGACGGTGTTACGGTTTGTATTTTACATATTTTCTAAACTGACCAAATCCGAATTTAGACCTAGACCTTTCTCAATTTGAACATTCTAAATTGGTTAATTGTACACGATAGATACTACTCGAATATCCGATGAATTGGCGATGGTCTGTTAAAGTATTACATTTTAATCGTTATCTATGTAATCAGTTTGGTCTCACTCTTTTCTTACTTTATATGTTAAATACATGCTATATATAGTTTTGTATTGTAGCGAAAGAGGGTGCTTTTTGGATAACAATTACAACTTTGAATGATTATACTTTTGAATTGTATTTACTTTTTGATTTCAACGAATGTTCAATTGTTACTGAACTTAAGAAAAGTAAGAGAATCGCATCGAATATTCTTTACATTACCAGAACAAACTTATAAAGTTGATCTGTTTGTATACGTGAGTATATAAAAAGAAACAAAGATATGCGCGTATACGTAAATGTACCGCTCCCTTTTTTTTTTCTTAATTGACAAACTGTCGGTGTCCCGCGTGACAGACGGAGATACCTCAATTGAGTCTCTAACCGCCGTTATAAAAAGCACTGTATCCAATTTACAATATTGAAGTATTTTTGATTTTGAGAAATACATTTTGAAAAGTAAAGTTTTAATTTATTATCTAGGAGATGGAAACTGGCACATCTGAATCGAAACCAGAGAGGGCAAACATTACAAATAAAGAAGATAGACCAGCAAAATTCCAATGTGATTTATGTAGAAAAAGGTAATTTATTTATTAAAAAATACAGGCTGATATATATTCAGGATAATCCCCAAGTATCCTTAAAAAGTGTCCAACAAATTTTAATCGTGTTAAAAGCACTTCTCTTCAAGTGCATGAGTAAACTTTGAAACAATCTCCTTTGGGAATCTCCATTTTCGTATTTACTTTTATGTTCGACTGTATTTGGTACGATATCCCTCAAATTAAAAACATGAAAAGCACACATTGAATAGCGTTTGTAGCGGAAACGCTACTAAAATCAAATTTACTTTCTATGCTCCTCAACTACATTCTCCCGCTGATCATCACAGTAATTATTATTGTTTATTACCTTGGTAACTATCAACAAATATAAGAATATGACATTATTCAATACATTCATTTAATAAAAGATCATTTATATCTTTTGTTACGAATCTTTTTATTATTTGTAGGGATTCATTTATATTCATCCTATATGTTTTTTCATGTCCATTAAGCTAGCAGAGCAACCTGAGCAGAACACAATTATAATTGTCTCATAATTAAGACGCTAATTAAAAAGTCCTAATTCAAAATTAAAAGCTCTTTGTTGTATTGTATTGCCACATGCTCTGCTAGCTTAATGTTAAGCTAGCAGAGCAATATTTAAAAAGTCAATTAATTATATTGTATTTAATATCAAATTATTAAGCTAAATAAATGCTCTAATTAAAAATTTAATACTAGCAGAGCATGCGGTAACACAAAACAACAAAGAGCTTTTAATTTTTAATTAGGGCATACGATTAGCGTCTAATTATGAGACAATTATAATTGTGTTATGCTCAAGTTGCTCTGCTAGCTGAATGGACATTGTTTTATCAAATATGTTGGAGCCAAACGATAAAACAATGTCCTTTCAGCTAGCAGAGCAACTTGAGCAGAACACAATTATAATTGTCTCATAATTAGACGCTAATTAAATTCCCTAATTAAAAATTAAATGCTCTTTGTTGTTTTGTGTTACCGCATGCTCTGCTAGTATTAAATTTTTAATTAGAGCATTTATTTAGCTTAATAATTTGGATATTAAATACAATATAATTAATTGACTTTTTAAATATTGCTCTGCTAGCTTAACATTAAGCTAGCAGAGCATGTGGCAATACAATACAACAAAGAGCTTTTAATTTTGAATTGGCTTTAGGTCAAACGACCTAAAATAAAATAATTTACAAAAATGATATGTTAAATGGGAAGGAGGAAAGGGGGGGGGGGATTTATATTCTTCTAACGTATAGTTTGGTCATTATCCACATTAACTGTTTTCAGTTTTTATCGTGAATCTCAATTACATAAACATAGAAAAACACATTCAGAACAACCGATTCGAATACTGTTTCCATGTAAAAAATGTGATGAGAAATTTTCACGTTTGGATAAATTAAAAATTCACGTACAAAATTATCATGATGATGATGACTATGTACCAAAAGGTGAGAAGAAAAAACGTCTTTATGGTAATCCAATTGAAGCATCACCCACGGAACTGCAACAAATCGAACACAGTTACAATCCCACATCGGCTACCCAATCAATCATACAATCAATTAAAAGTATCTCCACGTTGAAAATGGAAAATGTCAATGACAGTGGTGCAAACGATGCCACTAATGATACTAATGATAACTTAAGTAATGCGTCTGCTGTAAAACGGGGTCGTGGCAGACCACCTAAGGGTAAGTGGTGGCATCCTATTATTTATTATTTACATAAATGTTAGTAAAGATAATTGTTTTTTTTGTTTTTGGCTTATAGAAAAACCACTAATTGTAAAACCACGAGGACCTAAAGGTCGACCACGAAAGTATTTTAATATATTAAACAAACAGGCCGATATAAAACCGGTTGGTCGTCCACGAAAATCTGGTAAGTGTGATTCATTTACTTTAGGTGTGTATCGCGGTATCGCTTCTTCATTATTAAAATATTATGTATATATTTATATGTAAATTATCAAAGTTGTTAACATTCAAAGCAACCGTGATAATAGAAGGAAGTTATAGTTGTTAAGCAACAGATAAAAATGATAAATAATATTATTATAATAATTTAATAATGAAGAAGCGATACCGCTACAAGTGCATCCAGGATAAAAGTTATCGCAATTATTTTCGCTTTGGTGTGAGGGGGAGGGACTCTTTATAGATATTCTTACAAATAATTTTAAATTTTTAGATGGACCGATAAAATTAAAAGTTATTGGACGTAAACCAGGACGGCCACGAAAGTCTGAGCAAGGCAGCATTGATGGTAAGTACTATATTTGAATCAACTTATTATTCTCATTCAACTGTTGGTGTCATCTTATTTACCCCTCTACTCATCATATAAAAGAACTTGTCTCAAATAATTATGTATGTGGGAGCACCGCACCACCCCCCCCCCCCATCTCTTCATAGTAATCAATTAGTTTTTGAGTTACTATTTTATAATTTTTGCATTGTGAGTTATTATAAAGATTATTCAAATAATCAAAGAGAGCTTTTTTTGAAATTAAATTTCAAATGTTGCCCCAATTCCCCTACAACAATTATTTGTATTTGTATAAAAACGTATTTCGACTACAAGGTAGTCATCATCAGTATGAATTAGCTAATCGTAACTAGTTCTGGGATATGAGGACTCAGAGATATGTTGCTTGTTGCTAATTTAGTGAGAGACGCATTTTACTGATCCCTGGAAATCGACCACTGATTATTTTGGAAAATTTTGTTTCCAGAAAATCATTCAAGAATCACTGCAATGATAAAATCAGATGATAATTACGATGGTGCTTCATTACCTTACGGTGACTTAAGTTACTTAACCAGTGGCTTAATAAACAATGGTGGCGACGAATCCACATCAACCAATCTTCATGACAACCCACCAATAACCACCACCACCACATCAACATCATCATCATCAGCATCATCGTTATCAAATCAACCAATCACAACAGTAGCAGTAGCAGCAGCAGCACCATCATCGATCGATGGCAAGAACAATACTGAAGCACCACCAGCATCAGCACCAACACCACCACCGCTACTAACACCAAATGAAATGACACTTATGCCAAAACCAATAAAAAGTGAATGTGACACAACAATAACACCATTATTAGTAACACCACCGCCAACACTTGAACCCATCATACCATTTCAAAATGAGAACATTACAATTACACAAATCCCCCCACTTATTTATATCAAACCACCATCTGTGTTGAATGCTGAGAGTCATCATCGTCAGTCGTCGGCGTTGGCGTCGGCGTCGGCGTCGTCATCCATGATCGAATCAAATGGTGGTACCATTCATATGAAACAAATAGGTGATTGTACCATTCGACCCCTCACATCTAATTGAATTTAAGAACACACAGTTTTACTACAGTATTAATTATATACCGTCGTGTGTGTTGGAAAGCGTTTCCAATACAGAATCAATGTTAAATATTATTTATTACTGGCTGGCTGTGTGGTTACTGTACGGAATCAGTCAGTACATATGTAATGAGAGTCATCTCATTACATACAAACATCTGGATAGTCGTATGGTTGTTTGTCATTTAAGAGTGGGGGATTTTGTGATGCACATACTAAAGTTAACAATTCAATGAACATATTTAACTCACCACTCTCATTACATGTATACTGACTGACTTTATACAGTAATCATACTGCCAGTTAGTAATAAATAATATTTAACATTGATTCTCTATTGGAAAAGCTTGCCAACACATACGGTATACTCTCAGAGCAATATAAAAAAACGGCGTTCACCCAAGACTTATGGTCCATTGTGTTCCCCGTATACTTCAGTCCGACGAGATTCGTTTCTCCCACATGTTGGCAATAGCCAGGAACTTGCTTATCAGGTGTTCCTCTGAGGGTATTTTCTTGTATTTTATGTATGGAATAAGATTTAGAATTTATAGATGGATGAATTTAAAATTGATTCTATGTGGTTCTCAATCGCGCATATGCGAAATATCGATTGAAGTCCATCACTTGTATAAATCCATCACTCGTTCAAAAAAATTTAGACAAGACATACTTCAAATAACTTTCCACGATGGTGGATTATCTACCGTATTGTCTTCGATTTAGAGAATCCACTAAAAATATTAATCAATAATTTTCCAAAGCCGAATGTTTACCTTCTTCTTTCTGTTCTTTAATTAAAACGGACTTTACATTTTACAATGGTTTTATTTTTATGGTGTTTTTTTTTTTTGCATACAACGACAATATTCTACGTTTTTCATATGAAATCCAAATTTTTTTCCTAAAGTATTAATTATATCCCCCGTAACCTTCCCCCCCCCCCCTGAAACTTTTATAATTGATTTATATGCACTTCAACTACATGTTAAAAAAAAATCAAGCCTTAATCTTTTTGAAAGTTCAGTGCTCGGACATCCTTCTAAGTGTCAGTATAAAAAAGTACATTCGCCATTTACTTGAAATCTTCGCCGTTTACTTGATTATCAAATAACTGATTTAAAAATCCAGCATAACTCATCCTCAACGAAAGTTATTTGATTTATTCGATTATTAATATTTGTAATTTAAGGATATTTAATTTTAAATAATTCAAATTCAAGAGAGTGAAAAATTTTGTTTCAAAAATATAAACGAAGTTTAAATTATAAGCAGGCTTTGAAGTGAAATGATTTTGTTCCTGTTCTTTGCTTATAATTCCAAGAGATGAGATAAAACCCGATAATATAATTTGGAATCTGTTTTACTTCTTATATAAGTTGGGAAATTTTTTGTTTGTTTATTAAATTCTTCTAATAGCTGTGACAATTTATTCTTTTAATTTATAATAACAAGCTTTTATATATTGATAATATTGTTCCGTATGTTTATCAAATAAAGTAATTAAATGACTTCGTTGTTTTTTATCTTAAGGCAATTTGATAAAAGTATGTGGTAAGATCGCGCTATCATTTTTACATAGGAGGAAGTGAGTGTTGGTTGGTGTAGGTATGTATGTGTGAGACATTTAAAAAATGAATCATAATTTTAGTACTGTAAATAAGTTTTATTAATTAAACACAAATTTTAGATTATTTATTTATTAATCTTTTTAAATTTAAAAAAAAAATCGATTTCAAAATTATCGCAAGAAAAATTCATTCCTTGTTTAAAATACAAAAATTTGTAAGTATTTATGAACTGCACCCTCTACCGCCTGTAACCATGTCTTCTTGTTGATTGTATTTTTACCTTTTTGGGGAATTTTCTCCAAAGGAAAAATGCAGCTATTGTTTTTGTACTAATGTTGGAATTTCGTAAAAATTTCTTCAAATGTTCATCGATCCTATCTACTGGATGTTAAGAATCACTATCGCTAAAATCATTTTCACTTAAATCCTGTATATAATTTTACGGAAAAATTTGGAATAAAGGTCGAGGCACATAGCATATAAAATATCGTAGCGGAAATGAAAAGCAACAATCGGCGTCATGTACACGTCACATTGTCTGAATGCAACAAAATCACCACACCTTACCCGGATATTGTCTTCCGTTGCGATAGATTGCTTCTGCTGTGTCCCAAACCTTTGGATAAAACTGTATAATAAATTTTTGTCTATTAATTTTTTTTTTTTTGATTAACTTGTAAATAAAATAATTAATTTAATATTTAAAATATAATAAATTTTAATCTTTGATTAAAGTAAGTAAACTTATGCGCTTGTTCAAGCAATAAAATGTTTGACGTATTGGGATCTCTGGCAGAGGGCAATAGCTGTAGTTATTAAGTTGTTGTCCAGCGACCACGAGATTTGTAAGTGGAGGGTATGTCAATCTACTAGCTCTAGTTTATAATTTACCTATCAGAGAGCAGCATATCCAAGTGCCAGAGTTTCCAATACCAATTTGTTTAGTTTTACGTTTATTAATTTATTTTATTTTTACTTTTGTGAAACGGAGAGAGGATAAAACCAATGACAATTTACATCTTACAGATGCATAGATAAAAATCACTCACCTGGCTCATCACATGCTGAGATGCATGCGGATAGCGCGCCAAAACTTAAGGACGTTCATACATGATCGAGCTTTAATTTTGATGGAAACATTTTGTTCGTAAAATTTGAAATGAGTGATGCGGATCTTCTTGAAGATCTGTAATAGACCGGGCATCTTACCTAACTAGCCATGTGTTATTTCCAAATTTGACGAATGGTGTTGTACTGTATACTCTCATACCAACAAAATCCAGTTTTCCTAATTTTTCAAAAGTATAGGTAATGTCTTTAGAAATTATCGTCTAATTAAATTGATTGTTCATTTATGTGTTTTTCTATGAATTCTCATTATTATTTGTTTTGATACACCACACTTTATTTAATTCTAAGATTTCTAAGATTCTAAGACTTCCATGTGTTAATCATTTTGTAATTATCTTCTGTATAACTTTTCAATTCAACAATATTGTAAATACTTTAAATTTTGTCACAAATAAAATGTAATTCCAGTTTAATTGTAATAAATTTCAAATCAATATCAATATTGGATTTATCTCTATATTATAGCTCTATTCCCCACGGTTTTATCCGCGTTTAATTTGTATATAGCCTATTATAACCTTCATCAATAAACGGATAATTAAAATGACTCGCTCTGCTCCAAGGCGGCCTTCGGGCTGCTTGGCTCCGCGTCACAGAAAATAATATTGCATGAATTGTAAAAAAAGTTTTTGAGGAGTGTTTTTCCGATTTTCCAGGGGGGTTGCAATGAAAAAATTGAAGTTTTCCTCGAATTTTTCTCGTCGGCTTCAAGTAATTTCACATTGAATGCAAAAAACTGCATCTTTCTAGCATGTCTAGAAGACTTTAGAGTTTGTATAGATCAGTCAGTCAGTCAGCTTTCTTTCACTTCTAGCTTTATAGTATAATGAAGTATCATCTTTTTGCTTTATTCATGGACCTAAATTAACTTTGAAAAAAAACTTGACATATAAATCCACATTCACGGATGTGAGCCTTAAATTTTGCCGCATCCGCAACATCTCTGCAATAATGTACGAGCTATTTATTCAGTGGGTTATATCGGAAAGATTTCAATAAAATTACAATAATTTAAAAAATAATAACTTTATTGTATTTACATTTATATTAATTATTATAATCAGCAATAAATTCATTAAAAAAATTATTAAAAACGAATATAGCGTCAATACGTTTGTTTGTTTGTTTGTTTGCTAAAATGTCTAAAACAATAATAATAACAAATATAATTTTTTCTCTTTTCTTTTTGTTTTATTTTGTACACGAAATTATTCTTTCTATTCTAATTTTATATATTTAACTAACCTTTTTCTCATTCTCATTTCGATGTAATGTTCGAATAGCACTAGAATAAGGCACCAGTGCCCTTCACTTCCGTTAAGTAGTAGTTGACTGCAGTATTGAATCGATGCTGTCGCTGCGTTGCCCTTTAATTACGATGAAACTACTAGCCAGTTATATACAGGGACACGTCACGTCACGTCATAGTCGACTATCCGATAACGACGCATCGAAAAGAGATAGAGCAGTAGTAAGGATACTGGCATTGAAAGTTCCATCCCCGTATGGCTCTTTATCGTAAAATAACATACAACAAGTGCGAAATAACAACAAAGTTAATTGCTTCAATACACGGTATATCCTGAATTTATAGGGGAAAAAAAGTTTCAAACAAAAATTGTTTACCATTTTTTGGCATCAAATACTCTACCAACTGATGTGTATGATTTTTCATATCAAGCATTTGATGTCAAAAAATGATATAAATGTTCAGATATATATTACTTAAATGTCAAATAAAATAAACGCAGTGTTCCCATTCGCCACATAACATATCATACACATACTAGTCAGTCATCAAACATATACTAGTCATCCTACATATTACTAGTATATAAATTCAAACGACTTTCAAACAGCGCAAAAGATTTAAAAAATGAAAAATTTTAAAAATGGTTGATGAAGATTCAATAAAAGCGTACGGGGGGGGGGGGGGGGGGTCTACCTGTAAAGTTTGCTGGAATTCGAATAATCACATACCAACTGATTTAAAAATTACACTATATTTTCATTCGTTTAGATCATTATTATAAATATATTATGGCGTCTATAAAATAATTATATTAAATTTATGGCTTAAAAATTGTAAAAGTTTATTTATATTGAAGCCATCCGCCCCCCCCCCCCATCAGATCATCAACAATTTATTGAAAATAGGGAGTCTTCATGATGTACTATCGATTCCTTTTAAGTGTTGTTCCTTTTTCAAAATGTCATAGTTAATTTGTGCCGAATTCATTCGGTTTTCTTTTGGACAAAAGTTATTAGTATTTTTATAACAAAGTGAACTTTTCGTGATCAACACAATGGATCTTATAATTTTAAAGAATATAAATAGTTTCGCGATCACCAAACTGTGTATAAAATCCATTGTACTGATTGTTGATTTCATTTTAGGTTATGAATCAGCACTAAACTTAAACCATAGAGATATTGTACATAGAGTAGACAAGTCATAGGCGCGCGCGTGTAAGTGGAAGCGTTCCGTCAATAGAAAGAGAACATCAATGAGGAGCATATTGATAGTGGCCGTGAAGAATCATCACAATCAATTTCAACAAGTTGTTGGTGAACCGATATATCGAGCTTTCGTATATTTACCTAGAAAAATTACACAACATTGTAATTATAAAAAAAAAAAATACAAAAAAAAAAAACACATCATTCTATATTTATAATTTAGACTTTTCAAATATCACAAATGTAATTCGTAAATTGTAAAAAACCACGCGAATTCACAGATTTTATAGACACCATTTGTTGTAACCTGTTATGTACGTACGTCACATACTTAGGTGCCGAATACACACACGTCTGACGTCACACATCCTACCAGGATAATCACAAACCACAAATGAACAGTGTTTGATAGGTTACAGTTAGTTGTAGGTATCTAGCCACTGTTGTTGCGTGATAGTAATTTTTTTATGTTTCTCTTACGCCAAACTCCTAGTGATAGTTTATAAATTAAAATAAATGCTACCCTTATATTATTAGTGAATTTTCAAAGAAGGAATTTTGAAAAAATTAGTTCAAATGTTCATCTAACCTAACTAATAGATAACGAAAATCACCATCACTAAAATTTCAACACTACGGTTAACGTAGTACAATGTCGAATAGATTAAACAGTTCATTTGATTTAACTTACACTTCATGATCCAACCACCTATGGTTCGAGAAAACAAAACTACCAACTCGCGGTATTCATAACCTAACAAACCCCACCCATGTCAAGAATATTTGCATTACAATTTATAAAAAAGAATTTTCCATATAATGAGTACAACAAATATCTCAAATAAAACTCGATACCGGATAATTTTCTAGTGTAATTCGAGTCAATTATTATCACGCTAGAACATGTGGCTAGACACTTCAAAATTTGATTAACAGATTAACCGTGGGGGATAATTAAACATTTGAGTTGTAATGAAATTACAAAATAGTAGAAATCATTTTCTATCGGATTGAACAACAACAAAAATTATTTCAAGGACGGACAAATAGAAGGGTGTAACATTGAACGAACGATATCTCAGACTTTGCTATGATTTCATATCAGGGGTGCTCATCATAACCCTATGAGAAACCTATGTTTGAATTGTCGTCTCAATCAGACGCATCAAGTGGATCATTGATCGTCAGATCGGATTGATCCGCTTCGGTTGTAATTGTAATCATCATTTTTTCATCGCCACTAGAACTGTCCGATGAAGCTGATTGTGTTGAAGTAGCTGCCTCCTACAATGAAATAAAAGAGAATATTTTTTAATTTATTTTTGTTCTCTATAAAGATGAAAATCGAAATAAACTCTGCAGACTTTTTATTGATTTGTGTGTTGATTTGTTTGTGTCTATACTTTTTAGTGGACAGTGTGAACGCTCCCATATTACAAAATACATTCTGATCAAACCACCATTTCAAATATGATCCAATAAAAAGTCTGTAGTGTGCGTAACGACCCTTAATCTATCTGAAATTTAAATATAAATTAATTTCTGGGTTACTACTATCGATATTATACAGGAAACTTTCAACTATATTCAAAAATAGGCAGAGGAAAATTGAGTCCATTTTCTTATTGAAAAATTTTAAAATAAAAAGACGGCGACTAATAAAGAAATAATGAAAAGAAAATAAAATAAAAAATAAAATCAAACCTGAGACATATTAATTTGTTTGATGGTAAAAATATTATCGCCGTTAGATTGACCCAAATTGACCCAATTTGCATTTTGAATCTCTTTTTTGTAATTTCCATCAGCTGTTGTTTTGATATCGTTCCCTTCGGAATCCTACATATTTAATATAAACGTTACTATACATAGTTAACAACAAAAAATTCCTCTTTTAGACTGATCGTTTGTCTGAACTGATTTATGAATTGGAAATAGGGGCAAGGAGTGTATAGGGTTTGTAAATTTCATTTATTCAATTTTATTGATACTAATTTTATCCACAAAAAGGAACAATTGAGTGTTTGTTTAATGCCAGAGCGTGAGTTTGGAAAATTTTTCTACAATATTACAGAGAACGCTTGAATGAAAGAGAAATAACTAGCTAAATTTCGCCATAGATGATGGATGGTTAACGATGATTAGGTGGTACTACAACCTAACTCTCTTATCTATGAGTCTGATGTTATATCGATAGATGTACTATGAATTTTCTCCCAATTTTCAATCTCTTATAGTTATTTTAATTTTCTAGCCTAAATAAACCAGAGCGCATTAAATAAAGGTCGCATACTAACCGTAATACGTTGTTTTGTATGTGTCTTGATATGTTTTGACAGATGATCACTGCGCATAAATTTTTTGAAACATTCTGAACATTGAAAACGTTTTTCACCGGTGTGCGTTCGTCGATGCCGTTGTAGCTCATCACTTCGGGTAAATCGTTTACCACAAAATAGCCAGGAGCATGCAAATGGACGCTCACCAGTGTGCCATCGTAAATGGGCTCGTAAATGTGATGTTTTGCCGTAGACTTTGTTACATCCCGTAATGTGACACACATGTTGTTTTTTACGATCTGTATGTCTGAAATCAAGATTATAATTATAAGTAACAAATTTTTTGAACCTTTAGCTATCTTTTACTGTAATTATATTTTTGATGTAGCTGATAGTTTTGTAGTCGCAACACCAAACTGTATCCCTGATCATCAGTTATTTTGAATTAACCCCCCCCCCCCCATAAACATAAATAAACACAACTAATGAATTACCTTTCTCCTTCCCTACAATTGGGACATGTACAAGCGACACGACGTACACGTGGCTTCACTGGTACAGCACCGTCCGCACCGCCTCCTACAGTACTAACAATACCGGATGTCACACTCTGTTGTGTTTGTTGTGCATCTTGTGTTGCTATTTGTGTAATTGGTACAGCTTGTTGTACAACAACACCTGGTGCTAGTTGTGACAATGTATTACCATTTATACTTTGTAATATCTGCCATTTACTTGGATCCGTTGGATCTTGTTGTACTTGTTGTCCAATGATTTGTGTGGCACCCGATGGCAACACTTGTAAGGTGGCTGTGGTTGGTGATTGATGTTGGGTCCCTTGTCCAACTTGTGACACTGTTTGTAATGAACTGGCTGGTATTACTTGGACGTTACCCACTCCGGGTATACTTTGTATTGGATATGATGATAATGCATTTAAATTTGGCACCTTAAAATGACCATTCATTTTAGTCCTAATTTGTATTTACAATTACTTAGAGAGTAGTAATTACTTACTTGTAAAATGTTGTTACCCTGACGAATGGTGACACCAGACGGTTGATTATTTAAATTTAATGCGGTTGCTGGTATCACTGTAATCTGTTGGCCACCAGGTAATGTCAGTGTTTGACCTTGAGTTGCGGCAGCTGCATTTACGTTTTGTATTAAGCTAACTGGTTGTGCTTGAGCAGATGCCCCACTTCCATCATTTGATGGCATTGTACTACATACAATATTTGGGGCCGAAACCGTCTAAAAATATTATTTTACAAATTTAGACTATATCGAGAATTCATTATTACTTATACTTCATTATGGACTAAGATCCGCCATTAAAAAAATCTACACTCATCTGTTAATTGAATGAAATAATGTTTACAAAGCAGATAACAATATTATAAATGTTTGAGTGCAATGTCTTCCACCGTAGTCCTGCTGGCTATTAACATTCATTAATTAATGTTAATAGCCAGTAGGACTACGGTGGCAGACATTGCACTCATACACATATAATATTGTTACCTGCCTTTTAAATATTATTTAAAAGATTTACTTTTATACAATTTTGGAAACTTACCTGTACAGTAACACTGGGAGTTGATACCGCGGATGTACAACTCCATGTACTCGATGTAGCCGCATTTGACGATTGACCATTTGCAGCGGCAGCCGTCGCTTGCGCAGCAGCTTGTTGTTGAGCTTGTATAGCAGCTTGTACTTGTTGCTGCGCTAGCAAATTTTGTTGTTGTTGCTGCTGTTGCTGCTGCTGCTGCTGTTGTAATTGTTGTTGCAGCTGTACTTGATTACTGAGCTGTTGCGCCAATGATGCCAATTGCACTTGTTGTATTTGCCCTGACGGTGTTATTATATTGGCAACAGTGGGTTGCGATTGCATTTGTTGGGCGCCAGCTAGCTGTTGTATGATTTGTACCGGATGTGCTTGATTTGCTTGTTGAGCTTGTATTATGTTTGGTCCCATGAATGCTTGCAAAGGAAAGTGAACAGTTTGATATACGGTTTGTCCAGCTCCATTTTGCTGTTGCGAAGAGATTGGAACTTGTACAGGAATACAGGCTTGTTGTTGTAACATTGCACGTACGGTTTGTCCTGGAATCAAATTGGAAAATGGCTGAATTGTTTTTTTATTAAAATTTTAATTTGATACGATAATGGATGAAAACATGATTAGGGTAACATTTAATTTTAGATATTTATTAGTGCAATGTCTTATCAATGTTGTCCTTGAGCGCAGTAAGCAAGGCCCCAAACAACAAGGAAAATTTCTAAATAGTAAAAAGTTGAGCCCAGCCAGTGCTTGGGTTCAAATTCTAGATTCAGACACCCGAAAATATACCAAATTACCTGATCTTTTTTTCCAAACTCTAAGGTGTACAGAGATATTTAGAATTTTAACTTTCAATCTTTAATTGTAAATATTAGTGTAACAGAAAAATGATAAGAAACATTAAAACTAAGTACCTACAACTTAACTCCTGATCAATTTTTCGATTTTTCAAATATTAAGGGAGATATGTCAAATTTTGTGTTTCCCCCTCCCTTTAAACCCCCCTTCCCTTCGACCGATTTTACCCATTAACGAACATGATCTTTTGAATATCAAAAGCGCCTCAAATACCAAATTTCATTATAAGATAGGATCGATTTTTACGAAATTTTAACATTGGCACAAAAACAATATCTGATGTCCTTTGGAGGAAATTTGCTAATAAAGTGAACTTAATGTCATCAACCACTTAAGAAAAATTCAGTTTCCGAGTGAACTACCTTTATACACCACAGCAATAAAAAAAAAATGTTTATACAGAGTGCAATCGTCAAGATTATTGGGATATCGAAAATGCAACAATATAAATAAGTTTAACAAAGATAAACAATTATAATTATAACAATTTTATTTTGACTATAGTTTCGGAAACACAGTTCTTTCATCAGACAATTATCATATGATAATTATATATTGGGTGTCCAAAAAGTTTGGACACGGCATAATAAATCGTTTAAGGTGGTTCTAACTCAAAATTTTCAAACGGTAACCTCTAGTAATTTTTCCCGAGGGATCGAATGCGCTTGTAGTGGTATCGCTTCTTCATTATTAAATTATTATTTTAATATTGTTTATCATTTTTATCTGTTGCATAACAACTATAACTTCCCTCTATTATCACGGTTGCTTTGAATGTTAACAACTTTGATAATTTACATATAAATATATATAATATGTAATCAGATTTCGGGTCCGATGTAACGAATCGTAAAAAATCCCTCCTCCCTGTAACGAACCATAACAAATAACACCAACCCCTCTTCACCCTTAGTCGATGTAATGTAGGTATGTATGTTTCTGTTAAACGTATGCATACACTATTGCATTTTCGATATTCCAATGGCTAGTCTTCAGGATAACACCATGTATATGTACACTCCCGTTCATAAAAATTGAAACATTATTGTCTTACTGTATGAAATATAATACATATATTTAATTATATGTTGTACGCTTAGAATATGACTTACTGGTTCAATTTTTATAAACGGGAGTGTATAAACCCTTACACACGTAACCTTTTTCGTGCAACTTGTATGGAATTTAATTTATTTCAAAAACCAAAAATTCTTTTAGAAATATGATTCAATTTTATGCACAAATTTGGAACGAAAAAAAAGGTAACGTGTATGAAAGCGTGAATTTAAAGCGTATATTAGTATGCAAATTGATAAGAACGTAACATAATAATGAAATGAGTGTGTGTTAGTGAATATTACCATCCGAATTCATTGCTGAATTACCGTTGGGTAGTTGAACAGTCTGTCCCATCAAATTAGGTGCCAGCATGGCTCCAGCTGGTGCACGGATTATTTGGCCAGAAGGTGTTTGGAATAGTTGATGTTGAGCTTGTGCCGGTATAAACAATGCTTCCTGTCCATCCACAGTTACTGTTTGCATCGCTGCTTGTTGTGGAATAACATTGTATGTTAAACCTGTTTGATTGCCGTCCCATTTGATTTGATTCGCTTGCTGTTGGAAATCAATTCAAATTATATATCAAACGTATTATTTATGTCAAATATTTTTCCAAAAAACGATGTTTTTCTCTATTAAAGTTTCATGAAACTTAAATTCTGTAAGTTGTATAAAAATTGAATCGTTTTATAGAAAATCCGAAATTAATAAATAAAAATTCGTTACGCATCGAGCTGCTTCAACTTAGCGAATTTCCTTAAAATACATAAATCACTTTCTAGCGATCACACTGTTAGTCTGATCAAATTGAAATGTTGTATCTGATTTTAGTATTTGCAAGGCGAATTTTTTAATAAATGACACGTCAAGGGGAAATGGAGGCATAAAGAAAGAAGAAAACACAAAATATCTCTTTTAATATTAGAAAAATCAAAAAATGTGTAAGAAATAAAGTTGTAGAAAATCATGTTTGCTACAATTCATCACCTTATCATTTTTGCTCAAACTCTAATATGTACAAAGATAGTGAGGAATTTAATTTTCAATCTTAAACCGTCAATATTTCTGTAAATATTAGCGTAACAGAAAAAATGATAAGAAACAAAATTACAGTAAAACTTAGTACCTACAACTTTATTTCTTATAAATTTTTCGATTTTTCGAATATTAAGGGAGATATGTCAAATTTTGTGTTTACCCCTCCCTCTAAACCCCCCTTTCCCCTTGTCCGATTTTACCCATTAACAAACTTGACCTTTTGAATACCAAAAGCGCCTCAAATACCAAATTTCATTCCGATAAAATGAAAACTGTGACCGCTAGAGTGATTACAGACATATATATATATATATATATATATATATATATATATATATATATATATATATATATATATATATATATATATATATGTATATATATATATATATATATATATGTCCATAGATATATATATATAAATTTTACAGATGGTGATTTTTGACATCTACTAGGAAGGATCGATGGACATTTGAAGAAATTTTTCCGAAATTTTGACTTCGGTACGGGACCAATAGCTCTATTTCCTTTCAGGAAATTCGCTAAAAAGAAGTGAAAATAAGTAGAAACTGGTCACGTAACCGAACACGTCAATTATCACGATCAATGAATAATA
Source organism: Nineta flava (assembly GCA_963920215.1). Taxonomy (NCBI): domain Eukaryota; kingdom Metazoa; phylum Arthropoda; class Insecta; order Neuroptera; family Chrysopidae; genus Nineta; species Nineta flava. Next base: position 100,463,787 of record OY986043.1, read on the forward strand.
ATTGAAAACGTGTCACTTGCATGGGAAAAGACATCGATTGTAAAAACAAGATTTGAGAATAGTTTTCTAACTTGTAAAAATTGATGCGGTTGTAAGGAAACAACTTGTGGCTGACCACCGGCTGTAGTTGTCACAAATGTTTTCAAATTACCACCCGCACAACTGACAACCGATTGTTGAGCAGCTGCTGCTGCAGCATTGTTGACATCCGATGAACCAGAGACCATTGCCATGATTTGATGTTGTGGTAAAAAACTTTGTAATTGTTGCAAAGTTATAACCTAAAAAGATGAAACAAAAATAAAAACATTTAATAGATTAAGAGGGAAGGGAAATCCACATGAAAACATGGAAAATCTACTGTTACGAAAATACTCGTCAAACATTTATTTAATTTGACTGTAGTTATGGAAGTCAGTCATATGGAAGATTATAGTAAATCCGGGAGTTAGAGCTGCTAGAGTTGTAAGCTTTAACATTTGTAGCAGTAAATTTAAATACACAAAGAAAGGGGATGGCATGGGATGAATACGACCGAAAACACAGATTCAAATACTTGAGAAACCAAAGTTTTTCAAGGACTGTAAAAGTAGATTTTCCTTTTAGTATAGAGATTAAGACTAGAGTTCTGAAAACGACTTTCAACATTTTCAGAACACCAGAGTTTAAAATTAATTACTTGAGGTTGACTTGTCACACAAAATTGTTGCTCATTTGGCGTTGCATTATTACGTTGCACATTATTTGGTGTTGTTGCACCTTGTTGTTGCTGTTGTTGGATTTGTTGTTGTTGAACTTGTTGCTGCTGTTGTTGTTGTTGTGCTTGAGCTTGAGCTTGAGCAACAGCAACTGCAGCTTGTTGTTGTTGCTGTTGCTGCTGCTGCTGCTGTTGAACCGCCAGGATTGTGGCAGCTAGTTGTTGTTGGTCGGTAGCATTTATTAAACGTAACTGAGTTGTTTGGTCACCACCGTTTGTGGTTATCTGAATTTGTTGTGGTTGTTGTTGCCATTGTTGTTGTTGTTGTTGCTGTTGTTGTTGTTGTTGTTGCTCAGCTGTACCACCAATTTTACCACAAGTTGCTGCTAATAATGCTAATGGTGATGGACTGGGTTTGATTTCTTGCTGTTGCTGGAATAAAAATATCGGGTAAACAATCGAATAATGAAGCGAGTTAGATAACAATACGGGTTATGTCTGTATTTGCTCATACAAGGATAGGTTCCAGGATGCTAGCACTCCATCCATGGAATTTCGAAAAACTTGCTGACCAAATAATGGCTACCTGACCATTTATGACCAATTAGATGCTATAATTGGTTTTTAGAAATTCCATGGATGGGATTGCCAAAACAAGTTTCAACTTTTGTTGAAACTTGTTTATGTTATATCTGACACCATTCAAGGTGTTAGTAACGTGTGTATCTATTTGGACCTTTCTAAATTCTTCAAGCGTTTTTTTGTGGAATTCCATTGTAAAATTAATTAATGATTTTGAAAATAATTTCAACACATTTATAAATTGCTATTCCACTTTATTTTTAACCCCCAGCGCAAAAAAGGGGTATTATAAGTTTGAAGCCTATGTGTGTCTGTCTGTGGGATCGTAGCTCTCAAACGCGTGGACTGATTTGAAGGTAGTTTTTTTTATTAAATAACTGGTTTCCTTGCGGTGGTTCTTTGCTGTGTTTGATTCACTTCAGTCGCTTGAAGATTATCAACTCTTTTCCAAGATAGCATATAGGAAAAGTTATGTTCCATATAAATTTGGTGGAGGTAACGAGAAGTTCATATTTTGTATCATATTATTGCTTTGGGGGTTTTTGAAATTTTTTATTTTACTTATTACTTTAATTGACATATTTCGATCATGCTCATATGACGTCACACGCTAGGAGGGAGAGTTGCGAAAATCTGATTAGTTGTGACATGGGTGGTAGGGATTTCCATAATTGTGACGTCACACTTCAAATTTTCTATAGGTGTGACGTATTATTTGGATGACCTTTAATCTCCCCGTATTAATAAAGTTCAAAACAAACAAAACAAGTTTAAACATGAGCGCCACATTTGTGGCCTATAGTACTAATAAGATTGAATCCTTATTTGATTGGAGGTTATATTGACATACTAATAGCTTCAAAACAATACCGTTCAAAATCGGGATTATTTATCCAAAAACACAAAAATCCGAGGATTTTTTCTAACCTAATAGGGCCAAGGGCTCACGATACGACTGTATTGAGACAAAGATTGCAAACCAGTAATAAAATAAATTTGAATTTCATGATTTATTTGAAATATAGATTCACGTTACTAAGCGCACATTGGCTGCACATTTACATACGATGTGCAAGACTTGTGTTGACAGTGATTATTCATTATTTTTAGTGTCGCCGTTTCAAACAAGTGAAAATAACAACAAACAAACTTAATTTCTTATTCTTATTCATTGGTATTAAGCTCATTATCAATACTAATTAGCATGTTTCCCCATATCAGACCGTCCGTACATCCGGGAACACGATAACTCAAAAATAAAAAGAGTTAACGAGCTGAATTTTTTATGTGCTAGTTTTAGATATAATAACGCGACACGGATGCATGTAACAAAAATATAATTATTGCATTATGTTTCTCCTTTTATACTGTACAACTTTTGTTTGAAACATTTTTTTTTTTAAATGAATATTTTTAGAAAATATTTAGGTGATAACTTTTCAAATGAACACACAGTATACACAGGGGTAATTAAGCAATTAGCTCAGTTAGTTGTTATTTTCAAATTAATTTTATAATCGATCAGAAATTTTTATTGATTTTTTTACCAAAATAAATTCTTAAGAAAAATTTGGTTGACGAGTGCGAACCACCTTAATATCTGCAATTGACATTACAATTCATAAAAAGACAACTGTGAATACTTCATGTAACATTTAGAAATATAAACAAACATCTATTGTTTGATTTGATCCACGTTTAAAAAACGTTTTCAAGATTCTAATAGACGTAACACCAACGTTTTCTTGACTACTAATGAGAACGTGATGTGATGATCATCATCACAGTCTTAAAATAATATTGAAATGATAACAAGAGGGTTTTGAAATCAATTTAAAGGAATATTAATGTATATATTGGGCTTTGCCCAGCAGCTGGCTACACCCACAACCTACGAACAATATAACCCGCCCCGGGTGGACTTAAGACTTCACTACCACCTAAACACGATGACACACATAAAATAAGGAGCGCGCTATACATTCACATCTAGTCATCTTTGTTGACGCAATCACGTAAAAACATTTTCACTAAAAATTATCAACATATTCAAATACCTGTACCGTAGATATATTCTCAGTTTCTTCGAACTCAGTCTTAATTCGAGATGTATTCGACATAGTATGAAATTCTGAACAAAAAAAACTACACTAAATAAAAACACAAACAAATGATTCACTATGAACAATTCAACATTTTGATTAGAGAACGTAACCTACAAAAAATTACACATAAACTGTCAAGAGTTTATTAAATGGTATTTTTTAGAAAAAATAATTTCTACCCGAGAATTTTCACATAGTTTCTTGTATTTAGAGAAAATTTCTGGAAATTTTCTATCACACACAAACACTTTTCCTACTAATTAACAAAAGGTACTATCAATAGGGCAGTGCGTCAACGAAAACCACGCCAAATTCAAAGGCTGTACCTTAATAAATGTAATTCTGGTACTATGCATGTTTGTTTGTGATAGCACCATTAACAATATTTAATAAAAGATGGATATATAAATGTACTAATGTTTAACAAGAGATGGATATATTGAATTGTGGATAAGACACTCCGTGTGGAATATAAAACAGTAAGAGATAGGGCGTGCAGACGGCTCTGTATACATGGTTCGGCCTCGTTCTTTTCAGTCATTGGTGAACGAGGGCTTGGCCTGGGCCCCTTGCAGCTGCTTTTCTACCCAAATTATAGAATCATTGGTGTCTCATCAAATATTTATTCTAAAAGAAATAATTTTTTTTAAGAAAAGTTTTTATTTTTTAAAATGTATTAAAAAGTAAAAAATATGTTTTTTTTTGTATCAGAAAATAATACTGTCCGTTATATAGATATTTTTTATACATGTGGAAGCTAACAGCTTTGGAGCGGTCAATTGAGCAAAAATACTGATGTTAAGGATGCAAAAGTGCAACAGTATTATTCCTGATAAGAAAACAATTATTATCTACTCCTTATACCTGACATATATTATAATATATATCAGGGTATATTAAGTTTAGTTCCGACTTATGTCAATTTGTTGTCATTTAAAGTTAATTTTAAATAATTTTACATTTTTTAGTTCATATTGCAATAAAAGCATGTTTCTTTAGATTTTTTAAATCTCTAAATTTTATTTTACTGTATATAACTATATGTCGGAATCGTACATTTGTCAAAGGAATAAATGTGTTTTTTTATTTATGGATACGTCTGTTCGAACATTTCTCTACATCTATATGTTTACAGTTTTACACTTACATTTATAAGTACAAAGAAACTATTTTTTAAGAAAAGGTTTATTTTATTACAGTATGTCCGACATAGGGGATCCTCCAGACATAGAGAACCGGAAATTAGATATTATCAATACTTATATATTCTTAGAATAAAATAAATTGTCTAAAAATGCAATAAAGAATAATTGCTTTAAGATTTATCAATTAACACAGTAAGTAAGGGTTCAGCTGAAGGGGCACATGCGGCTCTCTACTTAGACGCAAATTGTACGGTACGGATGTTAATAAACCTATTTTTGTGATATACCAGAGATGGTACATAAATATAATGTAGTAATAGAATGACCCCTTTCCAATATTTTTACAAACATCAAGGAAGGGGGGTGAGTTTCAAAAAGGAAGCAGGATAGTGAGTTCTGAGAGGACAGCACCCGAGTACAGACCGTATCGTGCAGTTGCGTAATAGTATCAACTGAACTCTGCTGAAAGTTACATGAAAATAGCATCACATGGAAATAGTGTTTGGATTGTTGGTAGCCCTTTTGGACTAGTATAATTAATTATGTTTATTGATGAGATAACCGTGGTATGGCATTTGTTAGTATTATTCGTGTTGTATCTGTATTGTTAACTGGAGCCAACTTACTGTGTCGTAGGATTGAACCAACTATTTGTAATTACTGATTGTGATAGTGCGGGACACCGGGTATTATTGTAGACTAGTGCGTGTTTGTGAAAATGCAGTTTTCAGTGTGCTATTGGAAATTGGTAAGTGTTTGTATTTTATAAAAACAACAATGCCTGACAACATATATACTGGTTCAAACGACCATGCTCCCAACTATGCAATTCCGACATATAGATAGATATACTGGATATAATTATTGAAGTGACGCCAATGAACATAACCAGTACAAATATGGGCTGGGACCTCTTTACCCTTCGTATGACCGACAACCCTTCAAGTGTGTGTGTTTCCATGCATATAACAACATCTGTATATTGTATTTACTTGTAAGTATAGTACTATAGTTACTATAGTAGTGTATGGCACATACTATGAAGCTATCTATTCTATTCTGCATATGACATGATAGATCAAATACATCTCACAAAACAAATGAATTAACATCAAATACGTCACAATCACCATTATCCATCATGTTATTTATTATAATTTTCTAATTACATAACAGAAAATGATTACCTACATAAGAATCGAGAATGTATTTATGTGATTGGAAAATTATAAAACAAGTGGTAGGTAGCGAGTATGAATTTTCATATGTGGTTATGATCCACGAACACCGATTTCAATTGCGTGAAGGCGGGTCACTACCGCGCCTTATTTACCGCCCCTCAAGGCAGCAACCTAACACTATATACACATTACAGCACATTAGTGCTTTGTTTCAAATCAATTATTTATGATTATTTATCTACATATGTTATGTGAATCAAATCAAGGGGTACCTATACCTACCTATACTTGTCTTGGAAACCAAATATTTGTCCGCCAATGTTCAATTATAGAAATCGAATTATTATAATCCAATCAAATTGGGTTAAATAAAGGATCAATCGTAAAAAAATCATTCTGACTCGTGGCCATCAAACACTTTCCGCGGAAAATTGACCTGTTATATATAACTTCATTAACCCAATCAAATTAGGTCAGATCGCGGACGTATAAAAGCGGAGACCTAGGTTGTGCGGATCCTCGGACCCCTCTTAGTCAACACAAAAACGTTAATAATCGTCTAATTCTAATATCCACCTATTATTTTCCCGCAGCTTTAGTGCGTGTTATAGGGATGGTATGTTTATGTAATTATCAATTGATTGATTTTATTGACGTTTAGAGCTCTGCTTTTTTTAGGGCGTGAAAACTGTTGGACAAAAACTGTTTAACTTTGTGCATTGTTGGCCCCCCGCCCACATGTGAAAGATATGTATACGCCTGTGGGTCAAATAAAGGGTCAATCTCGGAATGAAAGTAGGTAAGCTGAATTTTGGCATAGTCTTTTGTTTTGGCAATCAAAAGACTGACAAAGAAGTCTCATATAAAAGTACCTCGTGTTCGTGATGTCTAGATGTTAAAGATCCAAAGTTCACAAAAATTGCTTTTTTGCAAATATGCCGTTTCCTATGCGTCATATGTCTTTAGAAGTTATTATAAAACTTGTAGATCATAAAATTCTCTACAAATTTGATCTCGTACATTTTTTTGTATTATCAACCGATCTCTCCCGAGCTACGATTAGTTCCAATACGATAACTCAAAAACCGAAAGGGATTATGAGCTGAAATTTCTTAAGCATATTCTTTCTAGACCTAAAAAATGACTTTAAGTGCATGAATTTATTAAAATCGGTCCACGCGTCCGTAGAAACTTTCAGACACAAAAAAAATTTCCTTCTTTTTCGTATAATCAATTGTTTTGCCACAATTTCAACTCAAAGATTTGCAATTACGTATGTAGATTGCAGAAGTATGTGTATGAATACACATACATACATACCTATATAGTATTTATTGTTTTTATACATGTATTCGAATAGAGAAGTAAAATACACAGTACATGCACTGATAAAGAACTCAGTATATACAGGATATTTAAATCATTAACTCAGTCAGTCTAGTAAGGAGATAACGATTATTTGTTGGATTACATTACCCTTTTTCAACACAGACTCAATCTTTCACCCCATATCTTGAATTACCTTTTTTCAAAATCTTTTCAGCCGGTTAGGAAATAAAATATTTATTTGTAAAATAGCATTTGCTACAAGAATTGTCGATTGGCGTCATGTGTTCAATAAAAATGTACTTGATTGGATTAATTAATGTATGATAAATGTATGCAGTTCCAAAGATTAAAGCATTTAGTGGTATTTCAGAGATTTTAATATTAAATCGATAAAATTAAAAATTATCCCACAAATTTTAAAACTTTGTCGATAAAGAAGAAATCGTACTATTCTATTCGTGTAAAAAACCACTGGCCTTATATTTTATTAAAATATTGTGAATAAGTTTTTAAGAATTTAATTTTACTATTTTATTAATTTTTACAAAATTAATTTTATTTATTATTTGAAAAGATTCCACTCACACAATATTATATTTCAATTTGGCGCCAAATTTTAAACGAACAAATACACATGAGCATATTTTTGTAATTTGCTTGTTTCGGTTAATTTTTTTTAATTGCAGGAATTTGAAGAAAACAATGTATATTTAATTAAAGTATTTTTTCGTGAATTATATATTATTATAAGGTACCCGTAAAAAACTATCCCCAGGTCATATTAGATTTTTGACACATAGGAAACACAAACAGATATAACCTATTAATCTTAAGAATTTAGGAAAAAATTGACGAAAAAATGAAATTAGTTATACAAAGAGTTACAGAGGCTAGTGTTTCAGGTACATATTAAATTTTAATTCATTAATTAAGTTTTTCTATCTGTTAGTTTTGTTACAGTCGATAGTCAATTAATTAGTAAAATTGGTAAAGGATTATGCGTTTTGGTGGGAATTTCAAAATATGATACTCATGAAGATATGAAATATTTGTATGTAGCAATGATTTTTAAGGTTCGTACAAAGTATAACTGTTATGATCAATTACAGAGTACGGAAATTATTAAATACCAGACTATTTGATAACGAGAAGAAATGGAATGCGAGTGTCAAGGATAAACAGTACGAAATACTTTGTATCAGTCAATTCACGTTATGTTATCAATTCAAATCGAATAAATTAACGTTTCATAGAGCTATGGAAACTGATAAATCTAAAGAAATGTATGGAAATTTTTTAACAGAATTGAAAAGTCAATATGATTCCAGTAAAATTTTTGGTGAGATTTTTTGAAACAAATATATGCAACTGATTTGACAACTAAGTAAATAAATTGCCTCATTTCAGTATTTATTAAGTTTTGTATTTTTCGAACGTTAATACCATGAAGAATAGATATATTAGGAGAGCGAACGTAATGTTAAAAAAACGGTCAAGAATTGGTGTAACTATCTTTTATCAGTAGGGGTCACTGGTGTCAGTGCCGTACGGAATTTAAATGTTTAAATGTAGGCGCCAAGAAATCACTTTCATTCAATTAATAAGAAGTCTTAGTTTTATAGATAATAAAAAATTGTTTTCGATTATCAAGTAATAATTAAATAAATATTAATAATAGAGAATTCTTAATAATTGCAATAAATTAAAAGATGAAGAATCATAGTGATAATTTTGCAATAATAATATACAATATATGTTTACAATAACTGACATATATTAGATAAAGAAAGAAGATGATGAAACCGGTAATTACAGACCATATTCCTTTCGTAAATGCAGACACGCATTCCTAACCTTAAACAACCTTTCACTCATAGATATATAGCAGTATATCTATGCTTCCCCTGTACAACATCGTCCCATTTTTTCACATTTATAAAATTAAACAATTTTTATACTTACAATTTTTATTTGTAAGATGTGATAACCGTTGATTTTAATATGTAATAATAATAATAATTCCGTACGGGCAGATTCGCACTGCCGCTAGTGACGAAAATAATAACTATGATCTCTACACGTTTTTGAGGACACAAAAACAGACGAATTGCCTATGTCGTTCAATCTCCTAATATATCTATTCTTCATGGTTAATACTAAACTTCTTAAAAATTTTGCAACGAAAATTTGTTACCCATTTATTATAAATTCAAGAATTTATGTATAATGTTGCGTAAAAACGTATGCCATGAAATCTCCTTAATAAACGATCCCGAATTGTAGAATTAAAGTATCTTGAAATGATTGATTGTAGGAAAACAGTTCACAAATTTTTCTAAAAAGAATTTAATATTTCGAAAAGTTGTTGGTTATAAAGATGCTTTTTCTAATAAACCGAATTTTAACGTTATATAGATGATCGAAATAAAAATATTGAAAAGAATAATCATTTTACAGATGGCGTTTTTGGAGCATACATGGATGTTTGTATAAAAAATGATGGACCAGTGACAATCACAATTGATTCACCTAGTGAATCAAAGAAACCAGATGAAAACGTTAATCAATCATAGATTTCTTTTATATTTTAAATAAAATTATTATTTGATTGAATGGATATTATTATTTATTGATACTTTCCTGTTCGAAAATTGTCAGATTTTTGTTCTGATCTTGGATTAAGAGCTACGATTAAACCGATAACTTACCTGCTGTAATACTTCTAATACAGAAAGTTATAATAAGTGAATTTTATTGGTTAAGGATATTCGATAGCTAACAAAACGATAAAACTCTGTAATTCACTTTAAGTAATTCACTTTTTTGTTGTTGAATTATCGCGTTGACGGCCAAAGAGACGGATATGCAGAAATAGAAGAGTAATTAGAACAATTTATGAACATCTACAGCAAAATTTATTTTTCTACTAACCATATAAGTATTTATAGTCAGGGCTAAACTTATTATACCCCATTGTTTACCGAGCTGTGTGTTCATGTTTCTGCCAAAGATCAACGGACGAAATTGGGTTGGATAAAGAAATTAAAAACAGAATAATATAAAAAGTGATTTTGTATTTAAGATTTGTAAAGTGCGCCTAGAATATGTTTGAATGAATGTACAAAATGTTTTTCTATATCATTTAAGTAAAATTGCCGAATAATTAATACAGACTACAAAATAAGTACATCTTTTTTTTTAATATAAAAAAAACAACAAATATTTGAATCAAATATTGCACATTTTTAACGATTCCCAACATAATTAATAAATTTTCGTATATTTACATTCAAAAAACGTAAATTAAAAAAAGTTTTCAATCTAAAATATAAATCTAATAAAATATAAAATGTATATAATAAAAAATTCGTTACGCATCGAGCTGCTTCAACTTAGCGAATTTCCTTAAAATAAATAAATCAATTTCTAGCGGTCACACACTGTTAGTCTGATCAAAATGAAATGTCGTTTATGATTTTAGTATTTGCAAGGCCAATTTTATTAATAAATGTCATACGTGAAGGGGAAATGGGGGGCATAAAGAAAGAAGAAACACACAAAATACAAAATATCTCTTTTAATATTAGAAAAATCAAAAAATGTATAAGAAATAAAGTTGTAGAAAATCATGTTTGCTACAATTCATCACCTTATCATTTTTGCTCAAACTCTAATGTGTACAGAGATAGTGAGGAATTTAGTTTTCAATCTTAAACCGTCAATATTTCTGTAAATATTAGTGTAACAGAAAAAATTATAAGATACAAAACTACAGTAAAATTTAATACCTAAAACTTTATTTCTTATAAATTTTTCGATTTTTCGAATATTAAGGGAGATATGTCAAATTTTGTGTTTCCCCCTCCCTTTAAACCCCCCTTTCCCCTCGTCCGATTTCACCCATTAACGAACTTGACCTTTTGAATACCAAAAGCGCCTCAAATACCAAATTTCATTCCGATAAAATGAAAACTGTGACCGCTAGAGTGATTACAGACACATATATATATATATATGTATATATATATATATGTCCATAGATATATATATATATAAATTTTACAGATGGTGATTTTCGACATCTACTAGGTAGGATCGATGGACATTTGAAGAAATTTTTGCGAAATTTTGACTTCGGTACGCGACCAATAGCTCTATTTCCTTTCAGGAAATTCGCTAAAAGTATAAAAAGCCACTGCAAAGTTAAATGGAAGAGTTAATAGTGAAGTCATATTCCCGATCTCTTCGTTTCCGGACGAAGAAATCGTGCACAACTCTTGAATATAAACATTTAATTGTATTATTTACCTATTTTATTCCCATTTAATTAAGCAGCTTAAAGCTCTATTAGGGTTTTGGAAACAGTACCATTAAATAGCGGACGTATTATAAAGTAGCCAAGATCTTTTCCCCTTTTTTTTTTTGATGTGAAAACGTGTTACACTGCTGATCGGTCGAACATTCTTTTGTGGCGAAATACTGGCGAAGATTTACGAAAATACTGTCAATCGCTAATAATATGTGCTTGTATTAGCTGTATTTGTTATGCCTGTGACATCATCGTACACTAGTGTAGGCGCATGCGCGTGAATAGTTACGAATTATTGTTGTGTACAGTTTTATAATTGGTGTAGCGTGGAAAGGCACGCTTTTACAATGGTTATTTGATAGTACCGCTTCCAAAGAAATTCATTTATTAAGTAGAATTCATGAAGCATGGCTTGAATTTAAAAATAAATTTTGCTAATACTAAACATACGACCATTTTTATCGAAATCACAAAGCAAAGAATAAAAAACAAATTTTTGAATATGATTGGGCAAAAAATTTACATAAGTATTGCTTCATCATCATCAGGTGATTTGATCAAAACCGGCGAATTAAACACTTGACCCTCAACAATGGATGACAGATTTTCACCAGCATACGATAACAATGGTGATATTTCACACACATCACCATTTTGTACAAGACCACCAGCCGCAATAATATACCGTTTATGTAATCGGAATAAATCAGTCCGGGCTGTACTTGGACAATCTTTGCCAGCACTATCAGCATTTTTTAATGCACTGAATTCATCTTCACGTGGTACCTCCCATGTTAAAAATTTATCCGTAAATTGAAAAACATCAAATATGAATTTCTCAATTTTAATACCATTCGGTTGTGCCGCCGGTGTCTGACGCACACCGTTCTCATCGACAAACGGTATCTTCTTTTTGGCAACATGCAATTTCATATGATCTTCGTGGTGATCAGCAACAGCCTCTAAAAATTCTCGTGAAAAATAATGATTACAAATATTTCCAGCTTTAAATACTAACGATCCATCGGATGCTTTTAATTCAGCCGTTTTTCGGGTGATTTCACTGTATTCGACAACTTGAAAACTGCCATCAACTTTACACACAACCCCGACAGCTTCAGTTGGTGACGTTTTTTGGACAACTTTAGCAGCACAATGGGCATCTTTACTCACACAATATCCAATGAAGATGGGATCGGCCACTTTTATTAAAATATTATCGACACTATGCGCATGCAAATGTCTAACTCCACGCTTTTTCATATCAGTTAAAATCCCACTGTTGCTCAAAGCTCTATAAATTCCACCATTACCATCCGGTGCTAGTGCTACGTGAAACTTACTATCTAATATAATTTTACCATCAAAATCAAAGCATGGTAACAGTCCTTGTTGAAACATGACCACATCATTTTTATCAAGTCCAAAATATTTATGTTTTTCAAAAAACGCCTTAGTTTGGTCCATTGTGTGTTCGCTAGTCATAATATACCAAGTAATTTTACCTTTACGACCAGTTTTGTCTTCAGCAATTTGTTGTAACTTCTTGATTCGCTCACCTTGAACTTGGAACAAAGATTTCTTCGATGGTAGACCAATATCATACATTCCTTTTGGATGGGTTACACCAAGACGTGTGCCTTGACCGCCAGCCATTAGTAGTACACCAACATGTCCATGTGCAATCTCTTCCAGACCTTGGTGATTATACACTTCAAGTTGTGCATTCGAAGTGCTTGTATACGATTCATATTGAGCACTGGGGACCGGTTCCATCCGATCATCCAATTTTTTCACTTCATCTTCAATCGAATCATTGGCTTTTTTAAAGAATCTTGTGACCTCACATAAATTCAAATTATTTATATCTTCAGTTAATTTTTGTTGTTCGTCCGATGAAAGCTCATTCCAAAATTGTAATAAGTGTGTTTGGTTAAACTCTTCCAAAGTTTTCAATAATTGATTATAAGTTTCCATTTCCTGGAATGTCTGAACAGAACTTAACACGTACAACACATATGTTATGCTAATAATGAAATAAATAAAATACAAATCTTTGATTCACAACTGTTTACTAAAATTTCAACACGTAACAAACTTTTTATGGGGGGAGAAAATAGTAATAGACTATGCAGCAAGAAGTGAAGGGCGTAAAACCACCTTTCACTCAGTTCAAAAAACCTTGTTATTGCCAAATAACTTAAAGAATTGTATAATTATATTTTTTCCGTAAATAATTTTTACTATAACCTTATAGTTTTTATTCACACATATTTATTTATCTGTGATCAAATTTCCTTTTTTTTCTTTTGACCGATAATGCGTCAATATCAGTCAAGAATTGTATACACATTGATATCATTATTATTTTTTATCTTAAAACACTTTATTACAAAAGATACAACTTCGCCTACCTTATGCAAATTGTCTACACTTACTAAATATTTATACTAAGTGCATGGAAAAACAATTAACCTTGCAACGGATCAAAACACCGGAAATTTCATAACATTCTTAAGTAATGGACAAATGTTGCTCAAAATATTTGAATTTTGTAGTTAAGGAATTGAAAAATATATTGAAAAACAACATATTTTTAGCCACTAATTTTAGTGGAAAAGCAAAATCCATTTATGACAAGTATTTAAATGTAAACACTCCACAAATCATAGACTATTAATTATTAATATAGACTTATAGAGAGTTGAACTAATAGAGGGAATATGCATGCAAATTTTTTTTCACATTTATTTTCAGAATATGAAAATACTGTTAATACTGTAATAATATTTAAAAACGAAATTAAAATCCGACAAATATCAAGGAAGCTATAAGCAGCTTTTAAAGATTATTATCTGTCTCTTTCTTGCAAAAATACTAAAAACGGAGTTTTACATGTATTTTAAATGGTGAAAGTGTAATGTGACGTCACATAACATATCAAGAGAGCTATCACCCTCTTTGTGTCTAATCGCGGGAATTTCAATCATTCATATCTCGCTTATTTTTAAAGTTATTTAAAAAGTAATTTTACCTTGATATTTGTCAAGTAAACATGTTGCTTCAATTCAAGTGAACAAAAATTTTCATGCATATTCCCTATTACATGTTTGATGCTTTCATTTTTTGTTTGTCAAAAAGTTTTTTTGATCATAATTTACAATAAGGGAAATAAAATTCAATAAGGAAATTTTGAACAGTTATTTCAAGGTTTTGATATCCATATAACTGTTAATAACTTTTAATGAGTTTTAATATGTAAATAATTTATTTATCAAGGTCAAACTGTGATTTTATCAATACAAGCTATTTTGAGTAAGGACAAGTTTTTATCATCGAAACTATTAAAATTATCAATGGATGATTATTCTATAGTTTAACTGTACTATTAGTTACTCGCAAACAAATTTAAATTGATTTGAACTTTCAAGTGGCCCCTAGGCGATCAATATTATTGTCAATAATATTGATTCATGCTTCAATGTATTTTTATAAATCCGTTAATGACCACCCATTAATTCATTCTAACAATACCTTTGTGGACTTAAGTTTTCATTGTTACAGTGTCTGACTTACCACCGACGAATATATTGTCAATATCGTTCCTAAACGAATACTATGCCATTCGATCGAAACCGTATTATGAGCGACCTAAAATTACGGACACGGTTAACATGACTTTGTTATTAATGCTTTAGTAGTCATAATTATTCAAATATTTTCAACACCTTGTTTAATATTTACTTTAATTGAATTTAAAAATACTTAAAATTTTAAAATGTACATAAATACAAATTGGGACTCTAAAGATTAATTTATTCTGTACTTGAAAAACAAATAAAAGTTTTAAGCATATGCTTAATAGTATCATAAAGATAAGAACGAATTGTGAACGATCACACCAAAACAAACATAGATTGTAAAAATTTACTAAACTTAAATTGCGTTTCTATTAAAATAGTATTACAGTCGAACCTGAATAAGTGTCACGTCATTTTTACCCAAGAAAACTCTCCCTCTCTTTGAAATGTCAATTTTTGTATATTTTAAATTTATATTTCCAAAAAATTTTTAAAGTAGGTATTTATTTCTATAGAAATTTCTGGGCCGGCTATAACTTTGGAACAGTCATAAAAAAGAGCTATAACTTTGAAACGATTTGGAATTTTGAACTTCTGATAGTTTTTCTGGAGTCGCAAGAGAAATTTACCAAGAATTTTCTCTTATCATTATTTCGACATTTTCTCTTTTATATGTAAAAAAAAGATAATAATACTTCACACTAAATTTAGTTGTTTTTTTTGGCACCAGACGTCGTGATCAGAATGGTCAGTTATCAATATATATATTGGGTTTATTCCGTAATGGTAACATCAATAAATTGTAAGTTGGCATCACTTAAAAAGGAGGGGTAGGGATGGATGGATCTGTGTTCCACCATCATAAACATCATCAATCATAAATCTTCTGCTGTCAGAATCATGCAATGACTGAGAAACAAAAAATTAAATAAAATTGAATAAAAACAAAAAATTATATTTTATTTTGTTTAACAACAGACTCGTCCTTGCGCACTACCGTGCTCTAGATAAGATGAACTAAGTATAATTTATAAATAAATAATAAAAATGATTCCTCTATCATTACAATAGCATACGTCATACGACTTTTGATGATGTTTATGATGGTGGAACACAGAACCATCCATTTCTACCTCTCCTTTTTAAGTAATGCCAACTTAAAACTTATTGATGTTATCATTACGGAATTCACTCATTATTTCAACCGCAAACGGCTCACAAAGGCCAACAATTGGACTGTTCCATAAACGAAGATTTACTAGAGTTAATATAATAAATCCGATATCAAGTTGATAAGATTTAAAAAAATTATTTAAACATAGGAAGAGGTCCAAAGAGTAATTTCCTTTAATTTGTTATTCTATTGACTGTAATCATAGTATTAAACATCTCAGATGATATTTTTAATTAATACTGTGATACAAAAAGTATTCTAATAGTTCATTTAAATCGAATGGAACTGTGGAAGTTTCCACGTGGATGGCAATATAAAATAAATCAATCAATTCTAATTCATAACGATTGGGTGACAAGTGAAGAAGTTTGTTTCAATCCAAAAGACACCGTGGCCCATCATTTCGACACTACCGTCTAGCGTCAACATGAATGTATACTTTAAAGGAGTATATACCGGAGGTCGTCAAATTTATAGAGCTGCCTAGGGCGGCGAATTATCTTAATCCGCTTCTGCCTATATGAGTTGGGTCGTTCTTTACAGGATCTTGTATTTATAGGAACAAATTGATTGACTTTAATTCTGGATGGTAGTAAATCAAAAACAATTTAATAAAATATTCAAAAAATATATTTTATATTTATATATATATATATATATATATAATTTATATATTACAAAATAAATTTTTGTGAACTTGTGAATTGAAATGAATGGTACAATGGTAATTGTAATTAATTAATTAATTTAATTAATTAATTTAATTTTTTTGTAATTGTAATTGTACATTGAACATCTTACACTACAAAACTTTTAACAAAAACCAATATTTTGTAGTTGTAAGATTGTTTTTTTTTGATTGTGAGATATTTAAACAATTTAAATAACAATTAAAAAAAAAATTATTTACAAATTGATGCCTAGATAGTTTATTCGAAAATCTAAACTTACACCACAAAATTCAAAATAAAATAGATATAAAACCATAATATTTATTTTTAACTAGTCAAAATAACAACTCAGATGTTTGAGCTGAAATTGTGGCAAAACTATTCAGTTTATGAACAAAAAATCACCTCCTAAGGTGGTGAAATAAGCGAGTATTTTTTTCTAAATTTAGACAGTTCAAAACGTCAAGTTTTTTATATTATAAATTTCTGGGCAAATAATTCATTTCCAAAATTTTGTTCATGCAGGCACATCTATAGAAACTATAAATCGTTACATTATATGAAATCTATTCATATAAAAAATTGTGTCTAAACTTTATCTCTACATAAGTTAGAGACGCGAAAATTGATAGTTCGACTATTAATAATAAATAAAGAAATACGCGATTCTATGTTGAAATCCACGGTAAAATTATCTTAGGTGAAATCCACCTAAGATGGTGAAATCCACGCTGAAAGTTTGTATTCAAGTCCGTTTTTTTATTGAATGCTTAACAGAGAGAAATATTATATGTTAATCATGTTATAAAAAATGGTACTACAACAATAAAAAACTAATTCTGGACCAAAACAAAGATAATTAATATTAAAAATGTATTACACTATCCCTTCTATCTATCCTTTTCGGTCCATTGTAATGTAAATAATATTTTCATAGTTTATTTTGAACATAACCTATCTATAGATATTTTGATTAATAAATTTTGTTTTAAAACAGGTACATTGTTTAAGCTTCATTTTTGAAATGTATTGAACGTAATCGGCTGCTTAAAATATTAAAATTTTATTTTGAGTATTGAGGTATAAATTCTATTATTCGAGTAACTAAATTGTTCCCTATTTTCATTTACCTTTCGCCTTACCTATTTTTTGTCTTTTAGACTTTGTTGATGTCTGAAAAAAAATTTAACATCTTTTAGAAAATGTTCGTAAATTTATACAAAAAACTTGGGGATACAAAACGGATTACTTTGTCCGAATTTCATGGACGTCAAAAGTTGATGTTTTTTTTTTTTTAAATTTTATAATTGATTTGTGCCTCATTGATTTGGTTTTCGGTAAAATGTTTCGAATAGAAGTTGTTCATTATAAATATAGTAACAATTTTTATTCGAAAACCGAATGAATAAGGCACAAATCACTTATGCCATGAAAATTTGTGAACAAGTATCAAAATCATGTTTATAAATAATTGAACAGATTGCCATCGCATATTTTGAATCCACGATACACATAACAACTATCATTTTGATAAAGCTTCAATAATAATGAACTTGAAAATTATAAATAATAGGACAATCTAATCGAATCAATTTAAACTGGTATATACGTGGGAATATGGGCCAAGTGTTGCCAAAAATAGCCAATTGACATTTATATCTTTGTTCTTAACCTTACTTAAGTTGAACTACGCATACATTATCTATTTTCGACCTAAATCAATTATCTGCATTGACAATTTTGAAAAGTAAATTTTATAAACTTAATTATGGATTATTAATAAATGGACGAACAACAAATAGAGATGATTGTTATTTACGAAAAAGTTAAATCAAAATTTCAAATGAATTTACCTAATAGCCCGTGCCATTTGATAAAGTTGTGTGGCAGCAACAAAAACATTAACACTAAATAAACTATAATTCTTCGGTATAATAACTAACGAATATCGTGACCAAATTAAACCTGTTGCACTGAGTGCTATCGTTTGAGGCAGACTTATCGCTTCGGCTGGACGTTGTAAATCACCAATACCAGCAACAACCAGTCCCTTCAAACAATTGAAAACTTTTAAATTAATTTAAAACAAAACACAATCAATATCTTACCCATTTACACATGGGTGCCCAAAAAAATACGGTTTTAGGTCCTACGAAATACAAATTTTTATTCAATAACCATGTCCAATTTTCAAATCACATTTAAATCATACTATACCTGCTGGATGCTGCCATAGAGGTTCTAATTTCTTTGGAACTACTTTATCAGCTACTGTAATTATCGATTTATAAATTGCACTCGCCATTGTTTCGAAGTTTTCGTCTAATTAAATCAGCTATTTGATAATTTTATTACTAGACAATTTTTAATTAGTTCAAAGTCAATGGTGTCACGTCATATACAGTTCGATAGTGTCGTATGTAAGTCGTTTCGTTTTATTACTGTATATATAATTATGATTTAACCTCCTAAAATTTATGTAAAGAAATTTTTTAAGGTTCCCCACTCACACTCAAAATTTTTGTAAAATTTCTCAACGGCGTTCAAATTGTTTTTAAAATCTTTTGGGTTTTAATAACCTATTACTAGGAAATCTTTTACTTACCTCTAAAAAAAGGATATCGAAATTTTTGTATACTTACTAACTTAAAGAATATTTTCTGCACCAAATCATTTTTTTTTAAACTTACACCAAAGTTATTAAACGCCTAAAACATTAATTTGACGTTTAAAAGTCATGGTGTTGAAATGTGATAGTTATCGATCACGTTCTACTTTTGTAAGCATATTCAAATTCATAAGGTAAATACATTTTTGAAATGAAATTTCACACCTAGGTGTTATAAATGGGAGCATTCATTCGGGATTAATTACAAATTATATGGAAAATTACAAAGTGCATTAATGTTTGTGTACCAATTAGTTAATAGATGGGTCAATGTCGATACTATAGAAATTAGGTCGATTGTTTTCTATTTTAAGATCTCTTATGTCGATTATCAAATCTTTATTTTGAACACTATCCGTTTATAGTTTGCATTTAAGGTCCGTAGGTAATAAACCAATGTTTAAAAAAAAACTTTTGGGGCGTAACATATCATGTGATTGTTGAATGTTAAATTTAAAATGATCAAAATGTCTAGCCAAAAAAATTTATAACAAATTAGTAAAAGTATAAAATCATCAGTAAATGGACAAAAAGTTTAATTTTTCGGCAAAATATTGTATTTGGCTATTCTAAACAACTCGGGAAAACAGTTTTTTTTTGAGTAGTTATTATTCGTTTCTCCTGTTAGTTATTATTTTCATATATTTACAAACAATTTTTGTATACGTGGCTCTAAAATGCATTTATGATCTCTAAAATTGAGAAAAACCAATATATAGAGATCGGGTCGGGTCTTAGGATTTAGATTAAAAACTAAACTTAGGCGAAATGATATAATAATATAAATGGGAAAAAAAACAACGTTTATTATAAACAATATAGTACAAAAACTAATTAGTATTGAGATAATAATAACTGATATCTTTGATTGCCTTTCTTAATTAAAAAACCCTGTAAATTCAGGGATGAAATTAAATGATTCACTTCACAGATCGGTATATTTCCACTCTCCGCTACACGTTTTATTTCCATGATATCTATTAATGATTTTTGCTTTTGTTCGGTATATTTTGTCAATAGAGTTAGAAATTTTTTCGCCTAGAATAAAAATAATTATTAATATCGCTTCACAGCCAGCCGACTTCAACTTTGATATCTCTATGTTTCTGTCGGCGATTGTTCTCCCATTTTCTTCAAGATTTAAGATGTTTGTTGTTTACCTGTGATTTACTACTTATTCCAGAACCATTTTGTGATCTTGTAAAATTTAAATTACCAAAATTATCTGAAAATGTGTCGACCAAACTATGTCTCATCACTTCTATGATATCGAGTGCATCACGTTCTGTTGCCAATTCACGTAATTCCAAACGTGCTCTTGCTTGCGTCAGGCGAACCTAAACAAGTTCCATAAAGTAAACAAATGTTTATGATTTAAAAAAAAAAAGAACATTTTTGTGTGTACCATAGCTTGTAATTGTCTAGCCGTGACGGGTGTGGAATCATTTGTTTGATGTTGTTTCCGCAATTCCATGTAAAATCTTTGTAAGACATCTGCAGCGGCAGCACTAAGTTTAGTATGTACATATTTACGTGCATATGCGATGTATTTTCGTAGCAACGATAATGGAATCAGATCTAATGTTTCGCCATGATGAACACGTAAACGTTCTCTACAAAAGTTACAAATTGTGTAACTCAGGGATGAATCATACAGGGATGCACAGATTTATTAAGAATCAGAGCCGCATAGAGCGACAGCCAAAAAATTTGCTATCTATCCCGCATTGTTATTATCTTTTTGAATTTGGATGAATCTGTAGAGGTAATGGATTGATATATAATAAATAATTATTATTTAAATAAATAATAAATATGAATGACAGATATAATTGATCTTTATTAAATTGAATTATGACATATTATATATATTTATATGTAAATTATCAAAGTTGTTAACATTCAAAGCAACCGTGATAATAGGGAGAAGTTATAGTTGTTAAGCAACAGATAAAAATGATAAATAAAATTATAATAATAATTTAATGATGAAGAAGTGATACCGCTACAAATCCAAGCTGGATCCGAGCAATATACCAAAAAAGGATTACTAGATAAATAAACACATTCAGCAACGATTTTCTTCTATGAAGGTTCATCGATTATTGATGGGTGATATCAAGTTACCTCTGTCTGTATGCGAATCGCCATTAAATCACCGAAGAATCGCGATCTATGCATCACTGATGTAATACATAAAGAAAATATAAGAAACAATTCTTTGGATATTATTATTAAAATTATTATAGATTGTAGAGGCTGTCCTGGACGGGACACACTTCGACCATCAGGTCCATTGTGATTCCTAAGGATATGAGTGAAGTGGAAGGAATTTTGTGTGTAGACTAGGAATTGGTAGGATGTACGGCTGCAATCGACTTTGATAGGAACTATGCCGATATTCATCTGGAGTTCGTGAAGGAAACTGCAGAAAATCTCCTCAAGCATAGCCGATTACTTCGTTCTTATCCACACGCTGACAGTTTAGTCAATTAACCGCCCCTTTTTTTCAATAATTGACAAACTGCCGATGTCGGGATTCGATCCCATAGGTACATCATTCTGACTAGGTAAGGACATTCTGCCAGAAGGTGGAAAGGCGACAAGTACAAGTCAACCTAATAAAAATGTGAAAAAAAACTATATAAAAAATGATCCAAAGAATCATTACTAATATTTTGTTGTAAAAAGATTTGGCATACTTTAAAGGTTCATCTGGATCATATCTAGAATTGATTGAAGCACTGCTCATGGACGGAGTACTTGATCCTCCTGATGAATCATTTCTTTTTTTCATAGAATTATGTAAAGCTAAAACATGTTCTGACAATAACGTATCTAAATGTTGATCAGGTTTATCCAATAGAATAAAAACTAAATCAAAACGTGACAGTAATGCTGAACCTAAACGTAAATTCTCAGCAACTGTTTTTCCTTTATTATAATGTCCACCATGTGGATTTGCAGCAGCTAATACACCACAGCGAGCACTTAAAGTGCACACTACACCACCTTTTGCAATACTTATGGTTTGTTGTTCCATGGCTTCTAACAATGCTTGATGTTGCGTCGACATTTTATCAAATTCATCAATACAACATATTCCCTGATCGGCTAACACTAGGGCACCCGCTTCCAATGCAAAATCACCACCGGATTCACGACTCAATGATACTGTTAAACCGGCACTTGTACTTGTATTTCCACAAACATAAACACCTACAAATTTTTGCATAGGTTTTAAGATAGTACCACAGATACTACAAGGGTCAAATGTGTGCTCTGTTTGATTTGAGTAGTATTTATATTTGGTAAAAGTAAGAGAGATAGAAATAAAAGTTCTGCACCAGCATCAATGAGTTACCTGTGTGTTTACTAAAATGTCTGACTCAAAATTATTAATATTGCATTGGAAAGACTTTATGTGATAAATGTAACTGTATTAATGAAAATTAATTTATATGTTTTGTAATAAGTTTTCCAGATAAAGATCACTTTCCACAGTGGGGAAAAACCAAGAAAAATTTTATTGTTTTATCAAAAAGTGTAGAGGTACAAAAATATGTAAAATAAATACCTCTTGGGGCAACATTTGCACAAGCTTGTAATAATTGTGATTTGCCTAATCCTGGATCACCGACTAATAAAATATGTGAATCCATTCTACTCTCTGTTCGTACTCCAGAACCGGATCCAAATAAACCCAATAGTAAACCTAATTTTACAATTTCTTGTCCAAAAATTGTTGGACATAACGAATGAACCAAAAGCCGTACGAGAGCTTCTTCAGCCTGAATTTTTTGTATTGCATAATAATCTTTGACAGCAAATTCAATGCCCGCAATCGAATGTTTGCCTGCCACAGCACTCGTCTGATTTTTATCTTTGACCAATGAGACAGCTTCAATATAAAGTAGAAACATGTTCGCAGCAGCACTGTTATTTCCTTTTGTACCATTATTATTGTTTTGTACTTTTAATACACCAGTAACAGTAACATCGTCACCAGGTATACAAAGACCAACCAAATCTTCACTTAATTCCAGTTCTATTGTTCGTGGAACACCACCTTCAATCTACAAAATTTTTTAATTTAAAATACGATAATAATAATAATTAGAAAGAGGGGTATCGCAAATGGGTCTCTAGCACTTAGACCAAGAGGTCCTCTGTGTGTGTCCTCCTTCTTGAGAACAACCTGTCACTCGAAGGCGAGACGTCTCCGGGTAAGAGGTGCTATTTTAATCAGATAATGCTATAGGATTCTGTCGAGGGCAGACGCCACACAGAAGGGCCACAACTTCTCCGGCGGGATTGCTCCCAGGATTGATGGTAAAATGCGGGAAAGGAAGTTCAAATTTAAAAGATTTGTACTTGCTCTGATAAAGTGATCTTTCGCCCTGGATTTGATGGGAACGTTTTGGATTCTGATCTAAATGATAATGAAACTAATATTATCTATTAATAAATATAAAAAGTTTCCTTTTTTTAATTATGTTAACCAAATGCCGCCAGACTTGGTATATTTTGGACAAACAAATCGAATAAATTAAAATCAATCCTGTGTCCCGGATTGAACCGTCCAAGAATTACTCATCCAGCTATTCTATATTAAAACCTGTATTCATTGTCTACAAATTTTGAAATTCGTTGAAAATTAGATTAAGTTCCTGGTGAAATAGAACGCGCTTAAAGATTTTGTGGTAGAGGAGATCCATGTAAGACTCACGCTGCTACAGTCGACGCCTCTACAATCTATCTATCTATCATGCTGCTGCATATATATTAGCCGACCATTATTCTATTTAAAATTCTACTCATCCCTTTATAAAAGTTCTTGACAATGGCACAGTATAGTTTAGGGGTGCCAAAACTATAAATCCACCTGTGCGGGATATTTGTGGTAATCCCGTGGAGAGTAGTGGACTGTATTATAATAATATTCGAAATCCAAGTAATTATTTATTCCAATATTTATTGACATTCAATATAATTCCGTTTTACATCAACAATAATAATAATTTTAACACACAATATGATGCCCATTTTAATATTTATATCAAATATATTTACGGTACCAACACGATGTGTGTTCATTGATTAGCTGTTACCAACTTAATGCCTCTACTTACTGCTTCTATTCTTAACAACACATCGGTTGTTTACCAGTATATTTTACGTAAACACCACGTGCATTTGCAGCTGTGTCATAACAAGTATATTATATGAACAAAACAATAACAATTCTAAGTAAAAGATTGAACAACACCACTGTTCTACGTTCGTGAGAATAATATTAAAAAGGAATAAATAACATTATTTTGACTGCGATCTGCTATAACAAACCCAATGGATGGATAGACACAAAGTTTACAGAAACAATTAAATAAATACCTGATGATTAGCAACAGTTTCTTGTAATTTGATAACTTGCCAATCAGTGGTGCGTGTTAAAGGATCTGCTAACATTTGATGAAATTTACGTGAACGGCATCCTTTTGTGGGACAACTAGATGGAGCTGTCAATACTCCATCCTCTTGGTACACGTCATGTACTTGTAAACAACTGTCACATTTCCAAGCCAACCATTTACAAAGTAATTTTGATGGTCCACAACGAATTACAGTGCCTCGAATTGTTATTAATTTTCCTAAAAATATAATTCTACTTTGAATTCTTTTTTTTTTTAGAGACAGGAGTAATGTACGTTATAATAACCAGAGCTAGATATTTTTATTTATTTACCCATTTTTTCAGCTCTGAAATTGGCAAAAGCCACAAAACTGCAATTTTATCTAATAATTTTACATAAGAGATTTAAAAAGATGAAAAAGTTTACCGTAAAGATGGACCTTTAAGTTTTTAAATTGTGTTATAGGTTCATAATTAATAGGTCGTAATTGAATAACGGGTGGTGGTGTTATGATGTCTACATCTGTTACTTCTAATAGTGTTTGTTGTGTATCTTTGCGAATTTCATCATAAATAATTTGATACACGGCACAGCCCATACATGATATTGTATGCTCTGGATTATCAAATAAATCCTAAAAAGTCTTTTATCATTTAAACTATTTCCATAATATATATAAATGACGACGAATACCTCTAAAAAACTACTCCATTCTGTTAGGAATTGGATATCCGACTTTAATAATTTTGTATCAACATTTCCAGAACGTGTTTCCAATAATAAATTAATTGAAAATATTTCTGGATTACGTTGAATATAGTTCATCATTGCTTGTACTTTTTTATGAGTTATACTATCAGGTACAAAGGCTGAAAACATTTTGAATTTTTAAATGATCGTTTCAAATTTTCTGAAAGCTGGTACCTTCATTATTAAAATATAACTTCCATCCTTTAAATGGCCCCAAATCTTTTTGTGATTTCACATTATTATTTGTATTTGGATCTATGGCTGGTATATTATCCAAGCGTCGATTACCTCCGCCACGTTTATACCAATTTCCTCGGCGACCGCGAGGATTAAATCCATTTTTAGTATTGGTTTTAGAATTATTTCCATTTGATGCAGGGGGATTCATTTATTGTCTACATACAATTTTTTTCTATTTTAATAATTATTTATTATTACTTTATTTTATAATTTTATAAAATTTAAATCGTTATAAACATTGTTTTTGTAATTTTTAAATATTGGTCTAAAAACAAAACACACTTTTTTGACATATGTCATTATAAAACACATGCGTAGTATTTAACCGCCAAATACAAATATAGTTCGGGAGCTGGTATCAGAAAATTTAAAATAATATGCTCTTAAAGCAGACGCTATATTATTATTCATGTTGTTTTATTAATTAAGCACAATAAAATTTGTGTGTTTTTTAATAAAATAAATATCTACAAAATATAAGAGGCAGACGTGCTGATTGGGGTATTCATTTATAATGTTTTTTTTAATGATTTATAAAAAAAGTAGATATTGGAAACTCTAGCACTTGGATCTGCTGTCTGGCATATCCATCGGTCTATAAGTTTCGTGATTAAACAAAAAAACTCGGCACAAATTGACCTCAAAAATTTGAAGAAGCGCGATTTGAACGCAACTTTAGGAGCCGATAGTACTTACATAAAAATAATTCCCTATTTTGTTATCTATTTGAAATCTTTATAGGTATTCTTCTTAGACTTTATGCAATTATGTAGTACCGTGTGTTATCTTTTTTTTTGGGGTCTGAGTGTATTGAAATACTGCCTATTCCCACAAGGGAAAAAGATAAGATTTTTTTAAAAAGTTCCCATCAATCAGTAGTGTTTATAGTTTTATAGGCAACTTCATACACATTTGTGTATATTCTTTGTGTGTAGTGAGATCATACTAACTGGAACGATATTTTTTTACACTATAGATCGGCAGCCGACAAGATGAATAATTACGCGAATGTGTTGTGTATATCAATGGATTTATCGTGAAGTATACGTATCGATGAAGACTTCGCTCCAAGTCTAATCGTCCCTAAACTTACGTACGTAGACGAATTTGAGGCTCAATGTTATAATTTACACTCAATATTTTAACTTTTTGGAAAGTCTTGATATTCCAATATAGGATTGCCGCGAGTTATAATAATGCAACAAAAATAGCTAGAAAGTATACTAGTCTTCATGCATGAATAAAAAACAATGTGAATATGTTATCACTGAATTTGTTTAGGCGGTTGAATGTGTTTCAGGAGCATTTTGATATTTTGATTTACTTTTTTTTAAAGGGCCTTTTTCAAATTATGTGTGGTGAATTGGCCCTGTATGGTCTAAAACAGCCCTGTACAATAATATGGTTTGGGTCGGATATTAGGTATAGG
The DNA here is from genome assembly GCA_963920215.1 of Nineta flava. NCBI lineage: Eukaryota > Metazoa > Arthropoda > Insecta > Neuroptera > Chrysopidae > Nineta > Nineta flava. The sequence goes on from OY986043.1 coordinate 100,491,062, forward strand.
ATTAAAGTAAAAAGAGATTCTAAAATTTGTTTACAAAAATATATTTACAAAATAAATAAATAATAAAAATTTACAAGCTTTATATTTCTAAAACAAATACTCATTTTTAATTACAAATAATTATAATTTTTATAGTAGGAAATACTTGAAGCACTTCGTTTTTAGAATTGATTCGGTTACAACTTCAATTTAAGGTAATGTCCCTTATTTAATTTTGTTTTTTAACAAATTTTTTGATCAATTGTGAAGCGAGATATCTTAAGTTTTCATTCTCCCCTACATTTTGAAAATAGTCAAACTGTAACGATATTCGAGAGTTCTTTACAAATGAACTTAACTCGAACCTTTTAATTCGAAAAGTACATATTTATGAAATTTCACATCGATATTGTTTGAACGTTTAAATAATTTTGTGAAATTAGCGTGTGAATGGACACAACAAAAATCAATTAAATAAATAAAAATAATAATAATCAAGAAGGTAAAATTTATTAATTAAAAAAAATAGATGGTGCCTGTAATATAACGATGATGAATATATTAAATGTATGTGCATTGGTTGGTTATCGTTACATGATCAACGGACGCGGCACAGATCAAACGAATCGTGACTGTTAGTTAAGTAATGTAATGAAACTAATGAGTAATAAAATTTTCAAACAAAGAGTGTTTTGTTGTTGTTGTTTTTTTTATGAATATACCGATGCATCCCCCCATTCATCATGTATGTAATACCATCTTCCACATAATATACTCCGCACCATCGCCATCCATACGACTTACGTCTTACGAGTACCTAGACACTCAAGTTTGTTTTACTCAAAAGGATGTTAAAATTATTTATGTTTATTTTCTTTAAAAATATACAAATTAATATTTTTTTATTGAAGTGTTTCATTTGTAAAAACAATTTAACTGATGTTACAAAGTTCAATTTTATCTGATGTTTTGAAAGAATAGTTACCATCGAGTAACGTCCATGTGATTTTATATTTCAATTCTTAAATACAGTCGAAATTCTGTAAGTTGAAACGTCTGTGAATATCCAGGGGGGTGTTTTTGACAAAAAATCAGTTTCGAAGCAATTTTGAGGTTAAGTATGTATTTAAAATTGACAAGTTTCAAAACACACCGGAAAAGTGTTTTCTAACTGCCAGCGATTCGCCATGGTGAGATTACGTTTATAAATAGTTTGTCTATGATATTTTCCATCAATCAAGTAAATAGTTTAAACGACAGTGACTGTCAAGCGCGAAGACCGGGATGGATATGAAGTAGTTTTACGGGAGTTTGATACTTTATCTCTGTATTATTTCCCAGACTATTCTATACAGCATACAATTTGTATACATAAATGTATAACAAGTTGTTTATGATTTAAAAAAACATAAATCATTCAGACCTATCCATGCTACATAACAAAATTTGATAATGATTTATCTATTACCACCAGTAAGTAAGTCCATCTATACAAAATTAAGGCATGAAAATATAAGACACAAATTTTCACAGGTAAAGTAACGAATGCCATGGGATCGATCACGGATTAGTTTGGATGATTTAGACAATCATATTTTCTATGTACACAAAAATTTCATTTTTAACTTTCCAACAAATCCTAAATAAATAATTTAATCTTAAAATTAATTATAAATACTATTTACAATTTTTTACACAAATTAAAAACTATTTTGTAAAAAAATAATCTCTTTGTAGTCATATATTTAGTATAGACTTATAGAGGCACGTTTAAAAAAGGCCATTTTATAGTACGCATTTGTAAGAACTTTATGTAAGAAGTCTATTCTACAATAGGTCGTATGTCAGATGTACGCAACATTTACATATATATATATACTCAAAAGATTGACGAAAGAAATAGTCTGTCAACACTGATTATAACCTTACAAATTTTAAATGTCAAATATTGAATTTCATTTCAACAATATAATTTTCATATTATCTCAAAATTTATAAATAATACGATTATATTGTAGACAAACCTTATCGGAAACGCATGCGATATACCGCATACGACTTTAGTTATAGAATAGGTTTAAAGCCTTACAGTAATAAGTACACTTTGACAGGCACATGAGCATAACCTCAAATCTAATTAAATAAGCGTATAAATCAATTCGATGATTGTATTATATATTCTGTCCATAAATTTAGGTACTTTGGTGTGCCACCCACATCATACTCTTGAAATGGGCATTGCCCTCCTTTGTTTCTCTGGTGGTGTAACACCAAATACTTTCCGCCATGCTTTACACGTCTTCGTCGACCATACCCACATACCAGATAAAATACCAACTAACAAAGATAAAAATATTCTGGTTATAACTAATTCTAAACTTAATGTATCACAATTTTCTGTATTGGTAGCAGCAGCAATATTATTATGATTAGTATTACCACTACTAGAACTCCATGCAGTTGTAACTAACCAACCAACAGTTGGTATTAAATATAATAAAATATACAACGATAAACGTGTCATAAGACGTTCTAATTTATTTGCAGAACGACCAGAACTAATTAACGTCTTGCGCACTTGAACTAACGCCCGTGCAGTGAACAACGACAATATTATAATTGCAATAATTAAAATTGTATGTGGTATTAATGTTGCAAACGGTCGTTGTAGCTCACATGGAACATCAACAGTTGATAAATGTCCCCAAAACACGCCACCAGTAACAATGAATGGTCCACCCCAACATACTAAATGTAATCGTGGTGCCATACGTATAGAGAGTGCTTCAGTGGACCAATCACGTGCAGCACTTAGCCACCACGATAAGACAAATGCCGTCCACCAAGCGCTAGCTGCTAAATTACTGTAGTACAAAGTGACAGCACTAACAAGACATGGACCCGCATGTTCAGGAGTACCTAGTGCACCTTGCAACACAAACACAACACTATACACCAAATAACACAGTGCAATAAACAGTACAGGTCGTTCTGGATATCGATAACGTGTCGGCTCCACAGTCCACGTCAATAATGTGAATAACGTTGAGATGAAACATAGCCAACCCCAACTTGTTGACCATTTGTCCAGAAACTGCCGTTGAGATGAATCCAATAAATTCTTGTTAAAACACTCTGTTGAGTATACGCTGCTACCACCAGTATTGCCAAATCGATCATTACTCTCTTGATTTGGTAAATATGGCAACATTTTATAATCTTCATCGTCACGACGCAACATACATAATTTTGTTGGATCACTTGGATCTGGGAAATGATCACATTGTAATTCGGATGGCCAACGTATCGACAAACGTTGTAATACTGGTTCGCAATCTGTACGCACTTGCTGGCAATGTGATCGACATGCTAATATCGGTTCAGATACATGCTCCGAACACATTGGTACAAATAACGAACATAGGAAAAATCGTAGATCTGGTGAGCATTGTAGATTTAACAGTATTTGAAATGACTGCATCTGAAACGAAAAAAAAAACAAAAAACAATTAAGAAAAATGCAAATTTTGATGTTTGGATAATGTAATGAACATGATTTTCTACAACTTTACTCCTTATACATTTTTCGACTGTTCTAATATTAAGAGAGATATTTTATATTTTCTTCTTTCTCTATGCTCCCGTTCCCTTAGACCTATGCCATCTATTAATCAAATAAGCCTTGCAAGTTGCAAATACTAAAATCATATCCGATACGATATTTTATTTTGATCACACTAAAATTGTGACCGCTAGAGAGTAATTTATGTATTGTAAGCAAATTCGCTAAGTTGAAGCAGCTCCTGCGTAACGAATTTTTTTTTAAATTTATTTATTGTATGACTATAATCAAATAACCAAACAAATCCTCAAATATAAAATGGGTCATATAGCTAATAAAAAATACAGATCCCCTAAAATCCAGTAATATCAAAAGCTTTTTGTTTTTTTTTTTCTTGTACATAATAAAACCTTCTTACATGTCACACAAAATGAAAAGAATTCTTTTGGTGTGTAATATTAGAGGGTAATTACAAGCCGGTTTACAAAAGAAACTTATTATATTCAAAGATTCAATAGGACTTGCAGAAACGACCCCCACAAATACTCTGTGAATAATAGTAGTATAAGTATACATTTGATATACGTTTGGAAGTTAATGCATTTCTTTTCAAAAAATATCCTTTAACAAAAGGAAAAAAAAAACCCTCATATCATAGTATTAATTTGTATACATACGCAATAGAAGTATAAAGTGTATCAAATGACATTGTGTTGTGTAACTAATTATAGTGAACATGTTGTTTTGTAATCTCTACATACATACCAGACGATAAGTATGGGGGAACAAATTTTATATTTTATGAGAAAAATGTTTCTTTACTGGAAATAACTGTTTTGTTAAGGTGTGTGAGTTCACTCGTAAATTCATTTCTCTTTCTTTTATTTGCAATCACAGTTGAGATTTTTAAACATATACGCTCCCATTAAATATATTTGAATCAGTTAGTCACATTCTAAGCGTATATATTATTGAATATATCTATAATATTATATACAAAAACACTTAGAATGTTTCTACTGGTACAATTTTTATGAACTGGTGTGTACGTAAACGGTTTGCGTATTCTTTATTATCCCCGGCATATATATAATATGTATATACAAGGGTATATTAAGTTTGTAACGGCTAAAAATATTGATAGCAGAAAAAAATGTTTAGTATAGGTGTTCATAAAATCACCTAATTAGTTATTTTCCGCATGTCCGTCTATCTGTCTGTTGACACGATAACTCAAAAATGAAAAGAGATAACGGGCTGTTCTAGAGCTAAAAAGTAAGGCAAAGTTCGTGAATGAGTAAAATCGGGCCGTGCTTCCCCCAGCCAGAGTTAGGAAAAAAATTGAAAGACCAAAAAATGTTCCATTAGATTAGAGTCAGAAGAAAGTCTTATAAAGATAATTTGTACCGCGACCAATTTCTATTGTACCTCCTTTCCTTCGAGTGTGTTCCAAGAGTTCTATGGTCTTGATAAACGTTAGAATATTCCTTGGCGACACCTCATTGATTTCATCTGGCTGGAGATTTGTCCATCCCAAATGGTAGTATCTTTTGAGAGAGAGAGAGAGAGTCTTTCGCATTCATACAGAATGTGAATTCCGGTTTCCACCTCTTCAAAATCTGCAAAGATCGTCCCCTGTTAGATTGATTTTGTTGCCAGTAAGTTATCCTCAATTGGTTTTTTCCTAGTTGTAAACGCTCTGAGGTCTTTTTCTATGAGAGGCTTTCTATAAGAGCCTTTGCATGATCTTGACCATGAGTATCTTCCCAAGAACGGTTGGACTCTTGTACCGACCATTCTTTTATTTTATATTTTATTAAGCTTTTCGGCACTCGAAGAAACGACTCGGGGCCCTTCTGGCTAACTCATCAGTCTTCTCGTTTCCATCGATTCTGGAATGTCCCCAGACACCCAGCCAATAGTGACTTTGTTATGTTTACCCAGATTTTTCAGTGAGCCGACGCACTCCAAGACAATTTTGGAGTTTATTTCAGGTGAACTTAACGCTTTAAGCGCAACCTGACTATCAGATAAAATATTATTATTCTACCTTTGCAGTTTCGTTGAAGGTGCTCAATGGAATATCGAACCGTATTTACCAAACCTAATAGAGATATTCGTAATATTGATATCTTGAAGAAAGTCTCTATAAATTGAATTCTAAGTAATGATAGACAATTATGTGTATCCAACCCAATAAAATCGTATATCCGTAGTATTGTTATCCAATTGTTATTGTCATTAAAAGTACATTAATACTATTAGGTTATGTAAACAATTTTTGAAGTACATATGATTGCTGTTCTTTGAGGCGTAACGGCTTATGTTTATTAAGCGTATACATTTTTTTTCTATCGACATGCATACAGGTAATAATGGCAATTATAATTATATATAGCCAGGTAAAAATTATTACTGCTCTACAGATTAGTGTAAAATCCATTGAATTTTTTTGTATATTACTAAGTAGGAAGTAAAACCGGGAGCAAATTTAGAGTTTTGGCATCTGTGAGTTGTCGCCTTTAGGCTATAAAAGTTTTGGTTATGATAACTAACATTACATACATTTTGTGGACCATAAAAGTAGATGTGATTTTTTCAATTTTAAAATTGATTTCTACCTTATTGGTTCGGCTAGCGAAAAAATGCTGTGGCTAAAAGTTGTTCATTATAAATATACTAAAAACTTTTATTCGAAACATTTTTCCAAAAATTGAATGAATAAGACACAAAATGACGATACAATTTCGAAAAAAGACTGCATTCTTATGTTTACACTTCAGCATGTTTGAAGAGACAGTTCCTGCCAAAAGATTGTGTTTTTACAAAATTTTACTAAATATAGAAATTAAAAAAAAACAAGACTCGGGTGAAGTAACAATTGAACTTTAAATCATGTTTTAAAAAAGCCATATATTTGTAGAAAAATTTTCCGATTTATCCATTCATGTCTCTCTTTCATAAATCCAACTCTGACAAAGGCTGGAATCTAGTATAGGCAACCAAACTTACACATCAACATTTAAAAAAAAAAAGATGTTATAAGTGAACTCCTGAAAAGGTATTCTTCGTGGTATTAAAAGTTTTTAATTTCACAAAAATATTATCACGTTACTACGTCCAGACTTGCAACTATTTATCTAAGCAACAAAAAAACAAGGCAGGATTATTTTAAAAATTACTTTATAACAAAACATAACCAACAAATAATTTAAAAACTAATCAAAATATTTTAAACGAATTATCACGATAATATTTTTTTTAACAAAAAGTAGAAAGAAGTACAAACAAAACAAAAGTAAAAATCAAAGGGAAAAAAAGATTGATATCTTACAAGGCGCGTAGACAACTGACAAAAACGGAAACTCGTTTGACAAAAGACATTTTATGTATGTGATGATGATGGTGCTTGGTGGTGCTTCGTGTATTCAGTTTGAAAACTAAGAGGACTTTTTGTTGTTGTTCATCTCATCGTACATTGACAGAACAAAAACATGTCTATTGTATTCAAAAGAATCCAACTTTGAGATACACACATACGGCATACGCGTTGCTACTATCAAGACCATTCTTTTTATGTACCTCTATATATAGATTGCAACGTACTTTTCGCCGATGATACGGCAATTTATTGTTTATCCGAGGAACTGAAACTTGGCAAGGTAAGTAGCATCGACATCCCTTACAGGGCCGGAGCCATTCTGCGGACTGCGTGATCACTTCTTACGAGAGGAGATCAGAAAGGAAGAAGACACCAAGAGTCACACTCTGGAGGAACCGGCAGTTTTTTTGGGGAGTATAACCGTTCTGACAAGGTTTCTTACATCTAGGGCATTGCAGACTCAGGGGACACTTTAGGAAGCTAGGCGTGGGAAATGAGAACTTCAGGTTTTGTGGAGAAATGGTGGAAACTCCGGAACACCTCCTAATAGACTGTGATATATATTCATATATATTTATATATATAGAAGTCGTGTGAGAGTTTCTAACCAATTTTTTTTATATTCAATCACAATCCTTCTACGCCGTGGTGATTGTCTTCTTCGTTTTTCTTTACTTTTTCGTATAAGAGATGAATTATATTCTCGATTACAGTGACGATTATATACGACGCTGTTTTTTTTGCTGTTTTAAAAAATTGTATCACATTATCAAATACAGAAGGTACTACAGGCCACAAAAGTAGCGCTCATTGTTCCAAATTTTACAATTGATTTGAGCTTTATTCATACGAATTTATTCGGTTTTCTAAAAAATGCTTCGATTAAAAGTTGTTCATTATAACTATACCAACAATTTTTATTCGAAACATTTTTTCGAAATCCGAATTAATAGGACAGACATGAATTCTAAAATTTTGAAATAATAGCTCGACTTTTAACGCTATTGTACTTTAATTTATTAAACTATTTATGCAATTGTTAATAACTAGAATGTAATGCGTATTGCCCATACTTGTAGAAGAAATTGAATAATATGGTATATGAATATGTAATAAAAGGGGTACGCAACTTTTGTGTGCATTAGGACTTGTGCTATTTGTTCAAAGGCACATGAAAATGAAATGAAATCATAATTTAATTTTTTTATGTCTTTTGCTTCATACGAAATGTTTTTGCTTTTTTTTGGCTAATGCGTTTCACACTTAAATCTTTTTTAAAAGGAAAAGATATAAATTCCATAATTTCTTTCGTTTTTCAAAATCTTTATGTCTTACCTCAAATTCTCTAATTACTTTTTGTCAGAACATCGCAATCGAGCGACTAAAATTTACTTTGCGATTGACTTGTTGGTCATCCCTGAGATAGACTATAAAAATGGCATCCGTATTCGCACGCGATAGCTTTGCCCAAAAACAAACCTTTAGATACAGAAAGTTTTGAGTGCGAATTCGGCACGGGGTCAGCAGTAAAAAAATAACATGAAAATAATTTTGAACAACGAGAAAATATAATTGACAAAAAAAAATATACCTTTAATAAAAAATGATTACTGTTTACTATGGATCACCATAAATAGCGATCATTTTTGAAATTTCTTTTAGTTGATTTGTGCCTTATTCATTCGGTTTTTGGGAAAATGTTTCGAATAAAAGTTGTTCGTATATTAGCAATGAACAACTTTTATCCGAAACATTTTTTCGACAACTGAATAAATAAGCCACAAATTAGTTATAAAATTATGAAAAATAAGTGCTACTTTTGTGGTTATGTGTGTGTGCACACTATTGTATATAATATTGTACCTAACCTTTCCCTCCCGTCATACCATTCGTTCCCAATTACCCAAACAGAGATAATTACAATATAAATGCACATACTGTATACTGAGTATAGTATCTACACTTATAAAATGGGCATATTCGTGATATTCCAAGGCGCCAAAGTCTGTTACCAAAGCATATTATTACCTAAACCATCTATTAAAATAACCTTCACTAATAATAATTCACCTGCACACACACATATATATATATATATATATATACGGGGAGAAGTAGATATTGTAACTAACTAACGTTATAATATACCTAGTCACTATATACTGGGTGATTACAAATGATTGATGAAAACAAATAAAATTACATCAAGTAATAATAACTGAGTAACAACACCAACATTGAAAAGTGTATCCTCATACAGGGTGGTGGTGGTGGGGCTTTTGACAGGACACTGTCGATTGAACTACCACCTACATAACTTGGGGATTTCTGGTGATCCCATTTGTGGAGCCTGTATGGAGGACGATGAAACCTCTATACATGTTATATGCACCTGCAGAAGCCTACAGGGTGTCAGTTATAGAATGTTTGGGTCCGAAACTTTGGATCATTCAATCCTGGGAACAATCCCGGCGGAGAAGTTGTGGGCCTTTTGCGTGGCGTCTGGCCTTGACAGAATCCTATAGCTTCATCTGCTTAAAATAGCACCTCTTATCCGGAGGCGGCTCGCCTTCGGGTGACAGGTTGTTCTCAAGGAGGGCACAGAGGACCCCTTGGTCTAGGTGCTAGGGACCCGTATGCGGTACCCCTCTTTCTGATTATTATATTCTCATACATTTTATGTAGAGTGAGATAATTATAGCTCGCTTTCTAGTAGTATTAGTAGCGGAGACGATGTTGATGTCACATGATTGCATAAAGATATACTGCGTGCTCTGCTAAATTAAATAAATAATGAACAATCAAATCTACAAGTATCTTTATTAAACAACCATCATCACAATACCTTCAAATCCCACTACTTATTATTTTTAATCTCACCTTCACTTTATTATCAAATCATCATATATAATTTTTCGAATGTACTATGTCACAATCAATCGTTTTGAATCTCTCTGTACTTGTATGTGTGTGTGTGTGTATGTATCTTTATAATTTTTGTACGTCATTGGTACCTTTCAAATGCTGACTGATGTGCTGCTGCTTCTTTACGTAATTTAATCGACTTTTATTAATATTATTATGGTGTTGGAAGATGTAATTATTAAAGGTAATTCCAGTAACCGATGAGCCTTCAAAATTAGACAATGTTTTTGAGTGAATTCGTTTTTTCCCCGGAAAGAATAGACATGTTTAATATAATACAAAATAATTTGTTCACTGGATACGATTTAGAAATGCCACAAACTTACTTCACACTTTCATGAATTTTTGAATGGATTATAGCTATATACACACTCCCGTTCATAAAAATTGAACCAATTAAAAACATTCTAAGTGTTACTTGTATGTAATATTATACATATATTTAGTAATATATACAAGTTTAGAATGTGACTTACTGGTTCGATTATTATGAACAGGAGCGTACAATGGTCGCGTGAGTGTTTTAAATCGAAAGTAAAACTAATTCAGACTCAAAGTAGATCCTGGCTTACAACAAGTTTTCGTGGTGTAGTGGTTATCACATCCGCCTAACACGCGGAAGGCCCCCGGTTCGATCCCGGGCGAAAACATAATTTTTTTTTATTCGTCCTTACTTGGTGGGTAAAAATCGGATCTTTATTATATTATAATAATACTACATGATTCTAAGATAATTAACAATACAAATTTTCAGAATCTTTTATCCACAAAAAAGAGGAGCTTTTTCTAGAGCACTTTTTAAGGCCCAGTGGCGGATCATACAAAATATCTTTTCAATTAATTATCATTTAATTACATTTTCAATGAACTATCAAAACCATTTACGAACTTAAAGCTACTTTTTAACTCTAGAACAAACACACACACACAAAAAACTTTCAGATCGTTATTTCTTATCAGTTTTTGAGTTATCGTGTCCACAGGCGGACATAGGTCATTTTATGAACATCTATACCAAAATTTTTTTCTGCGATCAATATCTTCAACTAAACTTAATATATCCTGGTGTATATCATATATTATACCGGGTATAAATAAGTTTAAAAAACTAAAACCCGACAACGAAAAAAGCAAGAAACAAGTTTGAAAAGCCTTGTAAATATTTCTCGTAGTCGAAGGCAGAGAATTGTTACAGTTTTGCTTGATGCATCGCAGTTGGGCCTTCGGCTGCGAGATATAATTACAAGGCACATCAAACATGTTTCGTGCTTTTTTCATAGTCGGGTTTTAGTTTTTTTAACTTATTTATTTAAGTCTGTTTAGTATAATATTAAGAATCTGTGAATTTATTTGACACCATTCGATACATATGTCAATTTTTTTTGCTTAACGAATTATGCAAGTCATATCTGCCATGCTGAATTTTATATGACGTCACATAGCCTATGACACGCGGAACTCTAAAACGAATCTAAGGACACTTCATTTGTCATAATATGATAAGTAGCTTAGGAGTTGCACGGGAACAAACAGACACACATAGACCGCTCTAAACCCTCCCTTTGCGCTTTGTGTAGATACTTGAACTCAACCATCGATAGCTCTTAGACTAATATTTCAAAATTGACAACAACATATTGTCAATTTATTACTTAATAATTATCGATTACTCCTAAAACTAACAATGATAACAAGTAATGTATTTTAAATAGAAATTATTTATTTATATATATATATATATATATAACGATATCTGAAATTGATAAATACACAATTATTTCTATCAAACAAAAATGATATGAAGTGCCGACAAACGAACCGCCATCGAATACATATTTGTAATATAATTCAGTTGATAACAAAATATAAACAATTTATTATTATTATTATTATTATAGATTATTTATTTATAATTTGCGGCTAACATATTTCTAAATAATTTTTTTTAAACCAGTAAAAATAACAATTAAGTGAGTTGATTGCTTAAATACCCGGTATATACTGACTTTATGAATAACAGTTTCAAACAAAAGTAACAATAAATACTTAAGGAACATTTCTGACTTAATTTTTTTTTCTATGTCTTACTGTTACAAAGATGGATATTTTCCCCCTTTTCGGGGGATGCACGGTCAAATTATCCCATACACAGATTTTACCTTACTTTTTGGAACACACACGCGAAAATTAAGCTCGTTATCTCTTCCCCTTTTTGAGTTATCGAACTTTTTTATAGAGTGACACAAGCTATGAAAAGATTTAATACATCCGTGTCCACGCAGAATATAGGTATCAATCAACTTTAATGCGGTTTTTACCGAAATTTTGCCATCAAAAAATAATTCCAAGAGATAATTCGTTCCAATCTCGAGATAGAGTTCGAAGAAGTAGACCTATTCATTAAATGCAAAATTGTTTATTTCAGAAACACAAACAACTTTTGTTGTAACCTTTTTTCATACAGCGAATAGTTTTGGCTTAAATATGAGGCGACTAGTCGTATAAGGTTCATCTGTTAGTGTACTCTAAAACACACCAGTAAAACCGTAAGCCATGTAAACAGGCTAGTCCTTTCACTCGTAACTCGATTCTGAATATTTTTCGCCTCGACTTAGGCAAATCTGATACCAGGCCAACTACCGGCTTACTGATGTTACATTTGATTTGTGTCGAATCTATTCGATTTTAACGAAAAACTTTTACTCGAAACGATTTTTACGATACGAATCGCCTGTATAAATTTGAAAAAAAAAGTCACTTTTGAACCGATCCTTATAAAAAATGATTCATACTAATCACATTTTTACAGTCGATGTGTATCGAATCCATATTTCGAAAACATATTTTGAACAAAAGTTGTTCCTTACTAAAAAGCTAACAACATTTTTTCGTAAATTCAATGAATTTGACTCACAAATCAAATATACAATAAATTGCATAATCAAAAATAATGAATTGTCGACACAAATCTTGCATAGTACAGCATGTAATAGGACAGTGCAGTGTACCATAATTGTTAAACCACTGTATATTACATACTAGATATATTGTCATCGTTGTAATAAGTTTATCATATTGTATTCTATACTTTTATTTTTACTGTGACAAGAGAACTACCTAAAACTACTCTTTTTACAAAATTTCCTATATAATATGCATTTATATTCTTGTTATACATCCGTTACCATGACAACACGACAAACATTCACATGTTAAAAGCATTTACTCTTAAAAACGACACCGATTACATTTTAATTAAATTTCATAGAATCGCAACAATTAGATCATAAATGTAATAACTATTGCATATATAAAACTAATAATAAAACAATTTTTTTTTAAATATCCTAACACGTTTATAATTTCAACCCCAAATAGTACTATTTCCCCTAATGTAAATATTCAAGCACACATGTTATATTACATAACACCTTTGAGAAAAAGCATTTCAGTAAAGTCTACTACCTGAACATTTTGTTGTTTTATAAAAAATATTATTACTAAAACAATTTTCAAACAAGAATAAAAAAAATTCAACTTACAGCTTGTTGAGCCTCGATTTGAGTATTATGCCGAAATATATTCGGCATAGACGTAACATTATATCCTAAACCATAACAAACTGATATTTGTATTGGTTCACATTCAGTTTTTGATACCCCCAACACATGATTTGCATGTAAACAATCACAATACTTCACGAATACAATTAAAATTGTTAGAACACATGCAATTGATGATATATTCATCATTACTTTTTTGAAAATAATAAACTAAAACAATATTTGTTAATTAATTTGAATACACATGAAATGAATTAAATTATGCATGTTTTTTGTTGTTGTTTAACGTAAATTAATATAAATGTTGTAAATAGTTTTTATTAATAAGTGTCTTAGTTTTAATTTTCATTTTAAACTTTTCATCACAACAAACGTTCAACATTTGTTTTAAATAAATACACATAAATATATATTATAGTTGTATAACCCAACTGTACACATCAAACAACTTTTGAAGACTGAAAATGAAAACAAAACTTCGGTTGTTAGATCGTTTACCTTCGTTCACTTGTTTTTATAGATCTATCATTGACCATAAAAAAGAAAACGTTTCAAATGATTACACAAGTGTTTATTATTATATTCACTAGCCTAATAATTAAATCGTTCCATCGGAGAAAATGTATTAAAAATTTACATTTACGTTGAGCTATTGGTAAAGTAACCATGACGTCATATTCCAAAATGTCGGCTTTACTGAGACTACATGTAAATAGTTTTATTACAGTTTTATTATTTTATTAAGTAATCCTAGTAATGCTAATGTAACTATCACAGTTGAGCCCGACTACACTGTTTCTAATTATTGCCACCAGATATCATAGTCTTGAGGAACAAACACCAATAATTAAAAATTGATTTGAAAAAATTAACTCAAACATCAGGAATCGAACCTAGACCTCTGGATTTCTAGCTTAGTGTGCTAACCGTTACACCAACTAGTTAATATAGTTTTTCAAATAATAAGTTCAAAAAACAAGTGAAAATAAAAACCAACTGAGTTAATGGCTTAAATACCCGATATATACTGACTTTATGAAAAACGTTTTAACCAGAAATTAATTATTTTTGATAAAGGAATTTTTGTTGTCTTGTTCTATCCCTAAGTTATTGTTGTACTTCTTACGGTTTCAAAGATGTATGTACGGTCCGATTTTGCCCATTTACGAACTACACAAGATTTCAACTCGATATCTTTTTTCGTTTTTGAGTCGACAGATATGTGGACAGGGATTAATTAGATCATTTTATAAACACTTATACCAAAAATTTTTTCTACAGTCAATATTTTCCATTGTTACAAAGTCAGGGGCTAAATTTAATATACCCTTGTATGAAAAAAATTAAAATTTATTAAGTAGACGTATCATTTTTACCGACCCTTATGGGACAAGGAATTTGTATGCAGACTAGGAATTGGTAGGTTGTGCGACTGCAGTCGACTTAGAAACTAGTACGATATTCATCAAACCAAATGTATAATATTTTCCAAATATAAATTTTAGTACTTACGAAATTTAATTGCCAAAAATTTCGTCAATTTTTTGATAATTCTTATCAATATAAAATTTATTATCAATAAGATTTATTTCAAAAACTATTTTCAATAAAATAAATAAACTTTTGTATTTTATTTCAAATATAATTTTATTGCAATGGTTGATCTATCTATATTCTATAAGAGTATAAATAAGACAAAGAAAGAAAATAAATATTATATTCAAGACGTTTATGGATAGAAGGGAAAGGGGATATAAATTTAAAACTATAAAGCATGAAGGAATGTAGCCGAACATATCAAAGGAAGCCGACAGTACATTTGCCGAAATAGTGATACCATTCAAATAAAATATATAAATATTATATAATAAAATGTTATTTTCAAAATCTTCGTATGACGTATACTTTAACGGTTTAACTTAACACTTTAACGTTAACCTTAACGTTTAACTTAAGAATAAGATATCGTAAATGCATTATACCCGGTATATATAATATATACAAGGCTATTGTAAGTTTAGACCCGACTTTGTAACAGTTGAAAATATTGATTGCCGAAAAAAATTGTTGGTAGGGGTTTTCATAAATGACCTATTATGACCTAAATGACCTGTCCCTGTGTCCATCTGTCTGTTCGCAGACATGATAACTCAAAAACGGAAAAGAGATAACGAGTTGAGATTTTATTTTAGCTCAGCTGACGTTCTTGAGGAATGCGGCATTAAAAGGCATTTTTGAGGAATGTCAAAATTGAAGTTCTTAACACAATCTTATAAAGTTGAACATAACAAATTAACTTAATCAAAAATTAACTGCGGACTTAAAAAAAATGATATTAATATTTAAAGTTGTTAATTTGTCACTGCGACATCAAAAATAATCAATAATTACTGTCAACGAAAGTCTTGCATACTACAACATACAGTACATTGTATCATAAATGTTAAAACACTATATATATAATAGTAAGTATGGTCAATTGTCTTAGCTGTAATAGGTACGTTTGTGATACTGTATATTACACTTTTTTCGGTGATTATCATAAGTGAAATGCGTTAACATATTTTTGACCCATTTGATCAAGTTTTCTTTGTGGAATCTAAAAAAAATGTTGGTGAATTTCACCTTGGAAATGCAAAAGTTTTTTTACGGCTGTATCAAATATATAATTTTCATAGACATCCTCAAAACTATTCCGATACATTCTACAGAAATAGAGGTATTACTAGTTAAATTTTAAGAAAAATCCACCAAAGAAGCCTAGAGGGTTCTGACTAAGAACTACTTAAATGCTGTTTGCTATACATTTTTATTAAAGTATATTGTTCTATCACCTTAATGTTTTATACGATAATTTAGCTACTGACAATGTTTGTGTTATAGTCAATAACCGACATCTGAATCAGTTTAAAGTAATATTTTTAAAGAACTTTTCGAGTATATAATCTTGTTTCGAGTATTGGTTAAGTTACTCATGACGTCATATTCCAAAATGGAGGCTTTAATCAGGCTACATTTCGATAATTCGTTATATTTTTTCATAAAAACAAAAAGAGTTTCATTAGCAAAATATTAATTTTTTGTAGCCTTAGTGCTAACGAGCAAACAGCAATAGTAAGTAAGTAGTTAGTGTTATACAAAATGATCAGAGATCTACTTGAACTAAACTGAAATGGTAGATCTATAGACATGTGTTATTCGACTTTAGGGGGCGCGGGCGCGGTGAAGTATGTATGTACCTCACATACACAAGCTATCATATCGGCTTGTATCTGTTGTAAATGGCTGGATACCCTTGCTAGCCGCTCAAAGCACCCGACACGCAAATGACTGATCTCTGTCTTTACAGTGGCGTACAAATGTACATATACTTTCAAAAAAATATACTTACTATCAAATATATATACTATCAAATAAATACTTTCAATACAATACAAGTTTATTTTTCATTATTGTTTTACGTCCTCAGATCCTAACACCATTGTGATGGGTTCGTCAATTTTGTTTTTATTCCAATGGTTAGGTTAGAGGGGATCCCGATTATGTAGACTTATCTCTTGATTCCTCAAGGATTCTCCGGTTGTTAAGAGACACAGAAAAATAGTTTTTCCCTTTTTAAATTATTAATATGTATTGTGGTTTAACTTTTTTAAATAAGTAAAAATAACCCCAATAATAAATTTGGTAATTGCTTTAATACGCTGTACATATTGAGTTCATCATCACTGTGTGAAAAGTTTCAAACAAACCTTGCTTGGATAGAAGAAAAATTTAAATACAAAAAAGTCTTGTTGTGTACATTTCTAGGTCTTGTACATTTAACTTTCGAAAACTTTTTTACAATTCTATTTGAATCTAATCTAATCACATACCCGATCCAACCCATTATGTCAAATAGAGCCTCGAGTTCTGCATTCTTCTTTGTTTTTTAAAAAGCAAGCTTTTTGTGAATTTAGCTATTGGTTTTTTACCGACAAACCTACCTAGTAGATGCCGAAAATGACCATCATTAAAATAAATAAATTTATATATATATATATATATATATATATACGTGTGTGTGTGTGTTTATGATTATAGATAAAAGCTTGGGACGAACATTAAAAACCTGATAAACCCAAGCTTTTATTTATAGTTTATTCATATTAAATAAAATCTTTTATTAAAAAAAAACTATATATATATTATTTAATAGAATACAAAATAAAATTTGTAACGGCACTGATATACTATACAGACACACATTCATACAAACACATATCTACATTCTACATTGTACAGAAAGAAGAAAAAAAAAAACTAGAGTTTGATGACAGCCCCGCTGTGAGCAACATGCTATTAGCTATGCTTAGCACTCTTTGCTATTATAAAAAAAAAAACGTATAATATGTAATACATATAACTAACTAACTATAACTCGTTTTTATTTCAAATAATTATTACAACTGAAACAAAACACCATCATTTGATTTTATTAAAACAAAACAACAACAAAAAAGTATCCTTCTTCTTCAAACTACTTAAAACTTAAGAAAAATAAAAATTACTAAAAAAAAAAAAACAAAAAATACAAAACAAAATGAAAAACGGAAAAATATTTTATATAAAAATCATATGAATGCACCGCGCCGCGCGGCTTTTTGATATATTACAAATTACCTATTATTGCCCTGTTTTACTCAACACAGTGTGGCTACCACACAATATATATATATAGAACCGGTTTACATTTGAACCTGTATACAAAAAAATTATTATTATAAAGTATGAAACGCGCTCATACGACCTCTATGTGTAGACATAGTGAAAAACTTTTATTTCAAAACATTCTAAGATAAACTTAGTAATTGTTTAAATACCCAGTATTTAAATTAGAGAGCATTACCAGTGCCTGTACTGTGTACTTTACTTCTATATGGTGTATATATATATATATGGCAACCAGTTCAAGGAGCCGAGTGGTTTAAGGCGTTATGTCTACGTAGTATGTCTACTTGGAAACTGGGAGGTTATGGGTTCGAATCCCGACATCGGCAGTTTGTCAATTATTAAGAACAAATAAAAAGAGGTGGTTAATTGACTAAACTGTCGGCGTATGGACAAGAAAGAAGTAATCGGCTATGCTTGGGAAGGTTTTCTACCGTTTCCTTCACGAACTTCAGATGAATATCGGCATAGTTCCCATCATAGTCGGCTGCAGCCGCATATGTTACCAATTTCTAGTCTATACACAAAAATTCCTTCCACTCCACTCACATCCTCACCCATCACAATGGACTTTATGGTCGAAGTGTAGCCCGTCCAAGGCAGCCTCTACAATCTATCTATCTATCTAAGTCATTAAACTTTTATTTTTTTTGATTCTTCATTATCTTCTTCAGTTAAACTAAACTAAATTCAACTATTGGGAAGATACCTAATTCCAATTTCTACAAAAGGTATGAAAATATAATGCTCATTTTGTCGATTTCATTAAAAATAGCCCGATCTACATAGCGCTTACAAGCTTACATGACGTTTTGAAAATGAACCCTTTTAGTAATACAAGAAAACATTTCTAGATGATCTTTGAGTTTGAATTGAGTGTTTTAACCAGTGCATGGAGGTCGCACGTACATCACAATATTTACAATATAATAATTATTTAATTTTAATTTGTTATATTCTTCTAAATTTCATTATAATTACCTAGATACGAATACGAATTAAGTTATACTGTTTTAATTTATTATGGAAATTAATTAATTATATTATCACTGTATTATTAATTAATATTTATTCGAATTTGAATAATAATTACATTTTTTTTATTTTTTTATTGAAGAATGTTGATAAGAAAAATTTAATTTAATTTGTGTTTAATTATAATTTTTATTTTAATTAAAATAAAAATTGTATTTGAGAAGAAGACGCAATTGTTCTTATTTTTGAAAATATATCTATCGTTTCAAAAACATAAATGTAATCATATATATTTTTTTTTTAAAGTTTTTTTTAAAAACAAGCTTTATTTTATTCATGTATATTTATTTGTGTATACTTAAGCGTCAACAATACAATGTTGGTCAAAATTCCATTTTAGGTTACGTAAGACAAATTCTAGAAGACTAGCTGTATACTTTATAGACAAATGTCGTTGAATTGAAGCAGGAATCAAAGCTCGGACCTCTGGATATCTAGTCCAACGTGCTAACCGCTACACCAAAGACGACTCTGACGTAAGAACCAACTTTTTCATATCATTCTTACAGTATTATTTCTGTCGAAATCATTATGGCATATCTAGGCATATTTCCCCAAGTTGAGGCTAATGTTTGCATTAGGCCTCTCACCGTAGATTCCCGTCCCGGTCCCTTCTGCAGTTTTGGATCCGTCTGTATACCAGATGATTCCTTTCATGAGATAGGGTGGTTCTCCTTTCGACCACATGGCCCTATCACATACTTATGCGACACCCTATACTAACTAACCTAAAATGTGGAGCTTGAATACTGTTGCAATTGAATATTTTTGGCCACAAAACTACAATTATTAAAAGTAGCAAGTACAAAAATTATATTAAAACCGCTACAAAATAATCAAATATTTAAACAAAAAAAACACAAAGGCACATCTTATATTTCTAAACACTGGCTATAGATTTAGTTTGTTTATTAGTCACGCAGCGCTACTTTCTAATAAAGTTTCTATATTAGAATGCCACGTGACTTATACACATACACTACCCTTCTTATATACATACAATACACACATATGTACGTATGCATATGTACCAATGTCAAAGTTTTATCTCAGAGAGAAATTTTGATTGTCAGATTTGATAGAAACATGTGAAGTTCCATAAAAGCTTTTAAAAAGAGCTAAGTTTTCGGATATTCTTAAAAAACAAAAGTAATGATATTGTGGGACCAATGTCAATATTGAATATGTAAAGTCAGCAATAAATGACTATATAATCAGATGCATCTGCAATGCAAATTAAATAATTGTTTTGATGAATTTGTTTATGTTAATTACACGACATAATATGTAATAATTAAATACTTAAGGTTGATCGCACACCGCACATGTATAGGTCAAATCGGTAATGTATAGATAAAAATCTGAATTTTTGATATGTTTTTAAATGCTATCTCATGCGTATAAATAAAATAATTTTTGGAAAGAATCTGACGAAGGGTTTAGTTTTCAATAAAATAATTTTTTTTCATCAATATTTAATGGCTAATTTGTATACATTAAAATTATTTTTTTGAAAATATAAATGGTGCTCGCTATCAGTCCAATTGATATTCCTGAAAGTGCCGTTAGGTATCAAAGTTTGAGGACAACCTGATGTTTACACTGTAACATCAACAGAGAACGTTTTGTTGCCGTATATTTTCTCAGCAATCGCGATGCTTGGAGTATTGGATGCATATTTTTTTATAATTGTTATCAAAAAAAATTGTATGTAGTGTTGTAATATTGTGTACAAAACTAATTGATTAAATTTCTATTATATATTATATATAATATATTATATATATATATATATATATAATATAAAATGAATGATTATGTGTGCATCGGAACCAATTTCATTATATGAATCAATAATATTTTATACTTTATAGTACCTATGTTAGTATTAGTATATAAATATTCTGTGAAGAGTATTATAGGTATATTCATTATTTTAAATTAATATATATATATGTATATATATATATATATTCACCACGCATCATTTAAAAATTTGCTGCGGATGAACATTTCCAAAGGCATAAGGTGTAAAAAAATATAAATTCGGAGAAACAAAACCGGTCATTAAAGTTTGGTTCTACTCCAACACTCCACTATAATCTATCTATAGTTAGTTATACTTCATAGTGTGTTATTTGAAGTTGTTCTTTCTTGAATTAAGAAGAGACCAGATTTTTATGATGGTAGGTGTGTACAGTGAAACCAGTCAAGTAGTCTAAGGGGCGTCATGTTTACTTGGGGACTGGGAGGTTATGGGTTCGAATCCCGACATCTGCAGTTTGTCAATTATTAATAAAAAGAAGGGAGCGGTTAATGAACTAAACTGTCGGCGTATGGAAAAGAGCGAAGTAACCGGCTATGCTTGTGAAGGTTTTCTGCAGTTTCCTTCACGAACTCCAGATGAATATCAGCCGCACAACCTACCAATTCCTAGCCTATACATAAAAATTTCTTCCACTCCACTCACATCCTCAAATCCTTAGACATGACAATGGACCTTATGGTCGAAGTGTAGCCCGCCCAAGACAGCCGCTACAATCTATCTGTTTAGTGAAGGTAAATTAAATCTTAAATATATTTTAGTCAAGTAAACCGGTGTTTAAAAACTGCCGTTTTCATAACAAAATTGCGGAAGATTTTTTTCTTAGCGGTTCAATGTGTTTCTTTGGGTGCTGAATCCGAATTTCAAGTTTACTACCTTGTAGGAGGTAGGTTCCACAACGAAAAATGCACAAATTTTCGGATTTTTTTCTGTAAAAAAACTATGCGTTTTTCCGAAGATGACCACTCTGTACAAATCAATTTTGATTTTTTTACAAGTGGTCTTGGTGCTATAGCACGCTAAAAAACAGCGATTTTTTTTACCCTTCTGCGAAAACGTCAAAAACACTCACTCCCATCCCTTACAACTCGTAAAATGTTCATATTGTTATCAACAAAAACCCTTATAGTACGTGAAAGTACATTCAAGTACTCCATTTGGATTATACTTTTGTTGAAACATATAACCCAAAAGTTTGATGAATCCATTCTCTATTTATTACGTCGGTAAGGTAAGGAAAGAAACACAATTATACATTTCATATGGGTATATTACTTATATATATATATATTATACCCAAACAGGGTGTCCCCATCCATACTGACTTGAGCAGTTCAATTTATACACTCCCGTTTATAAAAATTGAACCAGTAAATCGCATTCTAAACGTATATTACTAAATATAAGTATGGAAGACCCGATAAGCAAGCTCCAGGCTATTGCCAACATATAGGAGAAGCGAATGTAGTCGGGCTGAAGTAGAAGGGAGAACACAATGGACCATAAGGTCGAAGTGCTTTAGTTTTAGACCCCGATATAAAATCAATCAAATATATGTATAAAATTACATACAATAACACTTAGAATGGTTCAATTTTTATGAACAGGAGTGTATACATTTTCAAAACGTAATTTTTTTAAAGAAAATATTTTGGACAAAAATTATGTGCTATCAGTTTTTATTAGGTAATTTTTAGCGAATTTTCATAAGAAAATAGTGGTTTTGTCCCGATGAAGACTTTTAATAGTGCCTGCACATAAATAAAAACATGGCTTTATATACCAAGGTACTGTATGTATATGTAATTATATTTATTTTATATGCATGCTACTGCAATCAATCATGCTTTTCTTTTTTGAGTTCTCGTATCCACAGACATGCAAACGGACAAACGGATGAACATCTATAACAAACATTTTTTCTGCGATCAATATTTTGAACCGTTACAAAGTCGGGACTAAACTTATAATACTTTATTTATCGGGTATAAAATGAATAAGGGAGAGGAGGGACAACCTACACTTATTTTATAGCTATATCGGACGGTTATATTATGAAGAAGAGAGATATTAAAGGTACGTATTTGAAAGTTAAAATGAGATATCTAATACAAATATTAATTTTACGGAGTCAAATACAAGAAGAACATAGATGGATTTTATAAATATAGGAAGAAATCATTTTATACAGATAAACTTCAAGCTTCAACTCTACACTCTACCTGAAGATTATATTCTACAAATGTACGATTCTATTATTATTATTTGTAACGGTTGGAATAATGATCGGACAAAAAAATTGTCTTCTGATCTTCATAAAATATGAAGAAGATGAAGATTTCATTAACTCGAGAGCTAAAAGTGACTACAAGTTCGTGAATTGTCAAAATCATTCTCCAATCGCTAGAGGTTACAGGAGGGGGCTATATCTAACTTTAAAACCACAAGAAATAAACTGAACATTTTTACAAAAAACCATGAATCGTACGTGAGTCGGAACACAGCGAAGTACTTAATTATCATAGACGATATGCTGAATTAAGTGCGCACCTAAATAAAATTATTTAATGCAAAATGTATACTAGCATTTAATTTAATTTGATATCCTTTGAAGTTGTAAAAATTTCATCAAAATCGATTCAGTAGTTCAAATGTGATGTGCAAACAAACACACATTTACTTTTGTAATTTTCGTGAGCGAACAAACTAACATTTTACAGTTTTATTAATTTACTACGTGTTCGCCCCACGGCTGTGCCCATGTGGGGCGAACTATACACTGTACAAAATCTTGACCCGGGCGTCATATATTCTGTAAACATCTCCTTTGTAGGAATGCACTACATTGATCATGAACGAGTTCATACTCCGACTCCCACTTGACCGATTTTCGTGTGGCTGTGATCTCAACCATTTTTGAGAGCTGTCCGATAATTTATAATTGAATCGTGCCAGAATGATTTTGTACACTATAAAACTTTAATATTATAAAATATGAACAAACTTTACTATACACAGAAAGAAACAAAAAGAATATTTATTATTAAATATGAATAAAAATAATAATTTTAAAAGACAAGAACGTATAAATACAAATTGTATGTTAGCGACTGTTTTCATCTTTCTTTTTTAAATATTTAGTTAGTTTTGTTATGAACAACATAATAATAATCTCTTTATTCCAAATATGACATAATGAATATAAAATAATACCTAACAGTATATTATTATATATATATATATATATATATATACATATGTAGTTTGTATACATTACATTTTCGAAGAACGTTACAAGCCCCCGGAGATATGTATTGCTTATTGCCGATAGTCCAAGTGACAACCGTAAAAAGTTGTTCCGATTTTATAGAGTATGAAACAATCGTGCGTGAACCTGATCCAACAACGGACAAAACACTATTAATTACTATTTTCATAAAAATTTTTTTCCTACAACTTTTGTAGGATACTTTTTTGCATATCTATTACAGTTTTTGAGAAAAAAATAGATCAAGATATGAAAAAAAAAATTTCGTTAAATTTCTAAAGTTATTGGAAATAAAATTTAAGGAAAAAAAGAATTGATGTGTTTTTCTCGTAACTATTATATAAAAAAAGTTCTGCGCGATAAAAGATTTGGGGGTGTTTTCCCCCAATGTCGGATTAGTGATCTCATTTTTTCAAATTTTTTTTGATGTTTCTTGTTCATTCAATATTTGGGAAAATGTTTCGAATAACAGTTGTTAGTATCCAAATATTCGGTCGGATCTTTCGGATTGATAAAAAAAAAGTGCGAGCCTCACTTACATAATCTCACGGGGTAAGCTTGTTATAAGCTTTTCCCGTGTAAATGTGTATACACTGTATACATAAATTATACTTTAACCCTTTCTTTCACTCAAAGTTTCTCTTATATTTCTCCGCTGTTGAATCATTTCTCCTTTAACGTCACACAAAACTTCAAACAGATACCTCGTTAAAAAAGTTTCACTTTAATAAGTACAAAGATTCATTTTTTAAATGATTTAGGCATTGTACACAACTAGAACGTTCAACAGGTTGAAAATTATCTAAAAATTATACGATTTCTGAAAAAGTCCATTTTATTATGATATAATATAGGCAATAATAATTACATATAATTATAATCTCCTAATAAAAATGTAAAATGTCGGCTTGTCTCTTATTTGTCGTGTATTAAGTCATGTCCCCTTTATTGTAACAAAAAATTTCAGACAAATATGTCGCTAAAGAAGTATTAACAATCGTCACCAGATTTTCGTAGAGCAAAATCTTGATCCTTTTTCAAGAGCATGCCTCAAACGTGAATATGCAAAAAAAGGAAAATTTAGTCTACGAATGTGAGCTTTTCGCCTTATCTAATAAAAATGACGAGTATTTGATCCTCATACTGATATAAACGAAGTATGTAAACATGTGTGTATGTGTATATAATACGTTTCTTTTGATTATAGATTACAAATGTAAGAAGAGTATAACTCTGCTATAGTATAGAAGTATATAATTATGGACTTATTAGGTATGGTTGGCCTGCCTAATTTTCACAGCACCTTTTGTACAACATATCATAAATAATATACATTGCTTTTATGATTTAACTTTTATTGAATTTACATTTTACTGTACCAAATACTAAAATTTGTATATGTAGGGTAAGCACCTACTTCACCTTCATAAAGGTTTATTTATATTTGTGTTTGTTTCTCTTTTTAATAATCATAATAATATTATATTTTATTTTTCCATACATATATAAGTATTACCTTTTAATATCAAATTAATTAATTAACTTTTTATTGAAATATGAGAATATTAGGTATTTCGTTTATATCAAAATATCTTCAAAATTCCACGGTCTGATTTTGCCCATCGATGAACTTCATGTCATTTTTAAATTCTAGAACACACAAAATTTCAGCTCGTTATCTCTTTTCGTTTAGGAGCGATCATGTTTACAAACGGACAGATAGATATGCAAAAATGGACTAATTAGATAGATTTTATGAACATTACGAACACAATATTTTCAATCGTTACAAAGTCAGGACTAAACTTAATATACCCTTGCATCAGATATAATAATTGAACATAACAAATAACTCTTGTTGCAGTTTCGACGTGAATGACTAAATAGTAGCACAAAGAAGATCAAAATAGCGAATTTATAATAAATTCTAATTAGTAACGGTTGGTTGCATTTCAACTTCTAGATTTTTCGACGATGGCGCCAAAATTGGTCACTTTATTGATCACGTGGCCAATTTTAAAAGTAGGGATAGAGGAAATTTAGCTACTACCTAGGGCGGCGAACTGTCTAAATCCACCCCTGTCTGGAAGTCACACAAATGAAGAAATTCACACATTCGGATATTTAATAGAAATATTCAGTTTCTACATTTATTATTTAAAAACATTAATTAATTAATAATATAATTTTATTAAATTCTGATTGAAATGTAACAAATATTCAATTTATTTACAATTATTTGTTATTAATCAGGTTTCATCAATTATTTTTATAAACAATATTTTTTTGTGATGCACCGCGCCGCGCCCGTTTTTATCGCAAAACCAAGTTGTTTATCAGATAAACCATGAAGAATAGATATATTAGGAAATTGAACGACATAGGCAATTCGTCTGTTTTTGTGTCCTCAAAAACGTGTAGAGATCATAGTTAATATTTTCGCCACTAGCGGCAGTGCGAATCTGCCCGTACGGAATTATTATTATTATTACATATTAAAATCAACGGTTATCACATCTTACAAATCAAAATTGTAAGTATAAAAATTGTTTAATTTTATAAATGTGAAAAAATGGGACGATGTTGTACAGGGAAAGTATAGATATACTGTTATATATCTATGAGTGGAAGGTTGTTTAAGGTTAGGAATGCGTGTCTGCATTTACGAAAGGAATATAGTCTGTAATTACCGGTTGTCATCTTCTTTCTTTATCTAATATATGTTGGTATTGTAAACATATATTTGTAATTATTAATTGCAATTATCATTATGATTCTTCATCTTTGAATTGATTGCAGATTATTAAAAATTCTCTATTATTAATATTTATTTAATTATTTACTTGATAATCGAAAACAATTTTTTATTATCTATAAAACTAAGACTTCTTATAAACTGAATGTGAAAGTGATTTCTTGGCGCCTACATTTAAACATTTAAATTCCGTACGGCACTGAGACCAGTGACCGCTACTGATAAAAGATAGTTACCACCAATTCTTGACCGTTTTTTTAACATTACGTTCGCTCTCCTAATATATCTATTCTTCATGAGATAAACATTAAACTGGTTCATTATCTTATTCGAATGAATGTACTTCTAGTATGTCAAGTTTCATTCAAATTCTGAACAGTAATTCTACAACCGAGGGTACTACCTTAAGTACACACTACCTTAAAAGAAAACTGTAAAATCGGCTTTTATTTAATATTATTTCTTACATTACACAAATAGAATCTGAAAATTGTATATAAACTTTCTCTTATATTTCGATGGAAATGATCGATGCTGGATGTTAAGAACTATATTCGGAAAACACACCATTTTCGGACAAATAAAAATTTATTAAAATTAATAAATAAATTTCGTTTAAAAACCAAATTAAAATCGGTTATTTTTTTGTGGAGAGGATTAAAATAATTGACTCAACAACTAACGAACATCTCATTATGATGCATAGCACAATGATGATGGTGGGGGTAAAATTGGTATACAACCAAAATCAAAACGTTCCTTTTGAAACGCTTTGATATCTGTTTCTGATAGATCTTCCATTTTCGAATAGATTTGGACATAATCAGAACGTTCTGGTTTGATGTGTGCGTGTGTTTGGGCTGTATTCATGGAATTAGTTGAATTACTAAATACTGTCTGTTGTGTTGCGAATGGATTTGTTAGTTGTTTGTTCGAACTGTCCGTTTGATTTGGAGAATTAAATACAGTCTGTTGTGGAACCATCGAATTATTGATGAAAATATTATCAGATTTAGTTGATGTTTGAGCAAAAACACTATTTTGTTGAGTCTGAAATGTATTCAATTGATTTGATCCAAAAATATTTGAACTATTCGTTGTTGGATTACCAAATACGTTTGTATTTGGACTATTAGCAGTTGGATTACTACTAAATACATTCGTATTTGGACTACTAGCAGTTGAATTACTACTAAATACATTCGTATTTGGACTACTAGCAGTTGAATTACTACTAAATACATTCGTAATTGGACTATTGGTTGTTGGACTACCACTAAATACATTCGTATTTTGGACAAGTGGTGTATTTGATTGTACGGTATTTGCCGTAAATATATTTGTATTTTGTGCTAATGGACTATTTGTCGTTCCAAATACATTTGTTGATTCCGGCTTTGGATTTGCCTGTCCAAATACATGATTTGTGGATGTTGTATTTTGATTATTTGTAAATATATTATTATTGGTTTGATTCGTCGCTGCTGTTGGAAATCCATTATTTGATTGAGAATTAAACGGAAACGCTTGATTATTAATAGCACTATTGAAAATATTATTGGATTGTTGTTGATTTGATCCACCGAATATTGATTGATTTGTTTGTGGTGTTGGTGGTTGTGGTGGAGGATTCGTTTGATTAAATATTGAATTGGTGTTGGAGAAATTTGATGTTGGTGCATTATTATTATTATTCGTTTGACTAAATATTGAGGTACTATTTCCAAAGTTTGTTGTTGTATCTTTGGCGGTCTCCGTTGTGCTGTAAATATTTTTGATGACATCAATTAATTCACGTGTTGGTGATTGATAAAAACTTAATTTCTGTTTAGCTTCTTCCATCATTCTTGTATATAATTGAATCTAAAAATGAGAATTCGTGTTCATATAACGGATCAATTTAAGCTAATACATGATATGACGAATATATCGCTAACGGATCGAAATTTTAAAAAAAAATTCGTCACATCCGTGTTCTAACAAAAGCCACCTTTAACAAAAGAAACTTACAACTGCATCACTTGATTTTCCCTGCTTCTGTGCATTGTATACCATCCATCGAATCTCTTCAAATGAATGATCCTCAAATGTTGGAAAATTTGGTTTGCCCCTAAACGGTCCATAACATGACAATAACCATTGTTTACCCTGATTGGCGATGGTCATATCAAGAAGTATTGAGCGCACTTGTACGGCAATATCGTGTTGTGGATCATTTGAAACCACATTCTGCTGTTGTGGTCGAACAGCAGGACCTAAGCAAATCATTTTTTTTCTTTTCGATTATACAAATAATATACTAATTAATAATTCAATAATAATATAAATTAATTTTTACATACCTTGATAAGTATATTGATTGTTGTTAACATGTTCATTTCTGCAGGTACTACCAAAACGGCAGGTACCTTGTTGAAAAAATCGACAAATTACCATGATTATTGTATGGAAATTTCAAAATTGTTTGAAACTTAACCTCCTTGACTTATCTGTCATACAGAATTTATATTTGAAATATATCGACTGAGCATAGCATTGATGTCAGATGGTATCACAAACAAAAGAATACTAGAGACATCTCATGGTCGTGTCCAGAGTATTCGGTCTTCAGTAAACCAAAGAATACAAGACCGCTTCTATGGTCTTCGATGTCGGTATTTAGTGTCATTACCAGTACAACCAACTGTATTCTTTGGCAGAACACAGTTGGTTGTGCTGGTAATGGTACTAAATACCGACATCGAGTAGAGCTATTGTCATCTAGTGGTCAGGATATGTACTAAAATTTTCAGGTACACAAAAATCAGACTTATGAGCTTTCAATTCTTTGGTATTATCTGTTTATGGGAGGATCATAGAAGGAAATGGAGGCGTGTCCTATTATGCGACTGGTTCGATCCATCCTGTATATTAGCCCATACATAGAGGTAATTATACTACATTTAAGGTATATTTTTCAAATTTTATAACATCTCTTATTTGAACGTGAACGAATTACTACTAATAGAAATGAAAAATATGACCTAAACTCAGTGGGATGTCCTCTAAACATGTTATCATTGAATGTGCTGAGTGAAAAAATTGGGATAAATTGTAATTTGATTTCATTACACTCAAAAGTACGTGTAAAATCAGGGATGGATACAAAACCTTTTACATTACTTACAAGAACATTTTCTTTTATTTATTTTTGATTAAGTTTTATTAAATTGAATATAAAGCATAATCAACAAATACAAATATTTAAGATCAACTTATTTGAATATTAAATTAAACAGAATGAATTGTGATTCTTTTAAAAAATTATCGATAAATACATAGTTGTTTTTTAATTAATTGTTTCATTTATTTGTTATCTTCCTCTCTTTTTTTAGATTTTGATTCAGCATCTTTACTGCTACTCGTCGTGCTTCTAGTAGTATCTTTAGTTGTTGCAGTCGAGTCTTTAGTCGGTGTTTCCTTCTTTAAACTTCCAACAGCTTGACGTATTGCTTCTGATTGTGGATCAACACCTATCAATATTATTTTGTAGAATTACTTGTATGATACTGTAGCGCGGTATCGCTTCTTCATTAAATTATTATTATAATTTTATTTATTCATTTTATCAATAAATTAACCTACAAATTTGGCGCCCCGAGCTCAAATAAGCGAAGAGGGTGGTAAATTAACATATTTTTAAAGAAAAAATTTCCAAAATCTTCCAACAGATGCCTATTGGATGAATTATAATTGAATATTGTAATTCTTACAAAATATAACATACACACCCACCAAATTTAACAGATAAGTCTTTCATTTCTGTTATAATACTTATTTTTGCTTTACGCTTATAACTATTTCGATTTCTAAAAAAAATATTTTTATTATTATTTTTTTAACATTCAAAGCAACCGTGACAATAGAGAGAAGTTATAGTTGTTAAGCAACAGATAAAAATGATAAATAAAATTATAATAATAATTTAATAATGAAGAAGCGATACCGCTACAATACTAATCATTTGAATTAATGATTCGAGTGAGTAATCAAAGAAGTATAATAATTTGACAAACCTGGTAAATTTTCCAAAACACTCTGTAAAAAAGCTGGATCATTCATCACCTCTGAATAATCATCAATTTGATCCACTTCCATTGGCTCTTTCTTTGTGTCAGTTGAAGTTTCTTCTGTGAAATGCAAATAATTAAATATGATTGATTACACTTCAATGAATCGAATCGACGGTGAAGAAGGTGAAAACTCTTTCGAGTTTAGTGAGTTTCTTCTTTACTAGAAGTTAAACTTGATATCTTGTTGTTCGTTTAAATAATTGGATTGTTTTTATATTAATTTTATTGAATAGAGTCTTAAACATTTAAGACTTAAGCCCCCCCACACAGGAAACAATTCTATTTTCTACTTTTAAGTTTATTAAATAAAAACTTGTTTAAAAAAGAAAATGTATGATTTTATTTTTATTTGTTTCGTATATTGTTGTCGTTAGAACCAAATCTGTGTACAAAGGTTTAGCATGATCGGATTTACGGAAGTATTCATAAAATCAATTGTCAGAATTTTGCCTCAAACAGAAACAGAAGTTAAATAAAAACAGGACTGTACTGAAATTTGTAACCTTAAACAAAACTTACGCGCATCTTGCATTGACATTTGCATAGCAAAAGCAATTTGCTCCTCTTCAGTCATATTCGCAAAATCAACATCAACATCAGCAGCAGCAACAGCAGCTGGTTTAGTGGCAGCAGCTTCACCAACTGGTTTCATTTCAGCATCATTCGATGCCATTGACATGGCTAGAGCACGTTCTAACATGGCCTCTTCACTCACTGTTTCCTCTTTAATTGCTGTTTTCATAACATTTTCGCTACCATCAGCCGTTGCCGCGACGGATGCAGCTTGTGCACGACGTGCCTCATCCTCTTGGCGTTGACGTTGCTCTTCCATTGATACACGCAATGCCAACGCTAATTCTGGATCTTCATTTGGATCAACACCAAATTCAAAGCCAGATGTACCAAGACCGGCGCCACCAGTGCCATCTTCCCCTTGTATGATCGGAGATGATATTAAGGCGTCCGATAGATGTGGACCAGGCGGTACAGTGACCAGATGACTACTAGTACCATCTTTACCATTTAATGTGTTCACAAATGCAGTTAACAGTTCAGTATTTTTTTGCTCCTCCCCTACTTAAAATTTTCAATCTTAGATGCAAAATCAATTTACCTATATCAATCTTTTAAGAGTTTCGTACTATCTAATGGAAATATTCTTGTTCAATTATCCATCCGTCCGGTTAAATACAAAAAAAAAAAAAGATTTATCTCATAAAAATAAACAACTTTTGTTCATACATCCATTAATTTTGACTTAAATACGGGACGAGCTAGTATAATACAAACAAGACAGTTAAAAGTGTATTCCCATGTTTGTAACGCTTTTGGTAGTAATGTTTTATACATCAACATGACGTGTATAAAATAAACAGTATACGCACGGATATAGAACTCAAACTTTTTCCATAAGAGCACTGCATTAAAACTAGAACTTTCAACATTAAATAATTAATTCAAAGACTCCCGTAACCCCCCTTAAAACTTTTATAATTGATTTATATAAAATCAAACCTTAATCGTTTTTGAGTGCTCTTCAGTGCTCGTCCATCCTTAAATTGAATGGTGGGATGAACATCATATCTTATAGTACGAAACTCTATGTGCGAATTCAGATTTTAAAACTTACCAAAACTGACGATATCAACATTAACTTTCTCCTTTTTCAAACGTTTTGCTAATTTCACTAATTCTTTCTCATCCACACTGATTGGACTGCCCACAAACACAACAATACGCATTTTATGATTCTTACCTTGACGATGTTTTAAAGCTAACTATAATCGAAAACAAATTTACCAAATTATCAATTGTTTGTACTCTATGAATAGGATACAGAGGACCTCTTGGTCTAGGTGCTAGGGACACCTGTACTCCTCTTTCTAATTATTATTATTATTAATATGTGAATAACTTACGTGAGCAATACGAATTCCCGTATGTAAATTAATATCACCATCCGGTTGAACTTGATGTAATTTTGATAAAATACGTCCTACATCACTCGTTAAAGTGGCCAAAACTTCCACACTAAAAACATATACAAGTTCAGAATTACAATTGATTTAAAAAACAAAGATCTGTCAAATATGTGCAACAGCATCCGCCCTGTAGCGGAAACGCTACTAAAATCAAATTTACTTTATTTTAGAATGCTATGCTCCTCAACTATAAATTCTCCCTGAGTTATCACGGTAATTATTATTGTTAGGAACATTAAAATAGTATAATTATGAAGTATCTCGGCTCAACTGAATTGTTGAGCCCAATTTACCTTACAAACTAATTTTAAGTTATATATATATCATTATAGACCACTGGACCAAAAATTTAAAAAAAAGTGTATTTAAGAATCCTTGGAGTAGCTCCTGACCAAACCGAGCCCACATTTTAATCTAAAATAATTTATTTCTAATCGTTGACTGGCTATATATGTGCGCGTCATCGGGAACTAACACTATGCCAAGCATGCCAGGTTCTTTCAGGAATAGTTTAGACGTATATGATAGTAAATTAGGAAATCGGTATTTTATAACAGAATAGACTTCCTTTCATTATTTTTGGTACAAAGTGTACTAAACAAAGTCATGAACGGATTTTGATATAAAATAAAATCGATATTGAAAATATTAAATTTTAAAATGAATCCACAAGTCTGACCTTAGACACCGAAACATTGAATATCGTTTAGATTGGATAATCTACTTACTTAGCTAATGTTAATAATCCAACATTATTTTCCGGATTTGATCTGGTCTTGGAATGACAAACTAAATTGACTGCATCTTGTTGTGCTTGAAGTCTTGTTGGTAAAAAATCACCATTTCTCATATAATCGCTATTATCAACACTAGAAAATGAAATAAATCAATTTTTGAGGTTACATATTATATACATAACAAATGCTTTGTCATCGTTCAAATGTCTATCATATAAAGAAAGTATTTATTTTTATTAAAATTATACATATAAAATATAAATATTATATTTAGGGACATTTAAATAAGTATTGTAAATAATATCTGGTTTTATTTACCATATCATAGTACTTTCCAGGACCATTTTTGAAAAAAATAATTTTCTAATATACCACTTTCACAATCAAATTTACAAATATAACTTGTCAAATTGTTAAAACATTACAGCTGACTAACTTCTCGTTACAATGCTACCAACTGCTACCAACGTAGACAAACTGCTATGCTACCAACTGTTATCGGAATTCTTCAATTCATTATTTATTTTGGCGCTAACACAAAAATATCTATTTATACATATTTCAATTATTATACTCGGTATTTTTTTTCAATTTCGGAACAATTATTTTTAATAATTTTATTATTATTTTTAATAATTGTGAATTATTCTTTTCGTATAATTGAATTGTATTAATAGCCCAAGCGGGGACTCTAGAAAACGGTGCCTATATATATCTTATCTTCATAGATATGAAAAAAGTTTCAACCAAAAGTTGTTGGAAATAAAATTTTACGAAAAAAGTATTGATATGTTTTTCTCGTAATTATCATAGAAAAAAAGTTATTATGCGCGATAAAAGATTTCGGGGTGGTTGCCCCACTTGAAATCCGTTTCTTGCAGGATTGCCTAGGCAAGTGATTGAAAATGTTTGGTCACCGTATTCATGGATTTAAATAAAATTACAATTACGTAATTCAAATTATTTAAACAAATGACCATGATTCAATTCCACCCCTGCAACCCTCCGTTAATAAATGTTTTCAATGCTATATTGTAGAATAACCAGTGGCGTATTTACAAGACTTTCAAACAGGGGGGCTGGGCTTAGGTTAAAATTATCAAAATACTAGTCAAATTTTTTCGTAAAATAGTGATAGTCAAGCCAAAAGTATAAAATATACTGTCATAAAGCTGTACCAATATACACATATCTAATATAACATATATAGTGTTTTAACATTTATATACAATATATACCAAGAAGTGCTGGACTCGTTGAATATCCTAAACACTGAATTGGATCTTAACAAGGATAACGATGATAGCAGCTTTTACGAAGAATTTATTGATAATCTACAATACAAATATATTGTGTGTATATGACCTAAATCGTTTAGAAGTTACACGATCATTAACAAGAATTAGGAAAAATGAGTATACGAGTAATTACTAATTTTAAGAAGTAACACCTCCTAAATACGCCACTGTGAATAACCATCATGGGACATGGTCTATTCGTTTAGCTTTAGATTAGATGATTTTAAAAGTTGAAACCTATTGTGGTAAATACTACTACATTGTATATAATACAAATTACAGGTAAGCGGCAGTTAAATATACACACCAGGTCGTAGAAGATTGAAAAATAAAAATCCAGTAGTAATCAGCAGTACACAGTCAATG
Source organism: Nineta flava (assembly GCA_963920215.1). NCBI lineage: Eukaryota > Metazoa > Arthropoda > Insecta > Neuroptera > Chrysopidae > Nineta > Nineta flava. The sequence goes on from OY986043.1 coordinate 100,526,558, forward strand.
TAAGTAATACACAAGAACAGTCGAGACTCGAGTGGGTACAATCTTCATCAGTTCTGAGTTCTGACCCACAAATCAACATGTGAGATTCAAACATCAAAATCTCGTCAAGTTGTGTGAGATGTGTCAAAATTTGTCTTGGATTATATTCTATAAAAAATTGTAGTGAATTTATGTTTGTTTGTGTATTACTAAAATATTTTAGGTAAATATGTTTAAATAATTAATTGACACAAAATAATCAATATTTTTCATAAAACATATCAACAAATTCTATACGTGAAAAACAAATGATAAACTTTAACCAGCTTTGCATTATGGGATTTATTATTTATGAAAAATCCGTTTATTTTTCAAAAAATGTTTCAAACGTATGATGCAGTATCAAAGTATTCTGCCTCCAGTCTCAACGATTACTTAATCAAGTTGTAATTTCTATTTTTAGCTCCGACACGTATAATGCAAAAATGCATTCAGTTTGCAATAAATTTTTCAAATTTTATAAATACAGTATGGTTCATTAGAAATTAGACAAAACAGAAATTGTGTAATGTCTTCGGTTAGGGTATTAAAAAATATTTCAAACTGGATTTCAGTTGTTCGTAAATAGTTTCAAGGTTCTTTTTTATTCAAATTACATATATTTAAATTAATTTTGATAATTTTAATTAAAATGTATGATTAAAATATATACCGGTCATACATAATGGTTGGTAATCTTTTCCAATGATTTTATAAATAATACGTTATTCAACTTCTGCTGATCTATGCCTCAAGTTTTATAAATTTTATAGCCTCCAATAGACTCAATAATATCTTTTTGTTTATAAATTCTGATAAAGAAAACTCTATAATAGACATTTTTTTTATTTACGTAAATAAATTTATATAGTTACACTCATGTACATAAACAATTGTTCCAACTTAAAAAAAATCGCATCTACTAAATATTGAACTATGGCTTGTTTATAATATAATAGGTTTATATGTAGGGTTGCAATTTTCACCCATTTTTAGTCCAATATCCAATAGGGAACATTACGTAAATCAAAGCTCAGATGGTAGCACTAAAATATGAGATAAAAATAATCGTCTTATGTTTGAAGCTTATTTTCATAAACTATAGTTAATGCAATATGTAACATAAGTTTTAATATTTTGTTAAAATCTTGCTAAATATTTAGTCGCTTGTAGCTGGAAAGTTTCACAGTTGGTATAACATTTGATGTACATAAGTGTACATAATGCATGTATACACAAAATGCATAAATATAATTATGACTATACAATAAAATTTGCTTAGAGCTATAATATTTTATTTAATTAAATTCATTGATCCAGTTATCTTTACGCTTCATTTAAATTGCAAGTAAAAGTTGATTTTCTAAAATTGCTAATCTATATTGCAATATCAATCGTATGTATCTAGATCTAGACGATCATTTTAAATTACTGCATAATTGTTTTAAATAAAGTGCAATGCTTTGTTTTATTCAATTTAGTTTTGTAATTTCTGAAAGGAAAAAAACAGTTTTAAACTAAAAATTTGTAGACAATCTTTTTTATATAACAATATTAATTAAAAAAGAAATTGTATAATTGGGGTTTTTATTTATTTATAATTGTGTAGTTATTCATGTTGAATATTTTATTGTCTTCCTTGTTTAGAAATTTGCATATATTATATTTGATGGTGTGTAGATAGAAAACAAGAACCGTTGTATACCAAATAGCTGATCCTGTACTATGGGCTATAAAAATATCACCGTTTTTTTTTTAAATTCATCACATAGTTGATTTGTGCCTTATTCAATCGGTTTTTGGGAAAATGTTTAGAATGTAAGTTGTTAGTGTGTAACTTTTATCCGAAGCATGTTTTCGAAAACCGAATGAATAAGACACAAATCAATTATAAAATTTTGAAAGAAAGTGTACTATTACACGAGCAACATTTATATTTATTTATTTGTAATCACGTTCTCGAAAACGGCTCTAACCATTTCGATAAAGTTTTCAGAGTAGAGGTTTTCGGGGAAAAAATTAGTTCTATCTAGGATTAATCTCTGTGAAAACTCGTTTCCTACGAGCTTTCGCAAACAAAAAAGTAGCGTGAAAAGTTTTAAAAGTAGGCAAAACTTGTAAGACCTTGAAGAGATGATGTTGAGTAAACTCGACAAAAAGCACTTTTTATTCGAAATAGGTATTCTCTGAAAATCGCTCTTAAAAACAATTTTTTCAAATAACTAAAAGGTTCCTATTAAAAAATATTAGTTTTCACTTCGGATTTTCACATAAAACAATAAAATATGAAAATCGCCATATTTTTATCAGAAAGTAGGGGTTAAAATTATAAATTTTTTCAAAATAAATAAATGCAAACTTATATAAATGCTTATCAGTTAACCCCCCCACCATAGTCAACATACTATTTATAAAATGATATATAAAAAGATGTTAATTAAGGTCATTCGATCACTAAGGCAAAACAAAAAACCACATAAATTAAATTTTAGATCATGTCATAAATAAGCATTTGAAAGAAATGCTTCCATAGAAAGGGGAACTTCAATGTAGTAATTATTTGGCTTTTCCAGATTTTCTTGAAAATAACAAATCTTTTTGTTGAAATTTTGTTTTTTTTATCATTTCTGAAGATTATCACAGTTTCTTTAGTATTATTTCGATTTTTGCTTTCTTTCAGACACTTAGATAGGACCAATACTAGACCTTTAGCACATTAAATAAACATTTTTTTAAATGATAATTGTTAGGCAAGTAGTCCTTTATAGGCCTTTTATACCGACCTCTAAAGAATGCATCCCCCGAATCACTTCTATTCTCTGCCATATCTGGCCCATTTCTTCTAGCTAGCCCTGTGTTTGTTATCAAACCTACCCGTCCTCTTTGAGACAGTACAGAGCTCTACTTTTAAGTAGGTGGAAAGAAGGAAAGGCGTATAATCCGCCCCTTATAGTCCGGGCACATCACACTGTGCTCAAACCTCATAAGAGATAGATGTTTTTTGAGCCTACTGACCTAGTGACCATTAAGCACCACAACCAGAAGGGTCATCTCTTTCCAGTTTATGCCAAAAAGCAAGGTTGACCTCGCGGCATTGTACCCATCAGCTATCATTTGTTTGGTTGTCTGCAGTCTACTGTAACTTTCCGTTTCCTGTTGATAGACTTATCCACCCATTAGTTATATAAAGCAAATGTAAATTTTTGTACGTTCATAATACTAAAAATAATTTCAATTTATTTGTTACGTATCGTAAACTAATTGAACAACCTTAACATACGGTAACATATGACCTTCAATTACAAAACAATTAACGTCCTTTTACAATAATTTCATTTATATAATAAAACAGAAAGCTTATCAGTTGATGTAACTATATTTAGTTTAGACCTTGTACAAATATTAAATTTTCTGTTTCAGATTTTGATTTGAACATCAGTTTTGCGGTAGTTAGTCATAAATCAAACACACGCGTTGTATGGTTTTAACCAAAACCACCATAATACTTATTATAATAAAAGTGACGTGATCGCATAACAAATGAGACATGTAGGTAATACGAATACCATACTTAGAAACGATTTCAATAATAAGTACTTAATATTATAAATATTAATCATAATTATTGTGTAAACATATTCATCCGGTGCTGAAGTGAATGCACATTCATTGAAGGTCAGTGATAACAAAAAGTGTACAAGAAATATCAATCAATTGAAAGAAAACAAATTGATATGATCAAAGTGTTTGGTATTCAATCGCCGGTTAAAGAAGTTTCTTTTAAAATTTAATTTAGAAATATGATTACAGAAGATTTTACAAACTATTCAGAGTTTTAAAGAAGAAGTAATTGTGGTAGAAATTCGTGTGAATATTGTTGGTTTTAAAAACAAAAACAACGAAAGTTTATATTGTTTTGAATGGCTGAACCAAGTCGATTAGAAGTAACAGGTATATAATACAGTTTACTAGAAGTTTTTTATGATTAATAACCCAGTAATTGACTTCAAATAATTGACCAATTACCTTGTCAAAGTTCTTACTACTTGTAATGTTGGGATCAGTTTTCCTATCCGAGCTTTCTCGAGGTTTTACTAAAGCTTTGGTTAATATTGAAAAGAAAAAATTGTCTCATCCAACAAGTATCGAACCCTGGACCTCTGGAAACTGCAGAAAACCTTCTCAAGCGTAGCCGGTTATTTCCCTGCCACTTTATTAAAAATAATTGACAAACTGCCAATGTCGGGATTCGAATCCATAACTTCCCAGTCCCCAAGTAGATAGAGCGCATTACTTGGCTGGTAATTAACAGAGTTAGTTATTATTTGAATTAGTGAATATTAAACAATTGGTGTGTTTGTTTGTTTGTTTCAGAACGCCGTTATGGTGTGTACTTGTGGGGTTTCTTAGCATCATCATTAATAGGAGCATTAACATTCATAATCGTCATACTATGGATGACAAATCAATTGCGATATCATTATTTAATTGTATTTTTAATATTACTATTCATAATATTTGGTGTAGCATCGATGATCTTTGTTGAATTACAACGTCGTAAAGCTGCACAACGTCGCGAACAAAGTGCACATGAATGGGTACGACGCACCTTCCAAGATCAACGTAAACCCTACAATCAATCAAATAATGCAGCAGCTGAATCTCGAACGACCACATGGGCTAGTAAATGGAATCCATGGAAAAAGAATAATCGATCTTCATCGCCACCCAGATATGAGACTATGTAAAAAAAATATCTTATTGAATATAGATTTTGTGATTTTTATATTAAAAACAAAATGGCCATAAAAGTTTAATAAAACACTGAATGTGTTTTTTTTTTTTAAGTTTTAAATAAATATTTTTGTAATAAATTTATTGTATAAATTAAAAATGATGTAAAATATATATTTGTAAAAAGGATTTTATAATAATTTTTTTAAATAAAGAAACATTTAAATGAAATCACATGTCCTGACTGATTCATATTCATCATTGTCAAGCCAAAGCTATTGATGAAGTTAGAAACATGACATTTGGAAGATATGTGTTCCTTAGACAATGTAGAGATGCATTATAAGAAAGGTCTTTAGTCCCTCAGAATGTGAAGTAGGTGAATTATTTTTTTCTAAATTTTGATAGTTCGAAACGTCATTACAATAGATTCGTATTGGACAAGTTGTGGAATAAAGTTGCACAAAAAACATAAATCGTTCCAATTTTTCCAGAATTTTTCTAAAATGCATAAGTTCTCACCAGATTCCTACCACGAAACGTGTAGGCCGAAGGGTATGTCACGGGGGTTGGGGCAGGAACATGGGCTTTATGGAGGTTTCTATCTCTAACCTCCATAATGGGCTTACTAGCTTCAGAAAATGTCCCACGCTTATACTTTGTAACATCTAAAATTTTAATAAAAACGGCTGAAATGATTCAGCACAACCATTACATACTATCGTCGCCAAAAGTAGCATTCTTTTTACAAAATTGTTCAATTAATTTGTGTCGATTCCATTAAGTTTTCGAAAAAAAAATTAGGACAAATGTTGACAGGAATTATACAACCAACAACTTCTATTCGAAACATTTTTTCAAAAACCAATTAGCTCTGGCACAAATCGACTGCAAAAATTTGAAAAAATGAATACCACTTTAGGAGCTTTTAGTACTTTAAAGTGTGTATATAGAGGTTCTTTGGTTGTTCACACCAGTTTTTTATATCATAATAATCTTGAAAATTATAATTGCCTATTTTAAATTCAAGTTGTAGCATTATTGAAAATTGTGAATTTTCGTGGGTTGATTCCTTGACTTAAAATTAAGTTTTTACCTTTTTGAGATATTTAAATTTTCCGGCAGACTTTGACAGCTAGAGAAAAATCTAAGGTTGGCTAAACTGTTTACTAAAATTGTAAACATTTTTACATCCACGTGCTTTTCGAAAAACTAGAAAAATGGTCGACGTTGATACGGTAAGCTTTTCAAAATTGAGATAATTTTGTTTGGATTAAAATTAAAATATTCCAAAAACTTTGTATCCAACAGGCAAGAGCAGTCTTACAAACTAGTGCTGAAGATTATGAAAATGATCAAACTCTGGAACAAATGTGGGCTATGAAAGCCTTTGAGCATGCTGAAATATATTTTAACGTAAGATTAGCGATTTCAATTTAATAATAATTAAGTAAAAAGCTTTCAAATAATTTAATTTGAGGTTAATGAATATGTAGATTCTATGCTCAGCGGATCCAAAACTGTTACGTTTAACGCCTCATGATGATGTTATATACAAAATATTTCGCGAAGAATTCCCAAATTTGAAAATTGATATTGTTGATGAAGATGAAATGAAGAGTGAAGCTGGAAAAGCGAAGTGGCGACCATTTTGTGAACGATTTAAAAATTATGTTGAAGATTATAGTTTTGGTACATTACTTCGAGTCGATTGTACCGACGATTATACCGCAAAGAATTCAATGTTTTCGACGCGTATTCAATTTTTAGCTATTGAATTAGCCCGTAATCGTGAAGGATATAATGATTGTTTACGAAGTAAATTTAAAAATAAGACAAATGTTGAATAAATTTTAGAAGATTTTAATTTTTAGGCGCTTTTCCAATTTGTATATATTTTTCGAATAAAATTTAAAAAAAAAAAAACCGATTCATTCGTTAATTACCCACATTTTACCGTCCCACTAAAATTAGATTTGAAAAAAATGCCCAAGGGTGTATAGCAAAAAAGAAATATTTTTTTATTATTTGAATGGTGTTATGCAAAATACGTTCAACCCACCAAACATGAAAATTAGAGTTATCCCATCAAAGTGTGAGGAAACGTTCCCTACAATGTGCAAAAATGATTGAAGCCCAGTCAGCTGTTCAAAACCTAATAAAATAATTCCATTTAATAAAGTATAACATTTATCAGCTATCATATTACTGATTTTGAAGCCAACTATCTCAAAACAAGTCACGTGTGGATTAACTCAACACCACACATTTATAGTCGTCTAGTACGAATCAGCGCAGAGTACCGAAAACTATTCTGCCAAAATTTGTACGTCCAATTTTCTTTAATATGTGATACTGATTATAAGATTGCATTTTTCCGGAAAGTAAATTGGGACATACTTCCTTAAACGAAATTTTCGAACCAGTTACAACAAATAAATGGAATTTTTAAACGGAACAATTCGATTCAATAGAATTATAAAATATCTCTTAAGGTTTTGCGATATGATTTTTTTTAAGGTCGAGAAATCATGATTTTGGTTTGTTATTATAAAACCTCAAGACATTTTATGTGTATTAGGTCAAAGCAATTGATTTGCAAAGGAATCGATTAGGTAATACCACAAGAGTCAAATGTGTGCTCTGTTTGATTTGACTTCAGTAGTATTTATATTTAGCAACGCCGCGTAAAAGTAAGAGAGATAGAAATAAAAGTTCTGCACCAGCATCAATGAGTTACCTGTGTGTTTACTAAAATGTCTGACTCAAAATTATTAATATTTCATTGGAAAGACTTGGTGTGATAAAATTACATTATAATTTTTTTTTAAATTTGTTTTGTGTATAACCAGAGTAATATCCTCACATGCCGCCCGCATTCGAGGTATGTTTGAATTTTGCATGCGTCATGAACTCTTTGATGCTGTTGCCACATTTTTCGTAATTATTTGCTAATAACTCTTTGAACCTCGGTTTGTGAGTAACCAAAATGTTCGAAAAATTGGTTTCTGTTTGTTGATACCACTTTCATTGTAATCTGAACGGTACTTTTAGTGAAATAAAATCTGTGATTTCTCATAAGGATCGGCGAAATTGATTTGTCCAAAATCGTCACTTGACCCCAAGAAAATTTTTTTAAATGATAGAATGATGTTTGAAGCATATTTGGCAAAATTTCAAAACGATTTACTACGTGCTTTGTTAATTTTGCTTGACGTGTTGCCTTCTTCTAATGTATGATAAAATTTAAATCGATGTTCATTTGACCCCAGATTGCGAACTTAAGGTAGACCTTCACATTCAAATAGACACTTCATTTTTTTTAAACTTCGAAGGGATAGAAAAACATTCGATTTGATTATTTTGGACAAATAAAAACACATATTTTATTGACTTAAAAAATACAATTAATAAAGATTTTTAAATATTTTTTATTTGATTGTCGACAAATACACTACAAAAAATGGTGGCGTAAATGACAACAAAGGAATATTCTTAAATCTATGAAGTTTCAACCGCAGCAGCAGCACTTTCTTCCGTGTATTTGCCTTTGTCTTTGCCAAGGGCAGCAGCACGGCCTTTAGCTCTTCGGTCAATGATTTTCTTTCGATCTTTGTCCATTTTCAATTTTACAATAACGCACTGAAACACAAAACAATCTTTTTTTTGATAATCTTTCCAAAATTTATTTTTAAAGTTTACTAAAAACAAATCTTACAATGAAAACAATTGTTTTAAGAATTATAAGACTCATGACACAGAGAGAGAGAGAGAGAGAGAGAGATAGATAGATGGCTGTTAGATGATTGTCAATTGTTTTAAACTTGGAAATTGTTCCACTAATTTAATGGGTCAAGTCAATTCAATGTGATAACTTTTATCAAATTCAAGACAAAAAAATATTCCACTGATTAGAATTCAACTATTTTAAAGTTTGATTTAACAAACTCATTAAATAGTAATTTAATTATCGAATCGATATTTAAGTTTGAAAAACATATCAATATTTGTTTGTTTTGGCTTTTTTCAAATAAATACCGAAAATTTAGTGCGACAGGCCGAGTTTAAGGAGTTTTTGCCTGTGTCCGTTATCGTGATATTACTAGCCGAAATATTAGATTATATACTATAACTAAGAAACACAATGTTAATGATATTCATAAAAAACTGGGGGATTATCGAACAATTTCAGGAAATATTTTAAATTTTGTACCTGGGCGCACGAAACCATCTACCTCCACTAGGCACGACCAACTGCTAGAGAAATGATTTTTTTTTTTTTAATTCTTGCAGTCGATTTGTGTCGAATTCATTTGGTTTTCAAAAAATGTCCGTCATAAAAATACTAAAACGTGTGTTCTAAACATTTATTCGAAAAAAGAATGGATTCGGTGAAACTCAGATACAATTTTTCAAAAAGTACGCCGCTTTTGCTGTCTACTAAAAACTGCTGTATAATTTATCACTTTTGAGGAGTTTTAAAAAATTCCATACAATTCTCGATCACTACTGCGGCGTGTTTATTTTTCGAAACTTCAAAAATTGATTACACGCATGGCCATATAAGTTTGCGTACTTATTTTATACTAGCACCGATTTTCTCTGTCAATGAGTTGCTTAATTCTCTATTCAATCAGAGCCAATAATTAAACATAATGTAAAAATTTGTAAGTAACGTATATGAATTGAAAAAGAAAACCTTTAACATTTCTAACGTTAAGTTACCAATTAATTTACATTCTACGAATGGTTTGGATCATCATTTTAGATCAGAGATACACAGACCGTGGACACTAAACACAAGTAACAATGAGTCATGCCCCAGGTCTGTACATCCCGTCTTAAATTCATAATAACATATTTTAAATACTCCATGTGGTAGCTTACCTTAGAGGGGTGGATTCCAACATATACACTAGCGCCATTTGCTTTTTCACGTTGTATTCTTTCAATATAAATAACGAATTTCTTTCTATAAACTTGGACAACTTTACCAACTTGTTGACCTTTGTAGTGACCACGTACAACCTAGAAATTGAAAATAAATCGTTAAATTCACGAAATTTATTATGTTTTCTTAGTTAATTTTTTTTTTTGTTAAATCAGAGCCAATTTTTTAACCAATGTACAAAACAAGAATCAATTCGCATATGCATGCTGCAAAGAAAACCTTAGCAATTTGCTAGCTGAATTGATTCCATTATTTGTTGTCTGTGAATGGTTTGAGATCATCATGAAAATACAATTAAAATCTGTTTTTTTTTTTTTAAATTCAGACTCACCTGTACTTCGTCATCTTTTCTGATTGGCATCGATCTTACATTGTATTTTTGTCTAAGCTCTTTGGATAGAGGAGCTGACATAAGCACCCGTCGAATATGTGACGGTGCTGTAAAATGCCGTTTACGATTTTTGCTCCTTGAGGATGATACCAGTTTATTGAACTTCATGTTGATTAAATGCTGTTTGAATTACCTAAAAAGAAATATGATGACAATTAGAACACATGTATGACGACAACAAATTGTTTTAGGTTAGGATAAATTTCGAATAAGTATATTTCAATTAAATATTCAACTAATAATATAAATATATATTTAAATTATAAATAAAACTATAAATGATTTGACTTGTGTTTGCATAAAATAGTTTTACCTATTCAATTCAAAGATGTTTAAAGATTTTTAAAAGAATTTGTACATACCGACAACAGCTCTCTATCACTTTCAACTCCGGAAGACTTATTTGAGATTGCGTACTAGCTTTAAACATTGTTATGCCTGGTTCACATGTATTCAAATTGTATAGCACACTAGAAATGATTTATTTTTTGTATTCTCTATAACCTAGGGCATATACAGGGTGAGTCGGGAGGAACGGACCAAACTACGGGAGTGTATTATACCAACACTTACTTTAAGAGTAGGTAATAGGTGTAATAGAAATAGAGTAGGTGTTGATTATACACGTGAAGAAAATGCAAAAAAACTCATATGTTCTTATGAGATTTTCATTTTTTTTAAATAACTATCACAATGCATTGACACATTATTAGAGCATCAAAGTTATTAATTGTTTTTTGAGTCTCGAACATAGCATATACAGTGTTCGAGTGTTACAAGTGTTTTAAATCACCAATTTTGAATACTGTAGAACACAAAATAAAATTTTTTAACTACGCTAAAACAAATAAAAATTTGATTAAAACATATGAGTTTTTTAAATTAATTTCATGTGTACGATACACTTCTGGAGTTTGGCCCGTTTCTCCCGACTCACTCTGTATATATTCAAATTACACAGCATACTAGAAATGAATACTTTTTTCTAGATCTATGAGAACTTTTCATACGTTTTTATGCGCAAATATTTTAAATAAAACCGAAATAGTGTTTCGAAATGTGAAATTTTAATCATATTTTATCATGAGCATTTCGAAACACTGTTTCGGTTTTATTTAAAAAAATTACCTGTACAGATCGCACTTGGTACAAAATTGTCTGTACAAATCTCGATCTGTACAATATCGGGCTTGGTACATAACATGTACACTGCACAGCAAAAAAAGTGGTGCACTTTGAAACATTCATTAAAATTTTTTTGCATATCATAACATTTTTATAAGTTTGTATATGTTTTAGTTGATATAGGAGGAAAATAGTAAAAGAAAACCTTGTAATTTACGGGAATAAATAGACAAACTTGAATAAATTTTATAATTAAAAAAAAACACAATCGAAGTTTTTAGAAGGAAATGAACTTTTAACCGTGGATATTAGCTTCTCTTGCTCTAATGGCCTCACGCCTTCTAGACTTAATTAAGTTCGCTTCGACATCTTGGGTAATTACTTCCCATTCCTGCACTAAAGCTATTATGAGCTCCTGTGTGCTATCAGGAGAGATATTTCATCTTCTGATGTACCATCTTAGTGATGTTCTATTAGATTTCATTCTGGGTAACCTGGTGGCCATCTCAAATTCATGGTGGCCATTCTTTTCTGTTGGGTTTTGACATGCACTGTATGTACCAGATGGACATGCAATGAAATACTTACATATTACTGGCAGAGTGCAATTCGGAGGTGGGTCAATGATGGAGGTGCACTATACAGTGAGCTCTGAGATTATGGCTGGTTTTCTGGGCCGTAAGTTTTTTACATAAAATCTTATTCTAACAATTGTAGCACTAGATGCAACAACACAATCCATACGGAACCTTTTTGTAGTCTCAGAGCCGTAGAAAAACGATTCAGAAGGATGTACACTAAAATACTTATATTTAGAGCACGGTTTTAAAAGTATGCCTAGTAATATCCACTGTTCAAACTTTTTTCATTCTAAAAACCTCGAAATAGAATGCTTTTTTTTTTTAAATTTATTTTTAAATTATAAGGTTTTTTTGCAGTTTTACCCACAATATATCAACGGAGAAATATACAAGCTTATAAAAATGTAGTTGATATGCAAAAAAAAAGACGCCACTTTTTTATGTATAATAATTTTTGAAGGCGTTTTATATAATTATGTACCATAAAAACAGATTACGTATTTGTACATATATATATATATATATATATATATATATATATATATTGTAATTATAATTTATATACCATTACGTAGTAAAGATATTTGAAAATTGACAATAATATAAATATTTCCAGTCCAATTCTAAACATAACAAATTGATAAGAAGATTATCATGATATTCAATATTCATATTTTTTTAAATTTAACATTTCTTTTTCATATTTGTTTGGTTTTTAACCCGACTTCAAAAAGGAGGATGGTACTCAATTCGACTGTATTTTTTTTTTATGTGTTACCTCAGAACTCCGTCATTGATGAACCGATTTTGAATTTTTTTTTTGTTTTAAAGGGTTTGATTTCCCATTGGTCCCATTGGCACCAAATCGCATTCTGATGAGGGGATCCCCGGAAAATCGAGGAAAATGTGATAACCGATTTCTTTTTTCGATTTTTTTTTTGAAAGGGTATACTCATTCATAATGGGAAAATAAGAAAATTTTTTTAAAAAACCGACCCCAAAAAAAAAATTTTTACAAAAAAAAACAAAATGCTTGTAAAAAAAACTGAAAATCTGTTATGAAAAAATGCACTAAAAATTAAAAAAAAAAAATCAACGGATAAAAAAAAATGTGTTATAAAGAAATGCACTAAAAGTTAGTAGGTCGTTCAGTTGGTCTACCCATATTTAGACAAATAAAATAAGTTATAGCACTTCAAAGTCACTAAAAAGCGAGAAATGAAACCTATTTTGACAAAATGGAAATCCGACTTCAAAAATCAAATATTCTATAACAAAAAATGCACTAAAAAGTAAAAAAATAATTGTATATTCTTGTGCCAATTTTAGTTCACCTAAGCAAAAATTTTTAAATATATATGTACAATTATTCTTATTTTTGAAGGCGGTGTCCAAAAGTTATGTGAATTTCTCTATGCTGACATCGACTCCAAAAATAACAATAACTGTATATTTATATTTATATTTAAAAATTTTTGCTTAGGTGAACTAAAATTGGCACAAGAATATGCAATTATTTTCTTACTTTTTAGTGCATTTTTTGTTATAGAATTTTTGATTTTTGAAGTCGGGTTTCCATTTTGTCAAAATAGGTTTTATATATATTACGAATCTTTTTTAACACTCCGAGAGCTCGCAAACATTTCTTTTGGCTTGAAATAAATTGTTGAAGAACTATGAAAAAGAATTTTTTTCGTCTGATTTTCAAAATTATTCGGGTTTTCGATGTTTTTTTGTGTCGTACTTGAAGTTCGAATTACCGAAGCTCTACTGTACATATTTTCTGTTATAAACAATCTGCATTATAATTTACAAAAAAACATAAGCTATTTTAATTAAAATTACCTCCTGTTAAGTGCATTAGATATACATAAATAAAAATTTGAAAACAAATCTGGTGTCAAGTATGTCACACAACCTCTATTTGTATAGACAATAATGTTGCTTAAAACAAAAAACTCGTAGATATTTCGCCAGGGTGCCAATCGAAACGTATCCCCACAATAATGTCGATCATCGTTCGTTCTGGGTTCGATCGAGTATATTTATATTAGGGCGGATCCACACTATAACGCCGATAGAGGTTAAGTTGGTCTAAGAATCGTTTTAACAAGGTAAGCAAACTTAAAAAATAAATAAATTAAAAAAATACAGACGAATTGAGAACCATCCTCCTTTTTGAAGTCGGGTTAAAAAAGTAAAACACATTGTAATGAATTCGAGACATGAATTCTTGTTAGATGGATTAGTAGAATACTTTTTGCAGAGGTTAATTATACTTTCTATTTATGTTTTGTAATGATTGAAAAATCATTATAAAGAGGTTTTTACAAAAGTTATTCATTAACTCTTACGGCCAGTACTAGGGGATTTCTAAGAATTTGTTAAATTGAGGAAATCATTATAAAGAGGTTCATTATACTAAGATTTCACTGTATAATGGTTTAACTTTTGTGAACCAATAAATATATGAATTGTACTATGTTGAACAGTTGAACTATAACATTAACTACCCTACACATTGGGTGTGTTTGGGCGAACTAATATCTTAGTATCATAAGTTAGAAACTCAGAATATCTAACTTAGTTTTCATAGGGACACTGCAGAAATTCAAACTATGAAGCCATTTTGCTTATTATCATCCGTATTAGTATATAAATAAATTTATAACCGACAAAAAAGAAAGAAGAAAGATTTCTATTAAATATATTATATATTTATTTAAATAGATTTAGGTACTTATATATGTGTGAAAAATGGCTACTTAGTTAGCAAGTCTGTCCAGGTCGAAAAGCGCTGTACTCAATCGCTAAAGTAGGCTACAAACTCGGAACATTGTGCAGCAACATTGAACTCCGCCTACAAAATATTTTGTCTACAGACGTGCAACCAAAATTGGGAACATAAAATTATTACTTTATTACTCTATCTTAAAAATTCAATCACTTGTCATCTTGTCTCTATCTATCTCATTTAATTTGTAGTTTATTTATCTACTAGTTTATTTGTATGTATCTCTACAGTTTTTTCAAGTTTGTTGTGTGACATTTTTTGTCACACATTCTTTTGACAATCTACCACGAGGAACTTGTAGGTAGAACTTGTACACAACATTAAACTCCTCCCACAAAATATCAAATAATTTTTACCGAACATTCATTTGTCCTTAAAATGTTCTTGCACAGGTTTCACGTCTGTAGTGTCTAAAAGACCTTAATTTATTTGTATGCTGTGTATCTAACTTAGGATACCTACTTATGATATTTGTTCGCCCAAACACACCCAATCTGTATATAGAAGTAAACAAAAATTAAATTTTATCATCTGCCCTTAAAATAATGTTTTATTAATTATCACTTTTTAATAATCATTATAATGTATAAAACTAATAACATATCGTAAATATCGTACGTATTTACAAAAAAAATAAAAATAAAAAGAGATAAGGAATACTTTAAAAAAGTTATAAATTGACTGGACACATCATAAATAAAATCATTTGATTGTACAACAATTAGTTTTGTGAATACGATCATCGATCCTCTCCTGGTCTAATTGGTCCAACAACAAAATGAATAATTTACGACAATTATTACATAAAACTGTACGTATTTTTTAAATGGCATCTCATTTGTTTGATTCTTGATTAATTCCAAATTAATTTGTCGATCTGATTTTAGAACATTCGAATTCTCCGAAAGTATTCACAACAATGCAGTTCCGAATTACCAAAACCAATAACATTTTTAACAGATGATGAAATTATGATGCGAGATTCTGGTAAATAATATTTTGTTTGAAATCTGTGTTAAGTTCAAAGGTTTATCAATGCAGATATCCTAATTTTAATATATTATTTTACAGCTGCTCGTTTGGCAACGGAAAAAATAGCACCTTATGTACGGCAAATGGAAAATGAGGGGAAAATACATGAATCTGTATTGAATATGCTCTTCGAAAATGGGGTAAATTTTTTATTTCTTTTTTAATTTAAGTGATTTTCTGAGATGAGATCGGATATTAAATATTATTAAATTTCCTAATTTTTCAGAAACGAATTTAGAGGAAAATATTTATATAATATAAAGATCAAAGGTCATTTTTTTGTCGGTTTTCATTGTTTAGATCTTTAAAGTCAGAATGTGTGAAATATAATTGCTAAATTAAATAACAAAAAAAAATAAGGCTACAAATAGGCTCAAATTTGTGTTTTCTTTTCCAATTTTGCCGTATTATATTTACAGTTATAGATAATTTGTGATTATTGTCGTCCGAAGTTTCAAAAAAGTTTGTGGATCGAAAATATGTGAAAAGTGGGTTTTTTTTTTCTGATTTGTTTTTCTCTAAATTTAAACTTTGAACCCATAATCACAGAGATTCCAATCAAAGTTCATTTTGGTCGTAATTGAAATTAGAAAAAAATGTATTAAACATTTTTCTGTATAATATGAATCGTTTCTAGCGGAGCACAGAATGGAGTACAGAATTTTAAGATTATAATAACTATATTATTAAAGTAGAACACCATAATAAATAATGTTATAAATATTCTTTGAAATATGCAGTTTATATAATTTGCATTAAAAAATAATGGTGTTGACGGACATTCGACAGCGTACAGTAAAAAAACATACTCATACACACAAATATACAACATAGTTTACTGTCAAGTATGTCAAATCAAGTCAAATCAATTTCTAATATACATTTACTGTTATTTTACAATAAATACTTTAAAAATATTTAGGACAAACAAAAAATGTTTATAAATCGTTTTAAGATTATTGATATACTTTACAACTTTTTAAAAATCCTAAATAAATTTTATTAAAGATAGTACTCATTTGACTCGTAGCAAATGAACGTCCTTAAGAGGTTGGCGCTAAATTTAAAAAACTAACAAAAAACCGAGTGTTTGTTTTTAATTAGTTGTTCGATTTAACAAAATTTTTTTATCAAATTGACGATTATATCTCCCCTGAAGTTTGGCACAAAATCATATGCCCTTTGAACTGTTTTCCGAAAAATTAGAATACTTAATTTTACATGAAAACCAGACACCAGAAAATTAATATCTCAATATCTGATCTTGCCCATATGACGACACAACATCAACACTTTTTAAATTAATTTTTAAAATAATTTACGATTTTAGTTGATGGGAATAGAAATTGATTCCAAATATAATGGAACGGGCAGTAAATTTATGACGTCAATGTTAGTGGTTGAAGAACTTTCAAAAGTTGATCCAGCCGTCAGCGCTATGGTTGACATCCATAATACATTAGTTTGTAATTTAATATCAAAACAGGCCAATGAGGAACAGAAAGAAAAGTATTTACCAATGGTGGCCACAAAATCGGTAAGTATATTTAGTTTACATGCCAAATGCCAAGGTCAAATTGTTTTCATTATAAATAATATTATTAATGATAACTTGCGAGTGACATGCCATCCATAATGGCTTATCAGCCAATCCAAAACTATTACAAACAATGTGATATAATAACGACTATCTGAGTTCATTATTTTAATATATACCCGGTATTCGAGTATTGGCACATGTTTGAACTGAAATTGAGGCGAAACTAATTATGGTCTAAGATCCGGCATTACAAAAATCTACCCTCAACTGTTAATTGAATGAAATAATGTTTAAAAGACAGATAACAATATTATAAATGTATGAGTGCAATGTCTGCCACCGTAGTCCTGCTGGCTATTAACATTAATTAATTAATTAATATGATATAGTGTCTTTGTTTGTTGCTCGAACAAATATAATTGTTCAATAGTTGTGGATTTATGAACTCCTGTATAAAATTCGTACGAATATTGTTTTTCTAGGTTGCAAGTATATGTATAAGTGAGCCAAGCGCTGGAAGTGATGCCTTTGCTATGAAAACCACAGCGAAAAAAGATGGTAACGATTATATAATAAATGGATCAAAAATGTGGATATCCAATTCGGATATTGCTGATATATTCCTAGTTATGGCAAATGCTAAACCTGAAATAGTAAGTGATTTTAAAATTGGCCTTTTCAAATTTATTTATCAAAATTCAATAATTTTTAGGGTTACAAAGGAATTACATGTTTTATTATCGAACGTAACACACCAGGTTTAACCGTGGGTAAACCTGAAAACAAATTAGGCATCGTGGCGTCCGGAACATGTCAAGTACATTTTGATAATGTCCGAGTACCTGAAACAAATATTCTAGGTAAATTGGGTGATGGTTACAAATATACAGGGGATATTTTAAATGAAGGACGTATTGGAATCGCAGCTCAAATGTTAGGTTTAGCCGAAGGATGTTTCAACGCAACAATTCCATACACATTGGAGCGTAAACAATTTGGAGAGTCTATTTTTAGCTTTCAGGTATTGAACGGAGAAACTTTCGAATACGGGCACAAGTTTATAATCGTAACTGTTGTTTTCTAGTCAATGCAACATCAAATTGCTCGCGCAGCAACGGAAATTGAATGCGCTCGAATGATGGTGTACAATGCAGCCCGATTACAAGAAAATGGTGTCGATGTACGAAAACATGGTGCTATGGCAAAATTATTTGCTTGCGAAGTCGCTCAAAGAGTTACAATCAATTGTATTGACTGGATGGGTGGTGTTGGATTCACGAAAGATTTTCCACAAGAGAAATTCTACCGTGATTGTAAAATTGGATCCATATATGAGGGAACATCGAATATGCAATTGAGTACAATTGCGAAGTTTGTTGAAAAAGAGCATAAACAATAAAACCATTTCTGATTTCAATCAAATTTGTATTTTTTTTTTTATAAAATATATATTTTTACTTTTCATAATAGTTTTACTCAGGCGCGGATCTAGAGTTAAAGTTTGATGGGGGAGAGGGGGGTGTTAGTTCACAGATTAAAAAAAAAGTAATTAGAATAAAGTAAAAAATCGTCTTTTCTTAAAAATAGTAATAAATTTTCCATTAAAAACTGAAATTCGTATTATTTCAGTTACTAAAACAATAGAAAAGAGTATTAAACTTAAAGGGTAAAGAATTTTTATTATTATTCTTGAAAAACTTTCATATTAAGAATTAGAATTACAAAAAACTGGGTTTTTTAAACTAATTAAATATTTGTTTGAATGGTCAATTTTTACAATTTAAAAAAAATACCATTGAACATTAATTTGAATAATTAATTAAACTTATATCAACCAATGATTGATCAATAACCAATTGGAAAATATTTGTTACTCATGAATTTATAAAGATTGATTAAAACAGTAGCATTTTTTCAGTAGTAATAAAAATTACGTAACACTCTTGATTTCATTCCCACCATTGAATTATCTCAATATAAGATTTGAGTAAGAAGCAATAAAATTATAATTGGGTCAAGACCCCCATGATATAGTTTCTGAGATATAGAACCATCAAGGCTCCTACTAACAGTAATTATGCACATAGCATACTAGACTCTGGAGTCTGGACTATACTCAAATTTGAATATATTTATTTTCATAAGCATTTGAATCAACCTCTAATTCTCTTTCACTTTCTATAGCTATAGAAAATATAAGGATAGACATAAAGTACATCCTATATATTGAGACAAACACTGCATAGAATGGAATAAAAAGAGATAACAAACTTTTGGAATTATTTATAAAAAGTCGTCATTTTTATAAAATTAATCTAAGTATTATTTACAATTGTCATTCAAAATGTATTCTACACAGCGATTATTTTTAAATAAATCCGTAAGTTACATTTTAAAAAATCAAATATTTCTTTCAAAATAATACCTAGGCACTTTCATTTATACCTAAATATAAAATTTTTAGAATATTCGAATACTTCGAAAGTTTTCACAACAATGTACAATCGAGCCACCAAAACCAATAACATTTTTAACAAATCAAGAGAACATGGTCAAAAATACTGGTAATTTACATATTCATTTTATGATATATTGTCTTTTTTTTAATACTATTTTACTGGACTAAAAGGTCAACTAAATATTTATTCAAATTGATTTGTTTTCAGTTGCGCGATTAGCAACTGAAAAGATAAGTCCTTTGGTCCGGCAAATGGAGAAAGATGGTAGAATACATGAATCTGTTTTAAGTATGCTTTTCGATAATGGGGTAAATAATATACTGAGCAATTGTGATTCGAAATTAATTCATTTGATTGAATTTAATAAGATTGATTCTTGAGATTTTTCTGAACTCGGGTTTTTATACCTCTATATACAGACTATACCCAGCCCAGCGCCAATCTGTCGGGCGCTAAGACTCAACAGTTATAGTTCTAATCAAAGAGTATAAGATAGAGGGGAAGGTCGCGTATACTGTTACGAGGGCCATCTGATGTTTATGATGCAGTACTAAAGTACTGTCATGGCGGTTTAAAGTAATGCGTCATACTGAAAATACTACAGTAGCTTGTAACGGTCAACAACACTTCATTCTTATTTTAATAAAAAAATTTCTTTAAAATTAATTAAAAAAAATATGGTTCGGTGCAATGTGAAAGGATGTCTAAGAAAACGAAGAAAAGATAAAGAGCATTCTTTTTTTTTATGGCCAAAGAATAAACAAATGTAAGTATTATAGACCTTAAATTTATAGCGTCTCAAAAGTAAGTAATTGATTATCGATCAGTTTTTTTTACTTGTAAACATTTATATTCTGTAAATTTAATTTTGTTAAATTGTTTTATTTAAATTTGATTCCATAATTTTAATAATTTTGTTCGATAAAATTAGTGCTTTGAATTGATTTATAAATTTAATTTTGTAGACGCCAAAAATGGAAGGACTTTTGTCAGTATATAGGGTCTTCAAACAGTTTACGAATTTGTAACGATCATTTTGAAAAACGTTTCATCAAGAAAAGTACACCACCTAAACGACTATTGGTCCGGGATGCTGTTCCTACTTTACTACCGCCTGATAGTATTTTGAAAATGCCCAAGAATATGCCAAAACCTCCTTTGCCAAATTCGACTGAATCTCCTTTGAGAAATTCATTTGTAAACATCAACAATGACGAAGTAATATTTGAACGTCCAGCGTTGAAAGGTATTTTTTTTAAAATAATTTTAAAGACAACTGAGGATTGTTGCAGTAGTATAATATAAAAATATCACTAATATAATGTTATTACAGATGAATGCTCGCATAATGACAGAGGCATTAATTTTGAAGTACGTAAGGCTACTGATAATGAACCAGCTATAATTAATATTCAAACAAATAGCTTTGTGAAAATTTCATTAAGAGGTAAGAAGTGCTACTGCTTGCATAAGCTATGACTTCAAAGCAGACAAAAAAAACCAATTAATTGTATTTAATACTAGTTCACAATTTTTTGCGTTTGTGTCGAGTAAAAGAAGCTGGTGAGACGATAGAAAATGAAATAAATCCAAAAATGAGGAGATTAAATGTAGAAAATATAATTCAAAAAAAATTCAGTGATGTTCAATTGAGAGATAACTTTTTGAAAATTATGACTATTGTAACAAGTTGCCTTACAATTTTTCCAAAGTTTTATTATTTTAATACCAAAGAAAATGTGATATTTTGTTGTTAATAATTGTAAATAATTAATAATTAAAGTAACTATTGTTCAAAACATTTCCGAATCTAAATTGGAAATACTATTTTGAAGAATTTCTGTTACTATTGTTTCAAAAATTTCAAAATCTAAACTGTAAATATCATTTTTAGAATTTTTGTTACTATTGTTTCAAAAATGTCTGAATCCAAATTGTAAATATTTTTGTAGAATTTCCGTTTAATTATCTTATATGAAATTAAATACAAATTTGAAATTATTACTAAAAAGTGAAGAATAATTTGAACATTTCAAATTAACATTTTCTTTTCTTAGAGATGATAAAATAGGAAAATTGTAAATAACTTAACATTATTCGCATAGCATTGTAATCAATCCCCGAATACGTTATGATAGACATTCCAAATTGACCATAGCAACAGTGAACAGTATACAATGATTGCAATTTATTCTAGCTTAATATGCATAAATACCAGTGTAAAATTTGATAAAAACTTCAAAATAAAACTCGACGAAATTTACAATTAAAAATTTTTGATTGTAAAACCAATCCTTATCCTACTAAGTTTAATTTTTTTCTGTCACCACTTTTTCTACTAATCACAAACACAATAAGTTCATAAATGTTACAAAATACCTTCTATTACTTCATTACTATTTTTTTTCTTTTTTTTTTTCATTTTAAGACGAACCACAAACTGATAAATCAACGGGACCACGAAATCCAGACGCACTAATACAATTGATGGATAGTGAAGAACCTACTTTCAAAGCATCAGAAATGCTGTCAAACACTGTGGAGACAGCCTTACAAAATGACAGTGATATGCCCATATCGCTTACTAATTCTGAAGAACCAATATCTAATGCAGGATTAGAAGTGTTGCCATTTAATAACTGCGTGGGAACGTTTAACTTGAATATTTCGCCTGAGACTCCTGCGCAATGTAGTACACCTAAAAAGAATAATGAGTTTATACGAAAGCTTAAACTTTTTTCAAACAAACCGCTGTGTCAAGTTAATGGATCACCTAAGAATACAATATATTCTAAAGTAAAAAAAATTCAAATGTTAACACCTAAATCTTTAAGGCTGTACAAAGGAGCTAAAACAATAGGTCGCTTGCGAAGCCAAATTAACAGAATGGGAAAAAAATTTTCTGTAAAAAAAAAAATGAAGCAAGACGTTGAATCAATAATAAATGCGTCGTCAAACTACTTGGGTAAAAAAGCTTTAGTATTATTCGCAACTCAATTACGCTTATCTGCGACGAACAAATATGCAAAACGTTACAGTAATGAAGTGAAAGATATTGCATTGTCTATAAAATATCACTCTCCCAGAACTTATAAGCTTTTAGCGAAATTTCTACATATACCAACTATAAGGACTTTGAATGAATACCAAAAAGATTTTCCTACCACTCCAGGTTTAAATTTTGCGGTTTTAAATCAACTGAAAGATTCGTTTGCCAAAAGCATTCCTGAAGATCGTCTTGTTAGTGTTTTATTCGACGAAATAAGTTTAGCCACTGAAGTTCACTACGATGCAGCTAAAGACATGTTCCACGGTTATGCTGATGATGGGGAAGAACGTAAGAATGAAATAGCGCATTGTGCATTAGTAGCAATGATAACTTGGATTAATAAACCAATGAAGCAAACAATTGGATACTGGTTTTTAGGCAAAAAAGGCAATTCATCGAAAACTCACAAAATAATGGTTAATACTATTAAATGCTTAAATGATACGGGTCTTATCGTCAAATGCTTAATTTGTGATCAAGGAACCAGAAATACTGGGCTGATAAAGAAGTACAAAATAACGAAAGATAAACCTTTCTTCGAGTTTGAAGTTGGTGACGAAAAACGCAAAATTTATATAATTTTTGATCCTCCTCATTTAATTAAATCTTTTCGCAACAATCTATTCAACAAAAGATTCAAATACCGAGGTGGATACGTAGATTGGAAGCTTATTTACAAAGTTTATTTGTTGAGTAACCAAATGAACATTAATTTTATTCCAAAAATCAATGACCGTCATTTTGGAATGCAACAAAATGCAGCAAAAATGACTGTTTCACTGGCTACTCAAATTTTTTCCAACTCTATGTATTTAGCTTATCAAGCTTACAGGATGATAAAACCAAACGAATTTCCCGACAATGATACAACGGCAGAGTTTTTATTGGACATGGATAAATTATTTGATTCTCTTAACTCAAATCTTCTTCAACCAACAGTAAATTCAAAATTAAATTTTGCTATAACCGAGACATCTGGACACATTGAATTTTTAAATGAAATGCTGCTACAATTTGCTAATAGTAAATTTGAAAAAGGAAATGATAAACAAAAGGCTATTCCACCGTGCATCACAGGAATGATCCTAACTATTAACAGTGTCTTAAAATTATCTGAAGAACTGAGAAAAGAGTATAATATGCCAGCATTGAAAACTAGGCGTCTGAATCAAGACCCTCTTGAAAATTTATTTGCCGTTATTCGTCAACAAAATGGATGTTCAGTTAATCCTTCGACTAGATCATTTGAAACAGCTATTAAACAAAATTATATCACGCAATTAACGAAAGTTACAGAATCGGCTAACTGTCAAGATGACGAAAACATGATTTTTGCAAAATTGAGCAAGCTTAGTGCTGCAATCGCCAAGCCACAAAAAACTCAACAATCCTTACGAGAAGTTTTAATAGAAGCTTCAAATCCAGTCAAACAACTGGAGAAAGATATGTCACTGACAGAAACAGCTTCATTTACCCATGAAAATGCAATTTATTATATTTGTGGGTATTTAACCCGCAAATTTTTAAAGATTCACAAAAACTGTCAAAAATGTGTAGATTTTCTAATACTACCTAAATCGGATAATAATTATCAAGAATACAAACTATTTACAATCATGAAAGATTATGCTGATAAGAATGGGCTTCAATATTCTACGGAAATGGTATTTACAGCTGTTCAAAAATGGAATACCAAGTTTGAGGAAATTATCCGTAGTTGTATTCACGAAAAAAATGTATCGGCTCTTCTATACTCAAAACTGAATTCAGAATTACCAGCGTTTCAATTATGTTCCTTGGATGCTACAACATTATTTTTGAATATATTTATAAAAACTAGATGCTTCTGGGAAGCGCGATTCATCAGACGTGACCTCAAAAAGACTGATACCGTAACTTCTAAAAAAATCAACAAAAGGAAAATGTCTAAATTTGCAAAATCTGCTGCTGAAGAAATACCAATAAAAAAATCAAAGCAAAGCGACGACCAAAAAGGAGAAATAGAGGATAGCGTGCTATTAAAAAATCAAACCAAAGTGAGGACCAATAAAATAGAAATTAAGGAAAAGATAGAGTAATATAAAAAAAAAATTTAAAAAATTTAAAAAAAAAAAAGGGATTTTTGCTAATTTTTACAATATCACTATTGTTAAAATAACAGTTTACCATTTTAGAATTGTCATTAATCAATTTTTTATTACTATGTATTTGCAGATTATTATGACTTACTAATAAATTTCAATAATTCTTAATTATTTCGTTATAAATTATTTTTTTCACATTTTATCTTTAAAAATTAAATTTGAACTGAACTGAATATCCCGCGCGTTTTATGTTTTTACGATGCATCACATTCACTAGAGGCGCTGAAACTCGTGTACGCTTTTTAACATTACAACTAATAGGAGCCTTCCCCTCTATCTTATACTCTTTGGTTCTAATTATGATGACACACACAATAAAACAGAGGTGGGCGCAGACAGCTCGTCTGAGCCTTACGGGCTCTCCATAAGCTGGGTGAGAGTAAGTAAAGAAGGTATGTTTTGAAGCAAGACGGAACGATGTTTCAATACAGGTTGTCCCTACCGATTATTGCCCAATAATTTATTCAATAATTTATTACTTTTATTTTTTGTTTAAAACAAATTATGCGAAAAATAATTTCCACTACTACAAATAGTACTTTTCACTTTTTCAATTCAAAGTAGACTAACTCGAAGAACTCAAATTCCCACTTTATGTAAAATTTAACTTAATTCATCAAATTCCCCCATGACACTATCTATACTGAGCATACTCCATACGAAGAAAAAATAATTAAATCAGGTAAATAATTCTTTATTAGTTCTCGGATATGAATAGTAAAATATTTAGACAAATCATTTGGAATTTCCAAAACTATAATTCTATTTAAAATTATCCTTTGCAAAAATTTCCCTCTTTTATTACAATGGTCCAGCGGTAAACTTAAAGGTTCAAAAGATTTATATATATATTTTTAATATATTTTTATTTTATTCATACACAAATATGATATATACTAAAAAGGTACATTTTATGACCCAAATTACCAGCCCAAAATTTCAGAGTATGTATTGAATGATTGTATGTATTATTTACTTTGTATAATAGTGACCACAAAAAAGATTTGGTATTATTATATTTTTTCAGAAAATGTTTTAATTAAAAAAAGAAAATATTAATAATTGGTAGGAGGAGGTTACCCTGTATTAACTCTATCTCTCTTCCCTACCTCTCACTCAGAGCTTGGCCGAGTCAACTCTTGCCCACCTCTGCAATAAAAGAAACCACTTAGCTTTGCCATGTCAAAATTAGTAACAATTTTTAAACGTGTGACATAATATTTGTAGGTCTCCAGAAGGTATATCTTATTAAAGTGACTTTGGTTCATGTTATCTAGTAAGTTAGCTGTTAATTCGAGATCCTGGTATAATTAACATGATGTAATCAATATTAATACAAAATCAATTTCCAATACAATCAAATGAATCAATTTCCGAATCAGAATCGATAAGTCCAACAATCCTGAATAATATATTGTTTTATTCAAATTAAGTTGATGGGTATTGAAATTGAATCCAAATATCATGGGACCGAAAGTAACTTTATGACTGCAATATTGGTGATTGAGGAAATATCAAAAATCGATCCATCCGTAGCCGTAATGGTTGATATTCATAATACGTTGGTTAATAATTTATTTAGAAAATTAGGTACAGAAGAACAAAAGACTAAATACTTACCATTATTAGCATCGAAATGGGTAAGACAATTACAATATTGCTTCCTCTACCAATCTCATACTTAGACTATGAATCAGCATTTCTTTTAAGGCAGCAAATGGCAATCAGATCAGCAGTAATCGATCGTTACAAAATTCAATATATTTTGGATAGATATGAATTCAATCTCTGCAATCGCAAGATCCTTCCTAAATTTGTCTTTAAAACTTGTTTATATTGCGCTGATTCAAAATTTGTTCAATTAGTCTATTAGCTACTGAGAAAATTGGTAAAGCCTTGAGTGGTGGCATTTTTTAAGTTTTCCAGTGTTTGGAAGTAACGCGTTACTTTTAAAAACGTTACCGTTACGCAATTGTGACCTACAGAGCGCGTACAGTTACGGTAGATATGCATATCCAAATCTGTTCGTAGATACAAAACGAATTTCGCTAAAAAATAACTCTTAGGTTACTTGATGCCACATAAATGATGCCATTTGCATAGATTTAGGGTGGCTAGCTGGCAGTGATACACTAGGTGGTTTTTTATTATAAAGTCTGTTATTTTATCGAATACCTGCGACTGTTTGTCGCAGGTTTCTAGTATTTGCATAAGCGAATCTGGTTCTGGCAGTGATGCATTCGCTATGAAAACAACAGCCAAAAAAGATGGAAACAATTATATATTAAATGGATCAAAAATGTGGATATCCAATTCTGATATTGCTGATATATTTATAGTTATGGCAAATGCTAATCCTGAAGCAGTAAGTTATCCACAAATGGCATAACAACACACATATATATATATATAAAGTATGGTCATTTTTAGGGTTACAAAGGAATTACTTGTTTTATTGTTGAACGTAACACACCAGGTTTAACAGTGGGTAAATCTGAACGAAAATTAGGTTTAAAAGCGTCCGGAACGTGTCAAGTACATTTTGATAATGTATGCATACCTGAAACAAATATCTTGGGTGAACTAGGGCACGGATATAAATATGTGGCATCGATTTTAAATGAAGGACGAATTGGTATTGCTGCTCAAATGTTAGGTTTAGCTGAAGGATGTTTTAACGCAACAATTCCATATACATTAGAGCGTAAACAATTTGATAAACCCATCTTTAAATTTCAGGTATTGAACGAAATATTTCCTAATATGCAAAAATTTAATAATCAAATTGATTTCTAGTCAATGCAACATCAAATTGCCCGAATCGCTACAGAAATCGAATGCGTTCGTTTGTTAGTCTACAATTCAGCACGATTATTAGAAAATGGTGTCGATGTACAAAAATATGGGGCTATGGTTAAATACTATTCATCTGAAGTTGCCCAAAAAGTGACCATTAACTGTATCGATTGGATGGGAGGTGTTGGATTCACAGAAGATTTCCCACAAGAGAAATTTTATCGTGATTGTAAAGTGGGATCAATCTACGAAGGTACTACAAATATTCAATTGAGTACAATTGCCAAGTTTATTGAAAAAGAATATAAATAATAACAAATTTTGGTTTGATTCTCTAATAAAAATGTAATTTACGAACGTTTTTTTTTTTTTGTACATAACTTTTATATTTTAAATATATTAATTTTATTTTAACGATTTCTACTACTTAATTCTATATAAAATACGGTGCTGGCCACTTTTAGGAGGGTACGTCCGTTTTCGGATCAGAAAGTTAGACTCCTTTCAAATTTAGTTTGCTCTGTTTCTGTTCATTGAATTTTTAAAGGTTTCATTTTGTTGGGAACAAATTTATTACATATTTCAACAAGAAAAAAGAAAGAAGTTTTACAAGCCCGGTAAAAGCTTGTTGATCGGTTCCCTAAAAGTTATCATTCGGAATTCATTTCTCAAGATATAATCGATAGAATTCTACTATCTTTTTCCTTTCTTTTGATTTATTTTACAGGATGTCTAGCGCTATCAGACCTGGAACTTTTCGTGGATAGTTTATATAATTTCTTATACTAAATAGGAAAATAAAATTTCCTGATATTTCCTAGATTTTCCAAGACTAAAACAATAAATTCCCAGTTCTAAAAGTTAAGTTTCGGATAAAAGTTGTTGATTATAAATATACTAACAACTTTTATTGGAAACATTTGGCTGAAAACCGAATAAATAAGGTATAAACCAATTACAAAATTTTGAAATGATAGCACGACTTTTGCAGCTCAATTAGTTGTTGAGAAATGTAAAAAAAACTGTAGGAGAAGCTTTTCTAAAAAAGTCTACATACTGTAGACTTCGGTGCTGCTCCAAATTACTTAAATTTGACCAACGTCATTCAATAAAAGAAATTGATTTTTGAACAGAAAACGGTCGTTTAAACTCACTTAAAGCGTTTTTATTAAGGACACTATTTCGGATCATGTGGCAATTTAAATCCAACCAACTTAGCAGTTTCCTCAACACTACGCTCACCTCGACCATGATACTCACTTAATATTTCACCATGAATGCGGGTGCTTCTCAAATAGCATCCATAAGTATCAGCCATATATTTCATTTCTTCGTGGGCTTTACAAAGCTGTTGATCTGTTACACGATGCTTTCGATATTGCGATAAAATGAATTGCATTTGAAATGTCTGACGTAATTTCGAATTGGATGTTATCTTCCGTAATTCCGATGTTATTTGTCGTAATGTTTTCAACACAACTGGTAACTCCATTATTATCATTGATTTGTTATAAATTCACAATTTTCAAGTGGATACTTCGGTTCTGCGAGATTAGTCCAAAAATCTGGATCAATTAATCGTAATTTATCCTCTTGGAAGATATGTAATGATGTATCGTTAAAAATTTCTGTATATTTAAATGTATTGATCACGTATAGCTCATCGACATACGGCGCTATATTCAATATGTAGGGTGCTTCGATCGACAATACTCGCGTTGGTGTCACTTCTATTATTTTATTAAAACTATTACCAATAATTAAACAATTTCTCAAATTTTTTGGACTCCAATTAGTATAGAGAAAATTATTTGTTAATTGTTTTGGACAATGCGGAAAGAAGAGTAATGTTGGGCGATCCGATAAGATTTTACGTTTCCCTTCTTCGTTTTGTGTGATTAGCGTACAATTGAGTTCCTCTAAAATTTGTTTTTCAATCGAATAAAAGAGTGGATCGTACACGTATGTAATAATATTATATTGTTCTTTGAGACACAGCAACAATGCTAATTGATAACGTGAGATCATGCAATTACTAAAATGTCCTAAACCGTATGAAACTATTTCTTTTAATTCTGGATTACCTAAAATTTCTAGTCCTTCACGTAATGTTGCTTTTAATGAAGAATAAAAATCTGATTCTAATATATCGTCTTTTGCTGAGAATATTCGTCTGGAAACCAATAAAAATAAATAAATATTAGGTTATGTAATCGAACATAAATACAATTCATTTATACTTTGTTTATTTTCATAAAATTTTTCCACGAGAAATTCTCTACAGAAACAATTTATAAGAATAAACTTGATTTTTTTTAATAATAATTTTAATATTTACCTGACAGCAAATTCTTTATCGATAAGTTCGTCTGATTCGAATCCAACTTCCACCGGTACAGACTTAAAAGCCCTAGTGTTTTTCTTAGATTTTTTTGTTGATACAAGTTGAAAATCAGCTTCAAAGGAATTTTCCATATTATGTAGTTCAAAAAATTTCTTTTAATTTTGTTTGAAACATTTTAATAAATGCACAGGTTTCTCTGCAATAATTGATTGTATTAAGTTACCTTACAGGCTTACACCACCTGCCTTTAGTGAATTACTCAATATGATACATTTTATAATTATTTTATTAAAATAAAAACATCCCATTAACAAATATTTAGGGTGGGGACGCTAAGGATAATAATTAACTTATCAGTAATTATTTGATCGTAGATTAATATTATTAGAATTGAATATTGTAACGTTTTTTATTTCTTAGCAGTTAATCCAACCAAATAATAATTTTTAAATGATTTGACTATTTCCAAAAGTTGGATTCGACAAGTGAATTCATGCAAATTGGTTTTGCAAGAATAAACTGTTAAATCTTGGTAAACATTGAATGTTATTCTGCATAAAGTTCATATTCTAAAAAAACAATTACGTAAAATTGAGTCTGATTTTGCTGCGTTTATTGAAGTGTTCATAAATTCACCTTTATTTAATTAATATTAAAACTTAGCCACCGATAACTATGTTTGTCAGAAAATTCACAAGAAGATTTCAAGTTTGTGTTACAAAGATTATTTTGGATTCCACACAATATAAGAGAAATTTTTTTTTCAATAATACAATTCTCATTGGAAATCCAAATCTACTTACAACATAAGTTTTTAGACCAGTCGACAAGGTTTGGCAAAATCTGTATATAGAGGTTGTGTGGCAGATATTTTGAACCAAATTGTTCAAAAACGGATAAAGTTATCGGATTGAAATTTGATGTTTAACTTTTATATTAATAGAGGATACAAAATTGGGCCGAAATATGAACAGGAATTTCTTATATACCGTAGGTGAGCACTAAGAAAGGACTTTTGAAAATTTAGCCCCTAATGGGGTTAAAGAATGAAAATTTGTATAGAAGTTCGATCGTTTTTGTGTTTAGGCTCCTGTTTATAAGTAAATGTCAGCTGTATCAGCGTTTTTGAAAATTCATCCCCTGGGGGAGGAGAGGTTAAAATAAGGGTCGAAAGTTTCTATGGGAATTTTGAAGTTAGAAACATGAAAGTTGGTATTTAGACTTCAGTTTACCCAAAAACTAACATTTGAGCAAAGTCGGATGGTTCCTGAGTTGTTGCCGATTGGAAATTCCATCCTACACACGTCTAGTAAATAATAATTTTGAAGGAAGAAAGATGTCCCATAATCAATTCAATTATTTTCATGAAATAAAGAGTTCCAAAACATTTAGGTTCTGGAAATAATTTTATCATCTTCCTTGAATGTTCGAGACTAAAATTACCTGACATGTCCCGGTTTTCAAGATTTTTTAATCGCTGCCACTGAATATACATTACCTGCGTGTTCTTATGAAAAATTTCATGCATAAAATAATATCCTGAAAAACATTCATAAAAAAACGAAACACAAATGACATATATTATTTTTGTTTGATAAATAAACCATTTTGTAGTTCATTTGTTGATTTTTTTTTTTTTTTAATTTGTATAAAATTTACATTTAATATTTTACAAGAAAAATGAAAATTAACAATCACAGATATTTGAGTTTAAAAAATAACTCGCAGTAACAATCATGACAATATAATTAATTATGTTTAATTATTTATTATTCATACTCGAATAAGTACGAAACAAAACTATCAAACTTACGACAAGTGCATATTACTATGTATCTTCATATCTCCCCTTGAGTCTCTCTGCCCCCCCCCCCTTGCATACACACACATCTATCTAAACGCTATTATAAAACTATCGTTTAAAGAAATTAGTACTAAATCAATTTTAATACTTTACTTCATCTCCCCATCTCATCTTGGAAAACATTAAATCGATTACAGCGATTAAACTAAAAGATTTTATAATAGAGTTTAGATGTGTAATTAATTATTAATTTAAAAATTGATTTTAAGCGCATTAACAATCATTTATTGTGACGAAAACGTTTTTAAAGAAAACCTTTTATTTTTCATCACAATAAAAAGAAATAATTACAAACTATACGACGAACGAACGAACATATTCAGAAAACGTATTTCCAAAACACTTTCGTTTCAAAAGAATGCATTCATCATTTTATTGGAATGCAAACAATTCACCAAAATCTGTTATTACTTATGGGGTAGGGTTCTTAACTTCATTTTTCTCATCCGAGTGTTCCAAAATTAAGGATCTGTACACATACTTTCTAGCACCGATAAATGAGTGTACAAAAATTCGTCAATTGTTGAATTTCCGTTAATCTTTTGAATTTGAATTGACTCAAATTTAATAAGGTTCGTATCCTGTACAACTACGTTTATTAGCTTCGCACATTTAGAGTTCTCACAGTTTTGGAGAAAAATTATTTACAAGGAAATAGTAAACACAATTTTTCTCGTAATTTAAAAGTATCGGGTCATGAAACGTGGACATTTGATTTTAAATTTCGGTTACATGAATCGAGAAAAAATCGAAGTAAGAACCCTAATTTAAATAATTATATCAAAATTAAATGTAAATGGTAATTTTTCAATAATTTTAGTTTTCCGCATATTCTATTTCATCTAAGATAATAACATGAATAAAATTTCAATAATTTTGTATTATATAATGGTTAGATTAAGTTGTAGCGAGCGGTTGCCCCGGACGGGACACACTTAGACCATAAGGTCCATTGTGATACTAATACATTAAGGATGTGGTTGGAAGATAAGAAATTTGTATGCAGACTTGAAATTGGTAGATTGTACGACTACAGCCGACTTTAATAGGAACTATGCTGATATTCATTTGGAGTTTGTGAAAGGAAACTGCAACGTTTAGTCAATTAACCGCCACATTAATTTTTTTTAAATAGAAGATATTATATAATACGAGTTTCAACTAAAAAAATAGTATGCATTAAGTTACGAGATTATTAATTGGTATTTATTTATACTATCCAGTGGATGCCGCCCTAAATCCATTTAGATTTATATTAGAATTTTAAAAAATATTATTTTTTGTATATTTTATTTCAAACTTAGATCTCTAGACCGCGGCCTAGGGATGACAATCAATCAGTGAATTTCTGCATATGGTATGAATTTGGATAATGGATTTAATCAAAATTCAAATTCTCTAAATCTCTTGAAACAAGTTCCAAATTAGTAACCAGTAACTTAGATGTCTCCAAAGAATAATAATGATTAATCAGCGTATACTGAAGATGATTATTTTGTAATTGAAATACGTATTCAATTGAAATTTTACTATACGAAACATATTTGATAAATTTTCTCCAATGAATATGCGAAAGACTAACCACATTTTGTTCTCAGATAAAAAATGTTAAAATATAAATGAAGCCATGAGTTGAACTTGAAACTAGTTAACACCTTCAACTTAATTAGGTCTTCAGTTATCAAATAGTTTTTGAACCGAACAGTTATCTGATGATTTCTCGATCAATCTCAGACATATTCATAATTTATCTATCCGTTTTTTTTCTTCAAAATCATTAAACAATTTCAGTACAAAAATATTCGAAACCAAAATGATAATTCCATAAAAATTTGTTTTAGTTGATTTGTTTTTTAAATGGAATGATATTTTTCAATAATTATAAAAAAAATTTTTTCTTTTTTGAAAATATATTTCTAGATTCTGAAAACTTCTGAAATTTTATTTTTAAAAAAATTCTTTTTTTTTTTTTTGTAACAAAATTGATGACCATTTTTCAATTTTAGGTTTAAAATTTATCAAAAATTTGGTTACTTATTTTTGCGTGTTTATTGTATTAATTTAAATATTTGATTACAAAAGTTAAATGTTTTTTTATATTTTTTTTGAAAAGAGGTAGCGTTAAAAAACAACTTTATATCGAATATTCCCCTAAATAATTTAGGAATAAATTTCTTCAAAATCCTACTAATGTACTTAATTAACAAAAAATAATTTTAATTACGAAATTGAAAAAGAAAAATTCAATGATTTAGTTGTACTGTCGAAAATTTTGTTTTTAAAACCAACTATGGCACAATGATTTCGATGTGTTTTTTTCAGTGAATATTTCAAGATCAATATACCAAAACAAAATGGAGAAACAATTCTGGCAGTGTAATTATTTTATTGACAGTACAAATAAAACATTTTCAAAATATAATATAAACAATTTCGAAATCCATACGGAATTATTAAATTTGATTGAATTAAAAGCCTAATCTTCCACTGACTAGGATAACAAAAAGTTTTTGGGGCATACGTAATCTTTCGAAAATCGACTGCAAAAATATTTAATGACTCTTCAGACCATCACAGTCGATATACATTTTTTTTCTTTAATTAAATGGTAGAAATTGAAATTTTACGAAAAATGAAAAATAGTATTTTGTGGAGAGTTATTGAATGACGTAAGTTCATAATTTCGTAATATTTCAAATGCAATTAAATAAAATCCCGATTTACACAATTCGCGGAAGTGGCGTATCATAAAGGCTGCCCAATTACATATTGAAATGGAGCTCTGGTATTAAACAAAAATAAGTCTGAATATGTACAAAAAAAAAATTTGAAACAAAAAAAATAAATCTAAAATTTGTTTATCACTAACAAAAAAATTATTAAAAAATTAAGTCACAGCTAGTTCAAAAAAAAAAAAAAAATATTATTCCACTACTTTGGCTAAGCTTTAAAAATGATAAAATTAAGAAATTTGGATATTTTTTCCCATGAATAATGTACCTAAATTTTCTGAAAATTTGTGTATAAATGAAAACAATATACATAATATCACTTGCTCGCTGTTATCTCAAACGAAACTGCTTTTAAAACACATAAACTATTATTATCCCCACTTAACAGTATGTTCAAGAGGCAACATCGATCTCTCTAGGTGAAGCTAATGGAGGGGAAACCAGTGGCACTAAAGCAGTTGTTACGGAATTTGTGGTAGACGTGGCATGTTGTTGTTCATTTCTTGCTTCATTTGTGGCCTGGCGTATTGCCTCTTTATACGGTCCTCTTTTCTTTTTATTGTAACGACTCTGTAAAGAAATTTTTTTAAACATATTTTAAATTTAAAAAAAAAAGAGGGAATTTTTTTTAATTTCTTTTTGTTTTCATATAAATTTTGAAAGAGGGATTAATATTTATTAAATTTCCTGTTAAAAATATTACGATTGTTACCAGATAACTTGGTATTTCTTTGTCCGACGGAATGAACAAATGTTTCATAGAAGCTGCACCTATCCACATTAATCGTGATGACTGAACATTCCATTTACAATATCTAATAAAAAGGCTTTTCAAACAAACATCTTAAGGCGATGGAAACAAGTCATTTTAAAAACATTTTAACCATTTGATTGCCAAATATTTTTTTAAATAGTTTTGTAAATAAATTAGTCAAATAATTTTTTTTTTTTGAATATCTAAAAATAGTTTTCTTTTTCTATAAAAAAAATGATTATTCACTGATGATGTGATACGGACGGATAGACAAGTGCTAATACCCTTAAATACGATTTTTATGAATTGCCACAACAAATATTACTTCTATGGAACATAAATAAATATCTGATAAGTTTATTTATTCAAAGATATGACGTTACGTTGGTATGATCACATTACAAAATGGCAGACAGGGTTACTCATATTTAATAAAATCTAAAGCGAAGCAATATTTTCGGATCAAGGGATTTCAATTTAGTTAATGAACTTAGCGATCTTCCCCATTCTCTCATTTCTAAATTTTATTTTGAAAAAACTAAGACAGAAAAAAAAATTTCAATTTAAAATTTGTTTCCTTTAAAAATATTACCAACTTTGGTTCGAAAAAGAGATAATCAAGAAAAACTAACTTTTATATACTCAAAATAGGGTGAAATTTTGTAAAAATTTAGGACGTGCCTCAGTTTCCATATCGAAGAACGTATACGAAAATGACATGCAAGGTAATTTTTATGATTCGTTCTGGATGGAGATGTTTTCCGTACCATTTTGGTACGGAATCCTAAAAATCAGATTTTTTTCCTGTTGTATATCGTTGTCCCAATTTTGCCTTTTCAACCTTCCCCCTTCGCTGCTGCTGAGTACGGGTAAAGTGAGCGCTTAGATGTCAACTCAGCGCTAGTACTTAGACATACCCATTGCAAATATCTTTGCCGATCTTGAAACAAACAAGCCATGTTGTTGAGCATTAAAAAAAAGCATTGTCGCAAGACTACTAATGCTATATGCAACCATTTATTGCACTTTTAAACTTATTTGTATGCATACCCACTATTTAACCAGACTAAAGAAAAAAGCTTAAATTGATTAAGGAAAAATTTCAAAACCACTAACCTTAAAATTTTCTAAAAATGGACTTAATTGATCACATGGCATAAGTGAAGATGTGGATGAGCCATACCAAGCGACGTGTGCTTGTGGTCGAGACGTATGTTCATCGTAATCCGTATTTGAAGAGGTTGATGTACATTCCGAGACAGTTATACTTAAAACTTTACCAGGCCACCATGGAAATCCATGTATTTTACCCCACACCACATCACCCACTTCCAATTTATTACCATCAGCATCAATTCCAATTGTGGCTGACTCAGTAGATATGTGCATCATTAATGGTTGTGGAACGGGCGGAAAATTTGGCGGAGAATCTTCGAAACCATCTGAACTCCCCGCTGGGCTAGTTGTTTTATTTGAACATTTACTGCTATATGAATTTTCAGTTAATCGTTTCAGACTTATTGACAGTTTTTGTTTCAGGCAGCGTTCTTTTATGGCAGTATCAGTTTCTGGAATAAAAAGAGGATCTTCTTGTACCGTTTTATGTTTGCGTTCATCGCGATGTTTTTTCTTATGTTTCACCTTATGTTTGTGTCTTCTGGGTATTAATGCTTCCGTTGTTGATATTGTGTATCGGGGTGATGTACTTCCAATTGTATACCGCGGCGAGGCCAGTGTGTACCGCGGTGATGCTCCACTTAATGTATATACAGGACTTTGTCCTGCACCAATTAATATTTTTCTACGTGCTTCCTTTTTTGCTTTTTTTAAAGCACGTTTTGCAGCTTTTGCTGTTGCATCTCTATTACTACTTGTGACATTATTTTCATCTTGTTGACTCGCCGATTCGAACGTATCAATTTTTGGTATTTTTAAAACAGTGCCTTCACCTTCACGGCCAAACGATATTTTTAATGTTCGTGTTCCACCGTCAAGTGTTGTCATACCACCATTATTACCAGCTTCTTCGAATACGGTTTCATCCCATAGATCTTCCATAGACCCAACACTTTTCTTTTTACGAAGCACCATACTACGCTTTTGTTTAGCACTGTTACTACTGTCTTGCATGTCACCTTGATCGCTTGTTTCATAATATTGGTCACTACTATTGTCACTGATTTGTTGTTGATGTTCGAGCACATCATCGTTGTTGTTAAACGCCAGAGGATCTTTAGCCAATGCTAAGGGATCATCATTTTCACATGAGGGTGATGGTGAAGGTTTTACCACATAATTGCCACATATTTTGATTTTATTCCCGTTTATTGCACTGGTAATATCGTTCGGTTGTAAACGTGGTATTTTCGGTATAAGTGTGGGACACATTGCCGGATCCACGACTTGAGTTCGTTTATTATTTGCATTAATTTGATTATCGGAGAACAAAGGCCGTGGCGGGCCACTTGACTCATTTGACTTTTTCTCCTTAGCTTGTAATCGTGTATTAAATTCATGGTGTGGCGCACTTGTTGTATTCGTATTGTTCTGGTCCGTATTGGTTCGGCTACTCCGTTTACTACGTGAGTGATCAACATTTTCAGAGTTTTCATTGCATATACCGCGACACTTCGAGCATAGAACCTGTCTGGGCCGCAGTCGTACTGTCATACGTGTGTTACGTACACGACTTTGTGCTTTTGTTGGCCGTTTTGGTATTGATGTGGGCTTTTCTTGGTAATTGAAACGTTGTGACACTGAATATAATTTATCATCATTGTCGCCAGTTTTTGGTTCTGCTGGAGTTGGTGTAAATGCTGGATGTATTTTGTTGACACCAAACGGTAGATTGCTAATGTTGAGGAGGATAATTCTTTAGTAGCTTTTTAGAAGCTTTTTTCGAAAATATTATCGGTAATTATATTTATTTTATTATAAGGTACTTATTATGCAAGATTTGTTCATTAAACAGACATTTATTTTTAACCGACTTCAAAAGGAGGTTCTTAGATTGACTCTTATGTAAATAAAATCAAAAGAACATCCATTGTATTCATACTATAGAAGAAAAATTACTTGTAGAAAAAACGACGGTTACAAAAAAGTTACAACCATACATACAGTTATGTTTTACTTTCATTTGTTTTATATATTCATAGAAATATATGTCTACTTTTATTAAAAAAACCGTTTCCTGACATAGCTGGGAAGTATTTTATTTCTCTAGGATATTAAAAAATATGGCATACACTCCTCCTTTGAGATTAGATCCACAAAATTTGTACATGCAATTTCAAATTCTTAGGCCGTACAATTTTTTCAGTATTTTTGGGAATATATAATATATTGTTTGTTTTATACAAAAAATTTTGTTTTATACAAGAATTTATCAGTTAGAAAAAACATGCTACCAACTAGCGACTGTTTTTCTTCCATTGTAAAAATTATTAAAATGGATGAACGTATGTCGATGCAAAAAATATATAGAAAAAATTCATAGGACTCTCCGTCCGTTTTTGGAAGTCAATTAGAAGTGAAAAAAAAAATTATTATTTAAAACCGTGAAGGATTTTATTTTATATTAAAAAAAACAAACAAATTTACGTCTTAATAATTTTTTATTTATTTGAACTTTGGCGTGTAAACAGACACTTCCTTTCAACTCTTATGACACTTTTTGAAGTCGGTTTTATTTTTATTGACTAACTTCTATTAACAATACATATTAACATGAACCACCCTGTACAAAAAAAGTACCTATATGTTTAAAAATAAATATTCTGAAACATCACACGACTACCATAAATTTGAAATAAAAAAATATTTTTTCATAAAAATACATAACTTGCTGTAAAAAAATTCAGTAGAAAAGCCTAATAAATGTGTTAAAAAATTGGAGGAGTTAATCTAGAAACAAATTACGTAGAAAAATATTAAGACTTTTTATACGAAATTGCGTTTCATAACGGCAGTACCTATATCATTTACAAAAAAGTCAAATTTTAGTGCCCAACGTGGGATTTACAATTAATAAATACGGGCATAGTCATAAATATTATATGTTCGATAAATTATAAAATTTCTTGAATTTTTATAGAAAATCAATCTAAATATAAAATTTACTAAATAAAGAGAACATATAAAATTCCATTTTGAAATGAAAAGCTCGAAAAAAAAACGTCACAATGATATAGGGTATTCTTATAATACAAAAACTGAAAATTTAGTAAAAAGTCTATTTTCCACAATTTTGAACTGATTTTCGTGAAACAAAGACTAACAACTAGAGAAAATTCATACAATTTTTTTGGGATATATATGAGAATTATTGAATGGTTAATACCCGAATAATTGGGTGCAACAGTTGTGGGAACAGACGTTGAGATAAAATACAAATTTTCTACAATTGATTTAAGACTCACCGTTTTGTTGAATCGAGCAAAACACCTTGAAATAATTTACTATCATATGTATATGTCACAACTATAATGTCCGGTAAGGCCTCTTCAACATTTACTAATATTTTTGAATTTTTTTGTAAATGGATATCAGTTATTGTATCGTGGAACGCCATTTTGACTTATTCCTCGTCTTTGCGATGAACATACATACGACACTTCCCCTCACTATATCACAATGCATGTTACAATACCCCACTTATTATACCATGGCGCATCAAAAGTATATCTATCCTTTTCATACCTATTTTTTAAATATCTCACATAAATTTTTTATTTGTTTAGTAATGTTTTTGAAGTGTATCCTAAAAATTGAAGATTTCATTATTTTGCAAGTATTCGATATGGAAAATCGTGTTTTGGAAAAGGATCATTAATTTTGTGTTTGGAATCCTTTGTTATCAGTGTGTGAAGAGTGAACGAAAATAAAGTCATTGATGAAAATATTTATCATAATTGTGCGCATGTTAAACGAAAACCAGACAATCTCAAAATGTTTTTCAAGTAAATATAAATAAAATGTTTATACATTGTGTTAATTTCCTTCCATTAGGATAAATGTGTTAAATTGCAATAAAATAAAAAATAATTAAAAATTTTAATGATTTATTTTTATGTAATCAAATCGTACTGTTTTTCTTCGAATACTATTTAATTTTAAATTCATAGCTACATCTACTTGTAACGATCGCACATTTTTAAGATATGACTCATTATTTAAAAATAAACAAATTATTCGTGCTTTTCTTATGTAAATATTTTATGTAATTTGTACGCAGCTTCATGTTGTCGATATGTTTATTTAAATTATTATAGAAACAAAAGTCATTGTAATCTTACATAAATAACAGTCATGTAAAAATCTAATATAATCCGTTATCAAAAAAATAAACATTGACCCGTGGTTTCTGTAATTTATTATCAATCATTAGGGAAAGGTGAAACATATGTATGAGCTGATATTGTGGCAAAACTATTCAGTTTTAGAAACAAAGTTTCATACAAAAGTTGTTTTAATTTTATTAGGAAAACATTTTTTACCTTTAAATTTTTCTTCTATCTCTTACAGTTTCAGAGATAGATATATTTATACAATTTGCGTTGCGGGGGGCTTTGTTTGCAACACAGATGGTAGGCAATATACATTTTTGAGTGTCTTGGAGTCTCAGTTTCGCTGCACACAAAAGTCAGCCATGTTTTTAAGCCCCGCCCTCAGGTCAGTTTTCAATCGAGTACGATCAGTTTATTTTGAGATTTATGAATAAATATGAATTTAGAATAGACAAATTGTCCAAATTTGGAGAAAAGCTACATTATATGGAAAATGGATCTTTGCCAAATTTACATCCAATCAAAATCTTATAATGTTAAAATTGAGTATCAAAATCAGTTAATTAAACCCTAATGACATGATCAATACTGATTGCTCAAAAGCAAAAAGCTGTTTCAGGCTAATTAATCACCATAAATAAAAATTCAAGTCTTTTTTGAATTATCAAATTATAGCAACGACTAACATATATTCCCGAATAATGATTATGATTACTATTTTTTATAGTAGAAATGCGTATTTTTATGAAAAACGGGAATATTAATTTGGGACAAATTGATCGTTTTTTTGTATTAAATTTATGTATCTGAAATATTTTCTTTTACAGATTTGGAAAAAGAATTTTAATTTTTTTAAGATTACAAACGTAATTTGTAATCTAGAATTAATTGTTTTTATTTCGTCAAAGATTGTGTGTGATTTAGAAAAGAAAACTCCTGAATGGCAGAATACTCATATAGGTAAAAAGTAAAATAATGCAAGTTATCTAGTAGAAATGTTGAAATACTGCTTGCTACAACTCTACTAGTACTATACTCTTGTAGTTAGATGTAAAGAATCAGCTGATACAATTTATTACCTTATAAACTACCTCGATCCTACCTAGACAGTCTGTATACACAACACTACTGACTACACGACGACTGTGGCACCCGACCCAACTATGAGGATGTGATTCTGATCTGACAAACTTGTATGTCTCTTTAGTATACTGACTGACTGCATGTATTAATTATTATTCGCGGCTAGAGTTGCGATAGCCGCATTAATATACACACGAACGAACAATATTATACACGTCCAAAATAATTACCATCACAACCAACAAAATATTTACAAATTTCATAAAATAATTAATCCGGTGAGACATCCATCTTTTTATCTATTTTTAAGTGTTTTGTTCAATTTTTCCTAAAATTCTTTTACTTAGGAAATTGTCATCTAATTTTAATAATAATCTAGTTTTTGTTGTTTGCAAAACAAAAAGCATTTCTGTGTAAAAACTATGTGTTTAAATATAATAAAATTTGTGTGTTGAAATTTTTAAATAGATTTTTTTAATTCGGTGAAAAATTTGGTAGCGAATGTCATGATTTTTAAAAGAAAAAAAAATACTAACTAGGCTGATTATTGATTTTCTTATTAAAATTTTAACAATTTAAATTATTACATAAATGGTGTTCAAATATTATATTTGTTTTTGTTATTACTATGAAAATATTAATTATTTTTTTTATTAATATATTCCCGCTAAAAATTTATAGTGTGAAATTTTCTTTTCTATTTAAATATTTTTAGTTTTATTTAATTTGGATAGGGTGTGTCAAATTAAAAAAATGTTGTGTAAGTGAAGATGTCTTCAGTTAACTATTCTAGGATTTACAAAAGTTGATTGGATAGAGGGTGACTATTCTAGGATAGTTCATATGTTATGGTCGATGTGGTTATTCGGGCAATATGATAAATAAATTTTCAGAAAATCGTGAAAGTTTTCTAATAGCCCTAATTTACTACCCTGTGAATAGTGAAATCCAATTTCTCGTATGTCATGGGTAACAAAAATCACAATATAAGTTTCCATAATTTTTAGAGGCTAATAACTTCGTAAGCATCTCAAATACTTAGGCAGGTGGTAACTGGTGCAACTCTTACAGGTAGTAACTGGTGCAATTCTAAGAAAATCATTTGAACTGTATTTGTATGCATGCGTGTATATTGACGTACAAGTGTGTGTGTGTGTGTATGTTTATAAAAACATTTTATTTTATATCTTCCCTCTGGGCTGGTATTGTACGTAAACTACTTGTTGTGGAAACTATGGAAACTTTTTATAACCTATGTCATTCCATAATAGTGTAGCTACTAGCTATCTATCAGTGAATTTTCAGAATTGGATTAGTAGCTCCAGAGATTACCACCTCATACAAAACAACTTTATCTATTTATTTATAATCTCTTCTTTATATATATATAAATATGTGTTGTGTGTGTGTTTGTCCGAATTGTTTGGAGAAAACTGTAGCAGATAGCGAAATATTGATGAGAAAAAAAGACCCTAGATAAATTTTCCTTCTGATAGTTTTTCCAGAAAAACTATCAGAAGTTAAAATTCCAAACTGTTTCAAAATTATAGCCATATCTGAACGACAATAACATTTTCTAACGGCTAGATCTCTAATATAGTTTCTATGGAAAAACAAAATTTTGGGAACAAATTATTTGTCAATAAATTTAAAATAAAAAAATTGACGTTTTGAACTGTCAAAATTTATAAAAAAAAATTATTATTTGAAAATCAGTAATATGATAGCTGATAAATGTAACACTACCTTAGAATTTTTATTTGATTCGGTTTTGAACAGCTGATTGGGCTTAAACTATTTTTGCACATTGTAGGGAACAACGTTTTCTCCCACTTGAGTGGGATAACTCTACTTTTTATGTTTTTTGGGTTGAACGCTTTTTGCATAATATCCAGTTTTAATCCAGATATAAAACAGAACATTTCGACAAATGTTTAATTACATGTATTTTTGTCTCATTCTAATAAGTTCGAACCATCACCTAGAGTTGTGGAACAAAATTTGCAACATCCTTCTACCTAACTACACATATAATGTTATTTTATTTAATACATTCAGTACCAATCATTATTCATTAATTATAAAATTTAAAAAAAAAAACCTGTTTTGACTTTTTATCATAACAAATTCAGCAAATAAAAAAATATAAAAATATTTTTCAAGGACTAATGTTTACAACTTTTTCGGTATGCAATTAAAAAACTAATTTTTTTTGCATCTAGTTACGATTCTAGTTAGCAATAGTTGTACAGAGAGTTCAGTAAAAAGTGCAGTAAAAGTTTTAAAATGACCTTCGTGCACCAAAATAAAGACAACAAATGTCAGATGCATAAAAGTTCTGATCTGAAAGTAGTTGTTAAGTCTAAAACCAGTATTTTTTTTAAATTTGAGAATTTGTCTACACAATTCTTAAAAGTTCAACCAAATCAAATGATAGATGTTTATTCCAACAGTTCGTTTTTTCGACATTCACTTAAAACTCCTAAGTTTTGTTCTGGAATTTTTCTAAACTGGAAGTTTCGGAAGCCAGTTGAAAAAAAATTTTAAATCCGGAAAATTTTCCTATTTTTCCAAAAGTAATGGGTGCAATGGAAACCGG
The DNA here is from genome assembly GCA_963920215.1 of Nineta flava. Lineage (NCBI taxonomy): Eukaryota > Metazoa > Arthropoda > Insecta > Neuroptera > Chrysopidae > Nineta > Nineta flava. Next base: position 100,570,836 of record OY986043.1, read on the forward strand.
ATATTGTCTGGGAACCTGACACTGCGAGACGGAAAACCGTTTAGCATCTAGATTTTGGTTAACTTCAAGGGTTGTTTTAACTAATTCTCTATGGCTTAAATCCACTAAAACGACCAATTTTGGATCTTTGATTATACGGACCATCTCTTCCTTACCATGCTTTTACTTCCAAAAAAGTGGTTTTCATTAGCGAAAAAAATGATCTTTTCGTCTTAAGTTTCATTTAAACCCATATCTAAAAAATTATACAAACCATCTTCCTTCCGTAACTTTTATTTCCAAAAGATAAATTTTGGGGCCCTCTTTCTAAGCCCGTCATTTTGGTCAACTATTTATGTAATATCCCGTTTAAAATAATAAAAATTTGTAGTTGTGTCGATAAAGGTAGCGCTCATTTTTTTAAAACTTTATAACTGATTTGTTCCTTATTAATTCGGTTTTTCAAAAAAATGCTTCGGATAAAAGTTGTTCATTATAAATATACTAACAACTTTTATTGGAAATATTGTCCCAAAAACCGAATGAATAAGACACAAATAAACTGTAACATTTTCAAAAATTAGCGCTACTTTTGTGGCCCGTAGTACCACCAATATAGACCATTCATATGCGTCTATAATGCATAATTATGACCATATTCCAATATATATAATTGTTTTTTTAGTTCAACAATGTCTTCGACTGTCCGACTTGATATTGATAAACCATTATGGGATCTGAAAACATTTACTGGACGTGTGCGACACTTTGCATGGGTTACAGATCCTAGAACATGCATTACATCAGATCAAGATTTAGATGCGGCGAAAGAACTGGTCGAAAAGTATAGAAAAGGAGAAGAACCACGTCAAACATCACGTGAACAAATTATTTATGCAAAAAAATTATATGAATCGGCATTTCATCCGGATACTAAAGAAAAACAGAATATATTTGGAAGAATGTCCTTTCAAGTACCTGGTGGCATGGCTGTCACTGGGGCCATGTTACAATTCTATAGGTAATTATCTGTAACTAAATCATTTGTACAATGTATTTCTCAGTTCCTAATTAATTGATCTTGACACAATAATTGGAAGCTCTCTCTCTTTTCATTTGTTTTAAATTGTTGACCGTTTCACCTTCAATCTCTGCCAAATAAGAAGGCAATCAAATTTGTTTTATCAGTCGAATGTCGAAAAATGTGTTTTATCATTCAGTTATTTCTTCAATATTCGGACAACGAATTTCTTCCATTATTAAAAGAAATATATTTGATAATGTTCGTACGTTATCATCTATGTTTGCATAAAATTAAAAAACCCAAAAATAATTTGATAATTCCGTCAGTCGCGTGTACATGACTTAGCTTACGGGAGGGCAATTTCTATTTGATTTTACCTTTTCTTGTTTAGTCGTTTCAATTTGCTCCGGGAAGTTGTTCTGGCTTACTTACTCTCAAGGTCTGCAATTTATGTTTCAGTCATTTTTTTTGTTATAACCAACCGTTTTTGAGGTTCTGCGCTGTTTAAGAAAAAGTTTACCTACTACACGCGACTTTTCAATTTGATTGAAATAAAATTTGTATTACAAAGTATATTAATGATCGTGATGAATTGTCTTGTAAATTTTTAGGACAGTGCCGCAGGTTGTGTTTTGGCAATGGGTGAATCAATCATTTAACGCTTTAGTGAATTATACGAATCGAAATGCAAATTCTCCATTAACGACAACACAATTGGGTGTTGCGTACGTTTCTGCAACGGCTTCAGCAATGGGTACAGCGTTTGGCTTTAATAAAATGTTATCCAATGCTCCACCAATTCTACAGGTAATTGAAATGAACGGTGCTAAAAACAAGATCACATTTACAAAGTGGTAACTGGTAATGTTGTTATCTTTACAGCGATACGTTCCATTTGCAGCTGTAGCTGCTTCCAATTGTGTCAATATTCCATTAATGCGACAAACAGAAATACTTTATGGTGTCGATTTAACCGATGAGAATGGGAATCTAGTTGTGGCTAAAAGTAAATTTGCAGCTGTTAAAGGTATATCACAAGTTGTATTGTCTAGAATTACAATGTGCGCTCCGGGTATGTTGATTCTACCTGTGATTATGGAACGATTGGAGAAATTCGAATGGATGAAGAAAATTAAAGTTCTACATGCGCCAATTCAAGTTTTGGGTGTTGGATGTTTGTAAGTCTCAACATCCAATTATCAGATTCATGTTTTCTTTTCTAATGTATGAATTTTATTATTTTTTACTTTTTTTAGCTTAACGTTTATGGTACCAATTGCATGCGCAATTTTCCCACAAAGTTGGTAAGTAGAAAATTTTAAGATTAAAGAAAACAAAATTCTTCTGAATAAAACTCTTTACTGAGAGCTGAAATATTGACGCCATTTTCAACCAAGTAATGTCAAATCCAATGAGGATTCCAACAACTCAATTTAACTATGACGGAATGATCTTTGTGTATGAAACTTTATAGACACGAAATGGCTAGTACTAGCATCTAGTACCATTCGGATCTCTAGCAGAGGACGAACTTAATATTTCGATCTACTTTCAGTAGTTTCTAAGTTATTCACCAAAGTGCGAACATGAAATTAGTAGGCCGAAAAGTATGTGACGATGGTTGAGGAAGGAGTTCCAATACAATTATCCGTTATATCTTATAAATACGAAAGAGAATACATAATTTTCCGACATATAACAATTTAAAAACATTTATTTTCCAGTTGCATCAGTACATCGACATTAGAACGATTCGAACCCGAAGAATATGAAAAATTGAAAAGACAATTTGATGGCAAACAATTACCTCAATTTTTATACTTCAATAAAGGATTGTAAAGGAAATGTCAGATTTATGAAAAGGAAAACCAACCAACAGTATACAGAATCTTAGAAAACAAAGCAAACTTGTAGAAAATGTTGTTATTTTAAATGTGATACACGAGATGTGATTGGAAATATAGTCGATTTCCCAAACTTACTGATGGATACGAACAAACAAATGATCTATTTTTAAATGTAAATGTTATCACCGGGAAATTTAGATTTAAGATGGAACAATATTCTAGACAATAAATAACTAATATCTTATGCTGAGTGCAATTCAATATTCTCATTTAATTAAAAGCAATTTGTTTATTTCAATAAGTAATTTTAGCAATAATTTTTATTGGATCCAAAGGATCCAACAACACGCTTACTTTTTCAATAGACTATTTTTTAATTTAAGTTGTTAAACTTCGTTTAGCTTATTAATGTTATTTTGAAAACTGTTTTTTTTTTTCAAGAATAAATGTATCTAAAAAAATGAAAAGAATAAAAACTTTGTTATTCTTAACATAAATTTGGTGTTATTTTATTTATTTTCATACATAATAATATTCTAATAGACAACAAGATCCTTCATTTTGAATGGACTTCAAATTGATTATTCAGTTAGGATCTCGGGTTTTGAATCACAGTCACCAGACATTAAATAACTAACTTCTTCATGTTGTTGTTTATACTTTCAAATTATTTAAATATTATGTAGAGCACGACACGACACGGCACGGCACGGCACGACACGGCAGCAGTGCGACAGACTGACTGAGTTTGAACTTCCAATATACTTAATTAAAATATATATATATATATTGTTCTTTATTTAATTGAAAGGATACCAAACATAATAATTATAAATCGATTGATTTGAACAAAAAATGCCTCAAGTTTATTCTCTTGAGAAATATTCTTTCAAGTATTGAAAAATTAACGTTTGTAACTATATTACCTACCGTATCCAACTACGGCATCTCGAGTGGGCGTACCCACCCACTCGATAGTTGTATACCATTCGGAAACATTTCAGGAATCGCATTCTCTATCGAATCCATTATAGCATGCGATATCTAGGGTCAATATATCAAGAATAGGGTCCCAGGCTCTGGAATATAAGTGATCTAATTAACCTTTTCCATATACCCCAAGTACAAATAGCTGACACAACTAATGAGGTGGATGATACCACCTAAGACGACTACAACCTAAGACGACTGATAATGAATCGATTTTAACAAAGTATATTTGTATTATTCATGCTAACGAGTAAAATCTCGAAGTGTTCCCAAAATAATAGTTCTTAAAGTAGTTTTCTTGCAGTAATCGTGTTAAAAAGTTTCAGCTCAGCATCCACATCAATTATATGAATAGACTGAGATTGTAGACTAAAATTTTTTTTCACTTTTCGCCTAAATTATATAAAAATGTCAATTTTTTTGTTAATCTTTTACAATAATTAAACGATCAATAATTTTTTTTTCCTCATAATATAAATATAAACATTAAACATTGTCCAAGTTTTTTAGCCAAATCGCTCGACGTTTTTTTAAAATAAGATTAAAAGTGTGATGAAATTACTACTTTTGTTTAGACCTGTAAAGTTAATCGTACAATTGAGAGCGATTTTTATCAAACCTAAACGGTAAATAATTTTGAAGTTTTAAACAAAGATATAAGTATTTATATTTTGATTAATTTATCAAAAATTCATCCAATTTCGTCGACAACACGTTTCCCAAATACCTTAATTAACCGAACTATTATTTGTCATGCTTTTGAAAAATAAAAAACTTTTGAAAGTAGTTCTCTTATTAGATAATATTTACACAAAATTTGGTTAATATGATGATATATATGCGTCAAAATACCGGTTTAAAAATTGTTTGCTGGCCAGTCTGTTTGTTCCCGTATTACGATAAAACGGATTTTGATACACCTTTACCCGCGATAATAATATTTTGCTCGGTATTATCTTAGATTAAATATCATAATCTATGGTAATATATAGGCTATAAAAATTTTGTAAACTACGGGGACCGTCTATGTATAATAAACTATACACAGATATAATTATACAAGGTTGAATCCATACGCAATTATAAATTTTATTAAGAAAACTTTGTTTTCCTACATATTGATAAGATAAAATTTCATAATTAAATGACTATATTCAAATAACACAGATTTGAAAGTGTGAACTTTGAACTCTATATGATATTCTGGTGACCCGCTTCCAAAAAGGATGTCTCCATATAATAACTTTTATAATTCAATTAAAAAGTGGTAGTCATGTATATTTGATTTTTTGTAAGTGATATCATTCTTTGAATACATTAATATTACTTAGTACCTACATATTTATAAGCCTATTGTTTTTGATTTTTTGATTTAAACAGTAAGTAAGTACGTAAGTAGTTTTATACTTGCATTATTTTGTTCATTAGTATCCAATTAGATTAATTATAGTGATAATAAAAAAGACATTATTATTGATGTGTTATTCAAAATACTATTGATGTGTTGTTCTGTGATAGTGCCTTAATAATTCATAATAATAATCAAAAAAAGTTTTGGTAAGCATATTGGTTAACAACAAAATACGAAAATTGAATTTAACTTATTATTTCGAAGATTATAATCTTCAGGAAATTTAATGGGTTTTGAATAAAGGATAACGCTACAAAATAAAAATATATTTACTTGTTTTACAAACTGATTAAATGCATAAACAAATTTTTCTTACATTTTGCTGAATATTAATTCTTTGTGATAGGCAGTGCACATAACATTGAAGTATTAACACTTGTCTATAATTGAAAATAAATGAATGAAGATTATCAGAGGAATAACTCCAAAAATTAATTTATTATTTTAGATAAAAAATGGCTGATCGAATTGATGTAGATAAACCATTATGGGATTTAAGTACGTTCAATGGACGTTTGAAACATTACTTATGGATTACGGATCCACGTACTTGCTTAGTAACAGAGACACAATTGGATGAAGCAAAAATATTAGTAGAACAATATAAACGAAAGGAGGAACCATCTGATGTTCTAATTGAGAAAGTTTTATATGCTAAACAATTATATGAATCCGCATTTCATCCGGACACACGGGAAAAACAAAATTTATTTGGACGAATGTCCTTTCAAGTACCTGGAAATATGTTAATTACTGGTGCAATGTTACAATTTTATAAGTAATAATTATTTCTATTAAGATAGTTGTGAGTAAACTATTGATTGTATGAACAAATATTTCATACAAAAGTTGTTTGTTTTTTATTAGATAAACATTTATATTTTTGTAAACTGAATAGTTTTGCGACAGTTTATGCTTAAAAACTAAAATTAACAGCAGTTCATGCATTCATAATGAACTCAGTACCTATCTATCGGACATTTAAGTAATTAATTCTGTTATTTGTAATTTTCACTGATTGTTTTATTTTTATTTATGTTGGTTTTAGAACAGCACCAGCTGTACTTTTCTGGCAATGGTTTAATCAATCGTTTAACGCATTAGTGAATTATACAAATCGTAATGCAAATATTCCAGTATCAAAAACACAATTAAGTGTTGCCTATGTGTCAGCAACATCGTCAGCATTGATTTCAGCATTTGCATTGAAAAAATATTTAGCTAATACTAAACCAATATTTCAGGTATTGTATAGCTTATGGTGTTTTAAGTATATTTTTAATACTACTTCGCTAAACATTAACTAGTTTAGCGAATACTTTTCCGAGAACTAGTTCTTTCGAACTACGGAAATGTAGGTATCAAGATGAATCGGGAATTTAGCCGGAACGCGACACAATACTAATCTTAATTGGGTATAGCAGCATCACGTTGTTGTGCGCCAATGTGGTGGTTGAAGGGACCGTGTCTGGCCAGTGTTCCTTGCGTGCGCAGCATGCAGCCAGCAAAATTAAGTGGCAGCTTATTCGCCAGGGAAATTATATCAATTGTTTTCTTGCCTTTTAATGAGAATAAAAGATTAAAATATGGATTTTATTAAAAAAAACGCAAACAAATTGAAGAAAAAACAACTAGCGAATTGAAAGGACCCCCAAAATCCTTATGAGAATTGCCTATCATGTCACAATCTACAGGTCAAGTCACTTCTACGATTTTGTGGCGAAGCTTATTGAAACAAGGCGGTACAAACTGAATCGTCGGAGTCGCTGTATTTTCGTCTGCGTTCCTTATTCAACTTCCTATATTGGGGTGTTTTTTAATGGTCATTCTGTAATTTTTGTTCCATAGAGATTTGTACCATTTGCTGCGGTGGCCGCTGCTAATTGTGTAAATATTCCATTAATGCGACAAAATGAAATATTGTATGGTGTGGATTTAACTGATGAAAATGGAAATGCTGTAGATGCCAAAAGTAAAGTAGCCTCTGTAAAAGGCATATCGCAAGTAATATTTTCACGAATTACAATGTGCGCACCGGGTATGGTTATTTTACCAGTGATTATGGAACGTTTAGAGCGACAAGCTTGGATGAAAAAGATTACACTGCTTCATATGCCAATTCAAGTAGTACTATTGGGGTGTTTGTAAGTACAGAAATGTTTCATATTCTATCTATAGTACCTATCTATATACCTACGTTTATAACAACACATATATTTTATTATATTTTAGGTTAGCTTTTACTACACCTTTTGGCTGTGCTTTGTTCCCACAAAATTGGTAAATATAAAATTGTATTTTAAATGATATACCCACCATAGTTTTGAAATAGAAATTGGCATACGGCTAAATTTATTTATTTTTGATATTAGAAATATTTGAAAATTTTGAGTCTAGAATAATAGCTCAATTCTACTCTACCAGTTTTAAGGGACTTTTGGCCCAGGTTGCATATAGAGGATCTTGTGAGGATGTGGATACTTTTGATCAGTTTACTTCAAGAAGTATTTGTATCATAAAAAGATTAAACTTAACCGAAAGCTAATTTCTAATTAAACTGTAGACGGAGTCCTTTGTATGAAAACTTTGATTTTCTTTCATTCGTATAAATTCTTATTTCAGCTCTATACACATTTCATCACTTGAACGATACGAGCCGGAACAATATGAAAAATTAAGGAAACAATTTGGAGACAATCTACCACAATTATTATATTTTAATAAAGGACTTTAATTTGAATTGGAAACAGTACAATCATTATTATGTATAATTCATGCAATGTATATAAAGTTAACTATAGTGGGTTGCCTAGCAAAGCAATCGATTTATAAAATGTATCAAAGTAAAATACAATAACTTGTGCTATATAGTCAATGTTATGCTTTTTATATTGCATGTTTGTAGGTGTAATTGCATATACATCATTTTTTAAGTATTATTTAAAAAATGAGTTAATGATTCGGTATTCGAACAGACATGGATCCAATGTCTCTAAAACTTTTGTCTCTACAAAATTCTTCCATACAAATCACGGATTTTGCAGAAAATTGCTTTAATATAAAAAAATTTGGAGAGGTCTCTTGCATTTTAATAAATTTTCACGAATTTGACAAAAAATGCATTTTTAACAGCTTTTTTCGAAATTAGGGACGCCGATTTCGTTGGAGGGGGGAAATAACTAATTCAAACATTGTTAGCATTTTTAACTATTTCTTTACCGTTTATGGTTTTGATTTCGCTTCCATTATTTACACAAATACGTAGCTATGGCGTAAGGCGTAAAATTACCAGAAAACAATAAATTGGCAAGCAATTATCGCTTTTCATAAAATATTTGCAATTTCTATTCTGAAATCTAAAGGCGTTTCATTGGTAAATTTTCTTGAGAAAGAAAATTTCTAAAATCTCTACTATTCCAAATATACACAAGGCCTCAACAAGCGCAGCTACTTGGGTGGTTCGGAAGCAGGAAATACAACAATAAAACACGAGCGAAGCCGCGGGTGTAAGCTAGTAATATATAATTGTGAAAAATTATCTTAGCAACGTTTTATTATCAAACACATAAACTTTAGGAAATGTCTATTCAACAATTTTATCCATAAAATGTTGCAATTTAAAATTAGTTAATTTTTTTCCAATTCAAAATATGCCCATTTGATATTTAATTACGATTCATCGATTACATAAAGCAGGAAAATTTTTTGTGAAGAGAGAAAATACAAGTGAGTTAGACAATATTATGTACAGTAATTAATAGTTCAGAAATGGCCTCTTAGGACGTCTCGATCGAAATGCTTATCAACGATCGAAATTCTGTGTATGTGATCCATCACAATAGGCCATAAGGCCGAAATTCAATACTTTTCATACCCCGAGATTTGTCTATCTATCCATCTAAGCATCTACCAGAACATCTATAATAGACATTCTATTATATTTATAGATTTCGCATTCATTGTCATGGCAAATAAAAAAGGTGTGACCCCGACTCCCAATCCAGCCCCGACCCCGGGAAGTAAACCAACCGTCACGGGAGATACGCCACCTGAAGGTGATGGCGCTATTCCACCTGCAGAGAGAATTGATATTGAAAAACCATTATGGGATTTGAGTACATTTGTTGGAAGATTTCAACATTATTTGTGGGTAACTGATTGTAGAACAGTCATTGAGTCAGATGAAACATTAGATAAAGCCAAGGAATTGTACTATCAATATAAAGATGGACAAGAACCAGAAGGTACCACGACGGAACAAGCATTATATGCTAAAAAGTTATTCGAATCTGCATTTCATCCGGACACCCATGAAAAGCAGAATGTATTTGGACGAATGTCATTTCAAGTACCTGGAAATATGTTCATAGCTGGTGTAATGATGACATTTTATAGGTACGATTCATAATGACTTTTTATATTAACTTGAGTACCTGCTCAGCATTAAAGATAACTCGATTTTCGAAGATAATGTGAGTAACCCATTCTAATCAAATTATTTGGTCGAGAAATGGGTATCTTTGACAAAATATTGTAAGATTTCACGATTAAACCTTTCTTTTTTTTTATAGATCAATAGTGGCTGTAGTCTTTTGGCAATGGTTTAATCAATCGTTTAACGCACTAGTGAATTATACAAATCGTAATGCAAATGCAACGATAACAGAAACTCAATTGGGTGTGGCGTACGTGTCCGCAACAACGATGGCGGTTACAACTGCGTTGGCATTAAAAAAAGTGTTACGTAACACAAATCCATTATTCCAGGTATTTATCCTCTACATAGACCTTTCTGGTAGGCGCATTCTAAACACTGACTCAACCGTAACATATAATCATGTGTATACGCTTCTTAGGATATTCAAGGTCAAAACCACGTGAAAATCGGTTTTTTGCAAAAATTTTAGAGAACATAAAATTTCCGTTCGTCTTGTTAATACTTTTTAATTCTCCACTCTGCGTGGTATCTAAAAAACGGTTGGTGATAAAATAGGTCAAGACATAAATTATAGATAATTTTATGTTCTAAAAGTACACTCCAGTTCATAAAAATTGAACCAGTTGAAACTCTCATTCCGAGGTTGAGAAAATTGTAACGTTTGTGTATGAATCATCCCTAAATAATATTTGTAATTTGCATAGAGATTTGTGCCATTTGCTGCAGTGGCCGCTGCTAATTGTGTAAATGTTCCATTAATGCGACAAAATGAATTACTGTATGGTGTGGATTTAAATGATGCAGATGGAAATCCAGTTAATGTTAAAAGTAAAATTGCACCTGTCAAAGGTATATCGCAAGTAGTTTTATCCAGAATTTCAATGGCTGCACCAGGTATGATGCTTATACCTGTGCTGATGGAACGATGTTGGATGCAAAAATTTTCAATTCTTCATATGCCAATTCAAGTACTTCTTATGGGGGCTACGTAAGTCTCAATAAGATTAACTCTTATATTTTGTATAAATATGTAATGTGTACCACCTCGCAACCCCTCTTGGGAGTTGATTTTCGTTAAACTAATTTTTAGTGGATGTCTGTATGTGGAGCATAAGGAACATATCCACCAAATTTCAAGTCTGTAGAACTTATAGTTAGAAAACGTGAGTGTTTTGATCTTTATTGTTCCCATAACCTTTTCTGGTAAGTTGTGAAGCGAACCTCATCAAACTGAAATAAAAGGGCGAGCACAATGGGTCATAAGGTTGAAGTACAGTACTTTTCATAACCAAAGATCTGTCTGTCTATCTATCTACCATGACATATAAAATATAAGATACGTTTTTATACATCTTCCCGTGTATAGATGTAAAATAAACAGTACACGCTTACATAAAGAAATCATATATAGGGTATTTATAAACCATTAATTCAGTTGCTACATTTATTGTTTTTACAGTAACTTTTGTTTGTTTATAGATTAGTGGTTACTACACCTATGGGGTGCGCTTTGTTCCCACAAAACTGGTAAATATTCAATTGTACCGTGGAATTCGTTTATTATCACCGCATTTATAATGACCGGAACTTACTTCCTTAGTAATATTATAAATGATAGACTGTGTCAACATCGAAATAGGGTTGCAATATGATTCATATAGGGTATTTTTTTGTTTCGGTTCGCTGAAATTCTTTCAGAGCTGTGGCCCCTTTTATGTTCTTAACGATTATAGATTTTTTCCTTACTTAGAGAGATATCAACTTTTTTTATCCAAAAGTAGTTACTATCAAATTTTGGTAACTATTAAATTTCTTAATATGAGCAAAATCGTTAAGCCATTAATGTGGGTAATTTCGGATATAAATAAACATTACAAATGTATTCCATGGCAATTACTTTTCTATCAAATTATTATTTTTTTTACAAAACTTTATGAATTTATTTTATAGCTCTATACCTTCTTCAACAATCGAAAAATATGAACCAGAACAGTATGCAAAATTAAAGAAAGACTACATTGGAAAGCAAATGCCAGAATTCCTTTATTTCAATAAAGGGCTTTGAATTATTGTGAGACAATATTATTATGTATATAGTTTATGCAATATTTACAAGGTTATGTATTTAAAGTTGCTTAATACATAATAAATATTTGCATTATGTACCACGATACTACTAGTAGACTAATGATAGTGCATTCATGTATGTATTATTGCATATATTTGATATACAAAAATGTTGAAAAGGAACGTCGAATAATCGAAATAAATGATGTCTTTGAAAGAAACATGCTAGAGTCTAAAGTTAACCCTTTTAACATATTATGTAAAAAATGAAAAGATTTAATAAAATTAAGTTGTAACTAAGAAAAAAAGTGATGTCAAATAATAAATTTCATTGATTTGTTTCAAAATTATTTCAAATATTTGTCACACTTATTATTCTGTTTAGTTAAAATGAAGTTTTTATTTTATTAAAAAATGGGATATATCGATAGGCCGTGATAGTAACGATATATCGATACTTTAAAATATCGATGTATTATCCATTTGAAATTTGGACACAGGTGCTGAAAGTCTATCGAAATCTCGCGTATATGCACCAGCTTATATATCTATCATGGCTTCCAAACAATATTAGGTTTTAGCCATATAATGACTTCTTCGGTAGCTTCATAACGATTATTTTCCAATGCAGGAGCAACGGTAACCCAAGCACGCAAGCGGTTAGCAAGAACTTGAATATCTCATAGGTTATTTTTGGGTTCAATTGAAGAGAGGTACTGGAAATAGTGGAAAAATATTCAAAATTGAAAATTGGTTAATTTTATCGTAATCTAGAAACCGGTAGTGCGACAGGATGACTTTGTGGGGTTTTTCAATGTTTTAAGATATCGATAATTTACAGTCGAATATCGATATATTGATATTGAAGTTATTTTTTACTATCCCTGCAACTTTGATACAAATTCGCAGAGGTCATTCGAACACTTTGGCGCGAAGATATTGAAGCAGGTCGGATACTTTTCGGACAGACCTTGTATATCTTAATTTGTGTTTTCTAGAGCTATAAAGTAAGATTAAGTTCGTGATTGGGCTAAATGAGACCATATATCCCCTGACATAGACATAAAATTAAAGTTTAATTTTATTTTAATTTTTTTTTCATAGACAAAAAAAAACCGTCTTTAAAGTTTTCCAACCGAGATTGACCGTCTACATAAGGTGTACCCAACCTTTTTGCATTTAAGACCATATTTTAGAAAATCACTTGGGCTGCGGGCATCACTTGTTGTCGGGTGTCGAGCACCAAATTTTGTTCTAAGCATTTTCTGTTGACAATGCATAACATTTTATAAAACTTTTTATCGACGTTGTACAGCTGCGAATAAATGTAAAACGGTCCATGGGTACCAAGGTGCCCACGGGCATAGGATTGGCGACTCGTGGTCTACATTAATTATTTTTAATTTGATTGGATTCAAGAAATGTTGAATTCGGAGACATCTATTATGATCAAGTTACCATATACAGAGAATTCTCAGGAAAAACTACAAATAAATAAAAACGAAATAAAAAATAAATATTATTTATTTAAAAGTATATGAATTCCTTTTTAAATTTTATTTCTATTTAAATAAATGTTTTTTTTCTTTCTTCAAATTAATACCAAAAAAAAAAAAAAAACAAACAAAACGAACTATTTATTTATACAATTATTTTAATATAAATAATTTAAAAAATTTAAATAAAAAGAAATTTTTGTATACTAAAGTTATTTACATACACGATATTTTATAATGACTAGAATTTATAAAATTGTTTCCACTTTTCATCCATTATATTATAAATTTTGCACAATATTTACAAGAATTAAAAAAACAAGTATCTCAAACGCTCAATTACTCATTTATACAAATTACACTAATTAATTATTGAGTACATAAATAATTCTTTGATATCACATCGTTGTTGTTGTTTTTTTTTATAATACATTTTTTCAATTTACCCAGATAGACTTATGTACATCGTATTTGTAGAGTATTCATTATTTTGTACAAAAAATTTTCAATAACCGAGTGATTGCGGCAATAAATTGCGGATTTTTGAACGACAATTGTAAGTACATATTTTGATAAGGAATCATTTTATTCCTTTATTAAGAATTTCTTGTATCAGAAGCTCTTTTCAAAATAAAACTTAAGGTTAGGGCTTTCTGCTGCATTTAAAAAAAATTAAAAAGACAAAAGATTAAAATAAAAAATTCAATTTATCCTTGGTTGGGAAAAACCGGTTTGTTTTTTCTGATAACAAATTTTTTCGGTAGGAAAAATTGGCGCAGTACTATTTTTTTAAAAGAAAATTCTAAAAATAATTTACCAACCAGGTGTAAAATTTATCCAAAAGTGTTAAGTAAATTTAAAAACATATTTTTTAATGACGGACAAATTGTTTTATATACTCATTCTAAGATCACAGAATGGAAATCATACTAATAATCTATCTGGGTATTATTTTTGGATATGAATTTTAGGATAATCTTCCTCAGATATGTTGATTGTATTGTAAGCTGGAGGTGGCATATCGTAACAATTCACAACTAAATCATAGCTTGGTGGATCCTCACTGTATAGTCGTGTTGAACAACCGCCGGTTGACTGTAACAAAAAGATAATTCGATTAGAATTTATGTGATCTATAGGATCATATTTTTAAGGAGAGTTTTTAGAAATAAAGTAGGCTATTTTTGTTCCATATATATACTGCAATATTGTATAATGTTTGTTTGTTTGTTCGAGCATCTAGCAATTTAAAATGATTGTAGTTATACATAGTGATATGTTATACAATACTGATTTGAATGCAGTTGTGATGTGTGATGACAAAGTAAACCATATCATAGTATACTGTATATATACACTAGCGATAGATACACTATACATTGTTTGTAGATTGAGTTTGGGTGTATTTTAGATTCTTCTAGAATAAACTGTAATCAATTAAATAACGAGTCAAATTAATTGCAAACAACTTTTATTTTAAAATTTTATTTAGGGCAAATATAATAATTTATATATATATATATATATGTATATATATATATATATATATATATATATATATATATATATATATATATATATTATATGTATATATATATATAATATATGTATATATAAACATACATACAAAATTATATAATTCAAATAAAAACAGAATCATTGTTTCAGTTAAATTAGAAAGTGGACGATTGTGTATTTATTTATACAGGGTGATTCGTCCAAAAATAAAAATGGATACATATCACATCAGGATGCCAATTACACACCTTCTATTATTCGAAATCAAATAGTTAATTCGATAATTCTATCAATTCAGGAAGACAACTCAATCTTGGAGCGGACCCAACTTTTTGTATGTTTTGTGGTAGTCTATTTTAGACAGAATATATATAATACTACTAGTTTTTTTAGTGTTCCATGTCAAAATTAGCAAACCCAAACAACTTTCATGGAAAAATAATAAATACTTTTCCAAAAACTCTAAATTTATTGAATACATTACACCTTTAACGTGTACATTAGTTAGTGATGTCGCGAGACACTAGAGAAACGAGACTAAGTCAGCGAGAGATGAGACGAAAATTACTATTCCGATTTTCGATAAATATTACAGACGATAGTGCTCTCTTTCAATCTTTGTAGACTTTTAATTTGTAAAAATGTTCAAATCACTAAACAGCAAATCGTTTTAGGTGGTCGTGATTTAAGATTTTCTATACGCAAAATTTGCTAAGCGTTACGCCTCTGGTGGTCATATGATGTAACTAACAAAAAAACAAACAAACTAAGGAATACATTTGTAATGTAAATTTAGTTATGTAAGCGTTTTTTGTAGTAATTTTTTTATAATTTAATAATGTCTTGATCTAGAGCTTGTTCAATGCGTTTGTTTTCATACAATCAAAAAAGAAACTCAGAAATTTCGTTTCATTATTTTCCAAAGTATAAACATATTAAACTATCTGGTATTTACTAAATTATTAATATTTACTAACTAAAAATAAAATGTCCAATTGCAATTTAATACTTTTGGTCACAAAACGATATATCAAAATTATTGAAAGTACAAAAATTTACTAAAATCATTACAAAATAATTAAATATTAAAAAATAAAACAAAAACAATACACATATGTTTTATTTATAAACAATGGCTCTAGATTTAGTTTGTTCATTGGTCACGCGCGGCGCTACCATCCGAAAAAGTTGTATTGTTTTAATTAAAATATGTAAAAATTAAATTATTAAATACAAAAAATGATTTTTTTTAAATTGTATTTTTTCAAGAAAATCTCTGTTAAAACGAGACGAGACTTTTACAAGTCAATACAATACAAGAGACATGCTGCTTTCATCTCGTCACGTCTCGTGGCATTACTAGTGTAAATGATAGAATAAAATCATATCGCAAAAATATAAGTTTTGTATCACTTAGCAAAGAATCGCCCCGGACTCTTCTTGTAAAAGCGGTATGGGAATAATCCGCCATACTCCCTCCCATCAGGCCTGCCGCCTGCCGGAGATGCGACTACAACTCGTAGACAAACTTTTCTATTTATTTCTAGTCTCATTTAAAACAATTTTGAAAACATTTTCCATGAATAGTCTACAATTTGATAGTCAGTATAGATTGATTATTCATATTGAAAGGTTATTGACAAACTGGTAATTGAATTTAAACTGGTAATACAATAAATTATTTATATTAATCAATGAAAAATATTATACAATATTATTATAAACTTGAAACTAGTTTTTGAAACTTGTATTGTTTTATAAATATTTGTCTTTTCAAAATTATCAGATCCAAGTCGTATTTTATCAGTTGTAGAGAATTTTCGAACTAATAATAGCTATTGACAGCGTCGGACTGAGTCTATAAGGGTCCCAGGTCCCGGGTGGGATCATAATAATCAAATAGTCAATAGGTGAAAGTTTTTATATTTAAAGTCGTGCATGTTTATTAAATTACAGCTAGATTGTCTAATAAATCATTCGTAAAAGCTACTATCATCGTTATCTTTGATAAGATCCGATTCTATGTCTAGGATAACCAAAGAGTCCAGTAGAGAACGAAGCATCGTCTTAATCACGGAAAATCGTCTTTCGCAAGCTACGTAAATGAGATTGTGATGATTACACAGTCAGCGATTTAAAAGTTGGAGTACGTACTAATGTGTTCGTTACATTGGAATACAAGTTCACTTCGGCAGGGAACTGAATCCCTTCGAGACAAACAAATAGCGTCGTTCTTTGTTGTTTGATCTAAACCACCGTCGCCGATTTCGTCTTGCGGTTATTCCTTTCTCCTTCTCCGTGCATAAACACTATTATTTAGCTTGTAGGTACTCAATAAGCCTCAGGGTACCCCACACAGACTAGAACTCCTTGGCCCTATGCCAACCTGACCCTATGCGCTGCCTATTGGTTTGCTAAATTTGCTAAAAACTTGTATATAGGTAAGTTATAAAATATAAATATTTGTATACTACATAACATTTTATAAATTCTTTCAAATAACACGCTCATTGAAAGTTTAAAATTCTGTTATTTGCAATTATTTAAAGGTCATTTATTTATGATTAAACAATTCAAAAATGATTGTTTATTGAGTCTGCATCTATACATGAACTAATATTAATTTAAGGTATGGTAAAAAACAAATTCCTTTTCTATTTTGACACTTCCGGTTCAGTTTTTTCTAGACTAATATTCAACATTGAATATTAAACGTATACTGTAATAATATATGTAGATATCGAATTGTGTATTTAAGGATGTATTCATTTTGGGCGCTTAGGTACATGCTTTCATTCAGCGTCAAGCCGAATCAAGCGTTGTTATTAGTGTTCAGCTTAATGCAGTGTATGTTGACAAAAATATGATAATTATTTTGTCAATTTCGTAATTGCGGGTAGGACTAAAACGAGGCTGATTCAGGCAGTGCGGTACCGAGGCTCCTGGTTATGAGTTGGCTCTGGACCAAAAAGCTTCACTTAAAAATTAATATATTATTCGAGATAAAAAACTTATATATATATATATATATATATATATATATATATATATATATATATATATATATATATGGGGCATTCAACTCCAAATCGACCACTTTTGAACGCGACCTCTTTTGATTTGACTAAAATATTTATACGTTTTACTTCCCTACTAAAAAAGTTTCAATAATGTTTTTTATAGAACAAAGGTTAAGCGAGCGCACGAATTATTGATTTTTTTAATTGATTTAATTGAAGCATATAATTATTATTTGAATATAAACTTCCGTAAAACATTTGCAAAACTCCACACGAATGTAACCTTCACATAATTCAAATAGTTTAATTTTTGTATACGCATGGTTAGTTAGTTCATTAATAATAGAATTATTATAATTCTTCAATTATCCTAAAGTATATTAGCGAATTTCCTGAAAGGAATATATAAAAATGTCTATATTTTTATATATTTAAATTGTAGGTTTTAGATACTGGATTCATTTAATACATTTAATCGAAAGGGTGGTGAATTCCCTTTCGTAATTTTTCCATACCGGTATTTTTTACTGGAAATTGGTATCTATTTTTTACTTGAAAAATAGATAACACCACCCACAGCATTTCAAACATAAGTTATGCATTTCTTTTAAAACGCTTTATTTTTTCTTTACGCTTGTAAATACTTTGATATCTGGAAAAATATTTTTACTATTGTTTTTTGACATTTCATGTTTCTTTTTCCAATTTGTCAATCCTAAAATTTCAATATGCTTACTAGAAATTGAACTGTTTTGCTGAATTTGGAAGCACCTACAATAAATCTTCCAAATCTGCCAAAATTACCAGAATTAAATGTCTGACGTATAAGAAGATGAATTAACCCTCCTGCAAATAGCTCACCGGAGCTTATAATAGCTTTAGTGCAGGAATGGGAGATAATAACCCACGATGTCGTAGCGAAAGTATGCCCAGAATGCTTGAAGCAGTCATTAGAGTAAGCGGAAGTAATACCCACTGTTAAAAGTTTATTTCCTTGTAAAAACCTTGAAATAAAATGTTTCATTTTTTTTAAATATAAAATTTATGCAACTTTGTGTTTGTTTTAAAATAAATTTTTTAAATAATATACAATTTTGTAAACGTGTAGTTGATATGCAAAAAAAAAAAATTGAAAAGAAAATAATTAAAATTTTTCAAAGTGCACCAATTTTTTTGCTGAACAGTGTAATTAGCAGCTTAATAGCCTGCGAGTAAAACAACTGTGACATACAACTGAACCAATAAGGGGGGCTCCAGACTTTGACTACGGAACCATAAAAACGGTATTCATATGAAGTAAAAATTGATACATATGAATTGTTTGAATTAGAGTCAAAGATTATATTTCAAACAATTCATATAAAAGAGATGAAATTTTCAAGGTAATCATCTTATATTTATTGATTTCATTAGTTTTTTAAATTAATTAATCAATGTATTTCAATACAAATATTTAATTTGATTTAAAAACTATATGTTACGAAATGTATGATCGTAAAATTAACAAATACCTAAATGAACATACATATAGTTAGTTGTTCTTAGAGATATATTTGGAAATAGGCGTGTGTTATAGCAGTTAGAGCCCAATTATAGAATTCAGATTATGGACATGATTAACAAAAAAAAAAAACAAACATAAACAAATCAACATAATTTTGTGAATGATTTATGTATTTATGTATGATTTCATTTAAAAGCGATATATTACGAAATTATCACTTATCAATTGAAAAATAAATAAACACAATTCTATCGACCTTCATTCACCCGTGCGTGCGTTCAATTGAAAAGTTAAGTATTTAAAAAATAAGTATTTTAAATGGCGCAAGATGGGAAAATCTTTAAAGACAAAAAATGTTTAGCGCATAAAAACAAACAACTTTTGTTAGAGATAATTTGTAGATTCTGTACAATTTTATATTTGTACTACATCTAGCGCATGAACGACTTTAAGCCACCAGGAAACGATAATCCATACACGCACGGTGTCTCATATTTTACACCGGAAAATTGAATAGGCGATATATCTCCTGGAAATAAGAATATATAAACTTGAATGTTTTCAAGCTTCGTTTTTGTGATACGATAAGTTCTTAAAGTTAATAAAAAATCCTTTTTTTTCTTCTTTCAAATCTCGCAAAAACTGAAGGCTCATTTCGATCACGTTTGGCACGTTTTTAATAATAATTAAGTGGCTTAATTTGATGTCATAAAATTCAATAATTATTTCAGGGGCATCCTAACTAGATATTTTAAGGAAAATTTGAGTACCTACACCAAGTTTTATATTATTTTTAGATTGAATAAAATTTGTTTCTCTATTGCATTTTCTATCTATCTTGCTTATTTTTCGAGAAAAAAATAAAATTCCCCTGGAAAAGTAAACTTAATTGAATTAATAAAATAAAAATCTGAAACACCCTGTATAGAGGTGTGTCCTCCTTAAATAAATTATAGCACACTAACAGAATTAAAATTAAAACAAAAACAAATTTATTATGTAATTTGTATGTGAAATTATTAATAATTAATTTTTTAAGCTTTTTATTAATAAAAACTAGTTTAAAAAAAAATAAAATAAAATTAAAAAAAAAACACATACATGTTTATTTATATATTTAAATTATAAACAAAAATAGCTTTGTTTATGTTTAAATATAGGTCAATATCCCTTTCTATAGAAAATAATTTAATTAATTAATTAATAGAAATGGTTTTGGGGCAAGCGACGCATGAGTGTCGGAAACCATTCAGATGGAATTTTTTGTCATAATACTTTCAAATAGGGTTGCCACCTCTCCAGATCTCCCGACTTTTCATAACTTTTCGAGGTGGCAACCCTACATTCAAAATATGCTAAATATCGAAGAAATGCAGTTTGTCATGTCACACAATGCCCCCATTGTAGACCGAATATTTTGATTCAAATACAACAGTTTTATTTTTAGATATTTTGCGTCATTTTCAACAAAAAAAGGTCGTTCAATTATAAAATTTATACAAATTTGTGTTTGTTTTTCAAATTTTACCCGTCATATCAACAAAAACCTTACCTACAAATTTAAAAAAAAAAAAACACCTACAAATTTATAAAAATATCCTTGAAATGCAAAATAAATTCACAGGAAATAATTTAACTGAATTTTTCAAGGTGCACCACTTATTTTGCTGAGCAGCGTAGTTCTTTGTTTAGTCCCGACTTTGTAAAGGTTGAAAATATTGATCTCAGAAACAAAAATTTTGGTGTTCAATAAACTAATTAATCCATTTCCTCACGCTTGCCTGTCCTTCCGTCTGTAAACAAGATAACTCAAAAACGAAAAGAGATAGCAAACTTAATTTCCTATATGTGTTCTATAGCTAGAAAGTACCGTTAAGATCGAATGGGTAAAATTGGACCATGTTTGGGCAAAATGGACAAAACTGTTTATCTTTGAAACCGTAAAAGATAGAACAAAAATTTAAACACAAAAAACGTTTTTTTTTTTTTGTTTGAAACGTTTTTCCATAAAATGAGTATACAGCGGGTATTTTAGCAATTAACTCAGTTAGTTGATATTTTCAGTTGTATGGTTCATTCTGTAGCAGTGAAGTTCTTTGTTTTAAACATTATAAACTAATAAAAAACGATTACATAAAGTATTATTATATAATTAGCCCCTTCAAAATAAAAAAGTACCCACATTTTTAAAATAATCTTAAAATAAGGTAAGATAATTTTGTTTTTTAATAGAAAGTATTTCATACTTAAAGAAAAAAACATATTTATTGATAACTTACTTTCATTTTAAGAATTTTTTTAATTTACTTACTCACCTACTTTAAACACATTGTAACAGTTTTCATATATATATATGTATATATATATATATATAGATATATATATATATATATATATCTTGGGTCAGTTTCTTAGATGCAGTTTTAATTAATTATCATTTGATAATCTATAATATTTAAAGATTTCTTTTAATTATTTTTACCTGAAACAACAATATTCTGAAAAATAAAGTATTTAGCAGACGTCATTTCCCGTTATATATTTTCGACATACAGTAATTAAATACTATTAAATTAAATTAATACTTTTAATACGTGACTAATCAATCAATTCTAAATTTTGTCGTTTTTAAACTGTATAATTTATTATTTTGCTCAAAGCAAATAATTGAATATAATTAGAAAAATAAAATAAAATTGATATAAATTAAATAGAAAATGTTTAAAATATAATTAATTTGTTTGAAATTAAAATAATATAAACAACTTTATTTATATATTAATTTCGAAATAGTGCTCTGTACACACATATTTAAGTGTATATTCTATCTACATGGACTTAATAAAATTTAATAATACTCGATTGCATATTTAATTAAAATAAAAAACAAAATTTTTATATAAATATTTATAATATTTATGTAGAATAATCTCGAATCAGAAATCATATACTGATTTGTTTACAAATCTGTGTAATATTACATAATATAATATATTTAAATTATTTAAAAAATATTTATAATATTACGGTTTCAAATTATTAAGATCATACACAGCACCCCAATTAAATACACATTTTTAATTGCTAATTTATTAATTTTTTTTGTCAAGTCATGTCCAAAATTATTTAAAATTAGCTAACAATCAGTTAACTAGGTGAAGGTTGGTCTACCTCTATTTATCTAGGTATCTAATCTGGATTGATTCGAAATTTGGTTGCAATTTGTATCATTGTAATATTTTTAATAAAAAAAAATGATTCTGATATGTTTATGAAATTCGATTACTCAACTTAATTTGATCATTGAATAAAAAATTTTATTAAAAAATTTTATTACAAAATTAAATTATTACATTTATTAAGGTTATTCGCGCGTGTTGGTGAAAGATAGAGTGAATTAAAGACGATAAAAGACATTTCTCCATTATAAACAACTCGCTTTGCTCGCAAGGAACAGATTGACCATCTTTGACATAATGCAAAAACTGCACCTTTCTAGCATGAATAGAAGTAAAAAAGGTAATTTTTGAGGGTTTTTCCTATTTTCAAGAGGATTGCGTTGGGAAAATTAAAGTTTTCCGATTTTTCTCGAAAGTTTGAAGTTATTCTGCGTCAAATACAACAACCTAGCCCACTTCTAGCGTATTTAGAAGTGGAGTAGAATTTGGAAACATCAGTAAGTGAGTTACACAAAGGGCTGTATATATATTATTGTATATAAAAGTATTTAAATAAATTTTTTTTCAAAATCGAAGTTCAGAACCTTATAGAAAATTAAATAACAAAAAATATCTTGCATGTTTTTTTCGTAAATCTAACAGGAAAGATGCACAATTCATATACAAGTAAATAGTTTTAATTGTTTGTTTACGTCATCTTATTTGAACCAAAAGCGTGCCCAATAGTTTTCGATCACATGATTCTGAATAATCGATTTAATTATTTTTGAATTTTTGTTTGTTT
The DNA here is from genome assembly GCA_963920215.1 of Nineta flava. Lineage (NCBI taxonomy): Eukaryota > Metazoa > Arthropoda > Insecta > Neuroptera > Chrysopidae > Nineta > Nineta flava. The sequence goes on from OY986043.1 coordinate 100,594,093, forward strand.
GTTAGTTTTTAAAATTGAACCCACAATATGTCAAATAGTTTTTGAGAAATCGTGTTACCAAACATGACCCTGATGTACACACACCTCCTCATATGACCCTGTGGACTCTTTAGTAATCTAAAAAAACGTGTCGTATAATAAATTGTGCAAAAAATTAAACACCATAGAAGGTAGATTTTAATTACTGCAATAACAATAGCAATTATATACTTTTGCATGTCGGAGGCACACAGAAATTTAGATAAATGGTCTTGTGACAAAAGAAATTGTTTTATTTGTTACCCGACTACGTTGTGTTATGTGTTTAACAGTCTATGTATGTATGTTTGAATAGTTTTAATTCACAGAATCCGAAAATGTCTAATTTATTAGCCGACTACGCAGGATTATGATTTTAACAATCTGTGATGTATGTAATCTGTTAGCATGTTCATCTGTTCCTGTGTGGCTTCTAATAGCTACTTATTATATTTTGACATATGAGGTGTCATCGATAGGTTCGTCTTAGATTACCTTGTGTCATAGACTATGTCACGCCATATTAAATCCTACATGCATAATATGACATGCACAATATGCTAGCCAATAAAAAAATAAGTTGATTTTTATGGTCAATTTCACCACTATGACTAGTCAAATAACTGTTTGTCTAAATTTCTGTATGCCTACGAATTTAATATACATTTACACACAAATAAAGTATAAAATAATAGTTGTATAATTCTGTAATTACTCCAAATGAATTACATAATTATATTTTTCGAATAGATTTAAAAAAAGAGAAACAAATAACAAGTAATTTTTCTTTTACAATTACTACATGTAATTATTTCATCTAATTACTTGTAACAATAAAGTAATTATAAATATAAGTATATGTAATGTAATGTTTTTTAATTGGAGATTTCAATTATTTGTGTAAATTGAAATTGTTTCTGAATAGATACCACCAATCAATTATTTAGCCTATAGGTTTGGTACAATTTTCAAATGTATACATGGCTATCAACAAATTTCTCCATCTTTGTTATTTTGTATTAAGAAAATGCGACAAAGGGATGATAAACTTAGCAGAAGCATTAGGCGACACGTGCAGTGACGTTAGTATTTACAACAGTAAATCAAAAATAACATTATTTATTGGAAAAATAACGTCAATTATCAGAAGATAATGCAAATGAATTACCATTTACAAATTCCAATTGCAATTGAATATTTTCATACAATGACAAATGATGTAATTTGATTAATATTTGTAATGAATATACAGGAAAAACCGTTTGTTATATATATATATATATATATATATATATACGTCTAACCGTTTATAACGACATTTGAAGAGACCATATAACTAAGGACGCTATATCCGATAGTTGAAATGGCACAAAGCGCGCAAGGGGTGACAAAACAATGTTTTTTACTTACTGAAAAAATATGACTGATGGTCGTTATAGTCGATAAATTTCGAAAAAGGTTCGACGCTTTAATATAAGCGATATGTCGCTTTATCCGATGTTGTTATAGGCGTATTCCTGTTTTTGATATTTGAAAGGCACAATATATATATATATATATATATATTGTGCCTTTCAAATATCAAAAACATTTTGGATAAAAATTTCATTTTGATTGGAATAAAATTGCCGCTAGAGAGTATATATAAATACATAGAAAATATATTTAGTAGCGAGCCCTCGGTTTGGTTGAAGAAGCAACTCGACTCGACTCATGTTCATGTACGGACAACCCAACTCAAATTAGGTAATCCATAGGTCTTGTACGCAGTATTACACTGTAAGTAATAATTATAAAATAAGCATTGAGGATCATGGACTGTAATAGAGAATTCGATAGAATTGTAAACAGTTTTTACTGTAATTGTATATTTATTTTTAATTAATAATCATAACACCACTTATCTCCTACAATAAAACAAAGGTATTTTTTATAGTTTTATAGTTTTATATTTACATTTATAATTTTATTAAAAAAATAAAAAAAATCAAGAATATGTGTAGTGTGGTGTGGACCTCTTTGTGCTGAAGGACTAGTAATAAATAATGATCAAACATATTTATAATGTTTAGTGTTCAGTCACACGCTAACGTAACGTAACGTGATGCATAGATGATGCTGCCACGGTCTGGACCGGGCGAGAGTATCGTGTCTCTTGTATTGTATGTAATGTAAAAGTTTTCTATTTTTTCATAAAAAATGCAATAAAAAAAAAATCGTTTTTCAGCACTTAAGGATGTACGAGCACTGAAGCTACAAAACGATTAAGGCTTGATTTTTTGTTTACATGCTTGATTTTTTGTTTTGTCTACAATAAACATTATTGTAGACTTTTATGAATGTACTATATAAGATTTTGAAGAATTTTATAAATGGAGCTATACATCAATGCTCGTACATCCTTAAGCGTTTTATTATGATAGATATATCATTAAATTTATTATAAGTGTTGATTGTTTTATGAATACTAATTAAGAATACAAACTTGAGCAATAAGTTGTAATCATATTTATTATATCATGGTCTGTTGAAAATAACATGAAAAGGACCCATTGCCAAACAAAACTCTAATCAAAATATTATGTTTTTTATACTTCATCAAATACTGAGTTACTGAGCATACATAAGATAAACTATATCGAATTTCAATCCGATATTTGATTTCAAAGATTATACAATTTTTGGTCGAATATTTTGTACTATATAACTGTCAGTACGCAAGGCTAAACCCTTTTAGACTTGGCCTTACGCATTACCGTGCTTTAAATCACTTTCCATTGGAACTTCATTCTTAATACTACTTCAGTTCGACCTCAGTTCGAAAACAAATGAATCTGTGTGGGGGGACGTATGATTGATCGTTTAAGTGCTTTATTCTGAGCACTGAATGTCTGAATGAATATATATTCCACACAACTGATGTGAGGTCAATTGATCTCTGCTTATTCGCTTCAAAATAATCATAAACTATTCAGATCAGAACGGACGGTACAAGGTGACACAACAATAAGCATTGCGATCTGTGCTGTAAATATTATTTTGTGTGTGTTAATCACACGTGAATATGCACGTATTTATCTATTACTAATTAGATAGCATTCATTATTTACCAATATATATATATATATTGTATTGTTATTACAAATATTTATTTAGTAAAAATGTCTTGCTTTGTATTCTGAATTCTAATTAAGATATATTTATTGCGAATACCATTTATATAGAAATAAGTATCTACTAAGTTACTTTTAGAATATAAATGTTGTTAATTATAATTTAAACAGATTTGGAACGTTCAACTAAACCTATTTTTTAAATCACAATCCATAATTCTTAAGGACGTCATGCGCTACGCTAGAGTCAAATGAGTAGGTACTATCTTTAATAAAATTTATTTAGGATTTTAAAAAAAGTTGTAAAGTATATCAATAATCTTACAACGATTGATAACACTTTTTTTTATTTGTCCTCAACATTTTAAAAGTGTTTATTGAAAATATCAGGAAATGTAAATTAGAAATATATGTAAATGTATGTGTATATTTTTTTACTGTGCGCTGTCGCAAGTTTTCAAAATATGGTGGCAAAGAAACAAAACATTTTTAATTTTATTAAATAATTAATTCAAACGTTCGTCAACATCATTTTTTTAATGCAAATATATAAACCGCATATTACAAAGAATGTTTATAAACATTATTTATTTTGGTACCTACTTTAATAATATAGTTATTCTGTTCTCCATAAGACGCTGTGTTCAAAGTTCGATATTTAATCAATAATTACTCTTTGAAATGATCGTCGACAGGTTTTAACTTTTTGAGGAAGGATAACTACTGAATTGAGCTATTCAATTCACTAAAACATATTTGTTATCTCAAGCGTCACGCATGAACGTCCTTAAATAAAACAAATTTATCAGATTTTCGTAACAAGAATACCAAACAAATTTTGTCTTTTGATCACAACCAATATTATCAAGCGCTACAAAGTCGGGACTAAACTGATAATATCGGGTATAAAAAATAAAATTTTAAGTAGTTTTAAGCTACTTATTTAAATTTAAATAATAAATAAATAAAATTAAATATTTATTTAAAAAAAAAATAACTATTTCTTCATGAATCTACTAAATTTAAATAATAATTCTTTTTTTAATATTTAAATTAAATGATAATTTTTACATAATATTTTGTGTAATTAATAGGTGTGTACCTACCTACCTATCTACCGTACACGTAGTCACAAAAGTTGATGTCATCTTTTAAAATTTCTTACTTGATTTGTGGCTTATTTATTCGATTTTCGAAAAAAATTTCCGAATAAAAGTTGTTACAATATTTCGAATGAACAACTTTTATTCGAAGCAGTTTTTTGAAAACCGAATCATTAAGGCGCAAATCAATTATAAAATGTAAAAAAATGAGTTCAACTTTTGTGGTCCATATGGTAGTAAGTAGTGTAGCTATACTTAGAATGTTTTGCGTAAAAAAAAAACAACTAATTAAACAATATTATTTAATTATATTTCAAGGTTCATTTCAATGAAATTTCTATTGGTCAATGGCCCCTAGTACTATTGCAATAAAAACAAAAAACCAAAACAAACAAAAAAAAAAAGAAAAGAAAATTATCTGATTAAAAAAAATATATATAATAACATTTATAAAGCAAACTTTTCCAAGAATGCAGTTTTGTACACTGACCGGTATAGAAAATGAAACAAATTAATCAAGTGATATTTTTTAAATTCATATTTTCACACATATTTTGATAATTTTCACTTGGAATAAAATAAGACGAATAAAAAGAAAACTACACAATAAAAAATAGAAATAATAATAAAGAGATTGATCCAATAAAATTCCGATATAGCGGGCCTAAAAAAAAAAAGAAGATATTTAAGAAAACAACTGAGATTTCGGGTAAATTTCATTTCTGTGGTCGGTAACTTAATTACCCGAAATCTCAGAGTTTTTTCTTAAATATCTTTTTTGTTAGGACCGGTATGACGGACCTAAATTTGAATGAACTATATAAGATTTAGAAGAATCTTATAAATGAGCTGTACATCAGCGCTCGTACATCCTTAAGGATGTTTGGGAGATCAAATATGATCTGACTTGAGTTTGTAGCGGTATCGCTTCTTCATTAAATTATTTTTATAATTTTGTTCATCATTTTTAGTTGTTGCATAACAACTATAACTTCCCCCTATTATCAAGGTTGTTAACATTCAAAGCAACCGTGATAATAGGGGGAAGTTATAGTTGTTATGCAACAACTAAAAATGATGAACAAAATTATAAAAATAATTTAATGAAGAAGCGATACCGCTACAAGTTCATTTGGGTTCGATAGGTTTAATATGCAGACGTGAATAAAACCGCTTGCGTGCCTCTTTGTAAATAATAAACTAAAAAAATGTTTTACGAGAATTTCAAATATTTGTTTTATTTAATAATTAAAAAAAAAGTATTAAACTTTAATAAAAAATTGAACACGTGAATCGCATAATTAATTGTCTACAGTCAGTCAGTCTGTCTGTCTATGGCTGTTGTGCATCATAACTGGTTTATCAAAACAAAAAAACACTTCTTTTGAATTAATCAATGTTTTTAGTAGGATTATTAATAATATTTATGCATTTGATATCATGCCCATGGTGAGATATCCGTCCAAATCGAACACCTTCAATATGAGTAGTACATATTCGTCCTTCGAGGACAATCGGTCTTCCTGCGTCAATTTTATATTAATTACTGTAATTAACCTAATTATAGTCGAAAAATGGAATATTCATCCGTTATAAAATATCCGAATGAAATTAACATAAATAATAAGAGAAATATATATAGTTTCATAATTTATGGCTTCCTTGCGCAAACTACCCGGACGACTGGTTTGAAAGAGTGGTTAGTCGGAATCTTATGCATCTCACCCCGAATAAATGAACCTTCAAGAAAACCTGATAAACAAGCTCCTGACTATTACCAAGATACGGGAGAAGCGAATCTCCCCAGATTGGAGTAAAAGGCAGAGCACAATGGACCATAAGGTCGAAGTGCAATGCTTTTCATACCCCAAGATACACTCCCGTTCAATAAAATTGAACAGACCTTTAATGTTAATTTTCTTACATTTCATAAAACTCCTCACTTTTGTAACTCTCTGTATAGTTATTCATTTACAAACAAAGATAAGTAGTATATATTGTGAAGTGTGAAAAAAGAAACGGAAGTATAGTAAAAAAACATTTACTACAAGAATAATCAAAATTGTGAGAGACTGATTCGATTCCGGTCTGTTCACTTAATTTGACCATTAAGCAATACGTCTGAAATATCAATTAGTAACATTATTTCATTGTAACATCAATGTGAACAACTTTTTAATTTGAAGTTTTGCTCCACAATAAAAAATTTCAAAATTCCCAACAACGTCAAAAGAGACATCATATAAAATAAAGAATATCAGCTGAAATAAAATTTGGCGCATGGAATAATTTTAGACCACATGTCTACCAACAAAATTCCCAACAGTTCTAATCGATTGTTGATAGTCAAACTCTTGACGTCAAAGAATTGAATTAATAAAAAGATTTTAAACTGAACAAAAATCAGTAGTACTCTACGCCACAAAAGTTAAAGTCAATTTTTACAATTTTATAGTTGATTTGTGCCTTATTCGTTCGGTTTTCGAACAAAATTTTCGAATAAAAGTTGTTACTATATTTATAATGAACAATTTTTATCCGAAGCATTTTTTCGAAAACCAAATCAATAAGGCACAAATCAATTGTATAATTTTAAAAATGAATATCAACTTTTGTGGTCCATAGTATATTGGAAAAATGACTCATTCTCAAAGGTGTGTTATACAATACATCCTTCTTAATTTAATTTATGTAGCTAAAAAAAAAAACCCAATTTTTTTCTAAAACGCTTGTAATGGAACTTTTATTAACCTAATATTGTTTGTACTATAGGCCACAAAAGTGGTGTTCTTTTTTTTAAAAATTTTATGCTTGATTTGTGCCTTATTCATGCGGTTTTCGAAAAAATGTTTCGGATAAAAGTTGTTGATTATAACTATAATTATTGTTGTTTCCGTCCACCTTAGAATCAATAAATTTTTTATTTTTTAACGGAAAAATTATGGACAATTATTCGTTAGTACGTGATACTGAACCTAATTTAAAAAAAATAACTCCTGTAATTTAGTGCAACCCCAATATTCTCTATTGATTGTACTATTAGTTATATCATATGACCACCAGAGGCGTAACGATTAGCAAGTTTCGTGTATTGATGAAAATAGCACCAATAAAAAAAAACAAAGATAGAATATTTACCTCATTATCTGAATCATCCGCATGAAATCGTTCCTCATAGCGATGTATAATCCGTGGCTGTTTCTTCCAAAAACACATCCCCAATCGTTGTGATATATAACCTAATAGTATTAAACATACTGATAACATTGCAATACCCAAACCGACACGTGTCCATCGTGTACGTAAATTTTCGTCCCATTTATCAAAATTTTTTGTACTAATACGATCACTGATAATAATTTCATCACTTAACATATTATTATTATTATTATTATTTACACTACTACTGTTGTTATGATTGTTCTCATCAATAAACTCGGTACGAAACTCTTCGGATGTGATGGTTGTTGCGGTTGTAATTGTATCTTGTAAACTTGCTTGTAACAATAAACCAAACATTACAAGTAACGGTATTGCAATAAATGCAACAATTAAGTCTATGAATGGTTGTGACATCTGAAACAAGAAACACAAACAAACATTAGTAATAACGTTCATGCGCTACGTTAGAGTCAAATGAGTACTATCATTAATAAAATTTATTTAGGATTTGAAAAAAATTGTAAAGCATATCAATAATCTTACAATGATTTATAACCTTTTTTTATTTGTCCCAAATATTTTCAAAGTTTTTATTGTAAAATATCAGTAAATGTAAATTAGAAATTGATTTGACTTGATGTGACAGATTTGACAGTAACCTATGTTGTATATTTGTGTGTATATTTATGTCTGAACATAAGTAATTAGTAATAATTAATAATAGAAAAAAATAAATGTTTGTTGACTTCGAATCATCGTCGGTAGCTAAAGTATCGTATAAAACATTGAAGAAATCAAATCAAATCAGTAAAAGTAAAAAAACAAGAGAATATAACAACTAACTGAGTTGCGTATCAATGCGTGAACTGTTTATTGTAGTTTTGAACTAAAATTGTGACAACACTATTCAGTTTACGAAAAAAAGTTTCAATTACAATAGGTCAAACAAAGCCCATCTTTGTATTCTTTATTTCAAACATCATTTTTTTGTTTCGCCCGAAATTCTGATTTCTTTTTATTTCCATTTTTTTTTTATTTAAAACATTTTTATTTGGTCTTTAAAACAGCCTTTTTATCTCCAATTGGTGGAAAACTATTGCCGCCAAAAGATGGAAAGACATAATTTCAAAAAGGCCAGAAACGACTCCGGGTTGTCGAACTATGCAAGAAGGAAAATAAGAACCTTCAACGACTTTAAAACTGTATATAATTATAATTGCCTTGAAATAAACAAGCTATAAATAATGAAAAATAGTCAAATTTTTGTTGATATTTAAAATACTCAAAGAGCAAGGTCTTCATATTTACTAAAAATTTCCGTATATTACACATTTCTAACGAAACCTTTGCTTTTACCTTTTTTTCCCTCTTTAGAAAAGTATACTAGCAGATATTCTAGTTAAAATATTTGCCGTTGCTAAAACCAAATGTGAAAAGTTTATAACAAATAAACATTCAAAAATCGACGAAAAATAGAGCCATCGACTGCGAAGTCTTAAGTAGATGGCGAATCAGTATGAAAAGCATTCTATTCTGGTAGATAACGAATCGATAGAAAAACGAACCATCAAAATTGTCTTCCATACATACATAGGTACCTATATTATACAAATTCATGTCATAATAAATATCCCACCAAAAACAAAAACGTGAAAGGGTGCAAGTTTTCGAATACAAAAAGTATTTATTGTGTAAGTTTCTCAGGTGCACGATATTTCATATCTTACTTGGCAAGTTGTCAAACATCTTTGGGGGCAATTTTTTTCTTTCAAAAACGCTATATTAAAAGTTCTAACTTGTAAAAATAACCGAGTTTAAATTATTTATATCGCCAAAGTAGAAGGAACTATCGAGATGAGTTCTCGAGGGCTGGTGAGAGCCCCGAAATGACAAAACCTATGCTCATATTGTTTTTAAATTAGTTTGACCAATATTAAAAAACAAACACATTGGTTTCTTAGTTTAACCCCTAATTAAAACAGATACGAAACTGACTACTTCCATCTTTCGCGGGGTAAAAGACGGAGAGTCGATCGAGACACTTGCAAATTTGGTCTATGGAGCATGGTCTATATAGCAGATACGATTTTGAACATTTTGGTAGGCCTATTACAATATGGGATTGTCACGGGTAGAGTTATAATAATGCAAATATGGCTGGGAAGTATCCTGGTCTGCAGGCAACAATAAAGGAACATGTGTTGCACGATCACTGAATTTGGTAAGTATTCAAATTTGGTTGGATGTGTTTCCGAAGCAGATAACTTTTTTTGGCTGGGCTAATAAGGCCCCTGCATGACCTAAGATGGCTCTGTATGCAATAAATTACAAAGGACAAATAATTAGCCATATAAACTACAATTCGTTAATTAACTGCCCCTAAATTATACCCACAGATCAACAAAACAAATGACCAAACTAACCTTAATACATTGTTGCAATCGGGTCTCATCATCTAAATTTGTATCGCACATTATACGAACATGTGCCGTATAATGTTGCGGTGGATTAAACGTTGTTGGTGCCGTTTGTATTGGCACAGATTCTGGAATTACTGCCGTAGACATTTTCACTTCACTTCGTTTACAAACAAACAAACAAAAATCACAAACACTAAGAAATTTTTGTCACTTTATAAAAAAAAAAAACAGTGAACAAATTTGATTGCACTTTCAGCTAGCAAAACTAATCTGACTGTTGGCGACGATTATTAATTGTTTGACTTTCTCCGACAACAACATATGCAGTCAGTTGTTGTTGTACCGCGAATAAAAATGACTTCCACCATATACAACACTACACCACGTTGATGTTAGATGCTGTATGTCTGTCTGTCTGCCTGTCTCTGTACTCTGTGGTGTTGCTGGCTCGGCGTATCGACGTCAAATGTGTTGTTGCATCAAATGAATGTTCTTCATATACCTACATAATAATATTATTATTATTAATATTAAAACTGAAATTAATGAGAAAAATAATTAACTGTAATTAGTTTATTATTTTAAATAAATGAATGTTTTTTCCGAAACATATTTCACAACAAACCTCTAGGTTTACTAGGTGGTATGACGTATTTTTTAAACGTGCTTCTGTATTACAAGAAATCTGTTGGACCGTCAGTACGTATTCACGCAGTATATATAGAATGAATGAGACACAAATCGGTCATATCCGGTTCCAAGAAAGAAAGAAAACAAACATATTACAAAACAAGTATTTAAATTTGTTAGATATTATAATTATGTTAATTACTTTCAATTTTGTTTTAATATTAAATGTAAATTATTCTATTTTTAACACACTTAAAATGCCACAATCAAACGTTTTTTATTTTTTAAGGTAACGCACTAAAAAGCAAATTATAATTAAATAGTTCATTGTAAAAGCAGAAGGCGCTTTGTGCTGTTAAATATTATCTACTATATTAACTATACAAAAATTACAAAAGTTACAAAATAATCTTTCTAAGCTTCCGATTAACAATTTTAAATACAAAAATATATTCTAATAAACGAAATTATTAATGAGAAGGGTTTCATTTTAAAATTATTTTTTGAAGTCGGTTCTCATCTTCTATTTATCAATGTCGAATTTTACTATCGACATTTTTCCAAACAATAAACAAAGATTGACTTTGATTCACAAGGATAACTTGGGTTGAATGAATGGAATTACTTTTTCGTATGCATGTATTAAATTTTAGTATAAATTAGTTCAAAATGTTATTGAATTTTTATTTTTTGATTTGTTTTAAAGGATTTATTTAAATTTCTTAGAAAACTCGTAAAATTTGATTCTGTAATAAAACTATTAAAATATTAATACTCATAATAATCAAGTTAATTAATATTTTGTGTTTATTTAGTATATAGTAACTAGCATTATTCGTTGCGGCTCCGCTTGCGAAAATTGTGTAAAAACCTTATAAATCTGAGTAGACTAACATTTCTCTCTGTTAAGGACTGATTTTTTTAAACCCCTGTTATATATTTGTTTATTTATAAATACCCATTTTCATGTCCTCTAGCTTTAAAGTATTTCCAAACTATATCAGCTGATTGGGTACCTGCGCGAAAAGAATTATATAAAAAATTATATGTGTAAAAAATTATGTTGGTATTCCTGCGCGTTGTTGAAAACAGTTGTCCGTTGTCGTCAGTGTTCCCATTCATCACATAACATATCATGCATATACTAGTCATCATACATATACTAGTATATAATTTCAAATGACTTTCAAACAGTGCGCCGGTACTTAGGATTGCCAATTGAACCATAAATAAAACGGGACATCAATATACATTTTGACCGTAGACTGCACCTCCTTAAAAGTTGATTTTTGATAAACACTGAAGTACATATTTCTTGGTTTATTATTAATAGCTGAACTACTAATTTTGGTGTCTCTAACTTAGATATACAGATAAAGTTTAGAGTACATGGATAAAGTTTAGTCCCAGTTGTTTTATATGTATAAAAAAGAAAAAAAACGATTAATTTTTATTGACAAGGATAACATCTAATAAATAAGTCATCTTTTTTGTGCGTGTACTAATCTTTAGTACAAATTACTTTATATACAAATTTTTGAATTTCATGGATTTATTTAAATTTCTTAGGTTATATAAAATATTATTGAGATATAAAAAAATTAGACCCTCATATAATCTAAGATATGGTATAAATAAATATTTTCATTTTAATTATTAATTAATAATAATTAATTAATAATTATATTCATAATTATATAAGTAATTTATCATTTTGTATATAAATAAATTAAATGTCAATGACAGCTTTACGTTGGTAATGATAGATATAATAATGGTGTGATCTTGACGTCAATGTTTGATATGACAAATCATTAACATCTTGGATGGGAAACGAACTAACGACCTCTGGCTCTCCGGGCCAATACTCTATTAACTAACGTAGCTAGCTATCCAGATGCTATGGCTATAGGATTAGGGATACGAACCGTTTAGTAAACGTAACGGTTTTGGTTACAGTTTCGATTTTGGAAAGTTAAATTGTTTCGGCATCTATTATACAGCTTCGATTATAAAATTCTAAATAAAGATTTGGGTTATGGTTATTTATAAATATTAGATTATCAAATGAGAATTAATGAGAACTCTTGAGAATTTTTGAAATAAAATTTCAAATTCGCTTCAATACCTAGATCAGTTTTTTGAATTATAAATAAGTATTTCGATTAAAAAGTATTCATCATCAGTATAAATTAGCTAGTTGTAATTTACTCTTTGACAATTAGAAAATAGATAGAAAATAGAAATCAATAGACAAAAATAAAACTAAATAAAAATTAAACAAAATAAATTAAAATAAAATAAGTTTTATTGAAATTATTCTTGTTAAAATTACTTTCATTTATGTTTACTCTTGTTAACATCACTCTTATTAAAATTACTCTTACATTGTCTCCGGATATGTTATTCGTTGATAATTTGGTGACAGTTTCACGACGATTCTGGGTTGTGCCTTGCTTACTTATATATATGTTTGACAGACGTTAACTCTATTCTAAGATCGTGTAATAATACAAAAATGATTATCACTGAGATATATAAGAACTGAAATACATGAATCCTATAAATTGAAGTATAGTGGAGCCTATAGTCAGGCTCAACAGTGATAGTTACATATGCATTAATAGGGTTATGTTATTAAAATTGGCACTTAGATAGTACTTTTTCCGCATGAGTAATAGAAATAATTTACTAATTGAATATTCAATAGAAAATGATTTAAATTAATTGAATAATCATATATTTTTCCAAATTATCATAAATTTTTATCGCATTAAGATATAAAAAACAAATTAACTTTGGAAAATAATTACGGAAACGATTTATTTTATTTGAATTTATAAGAAATAAAAATAAATAGTTCTATTTTATTATTACAATCATTTTTTTAAATTAATTATTAAATAATTTATAATAAAAACAAAATGAAAATAACAACTAACTGTGTTTATTGGTTAAATACTCGTTATATACTGAGTTTATGGAAAAAGTTGTTTATTTAAAAAAAAAAGGAAGATTTTTGTCTTAAAATTTGTTCCCATGTCTTACGGTTTTAAATATGGATTTTTTCCTCCCTGGCAGGGGGAAGCACGGTCCGATTGTGCCCATTCTCGAACTTGATCTTACTTTTTAGCTCTAGAACATCCACCCAAATGGACGGACAGATTTGCAAAAATGGACTCGGTTATTTTATGAATATATATCCCAAAAATTTGTTTCCCACAATTAATATGTTGAACCATTACAAAATCGGAACTAAACTGAATATTGGAAATTCCAGCTAAGACTCTACTCCACCAAACATTAAAAAAAGAACCATTTGTCAATGTAAACAAAACAAATATCACATATATATTTACTTGTATATGAATTGTGCATTTTTAGCGAATTTCCCCAAAGGAAATCAGCTATTGTTTTGGTACCAATGTTGAAATTTCGTAAAAATTTCTTCAAATGTCCATCGATCCTACCTACTAGGTGTCAAAAATCACTATGGTTAAAATTTTTATATGTGTATATATACAGGATGAGTCAAAAGTCATGGAGTTTTTTGAAAGGGTGGATAAAAAGTCCTTGGACATTTTTGCTTTTTACACCTGACCCACCGTTAATTAGATATTAATTAAATAAAGTAACCAATTAGAGAAACGCGTTAACGGAATAAGAAATGATGGGGCATGAACGCAGTGGCAGCAGAATTCCGTGAGGGAAGCGAGCGATTTAATCATCCTGTAAGCTGGATGAACATCACTTATATTTTAATCGAATCCACATGCTCGACGCAACAGGCTGCTGGCTGATATGAAACAACGTCTGAAAAAAGAAGGTCTGATATATATGGTCTGCTACCCATCGGGCGGGTTGCTAGTAGACAATATATTTTAGCACCTTTATGTTAAAGAAAGATTTTTTATAATTTTTTACTATTACTAACAAAATGAATACGTTTGAACATGCACGTAATCTTTATGTATTTACCTTTAATTATGTACATTAATGAGTTAAGTAATGAAAACATTTATCAAGAAATGTAATAGTACGGTCGATAGAGAACTCCGTTACTCCGAGAAGTCCGCATTCCACTCAATTACAGGAATTATTTAAAAAAAATTAGGTTCAGTGTCACGTACTGAATGTAAATCAATAAAATCCGTACAAATTTCGACCCCGGAAGTGCCAACATTTTGAGAAAAACTATATCAGTCTATATCTCCATTACCATGCGCTTTAGGCCAAAAAAGGTGATAACCTTTCTTGTATATAATTTCCTTTTTTTTTTGTACCACTTACCGTTTACAACTTATACGACTATAATTCCTACAATATTACCAGAGATCCGACAAATTGTTCAATTGATTTTGATTGTTTGTGTATTGTCCCAACAACCTTAATGATGATACACGTAATAACGAAAATAATAGGAAAATAAATAATCTACCCGATTCTGTAAATATTTGCAAAAATTATTTTTTCCATAACATTAAAAAAACAATTTTTATCATCATTAAATCAATTGAAAAATTATAAAAATTGTTGTGTATTAATATAAAATTATAATTTTACATAAATTATAGAGAAATGTTTGTTTTTTTTTTTTTTTTTTTTAAATTTGTTTTGCAGAAAATATATATAAAAACATGGAAATTTATTTGTTAGAAATAGAAAAAAAAAAATTATAAATTATTGTAAAAGTACAATTTATGGGTTGTTAAACAATAATAATATTAATATTAATCATTTATTTTATTTTTTAAATGAAAATTTACATAAAATAATTTAACTACGTTAAAGTCAAAAATACACAATTGATGTTTGCAATAAACGAACACGCGTGAATCACAGAACCGCCATTGCAAATTTTTCGTAAAGATGTTCCGTTGCTTTTGTGATGACCACAGGCCAAAGACCGTATTACATAAACCTTTGTAATTCAACAAAATTTAACAAAATTAACATAGACCTTTTTTTTTTATATGCGAGTCTAGACATTATCATCAAATTTGATGCCATGGATTTTTTGTATGATCAACTGACCTTGAGACATACCACGGAGGGTAGTGGGTGAACATCCGTATATAAGAGTTTTTTGGCGATTTTGAAGGGTTGTTTCTCAGAAACTGCCCATCAGGATCGGATTTTTTACAACATAAAGTGGTACCAATAAATAAGCTCACCAATTTTCTAGCAGTTGCCTCATAACTTTTTTTTGAGTGCAAAACGTTGGCCCGCGTATTTCGAATAGCAAAAAAATGTTATTATATAAATAGGGTATAAACTTCCAAGCAATCGCATTTTCATCCGGTTGCTTCGTCCAAAAATTTTACGTTTTTATTAATAATATAATATATTAAAAAGTAGAAAAGGATAGAGATAAATTTAATATGTTTAAAACAAACTTTAATTGAATGAACTAAAAAGTAGAAAATAAAATTTTTGTCCCGAGTCACCAACATGTGATTACAATAATAAAAGTCTTGTATTTGAATTGTTTTGAAAATATAAATCAATATCGTTGTGTACTTTTTAGATGACTAAATCTATAACACTTTTATTCACAAAATTATGGTAAATGAAATTTCATCATTTTATAATACTCGTTGAGTGAATTTCGTAAACATATGTTTATAAAAGACCACAAAACAGATTTCTTGCTAATTTTTATAATGACTCTGCAAGGACATCAAACTTTCGCATATGAAAGTATATGTTTAACATTATTTGTCCTCCTTGACATATGTTAATTAGTTTATGGAGTGTACCTTAAGAGAACAGATTTTATAGAATTTATCAAAATACAAATTTATACAAATTTATCAGTTTAGATAATAGGAAACAGTCCTTTATTCGAAAGGAATCAATGTTATTTAGTAAAATATGAAAAAAACGTCCTCTTATCTCTTTTAAATCTCAGTTTAACTGTTTAATGCATCGTTACGCTCAATTTTTGTCAGCCACATATCTCGAGAACTATTGGTCCTGCGTAAATTTTGTAAAGGACCGTTATTGTGTAGGATTATCTAAGAAATACATTTGGAAAGATTTTCGTTATGTACTTTTCGCTATGGTTTCATAGTGCCCGAACGAAGGCAATTCCGTGGGAAATTGTCCACTTGGATTTTTTCAGAGATAAGAGGTCCAATCAGATACCATTCGATTGGATCAATCACATTATGTATAAACTGTTCAATTTTGTACACTCCCGTATAATTAAATATAACGTAATTAACTGTACCGACCAATGTCCTTAAAGTACCCACGGTATATAATTATATATGACCATAAAATTGAATTTATATGGTTTTTTTTTTCGTTTGAGATTTTTTGTTCACAGAAATAATTTAAATATTTCATAATTTTACATAGGAAAAAAAATATTACACAATAAATATATTTTTTTTTGAAGTGGGTATAATCTCTTCAAACCAAACTTATAAGAGCAAAAACCATTTTTTTTAAATAAATATTATATAATTACAATTCAAATAGTATTTAATGTCGTAAGCATATCTCAAATTTAGACAAATGATCAATTGACTAGACTTTTATAGCAAATTGTATATAAATATAAATAAAGATCGTTTTAGATTTAATTAAAATGTTAACTTTTCATATTAATGATCAAAAATTATTTCAACAACTGTTTTAAGGACGTTCCAGCACTGTGTTATATAATCAGAACAAAATACCGGTTTGATTTTATTATAGAACAAATACATATACACACATACGCAACACAAAGACAAATTCACTGTTCATGTATACACAATAATGTTATTTTGAAGGGATGGTGGTTCAACAATGCACAAAAATCAACAGACCCTGACTTGCGTGGGTCTCCGTGGCTTATTAGCTATACGCATACATGGAGAAGGTGGTAGGAAGAATAGTAGGAAGAAATCGACGAAGTAAGCTCATATCAAAAAGTTCAAATCATGTGCATGCAAACTTTTAATCTCAATAAACGCGCACATTAACACGTACTCCAACTTAAATGTCCCTTATTGTGTCATCGTCACAATCTCGCTTACGTACGTAATTTGCGAAACGATTTTCCATGCTGAAGCCCATTAAGATGATGCTTTTTTCTCTGTTCGGGTAAAAACTGCTAGAGTCGTTGACTATCCTAAACATAGAATCGAATCTTATCAAGGATAACGAGGATAGCAGCTTTTATAAACGATTTATTGATAATCTAACGAAAGTTTCTCCTCTATTAAAAAAAAATCTTAATAGGCTACCTTCAGTTATTGCTAATGAAATTGTTTACATAAAAATGTACGACTTTGAAAATAAAAAGTTACAAAAACTCTTGGTTATTCGATTATTATTATTATTTGGTTTTGCTGGCAGCGTGCCTTGAAACCATAATGTCAACCGGGCTCTTTAGACCCAGTTCGACGTTGGCATTATCTGACATTTAGGTATTTATCATGGCATCCATCTATGATATGTCTAGATAAATGATCGTTTGCCCTAATCTTTGTGTTTATGTCAAACATATACCTACCTACCTACATACATACATACATACATACATGTGCCAATAAGTAAGCTAAATAAACACTTGATTATTAAGTAAAGTGTTATTATCTTATTTCCAACAGAATTTTATTTCAAATTATATGTAAATAAATATCTATTGCAATTATTTAACTTATCATACATGCAATGCATTCATTCAAGTCAGCTTCCATGCATGGGCATTGGCCATTGCATCGTTTCCACACATGTGTGTCAATATTTTGTTACATGTGATCAGTAATTTGTATTCTTATTAATAGAAAATTTCTCTATAGATTAAATAGGGTGCAATCTTATCTGTAATTCCACGTCAATATATCTCGGTAAGTTATCTCGTACTAAATCATCTCGAGGAATAATATCTCATAATCTCATAACGACTACCAAAAACTAAAGAATCTCCAAAAGGCATGGTGCTTTCAAATAGTGTTTACACACCGAACGTATATTATGATGTTTATGATATTTTACTTTAGTGGAAGCGCTGGGAAGTCTTATTTTTTATTTTTTTGTGGCTAAAATTTTCAAATTTTTTAACCAATTTATATGGGATCAACTTTGAAGTATACCCTATCCAACAAAAAAAGAATTATCAAAATCGAACTACTCTCTAAAAAGTTATACGTGATCATAAAACAAAATATATATATATATACAGGTTGAATTGAGTACCTCCTTCTTTCGCTGGTAAATGAATATCTTTTTAAAAATCTACAGTATATGTTATTGTTAGAGTATTATAAATATTGCGGATTTGTAGTAAACGGATATATATTCCGTTTCACTAACGATTCAAAAATTTAATTTATAAAAACTAATTACACGTTACTGAGTTTAATGTCATACAAAAATTTAATTGAAGTAAAATGAGTTTATGAGTGATCTACCATAAATAAAATTTAGCTATAAAATAATTTAAAAACACATTTCTTGTAATTCCGTAAAATAATATACGGTGGAATATTGTGAAATTTTTCTCATAAATAAGAAAGTCTTTGTTTATTTAAATTATTTGTTTAAATTAATGTTACAAAATGATTATAAATTAATAAAGTAATTACTTTACTTACAAAAAAAAGAAGAAGGGAAAATAACTACTATTAATTGAGTTAATTGCTTAAATACCCGGTATATACTGAATATATGAAAAAAAGTTTCCAATAAAGGTTGTTTTTTTTAAAAAAAAGGAGAATTTGTTCTTTTAAAATTTTTGTTCTATCTTTTACGGTTTCAAAGATAGGTAGTTTTGCTCAATCATGGTCTGATTTTGCCCATTCACGAACTGATCTTACTTTTTAGCACTAGAACACACACATAATTTCTGCTCATTATCTATTTTGTTTTTAAATGATCGTCTCCACAGATGGATGCACGGACGGACATGCAGAATTTTATAAACACCTAAAAAATTTTATTTTCTACGATCAATATTTTCAACCGTTATAAAGTCGCAACTAAACTGAATATACCCTGGTATATATTATATACCGGGTATAAAAACAATAAAGTATAATTTATGGAGAGTAAAAATTAGATGGTTTGAAGCAATCTCGTGATATTATCGTGGTTTTAATATCTTGGCTCGAGGATACGTCATTGTATCAGATTTTTCTGCCAGTCTTAAACAATTTCTGAAACAAACGTCGTGACTTGTTGCATAACAAAAATCATTCATTAATATTGTTTGCTTGAAGTGTTTTTCTATACTCTAGAAAAATATGTTATTAATCAATAATTATGATAAATATATGCATACGTTACTGAAGATTAATGATTTAAGTGATGGAACTTATTCATATGTTCCGACATGTGAATTGCCGCACTAATGTTAAAATATTTTTAGTGTTCCGTACATCAAAAAACGGAACACATATATGGAATGATCTTGGTGTCTAACTACCTCTACTTGG
Organism: Nineta flava; assembly: GCA_963920215.1. Taxonomy (NCBI): domain Eukaryota; kingdom Metazoa; phylum Arthropoda; class Insecta; order Neuroptera; family Chrysopidae; genus Nineta; species Nineta flava. The sequence goes on from OY986043.1 coordinate 100,613,970, forward strand.
TGTTCGCGGCTATTTCACATCAATGTCTAAAATTTGGAATAGTTATGATGAGGTATAAAATTTGAAATAAGGTTGTTTCAGCAATGTCTTATATAATCACTTTTTGCACTGTATAAGTAACGATTTATGTTTGTTTCGGGATGAATGTCAAATTATTCAATGAGAAGAAACCAGTAAGCAATACTTCACATCTTTAATCATCTTATTGCAGACTGTCCGAAAATCCCATGCGCTTGAAAAATAATACTGTTTAGTAGTTGAGTGTATTGCGGGGTGTGTTTGAACAAAAGGTTCAAAAATCATGCAATACTGAACTGTTGTTTTTCTCCACGGAACTCGTATGGTACAAGCACACCTTGAGCTTGACCGATTTTTTAATTTAATATTTATTTACTACTTATAGAGATGAAAAAAAACCTTTAAGGATGTCCGAGCACTGAAGCTTCAAAACGATTAAGGCTTGATTTCTTGTTTACATCTAGTTGAAGTGCATCTAAATCAATTATAAAAGTTTCAGGTGGGTCTTGAATTAATTATTTAATGTTAAAGTTCGACTTTTAATGCAGTGTTCTTATGGAGAATCCATATTTTTACACATATTTTGATAATTTTCACTTGCAATAAAATAAGACGAATAAAAAAAAACTACGCAATAGAAATATTAATAAAGAGATAACCAATAAAATTTCGGTATGACGGGCTTAAAAAAAAGATATTTAAGAAAACAACTGAGATTTTGGGTAAATTTTATTTCGGTCGGCAGCTTAATTACCTAAAATCTCAGGTTTTTTTCTTAAATATATTTTTGTTAGGTCCGGTATGATGGACCTAAATTAAATTTTAATTTTAACTTACGTCAAAAAATAATAAACATTATTGTAGACTTTTATGAATGTACTATATAAGATTCAGAAGAATCCTCTAAATGGACTGACTATACATCAGTGCTCGTACATCCTTAATTGATTGGATTTTCTTTTTTTCCTTATTAAATAAACGTGAATTTTGAAATGCCACGTGAAAACACTTTAATGGAACAATAATATTAATTATTTAGTTTCATATTGTAACAAACGAGGATTGAACTTGACACGAACTTAATGGTCTGTGCGAACACGTCCCTCGGCAAGACGACGTCCCTGTACTGAATGAGTCAGTTCAACCATTGTTACCTCAAACAAACAATAATAATAATAAATTCAGCTCTATTTAAGTCATTGAGTTTTCTGGCCCGCAGAAACGAACATAGTCTTGAAAGAGGGACTAAAAACGGACTTAATAACTTAATCTATCGTGGAGTACCACGATAAGAGTCTGACATTTGCCATTAAGACATTAGGATAGAGCCTGAGATTAAGGATAACATAAAGAGGGTTATTACGGGCACTAGTCCGCTTAAAATTTTAAAATTAAAATTTTTATGTCCCGCGTAAAATAATTGCAAAAGTTCTAAACAATTTAGTAAAAAAAAGGGGTTTCGTTTTTTGAAAATATCTCAAAAATTATAGATTTCGGAAATCGAATAAAAGATTCTTCAAGAGCAGGAAATTTTCTATAAAAAAAGTCTAGACTTCCGGAACTTTACCACTAATATTTATAATTTCAATTGAGAGATGAAAATTGGTATTGCAAATGAGTGATTCACTACCTTATAAATGTGTTTTTTCTTCGTTTTTTGGTCCGTTCAACCGATCGAGACTTTTAACTATACATTTTAATGGCTAATTTGATAGATATTAGATATTGTATCCAAGGCGGGAGCAACGGCAACCCAAACAAGCAAGCGGATACCAGGAACAAGAATATCTTTTGTTTTTGGTCTCAATTGAAGAGGAATACCTACTGGAATAGTAAAATATAAACAAACTTCTAAAAATATCGATATTTTGAGATAATCTTTATTTAATCGGGGTTTTTTTGTTGTTAGTATATTTGTAATTGACAACTTTCATCCGAAGCATTTTTCCAAAAATCGAATTAATACTTAAGATACAAATCAGTTATAAAATTTTGAAAAACGAGCGCTACTTTTGTGGCATTGCTGTAATAGGTAAGTTTACTATACCGTATTTTATACTTTTGGCTTTGACTGTCACGAGTACTTTAAAGTAATTAAAAAACTGTAACTATCTTAAAGTAATTAAATAAGTTTTTATTACAATCATAGTGATATTTAACAAACTGACATTTAATTTAATTAAAATTATAATTATAATTTAATGAACACATGCTTTTGACACATGTTTTTATGTGATTAGTATTGAACATATTATGCAAATAACACACCGAGTAATATCTAGTTACACACCGTTTTGTTTCTGCAGTACTCAATCGATTTTATTGATTTTTATAATATCTATATCGATTTTGGCTGTAATATTTCCTGTAGTAATATCACTGTCATGTACGAAGGCCAAACTCCTTTAAACTGGGCATTACGTACTGTCGTGCTATAAATTTTTATCCGTTTTTTTTTTTAATGATATAATCAATAAATATTTGAAATAATTATGAAAGAATAATTTTAACAAAATAATATATAATTAAAAAACGTAAACGGTTGAACGAAGCCGTGTTATGTGCTAAGTGTTATGTGTTCACGTGATAAGTGCATGTATTTGTTTACTCCGGTGGACTGCCTAAAACAATGATATATTGTATTATAATTATACATATATCATTGGTCTAAAATAATTCTAGTTGTTCCTGGCTTGATCCAAATGTCAATGTGTCTTACAGTCTCAAGTGAATACACGAACCAGTACAGTATAATACAATTTTTCTTATACATTCTGTATAGGAAGGAAAAATATACCGGTAAATATAGCTGAGGAAATAAAAAATATTATGAAATTATAATATTATATATAATATTATGTTTAAATATCAGTTTGTTTTTTTTTAAAATATTTTAATTACAATCAGGGATGGGTAAAATGCCTTTTTGAACATATTTAAAATGTCAATGTTTACATTCTTTGACATCAAATGCTTGATATGAAAAATCAAGTTACGCAGGAGCTGTTCCAGACAAGGCTCTTAAAGCAGCTTACGGGGACTGGTTTATGTAGTCTCTACGTAGGTTCTCAAGGACGCAAGTCTTTCAACGTCTCTCACCGTAGATTCCCGCCCGTTGGATCTGTCTGTATACCAGACGATTCTTTTCTTGAGATAGGGTGGTTCTCCTTCCGTCCCATGGCCCTATCACAGACTACAGTGAAAGGTTTTGAGAAGGAGTATAGCAATATGAATTAAAAAATGTAAAATAATTTAGAATAGAAATAGAGTAAACAGATTGACAACAAAATTAACTTTAATATAAACAAAAGCATGGAGTGCTCTCATATTTACGTCTTCATAATGCCTCTACTTTGACCAGAGTAAGTAGAGAGCACCCCATGTTTTTGTTTACATTAAAGTTAATTTTCTTGTCAATCTCTTTATCCTATTCAATTTTATTTAAATTATTTTGCATATTTTATTTCATATTCCAATAAATGCATGATTTTCTAGTTTATTTAAACTCTAAATTGTATTATACAAACAATTTTCATACTTTTATAGATAAATATAATGAGACAAATATGTTTTGTATTTAAAGATTTTTCCTATCACATGCCGTTTAAAAGACAGGCTACCATCCGGTAAAAGCTACAAAATTAGCTATCATCCGTTGAAAATTGTATGAAAATCGCCGTTTATGCATGATTGAGCATCAATCATACAAACTTGTATGCTTGATGCCTGTAATATTCGTATGAAGTGTTTCATGTTTGATGATTGTACAATTCAAACTGTAGATATGACTTGATATAAATGAATATTCATACACTCATTGTGTATTGTTTGTGCATAAATAGGTAATAGGTGTGTAATATACGTATATATATATAAATTATACACACTTATTATATACGTAATAAACTCGTCATGTTATACAATTTATTAAGGTATATTATTAATGTAATCATATTTTACTAAACTTGATTATTTCAAGGCATTTTGTGTATATAATATGATTATTATACTATTCATATTATTTAATATTTATTTATTTAAATATTATTAATAAGCAAAAAATACAAAATTAATTGTAATTGTATTTTTAGAATATAAAATTTATTTCAAATAATCAAAAATTAATATATTTACATAGTAGATTGTAGATAGTTCAGCTGATTGTGTAATAAATATAGTTCGTTAATTAATATTAATCTGCCAAAAAAAAAAAACACATAAATATGAGAGGCATCAAGTTTTAGCACAGAAAAAAGTATTCATATACCTGCAAAAACAATAATGTTCGCCTTCAAAAGTAATGAAATCTATGTAAGGACCAAGTTTTTTAACAAAAATGAGAAAATCTTTGGTATATATTTATTGGGTCAGTTTATCAGGTGCAGGGTTTTCATATTTTAGTTGGCAAGTGGTCAGATTTTATAACACTTAATATACAAAGAAATAATCTGGGCATTTGCCCAAGTAAATGATGAAAACTCCGTATCTGATAAACTGACTTAATAAATATATACAAATCATTTTCTCATTTTTGTTGAAAAACTTGGTCCTTGCATATATTTCAGTACTTTTGACGGCGAACATTTTTTATTTTGCTAGCACATCACTACCCATTCAAATACAAAAAGCACCTTACATACCAAATTTAATTCTGATCGGATTAAAATTGGTCTGTAGCCAATACATTGATAATGATAATAATTGACAATGTTCTAATCGTTTTGGAGGTATCAATTCCCACCTCCACCCCCTGGCTGGAGAGAGGGAAATTACCGGTTTCAAACTCATTTGGGTGGTGTTCAGCTTAAGACTATCTTCCTACTAAAAATGAAGACTTTTTGATGAAGAATGATAACAATCGATTTTCATTCCTCAAAGCGATCCGGATAATTGACAATCCGGAGAGTTCCGATAAATGGACTTACCCTGTCCGTCTACATTGAAAATACTTAATCTATGATTAAATAAATTATATATATTATATATATAGTAATAAGAATGATTACTAGAAAAGTTGTTATTTATTAAAATTTATAAAAATAAATAAATAATTAATAAACATATAATAATTTTGAAGCCGTCCGTTTATAATGAGGTCATATTTATAAAACCTATTTAAACGAACTCTCATGTTTCGTAGATACATTTACCTACTTATGTAGGTAGATATGATTCAATTTATTTTCTTATATAATATGATTACGTTCAATCATATTTTAATGTCAATTTTGTTAGTTAATTTTAAACATATCAATTATAAGCTTTCATTTAATTTAATCGTCGAAAACAAAATCGTTATGCGTCAACTTACTGCGAATTTCCTCAACGTCAATGTAATTTCATTTTTCTTAATTAATTTTTTAACTAAATTTGTGACCGCTGAAGTAGCTACAGACATATATGTACTCTCTAGCGGTCACAATTTAAATCCAATTAAAACTAATTAATTTCTATATCTGATATGATTTTGGTACTTGAAAGGCCAAGTTCGTTAATGAGTAGAATCGGTTAACATTACAGGGACTAAACTGAATACCCTTATATATTGTACCGAGTATAATAAACTGATTGAACCTTGTTTAGTATTATAAAAACAAAACATAGCACACATTTTTCCATTAATTATGATTATTTTAATTTCATCTTATACCTGTTTAACCTTCTTAATGTTTTAGATAATTATGGCTATGATTGACGCCTCAAAGTTAATTAAACATAAACAGAAAATCATACAATTCAGGTAGTTCTATCGTTAACTCATTTTTATTTCGACATTGAAATATACTATTAGGTCCAGTAGTGTCTTTTATTTTATTTAAAACAATCAAAGTTTCCGACCGATTGTGAAGCAAGATAATCGTCCGTAAAGTTAAGATTAAAATGTAAGGTAAACGTGGTAATGGCTCGCTCATATCATTTTTTTGTATAAAACAAGAAAACTTTTCCAAAGTTCTAAATAAACACTGTCAACATAAGTCTTGCATAATACAACATATGTAGTAATTCAACATATAAGAAAGCTGAAAATCCATTAGTAACGAACTCTCATTAAAAAAGAGAAACAAGAGCAACTAGCTGAGTTAACTGCTTAAATACTAGATATATTCTTTATGAATGCGTACAGCAGTTCTTTATCAATGCGTGCATAGTTGTTGCAAACATCTGTCTAGAGCACGGTAGTGCGACAGGCCGATTTTAAGGGGTTTTTTTTGTTACAGTTTATGAAAAAAAGTTTAAAAAAAACTATTTTTGGAAAAGTTACTGATTATCTTTGACTTACCTTTGCCAGTGGATGTGGAAATGTTTGACTTGGAAATAGTAGGGACGGGGGAAATATCTAACTTTGAAACCGTAATAGAGTTTTTTTTGGCTTTACTAGCGTATTTACATAATTTGAATAAATTTTTTGTATCTTAATTTCTCTTAAATTATTATCATCATTGTCTAGGTCTCTTTAAGAACTTGACCTTCAATATCGAAGAGATATTTTTATCAAATAATTATAATAATTGGTTAAATAATATTTGATCTGGGTAACAAACACAACTCTAATATTATTATTTTGTATATGATAGTTATCATTTAAATGGTTTCCTGTTTATATTATTTCTTAAATAATATATGTCATGATTTATTAATGATTTTTATTTTGTTTTCCGTAAATGCGTCAATATTTAAACATTGGATTCATTTAAATAATAATATTTGTATTAATAATAAATATATTTGACAAAATAGTTTTTTATTTTTAATATAACAATAATATCGTAAATGTTATAGTACAAAAGATTATGATAAATTTGTATTGTTATTTAATTAAACAAATTTTGCATAAATTATTTAAAAATCTCACATAAATATTATTCAATGAGTTAATTAATAGATCAGGTGGAAAGAGTTTAGTTGCTATGCAAACAAATTAGTTAAATCTGTTCAAGATAACTTAGGATTAACTTTTTTGTTTGTTAAAAGTATAAGACTTTGTACAAGGATTTCCACAACGTGCTAAATAATAAGTTCTGCAATAAAGTTTTTTGTTGCTGGAAATTTGAAAAAGTTCATTAACAAGTTTTTACTTAGTGGTTGTTGCTGAATATACAGTCCCGTTCAATAAAATTGAACCGACCTGTCTCTCACAATTTTGATTATTCTTGTAGGAAATGTTATTGACAGATACAACATTTTATTTTAATTTTTATACGTAAAAGGGAGGTATAACACTTAAAATGTATTTACATTACATATTCTTAACTCTATCAAGGACTTGTTTACATAAATAAAAAATATAAAACTTACATTTTTTTTTTCAAATTTAAGAAATATACTAATTATCAATGTTTATAAATAAATATTATACATAGAGTTACAAAAGTGAGGAGTTTTATGAAATGTAAGAAAATTAACATTTCAGGTTGGTGCAATTTTATTGAACGGGAGTGTATCATTCAGAGATATATTATTTGATGGTTCCTTGAGAATCTTTTTTTCGGAAATCTATTTTAAGAATATTTCTTCCAGGAATCTATAACCTTGACCCCCAACATTTAACCATATAAAAGTATTTCACATCCGTGTAGAAAACATTTATATTTTCAGAAGCGTCAAATTAAGTGATTATTTTAAATGTCAAAATTATTTCATTGAAAATAAATGATTAATTAGGTGTCAAAAAATAATCTTTATATTAATGGCAAATGAAAATTAAAAATCACGTTGAATAAAACCGGTGTGCAATCACATTTTGACAATATAAATAATTACATATTGTTAGAGCAGGCGTCCATACAAAATTATTTCAAATTATAGTACTATTTGTAAAATGCTTCACTTTGCGTTGTTATAACTAAACAATGAGACTGTCAATAATTCTCGTTTTTTTTTTAATAACTGGCAGAAGTAGGTACTGCATAAAATGGGTAGTTTTCATTGGCTTCTATGTAAATTATTCGATCAGTCTTCTACTCGACCAGTCCAAGTGGCCGAGCGGTCCTAGACGTAATGTCTGCGCAGTATGCCTACTTGGAAACTGGGAGGTTATGGGTTCGAATCCCAACATCGGCAGTTTGTCAATTATTAAGAAAAAGGGGGCGGTTAATTGACTAAACCGTCTAGGGCAGCCTCTACAATCTATCAAGTTCTATCAAGTTTTTAGGTGTGAGTGTATAATGATACCCTTAGCAAGTGTGCAAAACATTCTATAATAATGCCCATTAGCACGGCAACTACCTTAACATTAAATTTTATGATAAACACTCATAAAACCTACACATATTGTATTCATAAAATAAGAATTAGTGCATAGTCTTCAGAAAATGGCCTTTAAAAATGGGTGTCAACATTTACAAGAAGTTTTTTTTTTTTAATTTTGTAAAAAATAACTTCTTTAAAAACAATTTATTTTTATAAAATTAGTTAATTGACAGACGAGGGTCAGATGAGGCATACAATGAATAATTGATATTTTTCAACAAATTGATATTATATTTTTGACCTTTAATGGTAGTAGGTACTATGGGTCACAAAAGAAGCGTTCTTTTTTCAAAGTGTTCTAGTTGATTTGTGCCCTTATTCATGCGGTTTTTGGAAAAATGTTTCGAATAAAAGTTGTTAGTATATGCATAATGAACAATTTTTATACGAAGCATTTTTTTCGAAAGGCGAATGAATAAGACACAAATCGATTATACAATTTTGAAAAAAAGAAGAACGCTACTTTTGTGGATAGATGTAGTAGCACCTATACCTTCATAAAATTAATACAAAATTTAATATCGAATAATATTAAAATTCATTATTTTTAATTGAAGAGAAAGCTCATTTTATAATTGATTAACATTTTAATAATAAACAACTGAAAATGTTACAACTAAATGGGTCATTTGTTTAAATACGTTGTGTAAACTGAGTTCCTTATCCGTGTGTGTTTTTTTTACTTCTACATACGTTCTACATCATTTTCTCTGTTACCCTAATATTGATTCGTAAATATTTACGAATTAAAATTGAAAGTTAAATTCCTAAATATCTCCAAACACGACCATCTTGGGGTATCATCGATGAAATGAACGATTGTATTAGGGAACGTACCCATACTACGTGACCTATTTTTTAAGATTTTTCGACCCCCCCCTCCCCTCGGTAACCATTTGTGGTATATGCCAAGACCACCCCCCCCTCCCCCTAAAGTTGTTACGTAGTATTGACAATTATGATTATTAATCATTTTGCAAGCAGAAAGTGAAACAAATAAAAATAATTTGGCTCATATTCGTCTTTATTAATACGGCGTTTATTGCATAAGAGTGCATGCATAGAAGTATATTAATTAGTAATGAAGCCTCGAATATCGTCACAGTTTGAGTGGATCAGTCTATTTTCAAAATGATGGGAAGGAAACATATATTTATTACTAAGTATTAAACATATGATTAAAATATGGTTTAAATAAGTTGCCCTTCTACTTTTAAATAAGTTCCCCTTACGCGCATATAATAGTCAAAACAAAAAAATTCAACTCTACTTATAATTACTAGTAAATTAAATCCCTTAAACTCGGCCTTACGCACTACCGTGCTCTAGATATTATGACAAAGAAAAACTTATGTAAAAACATATTGCTACCGAAAACTTAATTTATGAAAACAATTGTTTTCTGCTTAATCACATTAATATCCGTCTCATACTTCACTGTTCGTACTTCACTGGACTACAAATTGTCGGACAAACAGTGTCTGTTTTCAATCAGCTGACATCTCGACATATGTGCATCAGCGCCACTAACTGTGAGTTTAAGAAGCACGTTTAGTTAAACACTCCGCGCTATAGTCAAATATAGTTCGAAAAAGCGCGAGATTTCTCTCGGCGAAATCGATCGACTACGTGACAAAAATCAAAGCCACCCCCACCCCCATTCCCGTGACCGAGCGTAGTATTTTAAAGATCTACCCCCCCCCCCTAAACAGGTCACGTAGTATGGGTATGTTCCCTTACCCGATTCGAATAGTCATCGATCATAATATCATAATATAAAAAATAATATAATTATAATATATCAACCTTTTTTAAACAGTTTTCCACCTTTTTTTTTTAAATAAATAAACAATTGAAAATGACACTCTACCCCCGGGTTTTATTAACCCACAAATATACTTGGCCACAAAGTTGATGCCAGTTATTAAATTTTTATGTACCTTATTCAATCGGTTTTCGAATAATAGTTGTCACTCTATTTCTATACTGAACAACTTTCATCTGAAGCACTTTTTCGAAGACCGAATCAATGAAAAGCACAAATTAGTTATAAAATTTAAAAAAAAAAGTCCACTTTTGTGGTCTATATACAGTACTAATATACCTTATAAAGTTACCTTATAAAGTTTTCAAACAAACAAAAAAAGCACAATCACTTAAAAATCACTACAGTGAAACTGCATTTTAAATCGCACAAAAATAATAACCGGTACTTTTTATTTTAATTGATAATCTCTTTTTATTAAATATTATTAATTAAGGTTAATGGAAAATAATAATAATAGATTATTATTTATAACAGTAATAAAAATCGGTAAAAGTAGCCGGCTACTTCTTTTGAAGTTACCATATTATGTAACAAACAGATAGTTAGTGGAGTAAAATGTTTTAAAAATGTTTTTTAAAATGTTTTTGATTCAGTATAAATTTAAAGTTTAAGTGATGAAGATGATCGATGAGACGCGCACACTTATTAGTCAAAGAATGAATTTAAGTACTAATACTAATACTAATACTAATAATATTAGTAGATAGATAGTATTAAATTCAACAGAATATGTTTAACATAGTACACTTGAGTGAATATTTATTACAAGCATGGTATAACTATAATATTATTATTAACATGTAACATATAACATATACTTTTACAGACAGATCGCTTTCTTTTTTTAGCATTCCGTATGCTAAATCCATGCCAACAGGGATGATGGCTAATATTAATAATAATAATAATTATAATAATATTTATTACTTTAAAACAATTTACATTCTATAAGGTTTTCATAATAATAATAAAACAGAAATTTCAACAACAAATAATTATAAAATATTTACTATTTAAAAAGGTATGTCTCGTCAAAATTCTTTTACACTGTAAAAAGCTTTGTCCGTAAGACTATGCTTTATAAAAGCATTAAATTCTATGAGGGATAATTCCTTTAACCTGCAGGCATAAATGATTTCCAGGTTGTTGTGTTCTTTTCAATGTATGAAACGACGGGACTTTTAATAAATTTTTACCTCTGGTGTCGTAGTAATGATCGGGCGAATTCTCACTTAGTTTTTTGTAGTTTTTGTGTACATGCACCAAACAGTGATCAATGAAAACGCAAGGATAGGATATCTTTACCAATTTTTGGATAACTTTTTTTTGTAAAATAAATAGTTAATCAAACTGTACAAATTACTGTAATATAAAGCAATGGCAGCTTCGATTCTTGAAAACATCATCAGCTTGTTCATTTGGAAGTAAACTAGGTTCAGTTTTTTAGTCAGGTAGTCTACATGACTTTGCCATGATTATTCGAAATGGTTCCAATCTAAATAAAATGCGTTAAGCAGAAGCTGCAAATTTCAATTCCACTTATTAAGGATGTACGAGCACTAGAACTTCAAAAAGATTAAGGCTTTATTGATTGTTTAGATGTAATTGGAGTGTATATAAATTAATTATAAAAGGGGAAGTTACGAGGGTCTTGAATTAATTATTTAATGTTAAAGTTCAAGTTTTAATGCGTTGACTCTTATGGAGAAACCCGTGAGTGTCGACATATTTTGATAATTTTCACTTGGAATAAAATAAGACGAATAAAAAAAAACTACACAATAGATAATAGAAATATGACGGACCTAAAAAAGATATTTAAGAAAAAAAGTAAGAATAAAAGTAATCGTAATTTCTGTCGGCGATAGATTAATTACCCGAAATTTAAGTTTTTTTCCTGAAATATCATTTTTTTAGACCCGTCATACCTAAAATAATGAATTTTCTCCATTTAACTGACGACCAAAAATAATAAACTTTATTGTAGACTTTTATGAATGTACTATATACGATTTGGAAGAATTTTTTGGTAGGATATGCGGCTGCAGCCAACTATGATAGCAAATATGCCGATATTTATCTGGAGTTTGTGAAGAGAACTGCAGAAAACCTTCTCAAGCATAGCCGGCTACTTCGTTCTTGTCTATACGCTGACAATGTAGTCAATTAACCGCCCCCTTCTGTTCCCCTAATAATTGACAAACTGCCGATGACGGGATTCGAACCCATACGCTCCCAGTTTCCAAGTATACATAACGCCTTAGACCACCCGACCTCGGTTGACTACTACACCTTCAATTGCAGTGTATACCTTATACACTTGACAACAACATTTCGACTATTTTAAGAGTTTGATAACTGCAATGTTCGTTCATTATTATCCGTGTGGTTTTCTGTGTTACCATGTTATGATGACTGCGTTTATCACCGTTATATTAATTTAAACAACAACAACAACAACAACTGATGATACTACTTACTATACGTATAGTAATCAGTCAGTCAGTCAATCTTGAGGTAGGAGAAATTTAGAAAGTTTGTACGTATTGAGTTCCGTATAGAATGTATTTTATCACGTTCATTCAAAATTATTATTATTCTTAAATCATCTTAAGTGCATCGACAAGTGCTAATGCATCGACAAGTTCTAAGTTGAACTAATACCAACCAGGGTTGGCTAATCTTTGGCATGGTTCCATTATATTATGGATATAGTAAAGGATTTTAGATAAAATCATTTTATATTTAAAGTAGAAGTTTAATGCTCTCAATAAGTTTACGAACTCGTCCGTGATTTAGTGAGTACGGCTAAATCACACTAAACACGTGCAGCAGCAGAGAATGCACCCGGAGTGCGCCTGAGTGCGAGTTGAATTCCGAGTCGCATGCAAGTGGCATGGTGGGGGAAGGCGTATGGCAACAAAAAACATAAAATGTTGTAGTAACTCGGATGCGCGCTACTGACCGAATCGCACATGAGAGTAACTCGCATAATGCGGTGACATGGTGAACGTAACTCGCCTCGCTAGCTCTCACCATGGCATAATCTAGACATAAGGTGGAGCGAGGTATCGCTATCATTATTGATGTGTCTTTCCTTCTTTAAAAGATACAACAGCTATTAGTTGACCTATAGCAAAGACGTGGATACATAATATGGCTATTTGATGACGTAATCGATGACCTTGTGAAGGTCGATTAAAATTGTTTTTATCAGTAATAAGTTATGCTAAAATTATTTTTTATAATATTACGTTAGCCATGAAATACAGAAACGAAATAAATTTTGAAATAGAACAAAAAACAAGTCATGTAACAACTAACTGAGTTAATTGTTTTAATACCCAGTATATACCGAGTTTATGGACAAATTTTTCAAACAAAAGTTGTTTATTTTAAAAACAAGAACATTTCTTTTTAGTCAATTTTTACACAAGAAAAATTTCAGCTCGCTATCTCTTTTTGTTTTGGACATGAGGAAATGGATTAATTAGGTTATTTTATGAACACCTATAACAAAAATTTTTTTCTACGATTAATATTTTCCACCGTTAAAAAGTCGGAACTAAACTTTATATATCTTGTATATTTACATTATACTGGGTATAAAAACCGTATTGTACCGTATTGTATAATCATCGATGCGCAGATGACAACATGGCATATTATTCTCCTCTGTATTGTAATGATGAACCGGATCCCGGTAATTATTTTTTGTTCGTTATTTGACAAAACTGTATTTAATTATACTAATCATAAAATTGAATTAATTATATACATAAATAAATAACAAATTAAACCTTTTGATTGATTTTATTATTAATATTGTAGAGAATAAATTAATTTATATAATTTTCTTGCATGTAAATTGATAATATAATTTTGCTTTTATAAAAGTATATTATAAAATATTTCCTATCATTTTTCATGGTGAAATACATTATTATTATTATCGGAATTCCTGTGGAAAAACTGGCAATACCCAAACGAACAAAGTATAATTGCTATTGTGATAATATGACGTCAAGAAAATATTTGTTAGAATTATTGATTTCATTGATTACGATGAAAAATCACTTTCATTGGTAGAAGAAACTTGGCATTGGTAAATATGTTAATAATTTTTCCGAGAAACTCAATATAGTATACTCAATTATTTGGATGGGACCTTGCGGGATTGTAAGAGGGATGAACCCTCAAATCGACCCTACATTTGGTGATATTCCAAAGATCTTCTTTAAATTTTCTAGCTTGTGAGAATACATCAGTTTGTAAAATTATAATTTCATATTTAATGCCTTTTGCTCCGTATGAAATATGTTTGCAATTTTTTGGCTAATGCATTTCACACTTATATCGTTTTTATAAGAAAAATACATAAATTCCACAATTCTTTTATTTTTTCAATCTCTAAAAATCTTACATACAAATTCTGAAATTACGTTTTGTCAAGACATCGCGAGCGATCTACCAAAATTGGTTTCGCGATCGATTCGATTGGCCACCCCTGTTATAGACAATTGATTTGCCGAAGTTAGATTCGAATCCATTGAAAGTGTTTTCTCATAAGATTTGTGCCGGTACCATTCGAACTTTATTTGTTGCAGTAGGTAATCAATCATACAACTAAAAATTTTGGTACAAAAATAATGATTGTCGATGTATCACAAAGTAGGTAGTAGATTTAAAGTCAAAACAAAAAGATAAACAGTTATAATTAATTGGCGGTTTGTTAATGAAATTAAAAACAATTTTTTTCTTCACTTTTGGGTAAGATTTTTTATCTATATATTGGAAATTTATTTATAAATTATCAGAAACCATTTGTTTATTTTGTTTGAAAAGTCAATTCTTTTTAAAATTATTTTTGAACTATTTAAAAAAAAAAATTTATTTATCTTGTAAAAATGAATTCTATCTATTAATTAATTAAAAATAAAAGTTGAATGTACTACAATTTTTGTATTTATTGATTATTTATTATTGTTTAAATTCAGTTATTTGCCATTAATTAATTAGTTAATTTTTGCTATTGTTTCAAAAATATCTTTTTTCGTAAACAAAATTTGATAAATGTCGATGACATTATTTAAGAGTCATAATTCAACTTTGTCTGATAAGCTTATAAAAAGTCGTTCGTATCTAAAAAGAAAACAATATACAATTGAGTAAGCAGTCAGCCAACCTTTGTAGAATGTAGATTATAGGTCCTTTTGTTCAATTTCAAAGTAACATTTTTATCAATTGATTAACACAATTATTAACAATTTATTACACCTTGTTCACGAGTATCATTTTAGTGTAACCTCACGGCGATAGATCAATATGGGCAGTGGGAGTATATATATATATATATATATATATATATATATATATATATATATATATATATATGTTTTACTATAAATATATTAATACTGTATTTTATACATTTTGTGGTGACTGTCACGAGTGTACTACCTTATTTAATAAATTCTTTTCAAATCAATAAATTTCTTTTTAAAGTAATTAATTATTTGTTATTATTAATCATATGGATAAAAAATTGCTAACATATAAAATATTAATTCAGGTCATCAAAATATTATACAACAATCTTATCGCAGGAAATTACTTTTAGAAATGATTATTTGAATCAATTCATTACTAATATTTAAAAAAAATTTCCATTCACCTAATAATAATCTATTTGAAAAGGTATTTTATCCTTTTTTGTTGAAATTGGCGAATAAGACTTCAAATATTTGCTTTATTTAATAATTGTAATGGATTTTCAATAAACAAATAATAATGTAAAAAACTTTTTGTAAACAGTTTTAAAAAGATAAAAAGTAAAAGTATTTAAAACTAAGTGAAAAATTCCAACAACTCGAAAACTACTCATTTTAGTCCCTTGGTTTATGGGATTTATAAGGTTGCTGGAAATTAGCTGAACATCGATGAGACCGAAGATCTTAATGATGCCTGAAAGAAAACTGTCTCTCACAAGAAAATAAATCATTTATAATTAATTAAAAGTCCTTGATCACTAAAAGAGAAGATCCTAAATGGGTTTATAAATCGGTGATGGTAATGATGGTAATGATGGTAATGAAATTTGCTATGTGACGCGGGCAGATTTCCATGTTTCACAATCTAAGTTATTTATTTATCATGATTTGACAAATATTATTGCATTTTTTTCGATGTAGGAAATTTCTAGTAAATTTAAAATAAAAATAAATTCTTGCTGAAAATCTTAGACATCAATATCCAGACGCCTGTGTAGTGGAATACATATCTACCTAAGTGACATCTCGTAACTACCAACAAACTTGAATTTGATTACTAAAAATTGAGGTTTGGTTTGAAGACATTCTTTTTAGATCAGGTTTTAGATCGAATATACTAGTTGCACGGACCAATGTTGTATCAGGTATCGAGTAGATCGAAAAACTGCCAAAATCACCACTACAGTGTTTTCGGGTTATTTAACGGGTCTCTGTTAATTCCCTTGGACATCTCACGTTGTACATAGTGATGTGTCTATGTGTTCACTCAGGTAATATCGATTGTCGGTAAGGAATAGGAGTTGGAAATAGAATAGGAATAAAAGTTGGAAATAGAATATTGTTTCAACGATTCGGATTCGTCTAACAGTGCTGTGAGTATGTAATTCCTCCGTCCAAGAGGAATGCACCCTAAGTCAGTTTTTTTTTATTGTGTAAGATTTTTTAAAATTATGACAAAATGTCATAAATTTATCTGAACAATTAACTGTCTACATGGAAAAATTGTATACTATAGGTACCATGATTACCTTCACCTCATTTACAGATCAAAAAATAATATATTATTGATTAAGGATGTACGAGCACTGATGTATAGTCAGTCCATTTATAAAATTCTTCAAAATCTTATATAGTATATTCATAAAAGTCCACAAAAATGTCTATTATTTTTTGTTGTAAGTTAAAATCAAAATTTAATTTAGGTCCGAAATACCGGGTCTAACAAAAAAGGTATTTAAGAAAAAAACCTAAGATTTCGGGTAAATAAGCTACCCCCAACAGAAATAAAATTTACCCGAAATCTCATTTGTTTTCTTCAATATCTTTTTTTTAGGCCCGTCATACCGAAATTTTATTGGATTAATCTCTTTATTAATATTTCTATTTTCTATTGAGTAGTTTTTTTTTTCATTCTGTTATAATTGATTTATATGCACTGCAACATCATTTAAACAAATAACCAAGCCTGAATCATTTTGAAACTTCAGTGCTCGTACATCCTTAAGATATCATTTATATGTATTTAAAAAATTGACTTTTTTTTTAATTTAAAAAGAATTATAATAAATTGTAAACAAGATTTGTATGAATAATTTATTTAAAAAAACAATACGATATTGGGTTTTTACATCTGTAGGTGTCGCGTCAATTAGTTTTTATACCGGTATGTGTTTAATTTATATATAAGGTTACATTCATTCAGTTTAGTCTCGACTTTGTAACGATTCAATATATTGATGTAGACCTAATTAGCATTTCCGCATATTTGCCCGTCCGTCTGTCCGTCCGTCTGTCTGTCTGTCTGTCAACATGATAACTCAAACTTTTTTTGCACTTGCAAATTTCCGTTTTTTATAATGATAAATAATGTAATAGAATTTAAAAAAACAACTCCTTTTTTATCTATACATATATAAAATTACATGTCCTGATCGAGTCGCTCGTTGCCAAGCCAAAGCTATTGGAGTAAGAAATATGAAATTTAGAAGATATGAACCTTAGACAGCGTAGAGGGGGGCTAAGGATGGATTTTCAGAACTTCGTCCCCAAGGGGGTGCATTATTTTTTTTCGAAACTTAGGTAATCAACTACAAGGTGATCATCATCATTATGAATTAGCTAATCGTAAGTATCTCTGGGATATGGAATCAGAGATATGTTGCTCGGTGCTGATTTGGTGTGTGTCTCACAATAATATTATAAAAAAGTTTTGTCAATTATATGATCTGACTGAGGTAGTACCTGAAGGATTACTTTGAGTTGACTGACCAATTAAGGGATTAAGCGTGTGAAGAGCCCAACTCATTTATTGGCGGTAACCTTTTCTGACCAAACGGTGTTGTTTTTGTCAATAAGGTGAGGGTGTTGATCGAAGCTAGTCTTGATATTCAGGTATAAAATTTTTGAATAAATCAGAATTTGGAATTGACCCAAATTCTGGAATTGTCGAAATTCATTATCTGTTTTCTTAATCTGTGTATGTAGATATTTCGTATGCATCTAATTCTGTGGGATTTTGTACCGATTTTAGTAGTTTTAAATTCGATTAGTCAATTTTGTGGCTGTTCTCGGTAACGTGCGCAACTGTACACGATTTTTCGATACTCCCAAATTTCACATGAGCCAGATACTCTTTGATTCGAGTTCCGATTTGGTGACGACTTTGACCAACATTATTTTCGAACAGTTTCATTGATAAATTTAATTCTGCGGACCAAATTATTTATTATGTTAGAATCGAAGCCATTAGAGATTACAACTTAAACAAGTTGCATATTAAACGATATTAAACAAGTTGCAATCTCTAATGGCTTCGATTCTAACATAATAAATAATTTGGTCTGCAGAACTATCTTGTAGTCGAAATACGTATTTATAAAATACAAATAATTGTTCTAGGAATTGGGGCAAAATTTGAAATTTAATTTCAAAAAACCTAGAGTTCTCTTTGATTATTTTAATAATCTTTATATTAATCGAAAACTGTTTTAGTTTATTAAGGAAATTCTATTATCTATAAATGACACGTCTATGATAGTAAATCCAACATGAAACAAATATCTGAATTATTCTATAAAGCTCACTTTATTTATAGACTGAAGGATATAGCTATGCAAAAGTTAAGTCCAAATGTTATGAGTTCTGATTGAATTTATAATGGTAAAATAATATGTAAATGGAAAACACCACGACCATTAAAAATGATTGAACTAACATTGTTTTTTAATTGTTTACAAACATAAATAAAACACATTATCTTATTTGTCGTTCGTACAAATACAAATTATAAACTTTTACAATAATAATAATATTATTATGATTATTGTTATAACCTTAATCTGTTAACAAGGTCGTATGTTTTTTTTTCGATTATCATTAAACAAATCTATCATCTAATTTGTAAGGTAAATAATATAAATATTATGAGAAACAATATTCAAACAAAAATATATTTAAACAATAAACATTCATCTGCATAGCGAGTCTTCTATTCAAAACGTAAAATATGTAAACACTCCAGGAATTCACTCTTATCGACAGGGATGTGCGAACCTTTATTGATCTATATGCAATTTTTTCTAAAAAAACTTTTAATTAGGTTATGACGTGCCGCCAAAGAATCTTGATGTGGTGATTAATATGACTGAAAAAGAACTAAATGCTATGAACTTAAAATTCATTATTTACAACCCGAAATACACATTTGATACAACAATTGTAAGCTCTTGTATTGGGAATGTGCAACTAATTGTTCATGTTTTGTCATGGGGTGCCTGCATCTATTGGCTTTGTATATATATATATATATATATATATATATATATATATATATATATATATATATATATATATATATATATATATATATATATATATATATATATATATATATAAATCCAGTGATAATTATTATTTAAAAATATTTATAATAGTTCATGGTCGAGATACTAAATGCTACATTTGCTCGTATTAAATAATATCTTTATCTTACAATTATAGATTATATAAACTTGACCTGTTCGTATGTTTTGTTCGCAGTATTTAAATCGAGACAATATTAAATACGACATGATCAGCTAAATACACAGCCTCCATATACATAAAGAGACTTGTCGGTTGTAACATGAAGTGAGATAAGGACAGTTATCTCATATTGAGACTTTAGTTACAAAAGTGTTCAACTAGAAGATTGTCAAAAAATGGGAAAAACATCCTTAAAACTGCCTTTTTTACTTCTATTCATATTAGAAAGTTATTTTACCATTCGACGTGGAACAGATTCAAAATCACAGGATTATTTGAAAAATGTAAATTTTTCCATCGCAACCCTTCGCAAATGGGAAAAACACCCCCAAAACTATTCCTTTTCTTCTATACATGCTAGAAAGAAGGGGTTTTTAGCATTCGGTGGGGAATTTCTTCAAGCTAATGAAGATATTCGATAAACTTTAATTTTTTCATCGCCACCCTCATGAAAATGGAAAAAAGCCCCCAAAAACCATTCATTTACTACTTTACATGGTTAACAGTCAAAACGTGGTTAGCAGTTTTGTAAAACGTATCGCAATGACAATCCAGCTGAACGTCGTTCAGTTGTTTTAGCGGATTCGATGATCCATCTGCGACATATATATACGCTTAGAATGTGAAATATTGGTTCAATTTTTTAGAAAGGGGGTACATTAAAATTAATGTACACAAACACACAATTTGTATTTAAGATCCCAGAGTAATCAAGATTCGGTGAATACTGATAATTGATTTCGGACATATGACGGAAATATGTTCTATGTCAATCTGTACGTTGCATTATTACGCAGTAGATCGTATACATAGAGGTATAAAACAAGAGGTAAACAATATTATTTTAATAACTTGTATTTTCCTTATAAATATAAATAAAATATAAAATTCATTGTCAAGAGATTTTGATTGCGAGAGATAATTATATTTTGTGTACTTAACCTTAAACTTTGGGTTAAGCACTTAAAGAAGTACCTTCATTGTTATGGTGTAATTAAATTTTAAAATAATTTTAATAATAATAATTAGTTGATATTAGACATTTTTTAATTATTTCTTTTTTAATGAAAAATAAAACAACTTTGAGTAGCTAATTTAATGTATTTTTTATAACTTAAACGCTTTTTATTATTTTGGCATCATGTTTTAGGTCTTGATGACATGCACACACATATCGCCAGTCAACGATTAGTAAACAATTATTTTTGATTAAAATGGGATGTGAGTTTGTTTCAAAAAGACAGAAGTTTACTTGAATGCATCGTGAACAAATTTTTTAAATCTACATAAATAAAAAAAAGTTTGGTCTAATGATCAGTCCAAGTGGCCGTGCGGTCTGAGGCGTTATGTCTGCGCATTATACTAACTTCGAAACTGGAAGGTTATGGTATCTATCTATCTTGGTCTAATGACTGCTTACTATTGATACGGATCCCTAATGTGTGAGTCCAACTCTCTCTTGGCAGTTTTATTTTTATCTTTGGCATTGCATTTCTAGTTGCTATGGTGTTGTTATATGGATACAAAAATAAAGAATTAAAAAAAAATTTTATACGAGAGTGGTTTCAAAAGAACTTTTGGAAGGAGTGAGTGAAGATGTCATTTTTTATCAAAAACAAATTTATACTTCCCTGCATAAATTAAAAAAAATTCGTTACGCAGGAGCTGCTTGAACTTCCTTAGAATCTCCTTAGCGAATTTCCTTAGAATCGAATTTTCTTAATGATCAAAATGAAATTTCGTATCCGATATGATTTTAGTATTTGCAAGGCCAATTTTATTACTAAATGGCATAGATCAAGGGGCATAGAGAAAGAAGAAAACACAAAATATAACATATCTCTCTCTAAATATTAGCAAAATCGAAAAATGTATAAAGAGTAAAATTATAGAAAATTACGTTTGCTACAATTCACTTGCCAATCATTTTTCTCAAACTCTAATGTGAATAGAGATATTAAGAAATTTAAATTAAATTGTGAATATTTCTGTAAATATTAATGTAACAGAAAAAATGATACTAAAAAACAAAATTATAGTGAAACTAATTACCTACAACTTTACTTTTTATGAACACCTATAGCAAGCTTTTATGTCAAGGATTAATATTTTCAAGCGTCACAAAGTCGGGACTAAACTGAATATATCTTGTATATTTACATATACTGGGTATAAAAACAACACAAAGGCACATTTTATTTTTATGAATATTGGCTATAGATTTAGTTTGTTTATTGGTCACACGGCCCGCTACCATCTTAAAAACGTTCGTCCATTGAATTTAAAAGTAAGCTGGTAACATTTACACTCAACAAATTGAACTGTTTTATTTACTAAAACTCTTGTTATTCACTTGGTAAACACTTAGGTAAATGGTGTTTATTTGTTTTCTACATTGTGAACGCGTTTCACATGTTTTGTGTAGAAAAACACATGTCATGTTTTGTAGAAAAGCTCTTGTAATGTTTTTACATTAATGGATTTTAATTTAAACGTTTTATTCAATTAGTTAATTGATTAATTATATAAATATTTTAATAATAGAAATAGTAATGACACCAAACAATGTAATCATTTGTCATTTAATCGGAATAGAAATTATTTACAATTATTTTATTATTTTGTACCTGTTTTATATCTGATACACATACAGGATGGCACATTTGCATCAATTTCACCAGAATATTTCTTCAAAGAAGCGTTTTTGGGAAAAAAAAATCGAATACCAGATGTTTAGTTTCGAGGGGAATAAGGGTTAATTTTTTCGTTAACGAGAATTCTTTGGCACTTACTAAAATCAAAAATTACTATAGTAGGTTGTGCAAGGAAACTGATGCAAAAACTAGTTTATCTTTGTGCATTGTTGGACCCCTCCCGCATGTGGAAGCTACAGCTTCGCCCGTGTACATATATGTCTTTTGTTTTTGTGCGGTTAAAAAATCGACAAATATCTAACAATATTTAATATATCTAATTATATAATGATATTTTAATGAGTACAATTATTATTATAAAGACTGGTTGTATAATATTGAAAGTGGAATTCAATTCATACTAAACAAAATGTTAAGTTACGTAAGAAACTATTAAAAACTTGGTCAAGTGCTTCTTATTTATATATATATATATATATATATATACTATACCAAATTTCAATCCAATCAGACAAAAATTGAGGCATTTCGGTCGACATTGAGAAGACATCTTTTCATGAATACCTACAACATCAGCAGTTGTATTTTCTGGAGAAGAAATGCAATGGTAACTTTTCAAAATTCATAGATGTTAATCACCCTTCAATATTTTCAAAACTCTTGATATATAATTTATATAAAATACAATTTCTGTTAATTAGTTTTAAAAATATTAATTAAAATAATATTGAAGACGAATTATTTGATTAGTCATAAGTGAATTAGTTACATAGTGCACCACCTCAGTCAGGGTGATTCTTAAAAGAATTACTTAACTTATCGTGGAACATTTTATCGCTTTTGTATTACGTAAACATTTGGTATTTGTATTGTTTATAACCGAACGGTAAACATACTAAAAGAATGGCTAAATAGACGTTAGTTTACACAACAACAACAAAATTAACAAAATATAGTATTTGGATAAATAAATGTGCCTCGTATTTACGGATGTACGAGCACTGAAGCTTCAAAAAGATTAAAGTTTGAGTTTTTGTTAACATGTAGTTGAAGTACATGTAAATCAATTATAACATTTTCAGAGGGAGGGGGGGGGTTGGTTAGAGGGTTCTTGATTGAATTATTTAATGTTAACTATTTAAATTCGAGTTTTAATCCAGTGCTCTTATAGAGAAACCCATATTTCCATACATATTTTGATAATTTTCACTTGGAATAAAATAAGACGAATAAAAAAATACTACGCAATAGAAAATAGAAATACTAAAAAGAGATAGATCCAATAAAATTCCGGTATGACGGGCCTAAAAAAAAAGATATTTAAGAAAACAACTGAGATTTCGCGTAAATTTTATTTCTGTCGGCCCGTAGCTTAATTACCCGAAATCTCATGTTTTTTTCTTAAATATATTTTTTGTTAGGCCCGGTATGACGGACCTACATTAAATTTTAATTTTAACTTACGACAATAAATAATAATCATTATTTTGGACTTTTGAAGAATTTTATAAATGGACTATACTATCAGTGCTCGTACATCCTTAAGAAGGTTAATGTTTTTAAACCAGTTTATATAAATATTGAATTTATAGTTTCCACAAAAAGTTGAACACTAATTTAAATTGATTTTTTTTTTCTTCAAATAAATACCAATTGAAGGACATTCTATAAAACCTTTATCTTTATTATTTCCTGACTTTTGTCATTCTCCAAATTCAATAGTAACAATTCAATTTCAGTGAAATGCTTTATTTAATTTGTGCCCTATGTTATTATTATTTACAGTTCAGGACCAGGTCATGTGCACCCGACTTCCTCTTTGTTTCCTAAATATACCAATACTACTTATTATTTCTAATAACTGATAATTTAAAATAAACAACAAATAAGTAATAATTTCAAATTAATGATCAATGATAAAATAATTATCAAATTATATCATTATTATAATTAATTTATTATCTATCTATAATAATAAGAGTTGTTTGTTAATTATGTATATTCCAATGTATCTATGTGGCTAATTATCTTATGTATCTTCTTATAGTCTAGTCAACAAGGTAATCAACTCTTTTCTCTTGCTACTACGTATTAGAATACGTGCGACC
Organism: Nineta flava; assembly: GCA_963920215.1. Taxonomy (NCBI): domain Eukaryota; kingdom Metazoa; phylum Arthropoda; class Insecta; order Neuroptera; family Chrysopidae; genus Nineta; species Nineta flava. The sequence goes on from OY986043.1 coordinate 100,638,622, forward strand.
CTTAGATAAATGTGCAAAAATTTGAAAGCCGCACATAAATAATTGCAAAATTTATAAACAATTAAAGATTCCAAAGAAAAGGGGTCTACTTTTTTAAAAATTACTCAAAAATTATTGGTGCTAGAGGAATTTTACAAACAAATTCTTAAAGAGGAGGAAATTTCCCAAAAAAAAAAAAATGATAAATATGAATTCATCACTTTTTGGAAGTGACCTAGAGGGTTTAATGGCCATCGAGTGAATCAGCTACAAAATTAACGATTTTTAAAATTGAATTTCTCGGTAGCCATTATAGAAAGAAACTTGTAATTTGAAATACTTTAATAATCCGGGAAATACCTGTATATCAATTCAGGTAAAAAGAAGTTTTGAAATATCATATCAATATTTAATTAACAAATTTAATGACATCTTTTTCTATATAGTATACGCTAGTTCTTTTATACTATGCCATACGTAACCTTAATGGAATTTGTCCTTAGTATTGTATTGTGATGCTTAAGTATACACAAATAATTATGTGGATAAAATAAGTTAATGTTAATAAATTACTACAAAGTAAGACTGTCAATAATATTGAGAATCCAAGCGCGGATCCACCGTTGTGGACACGATCGGCATGCCCACAACCCTAATAGACTTGTGACGTCACACTTTCACGGTCTATTGAAGTCGATAGGCTGATGATATTATATCCAATGCCTTAATAAAATGTAAAAAAACAATGGATCGTGCGTCATTCGGAACGCATCGAAGTACTTATAGTCATCATAGACGATATGCTGAAACATTATGTCACATGTTTGACAACATATTATCTGTTTCGTTATGGCACATGAATACTTGGAACTATACATGCACTACATCGATCATGAGCGAGATCATACTCCGACTCACACTTGACCGACTTTCGAGTGGCTGTGACCACAACGCACCTATCAGAATCACCCGCGGTGTATTTAAGCACACTGAGATAGAATTCCAGAGGTCCAATATTTAATTGAGAAGTAGTGAAACTTGAAAACTGGAGATACACTCAGAAAACAATTAAAATTATATTTTTTTGATATTTAATTAATTTAATTTTTTAATTTTATTTATACATTGTTCCTTATTACAAATAGTTTTGATTTTTTTGTATTATTATTATTGTTTTTAATGATCTATAATATTATATAAATCAATTTTTAAAAATAAAAATGAATTTCGTCAATCATTGATCCAATTATTACAAAATAAAAAATATATAAATTTGTTTTATTTTATTTTGATATGTTGATCAACGATTAAGTACCATCCAGTTTTTTATTTTGTTCTACGAATTATTAAAACTGTATGAAAGTTTTGTATCTTTTTATAAATTAAATTTTAATTTAAAAAAAACAAACAAACCAACATTTAAAAACTTCAATACAGTTTTAGTTGTTTCGTAGCGAATTATAAAAAAAAACATTTTATTTAAAAAATATAAATATATATGTAAGTATATATAAATGAAGTGTTTCTAAAAATATGCGAACAATTTCAAACAATGATCCCAGGTGTCCCAAATATTTTTTCAAAGACAAGTTTTCATGCGATTGTCAGTCATATACGAAATGAAATTCGAAAAAAAAAATTAAAACAAAAATATTTATGGAATTATCTAAAGCTTCTTGTTGAAAAATTTCGCTTATATTTAGAAAAAACACTGTATATTATACAGGCTGATCTATGATAATTGACAAAAATAATGTCAAAGAAAATTGAAAGATTGTTTCATAAGTATCATAGATCAGCCTATACATTACCATTACGATAATGATGATTATATTTTGAGCATAGTACAAAAATTTTTACGTATTAAATAGGGTAGAAAAATAACGTATTGGAAAATTATAAAAAAAAATTTTGAATAAATAATTTCAGTCTAAAATAATAAATTAATGTACAAAAAAAAACATTAAGCATTCGAAAATTTTGCTTTTCAGTCCGTCCGTATTACACAAATTACAAAAAATTTTGAAATAAATAACTTACAAATTAATAATTGATAAAAAAAACGAATTAAAATTTAACACTTTGCTGTTAAATTCAGGCAGTTTGTAGGACATGAATGTTGTGCATATTGTATGAACGTTTGTGATAATGATAAAAAATGATTTTGATTAAACAATGTTTTTTGTTTCAATTATGTATACATATTACACTCGCCCCAAAACATAATAGAAATTTGTCACAGCTATAAAAATTAGAAAAAAGTGTTTCCTCATATCTCCAAAATAAAAATAGAAACATAGAATGTCCGTCCCGTCATGAGAAGAAAAATAAAAACCACAAAAATAAATCCCTAGGAAAGAAAACTTTAATAAATACTCTTTATATAGAAAAAAGCACGCAAAAACTCATTATGAAAATATTTTTAAAGCCTTTTTTCTTTTTTTTTTTCTTTTAAATTAAATTCATACCGTAAAGTATTCAAACATTAGTTGTTCATGGCAATAATCGTGGATTAAATCTTCCCATATGTAAAATTAAACCTGATGGATTATGTCGTACAAAATACAAAAATGGTCGATCTAAGCGCAATCGTGGTTGATCAGGTATTCTTGCTTGTCGTGGTCGTAACGCTAATGGTAATTCCATTATACTTGGATCATGCACGGGATCATGGAATGCTCGTTGATAATCCCGTGGTTCATCTGCGTATTCTAAATATTTTGAGTCACGAATACCGTCCTCGTTGAAAACATCTTGAAAATCTTCTTGTAATCCTTCATCATCATTGGATTTGGACAAACGTATTGGAACAGCTGGATACACTTCAATATGATGTGTTCGTTCTGAAACATAACCTTCACCGCATGTTGTGAAATTGTTGATTTGGATCATATCGGATAGATGTAACTCATTTTTGTTTCCATTCAAACCACGTAAATCGGCTTTGCTTGGATTAAATAGCTCACGCAGTCCCATTCTTTGCAAAGCTTGTGTAGCATTGATCACTGATCGATGCGAGAACCGTGGTATTTGAACTTCAAGGCCTGGTCGCGATGATAATGTACGCAGAAGTTTTGACCATGCATTTGTTTTAAATGACTGTTCAGTTAGATGTTTCTCTAAACGTGATAAACCATCGCCTGGAGCTGCATTTCCTTGTTGACCTTCAGGAAAGACAAATTGCTTTATTAGTTTATCGTATTTAGTTTATAATCTAGTGTTCCTTACATGGAATTAAAATCATTTTGTAGAGATGCATTAAGGGTGGAGAAGATGTGATAATTCATCGGCAAAAGCATAAAAAAAGTTCTAAGAGCCTTCACAGCTTCAAAATACCAGGGAGGGGAGGGAAATATCCATTTTTGAAAAGATAAATGATTTAAAGACAAAAAGTGTAACTTTTAAAAAAATTAACTTTTGTTATTTTTTTTTTTATAGTTCATCCCGGGTATTTAAGCAGTTAATTCAGTTAGTTGTTCGTTTCACTAGTTTTATACTAACCTGGTACTACATAGATCATACTGACAACTTGATCGTTTCCTAATGCAATAGCGGTAGCATCCAGTTCAGGTTCGTATCCAGCCAAAAATCCAGATCGATACACAACAGCTGGCACTGGAACTAAACGCCGTTGACGTATTGTAGGCGAAACAATAAAATGTAATTCACCATCTCGACCTTCAGTTGATCCCAAAGAACAATCAGTCTGGAAAGAAACCAAAGCGAAAATAATGAATGTATATATTAGCAGAGTAAAACGATCTCTATTACGTTGTACTTACTTGGAAAATGTTAGCACTTAATGCAGCTAATGGTGGTCGTAGAACAATCAAATTGCCTTTAATATAATCCAAAATTTTATCAGCAGACTGTCGACGTACCAATAAGTTTGTTCGATGTTTTATTAAATTACCAATAATTTTAAAATTAGCTTCTTCCACATGGCCATCATAAAACTGTTGGGCACGTTCTTTGTAAAAATCTAATAATTTGCCTTTTGTTCGGTCACTAAACAGTTCTCGAATGATGACACTTTTAGATACACCAGAATATTTATTTAATTCGATTGATTCCGTTATATTTCGGAATACTAAATGCGGATTAAATGTTACCATATCATCCAATCGGAGGATGTCATTCATTTCCCCGGAAGTGGGTCCTCGTGCACCCAAGAAGACCATTGCCAACATCGATGTGACTGCAAACGGTGATATAAATACACTTCGTACACTGCTGATACCTTTCGAAGTCACTGTACTCCATATTTTGAATGCTAATTCGTTACAAAGTTGACTGAATTGATTGATGTCGTCACTTAATGATGCCGTCGTCGCTTCTAAACCTAAATTTTCGGCTGGTGTTGGATTTAAATTAACATTCGATGAGTATGTGGAGGCTGATGGCGTTGCGGGACGGAATATATTTGGTCGTTGAAAGTTAAATATTCCACTTTTTAATGGTTTAATATCTGGTTTGGGTTTTTTAGTTTTGGGCTTTTCAGTTACCGATATAATCGGTACTAGTTTCCATGAATTTTTCGTACTCGTTTCAGGTAATTGTACTGTTGTGGGTAATTGTTTTTCAGTGACACTGCCGGCTGCTGGTTCATCTGCTAATGCAGTACTTTCATTCGACAATACTGTTGTAGATTCAGCTGGAATTGTGGTTGATGGCTCCACACTATAATTTTCTGGTACTAAAACTTTATCCGGAATTGGTTTAGAAAATGCGATTTCTTGTGATTCTGGTAAAATTTGTATTGTTGTTACTTCATTTGTCTCAATATTTTCAGTTTGTTTTTCAGTTACAGGAATTGTTTCCGTTGTAATTTGTTTACCTTCATCATTTGATGCAACAACTGTTGTGCTAGCGAAAATCTTTTCTTCAGCTTCTAACATTTGCTTTTCTAATTCCAGATCAACTTTGGCGGGCTTTGGTAATGGTTTTAGTGTAGTTTCTACATATTGTATTGTTGTGAATTTTTCAGGGAATTCAGTTGTGAAAATTTCTTTAATTATTGGGAAATTCTTGATGGTAGTTTCATCTAAACGTAATGCTATACTACTGATATTTTTGATCGGTAGTATCGCTAAAATATCATCCGCATTTGTCGTCGATTCGTAATTTTCAGTTGTCGTTATTGAATTGTCGTCTTCCGTTGTAAAAGATTGAATGTTTGAACTTTCTGCTATTTCTGAATTTTCGTCTTCTTCTTGTGATTCAGTTTGTTCAGTGGTTGTTAATTCGTCAACAGATAACTGAGTTGTTGTTGCAGCAATGTTTTCGGTGGTTGAAAGTTCGCTACTGTCTTCTGAGGATGATTGACTTGAACTATCATTATTTTCTTCGGATGATGCAGTGGAGCTATCAACTTTATCTATCATCTCGGATGAGGTTAAATCTTCCCAAGATTCTTCAGACGATTCAGTTGTAGAATTTTGTTCAGTCAGTGAAGTAGAGGTACTCGCATCGTTTACCACTTCAGTTGTTGTGGGATTTTCTTCAAAATAGGCGGCCGTTTTTGATTCTTCTGGAATAATTTCATTTGTTTCAGTGGTTGTAATACTTACATCATCTTTCAATTCAATTTCTTCATATTTTGTCTTAACATTTTCAGTATATTCCTTGGAAATTTCCGTAGTAGTAGCCAAATCATCTTGTTCCGTATTCATTTCTTCGGTGGTTATTGCAGTTTCGCTCAAATCATTGCCTAATTTAAACGAAGTTGATGATGTTTCACTGACTATAGACATTTCTAATTTTGTTGTTGATTCAGGAAGATTTTCTTCAGTTATGTCATCAGATGCATCTAAAACAATTTCACCACTTTCTTTTGATAAAATAACTTCGCTATCTTGAATTGTGGATGTTTCATATAAAATACTTTCCGTTTGTTGTTCTTGTTCTTCAAATGTAATTTCAATTTCATCGGATTCATTGTTCTCTGTTGTGGTTGCAGCAGTTTCACCTTCGGATTCAGTACTTGAAATTTCTGTTGATGTCCATGCAATTTGATCGGTTAACGATGAGGCAATTGTTGCGGATTGTGCTTGGAACTCATCCATTGTAATGTTTCTCTCTAAGTTTGTGGTATTTACTACATTCAGCATACTTTCGGCAACATTATGAATTTCATTCGAATCCGTTGTAAAATCGCTGGGTACATTGTCTGTTATTACTTGTGCAATAATTTGATCTACGCTTTCAATTAATGTTGATTTTAGATCAGTTGTATTAATTAAATTAATTGGCGTTGTATTTGGCTCGTCAGTGGTCGTTAATTCATCTTTGACAGTTGTGGATTCTTTGGCTATAATTTCGGTAGATGTTTCGAAGTCGAATTGATGAATTGTTGATAATTTTAGAGGGATTTCTTCAGTTGTTGTACTTGTCTCTTCTGCAGTTGTGGATTTATCATTTGATGATGATATTTGTACAAATTTGGTATTTTGAATTTCTAGCTCATCGGATTTCGTCAAATTTGATAATATTTCATTCGTGCTCGGCAATTTTGATGGTGGTAATGTGCTGCTACCCAATGTTGTTGTAATAATTTCTTGAGTTGTTGTCAGACGTTCCGCGGTTGTTGAGACGGTAGATAAATCTGGAATCCATGTGACTAATTTTGGTGGTAATGTTGTTATGTCTGATTTTAATTCCGTTTCAACTTTATCCGTTGTTAATGCGTCCAATTTATCATCAAGTAAAATTGATGTTTTTGGTATTTCTTCAGTTATTGATTGGGTTGAAGAGGTTTCTTCGATTGTGGTAAGCTTAACATTTTCTGGTAATTCGGTAGTTAATTTTTCCTCAATCAATTGATTAATTGTCGTTATTTCATCCAGCTTTTCAGGTTTGTCTGTTAATTTTTGAGTTGTACTTACTTCCGAAATTTCGGGTTCACTGGTTGAAATTTGTTCATCTGATTTATTGGCAGGAATATTAACCAAAAACAACTCAGGTGGATTTGTTGACGGTGTTTGAGATTCTGGAACAGTTGTTGAAATTGTATCGAGTGGAATGTTATCTTTCACAGCTTCAAGTGGATTTGTCGAAACTGTTTGAGATTCGGATGCCGATGTAGAAATTGTATCGAGTTGAATATTATCTTTCAAAAGCTCAGCTGGATTTGTTGAAGATGTTTGTAGATTAACCTCCGGTGTAGAAATTCTATCAAGTGGGTTATCTGTACTTAAAACATCAGGTGGATTCGTTGACGATGGTTGTGGTGCAGATTCTGTGGAAGGACTACTTTGAGATTCAGTTGTGGTGGATAGTTTTGCCATGGTTGATGATGCAAATGTCCCTTGATCCAGCATTTCAATGTCAGGAATAATTGCAATATCTTGTGCATCATCGCCAGTTCCAAACATTGACCAAGACGCAGTCAATTCTGATAAATCAGGAATATGAATTGTTTCACTGGAATTTATCTGATTATTTTTATGCGCTGCGATTTCCTCTTTTAATACACTCTGTACATTTGCTACAACATCATGGACACGTGTTTCCGCATTTTTGATTTGATACTCTTCCGGACGATATGAATTTAAATTTGTAACGTCATCTTCAGTACCACCAGCAGCAATGATTTTTTGTATTTCTTTGAGTGTCATTTCACGCTTTACTAAATCACCATCATCGTTAAACGTATAAAATTCATAGCGATCTGGATTGATTAATGTTACTGGACTTGCTAATTGTGATGATGTTGTTGGTCTAGCGACAGGACGTCCAGCTGCATCGGCAAAGTATTTATGTGATCCATTATTTGTTTCCATAATTACGGATACGGAGGTTACAACACTGAAATTGATTAGAAAAAAAAAAATTAGTAATAAAAAAAATAAAAAATTAATTGGGCTCAGCCGGGATTTGAACCCGGGACCTCTCGCACCCTAAGCGAAAATCATACCCCTAGACCACTGAACCGCTACATATTTTCATCGACAAAAATTAGTCCGGTGGGTAGGTCGAAGCTTGGCAAGTAGGCCTTTCTAGGCCTTTTTTACCGACCCATAAAGGACAAGGAATTTGTATGCAGACTAGAAATTTGGTAGGTTGTGCGACTGCAGCCCACTTTGATAGGAACTATACCGATATTCATATGGAGTTAGTAAAAAGAAACTGCAGAAAACCTTCACAAGCATATCCGGTTACTTATGTTCTTGTCCATACGCCGACAGTTTAGGCCCCCGATTAATTTTTTTTAATTAATTTAATTGACAAACTACCGCCATTGGGAATTGAACCATCAACCTCCCAGTTGTTTCGAACAGAACGCTTTTAACAGCTTGACCACGCGTATTGGTAGATTTAAAACGCGTAATCTATATATGTAGTAGATTTAAAACGAAACGTAACTGTTGTGGTTTAATTGGCAAACTGAATCGGTCTGATCGTATAATACTTGCAGTTCTATCCGAAGGTAAGGATTTCGAAGGATTCCCTTCAAGGAATAATAGTAAGAGTATGAGACGTCATTAGGATAAATTAAATAACCAACTTTTAATAACCAACCACATTCTTTGAGAATTCAATCAATTTAAAATATGATGATTAAAATTATGTATCATCATAAAATACGACCTCGATTCGGTTAAATTCGATTAATATAATAAATTATTATATAAAACACTTTGGAAATTATTTTAATTTAACAATAGTTTATATATATATATATATAATATTATATAAATAAATTATACAAATACAAACAGTTCATTAAAATTAAACTAGGCAATTTGCATAAATGTTCTGTTATGTGAACTGCTAATATTATTGATGTGTTCTTTTAACCTAGACATCAAAATACAAATTATAATTATTTACTTAAATGTTTGTTAATAACTAGAGAATGGATTTGTATTACGGGTGATAGATACAATATATACCAGGGTGTATTCAGTTTACTTTGTAGCGGTTGAAAATATTGAACGCAGAAAAACAAATTTTGATCTAGGTGTTCATGAAATGACCTAGTGAGTCTATTTCTGCATATCTACCCGTCCGTGGGAATAATAATAAAAAACGAAAAGAGATAACATCCTGATATTTTGTGTGTGTTTCAGTGCTAAAAAGTATTCAAGTCTTGAATGTTGCTGTGGCTTATGAACGCTGTCGTTACTTTTCAAAATGCCGTTCGTTTTGGCATTATAAGTACGTTTAAGTGTCAGTTGCCATAAATATTCAATATGGCGGCTGAAAATTTGTTTGAGTTACAAAGTCGGGACTAAACTTAAAGTACCCTTGTATATTTACATATACCGGGTATAATAAATGTAGACAATTTTTGTAGACTTCTATTTAGTAACTTCACTGTACAATGAATTTTTGCATAAAATCCAATCTTGAATTCTATAAAATTGTTTATAAACCATTTTATAGGCATTTTATAGCCAATCATTTATTTCTAATATTTCCTTTTCAAATACATCGTATTTAATCATAAAATTCCAATAAATATATTCAAGTATGAACGAACGAACGACTTGATATATTTAATATATTTAATATATTTAATTACTTAATAAAATCGATCAAGTGTGTGACATACACATCAACTAGGATTCCCAAGTCTATACTAAAATCACAGTTTGTTGGTAACTGAAGATTGCGGATATATAAAATATTATGAACACAATTCTTATTCAAAATATTTTTGATTGAATGTGAAAGTCAAAGCAAAAAGTAAAAATACAGTATGATAACATTATATATTATACCATAAAATGGGCTAAATATAAGATAAAATGGGCTAAATACAAGACATAAGGCATGTGTTGACAGTGAGTATTCATTATTTTTGGGGCATTTTTATAATCTCTGCAGTAAACATTGAAGAAAAAAAAGATATGTTTCTGAAAGCAATGCCTAGACAAATTTTCCAGTTTCATAAGATTAAAATTTCAACTTTGATTGCGAATATCTCGCTTCACAATCGGTCAGAAGTTTTTAAATTAAGTACAGAATACTGAGCCTAATGTTATGTTTCAATTTGGACAGTTTGTGGGGTCACTTAAGAACTTTAATTATTAATATTGATATTTAATTATTAATATTGAAATTGGCATAAAGACCGATTGAACGATGCCATCCAATATGAGGTGTTACCTCCCTATGTGAATATCACTATAACCAATAGAATGATAGGGAAAATATAACATTACTGTGACATATGGACAGGCGGATGAACATGATAAAATTATAAGAGTTATTTTGCCTTAGAACGATACGGAACCCTAAACATTACAAAAACTTGTTATTAGTCATCTAAGTGTACTTACATAAATATACTTCCTTAAAACCTTTATGGACATTGGCGTTTTAATGTACTTTATTATAGCAGTAAAATAGATAATTTTTCGTTCTGTACGGGGACCATTACTTGGCTACGAGTAGGAGCTTTTTATTGGAAAATATTTGCACTACTTTTCTGTATACTCAGTATATAATTAAATGATGAGTAAAACAAGTAAAAATAACAACAAACTGAGTTAATTTCTTAAATATCCTGTATATACTGAGTCCATTTCAGTGAATGAACTGTTTATATATGCACAGATGTATAAATATATAAATTGTTGTGTATATAGAAATTTATTTCACTTGATGTGACAGATCTGACAAAACAATGATTTATATTTGTGTGTATATGTATATTTTTTTACTGTGCGTAGTCGCCAGTTTTCAAAATATAGTCGCAAAAACCAACCTAACAAAACAGTTTTAAGTTTATTAAATAATTAATTCAAACGTTCGTCAACACCATTTTTTTAATGCAATTATATTAACTGCATATTTCAAGGAATTTTTATAAACATTATTTATTCTGGTGTCTACTTTTACAATTTTGTTTCGAATATTCTAATATAAAAACAATAATTCATTTCATTAAGATTTCATTAGTCTTAAAAAATCATTTTTAATGAAACGATCCAACGTCCTTAAAAATACAAATAATTTTTATATTGATCTACGTATAAAAATATTATTTCAAGTCTTAAAGATTGTAATATTTTTTTTCGAAATAAGTACAAAAAAAAAACAACAATTTTTGATGTAATCAATGAAGCATAATAATATTTAAAAATATACACAAAAATTAATATACCGTTAACTCAAACAAAAAGAATCATAACGTTATTGATTCACTCGAGTCAATGAGTCACATCTTTAATTATATATCAATGAGTCAAATAATCTGTTGTAGGATTTCCTTTGATCTTTACAATTAAATAATTCTGATCGGACATGAAGGCCACACGATAGTCCGACTGAGATGTCATGAGAAACGTAAATACCAAATACAGAATCATCGTTGGGCGCGGTAATCAAATGTTACGGTTACAGTTATAGGTTACAATTTGAGTGCTTACTTGTTTTTTTCTTATTACAAATGTTGAAAATTGATCAGCTAATAATCACCGAAACAAATAATTTTCTCCGTGGTATTTTTCGGTCTAATCAATAGCGTCTAGTGAGAACTGACCTAAGGGTTGGAGCTTAAAAAACATGACTGACTATTGTGTGCAACAAAAGAGTAATCCATTTGTTTACATTCAGTAATCATATTTATTTTAATTAATTTATGTTAACTAATTATTATACCCGGGTATCCAGTCTAGAGCACGGTAGTGTGACGAGCCGAGTTTTATAATCTATTCCAGGATATATTAAGTTTGGTTCCGTTTTTGTAACGGTTGGAAATATTGATCTCGTCAACAGGATAACTTAAAAACTCGAAAAGAGATAGCTAGCTTGAAACTTGGTATGTATGTTCTGGAGCTAAAAAGTAGGGTCAAGTTCGTGAATGGGTAACATCGGACAATGTTTGGGCAAAATTGCAATACTGCCTATCTTTGCAACCGTAAGAGATATATAGAACAAAAGTTAAACTACAAAAAGTGTTTCTTTTTTAAACAATTTTTATAAGGAACTTTTTTTCATAAATTTAGTTTAAACCGGGTATTTAAGCAATTAACTCAGTTGTTATTTTATAAATTTTGACAGTAAGCAAACGACAATTTTTTAAATATTTTTAATTTATTCAATAAATAATTTATTTCCAAAGTTTTGTGAATGCAGGTATTTCTATAGAAACATTGAACTATATTATATATCTGGGATTATACGGTACATTGTATTTGGTTTGTTTTCTTTTGGCCACCAGACGTCGTGACCAAAGTGGTCAGTTATCAATTAAGATATAGTCTATTGCATAGATAGACTATTACTTTTCTTCACCGATGGATTGAGAAAGAAAGGAGATGTCCAAATAGATTTGACTGTAACAACAGATTTTGATTACAAAGTCGTATCCTAGAGAGTAGACAACTAGATTTAATAATAACATAATAAATATCACAAATGATTAATGTAATTTACCTGTATAGATGGCAACATAGCATAGAGCTATAGAGCTATAGAGCTATAGAGTATAGAGACCCACACAACACAATAATAATAACTTTTAATGATAATTACATTTCAAAATGTTGAAAATTTTTCAAAATAAACACAAAACAAAAATAATAACTGCATATTTTAAAGTAAATAATACATTCATAACTATACAGACAGACAGACAGGCATACATACATACATACATACATACATACATACATACATACATACAAGGGTCTCATTGCAATCATAAATAATTTACCTTTCATTATTCTACAAAGACTATAAAATACAACAAAAAAAAAACAACAACAACAAAAATTTGCATAATTATTATTTTAATATAAACAAGAGAATATATATAATATGTAAAGAGATTTTATAATAATTAATTTTAGTTACTATTATTACAGGTTTCTGTATACGATAGGTGTAAATCTTAGATTAATGCAGTTGTTATATGTTGTTGTTGTTGTTGTTTGGTTATTTTTAACGTTGTTTTGTTGTTGTTTTTTTTACTTTTGTCAACGAATGGAATTTATCGTATATAATAAATTAATATCGTAAGATTATTGCGTATATACCTATATATATATATTTCATAATTAAATTTTTCCGTACGGTATTTTTTTTTCCAGGGTAATTTATTTTGTATATTTAAATATGAATTTTTTTCATTTATTTTTAATTTCTTAATAATAAAATCGAATTAGAAACTCGATTGTTTTATTTATTGCTATAGGTTTTTCAATTAAGTGAAGATGACCCAATGGTCAAATTAAGTGTGATATAATGCACACAAAAATTGCAAAATATCTTTGAAAAAAAATACAGGTTTGCATTAGATTACGAGTATAATATTTGAATTTGCTTTTAATTTACCGATTAATCGATTATATTGTGTAATTGTTAGGAATATATTGATATGAATATTGCTTAATTTTTTTGGTGGTGTTTTATGTGAGATTTTTGGAATAATTCCAAAATTTTATTTTGTATATTTGCAATATCTAGGTTTTATTATGGGTTTTGTGGGTTATTTATCCAAAAAAAGAAAAACCACAATCTTTTGATTTACCATTATCGACGTATAAAAAATTTGTAAGAGACTCATTTCTGGTTGCTACAATCTATTTATCTATACTATTATATTGAAACAAGCATATTTATAAAAACAATGACACAAAAATGGTAAATTTTATTGCGGATTTAGTAGGTTTCCCATTTAACCAATTTTCGCTTAATTAAATTCGACCGTATTAAACAAATTAGTTATTTTTTCTAAAATATTTTCCACTGTACAGAATTGACCCTACGCCTATAGTATTGTTTTTAAGTTTAAATATTTATTTAGATTCGTAATCGAATAAACAGAATGAGAATCAACAACACAGGTGTGTGTGTGTGTGTGTGTGTGTATGATCATTTAATATAAAATTATTTAAATTTATATAAAAAAAATAAATATTGAAATTGGTTCATTGATTTAATATAAAGAAATGAAGCAGATAAATATTAAATAACTGAATTTTTTCTTTTCAAATACAAAAAGTACCGTTTAACATACATAAATATAAATAAATCTTTAAATAAATTGTACATTATAATATACATAAAAACCGAATACACAAATATAAAGCTAAGCATCGATACAAATTTTATATATTCTATGCAAAATACAGTATTCATCAAAAATTGTGTTTGATTGTCAGTGGCGATTATCATGATATGATTATTTTATTATTCAAAATGTTTATACAGTTTACAGAATTAAAATCGTTAAATATCACTTTCTGTAGGTTGACCGGCTAATTCAGTACAGTCAAATACCAAAAGTTCTCAGCCAGAAAAGGTGTAATTTTAAATGGCGTCAAAAGTCGATATATCATTTCAAAATTATATTATTCATTTGTGCCCTATTTATACCCAAATTTAATTAAAGTTGTTTTGACAAAAACTGATTAGTTTTGATATAAACATTTCGCACATTTATATACACACTACAAGCGTTAAAAGTAATAAAACAGCTTACGCATATATCGAACTTAGTATAGACCGGGTATTTTAGCAATAAACTCAGTTATTTATTTTTTTTACTAATTTTTTTTCCACTTATAAATGCTGAGACCAGCAATCAAAAATCGATCCAGTGCACAATTATTGTTACTTAGAGTACATTGCCCAGCTCTGGGTATAACAATAAAAGTGGAAAAATTTGGTGATTTTTAGACGAATATTTAGTCGAGGGCTCCCGTATTAGAAAACTTGGGTTTGTCATTACCGTTATCAAAACACACAAGTATAGAAATAATTAAAATAGAAACCAAATTTCTTTTGCGATACGGTCATTTACTATAGATTCACGATTTGAATCTAGTAACTCGGTGGATATTGGAATTAAGTGCAGAGTTGCATTACATATAAGTGCATACAATTCGTAAGATTTTAAATGTATACATAACATAATATTTTACGAAATCTTTAGTTAACAATACACCTGCATAAATGATTGAAAGGTATTTTTTTTAAAATTAACATTCTTAAATTTCTCTCTCTCAAAAAAAAAAAAAAACGGTATATCATACAATTTATATGGTTAAAGGTTACAACCAATTTCATTAGGCAAATATTTAAATATAGTTATTTGTAAATTTGCAACAAACTTTTGTCTAAAAGTATATTCAAGTAGTTTGTTACATAAATCTATGTATAACCATATTATATAAGAGAAGCAAAACTGGAAGCAATTATTAACTATCTCAGTAGTAGCAACTTAACTCTCTGTATAAAAACATATTTATCTTTTTTAAACTGAAAAACAACAAAAAACCTATTTAAATAAAATATTATAGCTATTATTTAATATACAGGTTGTGTGTTTTATAAACGGGTATAGGTACCCAGTATACGCGAGTTAGTAGTGGATCAAAGCAAGGAGGTGTGATGCAGATTTAACTTGTATGGTGCAAGATAGAGTAAAGTTTTACGTAAATAAAATATTTAAATCATAAAAACAAACAACTTTTGTTTGAGACTTTTTTTATTTATCCCATAGTTTTGGTATAGTTTGGTGTAAATGTGGCGTTAATTTTGTATTTACGCCAGAAATATTGGATGCAAGAAAAAAACTTTCAAACAAAAGTTGTATCTTTCTTTTGAGACAAATATATTTTGTAGTTAAAGATTATCCCTATTTTGCACCGTTCAAAATACAGATTATACCTCACGGGTACGGATGCATGAAACAAAGAATCGAGTTAACGTTATTTACTAACAAAATAATGCTCATGGGTTATTTTTTAATTCTATCCTCTTACTTGGATGTTTTTACAGACATCTTAATCATCTTAATCTTAATCTATATATCCATATATTTACAATTCAATATCGATTTACATATATTATATATGTTATAATTGTTAGTTGTTAATTGTTAGTTAATAACGTTAAAACGGCTTAACCGATTTTGCCGCGATTTTCACCAAACGGTTCTGAATTCCAAAATAATAAATTGTCGATGTTCCAAATTTATCAACATGCCAAAAGATTTAATACACACACCGTGGATAATTAACTATTACATGAAATATTTTTGTAAACAGTATTAAAACTATATTTTAAATAATGTAAGCCATCTTTAAAAAGGATTTTTACTGTTATGTTTAATTCTTTCAATAAAGGTTCTTTTATCTACTAGCATTGAAGTCTTGTGGGTTTGTTTGTTTATCTAACGTTGAAGTCTTTTTTTTAATGTTTGTTTATGTATGAAATATTTCATATAGAATTTTGAAATACTTTATGTCTATTAAATCTGCGTACGCATAACAGTAGTCAGTTGGTAAGCAATTTTTATACACAATACTATGGCCTAATCTAAAACAACGTAGAAATAATAAAATACTTTTTTATCATTTTTATGGGACTTCCAGAAATGTAAATATTTTTTTTATGTAATCATATATTACGAAGTTAGGATTAAATGTGAAGTATATATCAGAATACTGTGTCTTCAGTACCTAGGATACAAACTTAGAAGGGGCATAAGTTACTGGTGGTGCAAATAGTCTGGTAGAATTTGATATTTTCAAATAAGAAACACAATGAATAACGGTAAAATGTGTACAAAGCCGTTGGATACGACCAGTGTATTATAAAATCGTATACATTTTTTATATCAGATATGTATAGTATGGAACAAGGCCATTTAATTGTTTAGAAAGGTTAATAGCCCAGGTATTATTACTTCTTGTTTGTCAAATGCGTGGGTGTTTTAATTTAAAAACTTTTAGAGCAAGGTCGTTCTATAATAATATACAAAAGAAGTTTAAAAAACAAAACAAGTCTAAATCTAAAACTCACCTAGATCCTAACACTTTTCTGGTATTCTCATTATCAATATCCGTTATACTGGTGTCCTCTGCAGGTGATATTGTTGAAACTATTTGTTGGTGATCTACGATTGCAGATTTTGATTGTACAGGTATACCCGTTGTTCTATATGCCATAAATATTACGCAGGATAATGCAAGAAACATTATCCTTGTAAACCAATATTCAATCATATTTATCGTTATGTTTATAAATATTTCTTATAATTGATTAATAATGATGATCATTCAAAATAACTCTTTGATATCTGAAACATAAAAGAAAATCTTGTGTTCAAATAAAAAAAACTAACAATTGGAAATTATATTTTGTCATGCAAATATTTCTATATAAGAACATTTTATTATATTATTATGTACCAGAGAAGTTCCAGAGAAAATGCTCAGGTGATAAATGTCCATCGATCCAATCTAGTAGATGAAAATGACTTATCTAGTGGATGAAAATCATTCAAACGGACGATCATTAAAATTTTTCTTACTTTTTATAAAAAATTGTTAATAGAGAAGTTGCATTAATTTTTTATCGCTACAAATTCATATAAAAATGACAGAATAATTCCTTTGAAGTATGTTTTGATAATTTTTAATATCCGTTGAGGCTGAGTGCCAATTGGAATCATGCTATACATACACTTGTATTTTCTATATTCAGATCACCATGTGTCATAACAAAATAGTTTAATAGTCTCTCTCGTAAACATGGATGTTTTATCATTTCCCCAGGTGGGGTTACTAAAGCGATATAATGACGTCACTGGTGTTTGATGTACATTTTCAAAAAACAATTTTTAATGGTAAAATTACATGAAAAATCAATTGTTTAAAATTTTTTCATTATAAATATACTAACAACTTTTATTCAAAACAATTTCTTAAAAACCGAATGCACACCCAACAATGAACAATGAACATCCAAAATGAGTATACAATTTTGAAAAAACGCCATGAAATTTGTTGGCCATAGTATATATTATATACGAGGCTGTAGAACAATTGAGAATGTAACCTTTATCAGTTTCAATCTTAAAGAATGCATTTCCTTGTAATTTTTAATCGAACTATTAAATCGTCATTATATGTAATGAATGGACTACCTACCGATTAAATGTTTTTTTTTTTGGTTAAATTGTGTTTTAATAATCGCATTAAATGAAGACATTATAAAATGTTTTTAATAATAAGTTGATTTTATGTTCTTATGGTCGGATATAATCATTAATCGCTGATGGATAGATAGATGTATCTATCTATCTATCTATTTATAGATAATGTATATTAAATGGTATTCTAACAAGATTTGTACACAAAAACAAAAATATTTCAAATTAATGATATTAATGAATTAATTTAAAGTTTAGTTATTTTGATATTTATTTTAATATAAACTATATAAATAATCGATTTACATAATATGATACAACTTGTGTACAAATAATAACTGCAATCATATTATTTATATTAAATGAACAGTTTATTTATTATTTTTTTATTTTAAATAAAATAACATTAAATAAGAAAAAAAAAAAATTGAGTAAAATGGAATGAGAATGTCCGAGACCAAATAACGGATTTACTAAAGAGACCCACAACCAACAACAACCTAACAGTATACACAATACGTTTATATAAAACCTATATTACATACTATAACTGATAATATTGGTCAATATTTTAAACTTTATATCAAATATAATTCAATTATATGATAGTAGCGACCCGACTCGGCTCCGCATGCTTAACTATTACTATAGACACTATGAGCTGAGCTCATTGATCGGTCAATCGATAACATACAACAGCCAAATATATGGTTATATCCATGTGTAATAGCGTGGACACCTCACATGTGAGAGTTTAAAAACAATTGTATAATATGTAACTAAGGTGATATGTAACTTTGGTGTTTTCACTTCAAATTAAATACGTAAGCCATGAATACGAAATTTTAATTACGATGTACTATACATATAAACCTTCCGGGAAAATTATCTACATGATGGTGGAAAGGAAACCGTTTCAAAATCCGTAGCGTGGTTTAGAGAGAACTAGCGGATCAACATACAAACAGATGCGGAAGGCGACTTCCTTATATACTATGTATAGATGGTACTAGCTGAAACAGCCGGCGTTGCTCGGGCTTCAAAAAATTCTTATAGAGTGGACATAGTAAATTTATATCAAATAATTATTTTTTTCTAAATAATGACAGTTTAATACGTCAATTTTTATATATTTTAAACGTATTGACAAATATTTTATTAATGCAGGTATTTTTATGCAGGTAGTTTTTTTTATAAATTCAGTATACACTGGTATATATTTAAGCAATTAATTCAGTTAGTTGTTATTTTCACTTGTATTGTAATAAAATCTGTGTACTGTATTGTATCGTTTCTTTGTTCAACGGGTTTCATTTTATAGTTTTTACATTATACATTAAGTATTAGTACACAATTGTAATTAACACTTGCAACAACAAAAGTAGAGAAAAATAAAAACAAAAAAAGAAATAACATAACCTATCTTAGTAACTAATAACTATATAATTAAATCCGCATAAATTATAATTAGGTCTATCTATATTCAGCGTGTATGCAAAAATATTAAAAAATTAACAAAAAAAACTTCTCACGTTAATTTATTAAATGTAATTGATGCAATAATAATAATAATAATATATTCAAGTCGGTAATATAGTACTCTAAACTCGACATAACATTGCAAATATGAATATATTTGCAACGCATATATACAGGGCGAGTCGGGAGGAACGAACGAGACTCCAGAGGGTATTGTTTTACGTAAAATTGATGGAAAAAGACTGATGTGTTCTCATCCGATTTTCATTTGTTTTCAAGTTATACAGCGTCTTGTGTTCTACAGTATTCAAAACAATTGTAATCAGTTGGCTATGTTCGATACTTACAATACAATTGATAACTTTGTTGTTCTAATAATGTATCAATGTATATGCTGTGACTGTTATTTAACGTTTATGATAAAATAATAATATAAAAATCTCCTAAAAACATATATATAGAGTTTTTTTTTCACATTATTTTCACGTGTATAATAAAGTTGTGAAGTTTGGCCCGTTCCACCCAACTCACCCGGTATATATATCTACAATTAAATTAGATATTTTACAATAAATATTTTAATTCCACCTATATAAATGTATTTTTGTTGTTTTTGTTATAAAGTGTCTTGTCATAATAAATAAGTACATCCTGGTTTTTAAGTCTCAGATTAGTTTATAGCATCATCACGGACCAACGAACGCATGGACCAACGACTGAGATAGACTCCAGCATACAACAGCCATCATCTTTAATTGAAGATACAGTGTAAACTGTTAATATCGATATTGTTTTGTGTGGCATGTCAGTCAGTGATAGCAATGCCATGAGTAGCATGTCTCTTGTATTGTATTGACGTCTAAAAGATTTCTATCGTTTCCACTTGTCTCGTTTGTTACAGTTGAAGATTTTCTTGATTCAATTAAATAATAATAATTTTTTGTACTTATTAGCGATTTTCCTCCAAAAGGAAATGAAGCTATTGTTTCTATTTAGTTTTTTCTAACTAACTATTGGCTGTAACGAGAATATTAATGATTGGTTCGATCTGATGTCGCTATAAATAGTTTTCACTGTACCTATTAATAAACGTAAGTGACCTAAGTGGTCTGCCTGTCTATCAGATAAGTTTATGTTTGTATGTGGTTTGTTAAAATAACTTGCATACATTTATTTTATAAATTTACAAAAAGTTCATTCAAGTCATTTAAGTTTTTTAACATTTTGTATTGAAGTTTAAGCATATGGGCGAACCCGGGTCAAATCCGTATAGGTAACTGTTAAATTCGAATTTTTATGAAATCATACAAAGTATACTGTCTATCACAAATATCAACCCACCTTAAATACTACAGTTTATTTGCACATATTGTTTTGAAAGTTTAGGCAGGGATATGTCTAGAAATGGGACCCCTCCAGATTTCACCTGGAGTCCACACTTTCCAAGTTCAGGGAAAGATATACTGGTGCCCAAAATTAATTTATCAAATTTGTGTATACTTAAGCGTCACATTACAATACTAATGTCAATTACCATTAAGATTACAAAGACATAGTATGAAAGAACTAGCGTATACTATGTAGACAAGTATGCCATTCAATTTTTAATTAAATATTGATATGAAAAAATTAACTGATCCATCAGATATCGAAACCAGGGCCGCTGGATTTCTGGAAGCCCAGAGTGCTGTCGTTATATCACGGATGATAATGACTTATTCTCGTCTCGTATATGTCATCACTCCGAGTGCTCCGTTATTGCATAAATATTATGTGTTTAAAAATAAATGCAATATTGCTGATTTTATTTTGAGTCCCAAAAACACAATTATAAAAAATAATTGCAGTTAAGATGAATTTAAAAAAAAATTTGAATACAAGGTCCATTGGGTAATCTCAAATATTTAAAAATAAGAAAACCATTCTAAATTCTCAAGAAATTATCAAACAAAAAAAAAACAAAAATTCTTATAAAAATTGATGATCATCGCAAATGAAGGACAGTACCATAATATTATTACATTTAACGGATTCAAATTTCCACAAAAAATATTCATAAATAAATAAATAAATACGATGAATTAATTAATATAATTTTTCTATTTATTAAAAGAAGTCATAATTAAATTATGAACGTTAAACCGCAAGTTATAATTAAATAACTTTAGGTACATAAAAAAAAAACAAAAAAAAAATTAGAACATTAATCAAAATTTAAGAAAAAAAATTAACATAATAATTAACTTGTACTATGTATATTAAATAATAAATATTAAAAGAAAAAAATAAACGTATTCAGTAATTGAACCATTAAAAATAAATTAATAAATATAATTAGAATAATTATAAATCATTTAAGTAATTATTTATAAAAAAAAAGTCTTTTTAAATTATGATGTTTTAATTTCAACAGATTTGTTAGATCATCAAGAATTCATTTGAGTGAAGATTTAAAAACTAATTTTTTACATATTTTTTTAAATAAACATGTCCGTTTCTTTCGGGGATATTTATAGATATTTAACTGTTTTTTATCTGATTTATTGTTTTATTTTATTTTTAAAATAAATGAAATATTCATAAATTACCTGCATGTTTTTTTTTTTTAATTCGAAATTTGATCCTTTTCAAATAATAAATGGTCAATAAATTAGATACTGTAATATTATATTGTTTTAAAATATTTTTTGAATTATACAGTTTATTTAACTGAACTAAACTAAATAGTGTTATCGCACGTTATAATTAATTATTCATTATTTTCATCAACATAATTGAAATTATTTTGGTACATTTTAAAAACAAATACAACACCTCGCAAAAACACATCTATACACATCTATACTGAAAGAAACATTATTATTATTATTATTAAAATAATGAATTTAAATTATAATTGACGACTTTTTTTGAGTGGATTTTGTAGAAATTTATGAATCTACTATATGTAGCACATCAACAACCTTAAACAATGATTTTACGATCAAACTTTATTTTGAATTATATTATCCGGACCGCTGGATCCAGGAAATCAGATAAATTAAAAACTTGGTCTAAATACTTGAGTGTGGGAGTTTCTTTTTTAGGTAACAAATAAATTTAAGTAGTATATTTTTAGTGCAAAGTCATTTTTATTGTATTTTTTTTATTCTTGTGTGAATGAATGATTGAAATGAATCGCAACATGACGCCATAATTTATTTAACACATATCGTCACAACACACGGAATATGTAAATTACAAAAAAAATAAAATACAATTAGAATGAACAGTTGTAACTAAACGACATAACACAACATAACACAACATAACACATTTACATGATTTGCATAACCAAATTTTATGATGTGATGTGTTGTTATTTAATGTTGCATTTATTTGGCTGATTGTTTTGTTTTATTCATTTATGACCTTCTCAAGGGTATCATTGCATTTGACATATATTTTTTTGGAACTTCCGTTTCAATATTATCTATCACCTATATGTATGGATGAGGCGTCAATTGAGACGTTAGTCCGACGAATTCATGGATTTGTTCGTAGTTATAGAATGAGGGTGGCGATGTGCAAATCAAGCTGGAACCGAACGAAAGAGGCATTTTCCCAGCAAGTGGGGTGAATGGGCTATTATTATTATTTTATTTTTTTAAACATTGGCGAATCCTTTCATGGAAGAGGTCATTGCACAGGCATAGTCAAATGTCTGTCTTAACAACTAACTTTATGGTAAAGGTTTTTGTGTTTGGCTTTGATTATTATTATTATTATTAATTAAATACGAATAAATATATTAATAATAATAAAATTAACTAATAAAATTGTATTTATATATATATATTTATTTATTGATAATAAATAAACAAGAATGATTATTATATCATTATTATTTTATTATATAAATTTGTTTACTAAGGATATTATGTAATTATTATTAATTTTTTTACATTTCCTGTTATCAATTGTAACAAGTTTGTTTAGTTTTATCTTTGTAAAAATGTTTAATGCAAGTTCTAAGTAGAATTTATTATTATTATTACTAAGATGTGTTAAAACTGTTAGAAAAATGTTATCACTTGAGATATTAAAAGCTTTGTATAGCATAACTCATTTATTCAATGAATCGTCTAATAAACAACAAGTTTTTCCTTTAAACTTTTCGATTTTGGGATATTTGTTTCTGTTTTTAGCGGTTTGTTTTTAAAAGATGCACTGACTGACGGGGGTGTTATGTTTTGTATGTTTATAGACGATTTATGCCTAAACTATTCGCTTTTAAAAATATTAGTTTTTATATTCGCTTAGTTTTTGAGATATATTTAATTTAACATTAATAATAAATTTAATCAATCACATTTGCATTTTTGAATATTTGCGGGTGACGCTACACTTATGATTAGTATGATCAAATGTGGCCGCCCTACTCCACCAATCACAGAGCGCATAGTGTACGGAGTTGGGGCGATATATAAGTGTAATAATAATAAAAAATAATAATAAGTGTAGTGACACCCACAAAATGGTTGAATTTATCAATGTTTAATTATATCTCAAAAACTAAGCGTCAAATCGAAAAACTTTATGAAAACGTTTTTGTTTGTTTTTTTCCAGCTCTACACCGTGGTATAGTTTTCTTGAATGAATTTCAGAACATCCTGTGCATAATATATACCGGATAAAAAGGATAACACATATTTGAAAAATCAATGTTTCAAATTTGATGTCCACCTTGATATGAGTTAATTCTAATATACGAAATGATATAAATCTATATTTCTTATGTATACTCTAAGATAAGAATATTTATAATACAAGATAAATTAATTAGATGCATTCATTATATTTGTAGAAGACAAATTGAATAAGGAAATTCACAAATAAGGTATTAAATTACACAAATATTTTTACAAAATACATTACAAGTGTTGAATATTTTATTATGGTGATCTTTGTATGTACTTATATATAGACAGGGTGGCGCGAAAATACCTTCACGATTTTTAAATTCAATAATTCTTTCTGGAATTAATATTTATTGAGTTTCTCTATTTTAGATAATAGTAAATACGGAGGAGTTGCGATATTGAGCGATACCAGCCTGCAGAAAGGATAAATATCGTAAATTTTTATTTGGAAAACGGAAGAAGCTTTATTTCTACTCAGAGAAACTATCGACAATATTTTAATGACAGATATATGCTCCTTCTAACTATACGAAATTACTTTATGTAAACAAGTCACAATGCTTGGAACAACTTAGAATATTAGCCGAGTGATGTTGGGGATATCTCAAGAAACTTTACGAAAGGTCAGATGTGCTGCATAGAGCTCATAGTTTTCAGCGCGAAAGGGTATATATATTTGTTAAACATCATTTTTCGTAAATAGTTGGAAAAAAACTTCCAGATACACACTTTATATTATGAGTTGCAAAATATAAATGTTCTTATAACTTCTCATATAGTTTTTTAAATTTAAAATTGTGAAGGTACTTTTGTACCACCTTGTACTTACATATACCATAAAAATAAATAAAATACGTATAATATTCAAAACATAAATTAACATTGACCTGCTAAGAATTGAATAAAATTTATTAGTTGTAATATAATATATTTTATATACCTATAAACATCTAGTGTAATACACTCATTCGTAATAAATGGAGGGGATGAAAGTGGGTTTTTGAAAGCACAAGAGTAGGGAAATTTAGAAAAACCCTAAATACCAGGAAAATGATAAATGTTTTGTTTTGCCAGCAGAATTCAATAACTTCAAAATCAAGGATATAAAACCAACCGTTGAAGACATAAAAATTATGTTCACTAAAATCGTATTTAAGGATGTTACCGAGATACAATCGGAAGCAAAATTACTTTAAATAAGAAATAACAAATTAAAAAAAAAAATTTGGCTGTGATTGTACCTTTAATTTAAATCAACAAAAACATATACCCTTTTATTTCTATACTATATACGTATAAATGACAAAGACAGATTTTTTTTTTATTTCTATTTATAATTTTTTCTCAACAATCGTTTAGTGAATGTTAATTATGCAAAATTATTTCCAAAGAGTTCAAGTAATATAATTTGAAAATTTGAGACGCTTCGTATCTTTTTTAATGGCAATTAAAATGAATTTAATCTGTTGAGGAACAAATCTCCATAAGAATGTTAAATTACAATCTTTTTTAAATTGCAATAACTTTTAAACGGCTTAGTAAATTGTCTACAGATTTTCATAGTAGATTTAGTATTAAGTGAGGAAAATTTGACGATGTTTTCGTTCGTTTCATGGCATTTTCCATATACCTCCCGAACGATATCCTCAATGTTAAAATCGTGTGAATACAGAATTGTATTAAAGCAAGATTAAATGAATCATATTTATTAAACAATTACTCACTACGTACACGGACTACAAACAAACACCTGGACTGACACACATATTAAAGAACAAACAAATAACAAAATTAATTTTTATTATATTTATGCAAATTTTCGGACAGTTATTTTTTAATCATTTTTGAAAAGTTTATAACTTTTATTATGATTGTGTGTTTGTACGATTAACGCATGGGAAATAAATAGTTGTTTTTCTACGAATCCATTGTCAAAGGAGGGTTATTGTAAAATATAGTAACACAGTTTCTTTTGAAGTGAAAAATATACTTTTGATGAGATGAGTCAATGATGATTATTTTGTTTGAATTGAGAACAGCATGTGTGTTTTGTTAATTCAAAAAAAAAATACAAATTTGACGAAACTTTATTGTCTTCTTCACTGGTTGGAACACTTTTTAAGGTTGTAGATGTTTAAGCAGTTTTATTATTGAATGTTTTAGAGGAGTTTTCTTATCTAATTTATCCTTGATGGTAGTTTATCATATATCAGACGAAGTTTAAGATAGTTGACAAAATAAGCCTGCGGTGATATATTAAAAACTCATATCGTCTATCAGATATTTTGACCTCATTGTATTTTTACACAATATCGAACATTCAAGGGTATTGTTGTGTATGATATTAAAACAATTAATATCAACAGAATATGTAGGATGTCCGTCCGGTTTTTGTTTTCAATCTTAAAGTAATGTATCCTATCCAATCCAATCCATACACAATACATAAATATGTTATTTATATGTATTATTAAATTAAATTATAAAAAAAGACGCGAACAGAGTTTTAAAAATAGAATGTAGACCAAACCAGTTTCATAACACTTTTTAAAATAAAAGTTATTATTTATTAACAAAGAGTGAATATACAAACATGCATACATACATACATACATACATACATAGGTACATGTTCTATGTACAGAGTGGCTCCAGTCATATCTACCTACTTTTTGTCATGCAAATATTTCAATACTTAAACACAAGTTAAACTACCATTTTAAATCCTTTAAAGGGCTAGCTGTTCATAGAACACAATTACTCTTAGGCAAAGATAACGATTTTCAATATCTTATAAATTAATAGTAAATACACATAAATTAGTTTTTTAAGAAAGATCTGATGAACACGTAGTAGGTAGGGACTGGTTCCAAATTCAGATTTAATCAAAATTTTATGGAAAAATTAATCGTCGGTATGTCCGTCTCTCTCTTTCTAAAGATGTCAAAATATAAAAACCTCTTTACTGACAGCAATTTTAACAACAATAATTTCAATAAAATTTATTATATTTAAATTTATTTTGTTTAATTTTTATTTTATATTTATTTTTGTCTATTGATCTCTATTTTCTATCTATTTCTAATTGTCAAAGAGTAAATTATGACTAGCTAATTTATATTGATGATACGGCTACTTTGTAGTCGAAATACGTATTTATAATACAAGAAGTGATCTAGGTATTGGGGCGAATTTGAAATTTTACTTTTTAAAAACAAAAGTCTTGTCTTATATCGAAAACCGAAAAACAAGTTTATCATTATTTCTGGTGGATGGACCATTTTGTATATGTATACATATATATTGATTTATTTTTTTGTTTATACATTATTATTATTGATATGAGACGTAATTTTATTTAATATGTTACACATAAGTTATTAATTTAATACAAGTTGTATTTTTAATATTATTTAATTTTAAATTTTTTGCATAATTTTTTTAAAAATTCATCATTTTATTATTTAAAAAAAAAGAGTGGTTTTTTATGCATAATTTAATGAAATATATTTTATAATTATAATTATTAATTTTATTTTGATAATATTTTGTTATGCAGAAAATATAGGTAATATGTAATTTGTTTAAAAACTTGTGATAGGTATTCAAGTCTATGAGTCGCTTTCTATGTATTTCTTTGTAAGAAAAGGTGGGTGCCAATTAGGACCGGATAACAGACGTTTAAGACTAAGGCTAATATACTAGAAAAGGTCGAATAATAAAATATTTTTGTACTTTAATTAACAAAATTTAAAACTGCCACGAACATTTTAACTATCCAAATTTTAATATTGTTCCAGTACTACGATTTTGATGGCATAAATCTTAGCAATTAAGCAGTTTAGCGGTAAAATAATATTTTGAATAGAATCGAATTTATGAAAATTTAATTGATTTAAAGAAAAGTGTCAAAATTAATAATACTTCACTAGTTTTAAAGATTTTTAATCACTTTTGATGAAATAACTCAACTGCCTTCAGTAAAATATCAATTAGAGTATTTTATTATTTACATTTTTTTAATTATATATATTAAGAGAGAAGTAATACAAACAATTAGCTTAAAAAAATGTATGAAATACAATTTCATTTACAGAAAAATATTTGATAATTATTCAAGCATTAAATTAATAAATCCGAATATACATGTTCGATTTTTTATTTGTATATGAAAAAAAAAAGAAATGTATTTATTAAAAATATTTAGTTTAAGAACACATTCTTGCCTTCTTGCAAAATATTCTTAAATTACAAATTAAATATCTAGGTACCTACTATTGAGCAAAATTAAGTAAATGAATATTTGTCAATATCAAAATCTATATGAACTCCATATATAACTTTATACCAGCTCTTCGTTGTTTTTTAGTACATGACCTTGTATATTAAGAGAGATTGTTCGTAAACTAATGAAGCGAAATATTGGCAATCAAAGTTGACGTTATTGACGTACGCAAACGGTTCGAACATACTCTATTTTTTTATAAAACAGGAAAACTTTTCTACATATCTCAAAAATAAATCTCTACTATTATAAAATTATAAATGTCTGTTTATTTGTTTGTTTGTTTGAGCATCACACAAAAATTACTGGGTCGATTTTCCTGAAATTTTTGTTGTTTAAAAGCAGATGATTAGACTTTAAAACTGGTTTTTTATCTCGCTACGAGGGATAGATAGAATTCGAAAATATTCCTTAAAATATAAATTTGGTAAAAGTGTCGATAAATTTTTGAAGTAAAGGAAGCGGTGGGACTGATAAATAATTGAAGTAGTGGAAGCGGTGGGTATTTATACATTTTGAGGTTTATAGTCTTAAAATGATGGCAGAAGGATATATAACAATTTGAAGTAAAACGAAAATCTTTAAAGTTAGTTCAATTTTACTGAATAAAAATGTACATACAGTCCATTACTCCAATTACAATAATTTAATAAAATTATTCATATTCTAAAATATTTAGCTATATATATATATATATATATAATAGATTACATTCTATAAATTAATGACTTTTAAAATGACCATATTGATAAAATACCTTTCCATATATTAAATAACAGAATACCTGCGGCTCATATTTGTATCTAAGTATCTGGTTGGTGTGAGCATCACACGACATCTATATACAGATTGTATACAGAAAATTCAAATATCATTTAGTAAAGTAAAAATAGTTTTTTAAAAACTCTTGGCTTTCTCGATTCAAGTACTCAGAGGACTGAAAACACAAAATTTGGTAACTCTCAATTAATATTGAAAAAACCGAAAAACACATAAAAAATAAAGTTGTAGAAAATTAGTTTTACCATAAAAAGCTTGTTTTTAAAAATGTTTTTTTTTTTTTAATAGAAACTTAATTATCTCAAGTTTCAGTCACGTTTAAAAATAACAAATTACCAAAAGAGTAAAAGTTTTCTTTTTTTTGATACTTCGTGAATTCGTACATAAATATTTTTACAATACAAAATAACCGTGATAAAAGTAGTGGGAGAATCGAGATAATTTTTTTAAATCGATGTTCTACTCATAATTCGCTGATTGCTACTAGTACATTACCTAGAAGCTTCTCAAAAATGAATAAAAATGGGTTGAATGGGGAAGATTAAGAGTTTTGACACAGTCGCAAGCACATAACAATCTCTATATTGCACACAACATCGGAGTCTGTGCATATAGAGGTAAAAGTATCTTACAAGATTCATTTTTTTTTTAATTTATAACAATTTATTTTGTTTACTGTTTTGATTTATGAATATTTTTGCAAACGCATATTAATGTTTTAAATTTAATATTGATGTTTTGTATGCCGCAACAGCCACAACTAATTATTTTATTCAATGAAATTTATTAGTTTCGAACTTCGTTTTCAAACAATTCGGACAATCATATACGAGTTTCAACCGATAATTTATACATAGAGATTACTATTGTTTCTAAGAATAAGAGACAGTATATGCGTTTGCCTGTCTCTTTATCCCTATACATAGAAACGAACGTCTTCATTTAATCACTGTTGCAAATATTGTATCACAATGGCTAATCTTGGCGATTACAGCCTGTATATACTTAAGCCAGTATTTAATAAGATTTGTACGAATATGTTTTTTTCATTCATATTTTCCAAAATAAGAACAAATGTAGCTCTACTATTCAATAACTGTCAAAAACTGTACACAAACTGTTATCGTAAAACAAAACAAACATGGCCTTAAAGAATGAATATATATATATATATATATATATATATATATATATATATATATATATATATATATATATTGCTATATTGCTATATCTTCTCCGTGGAATAAAGTAAAAAGAGAAATAAATGATTATTTCTTGTATGAATAATGCACATGGGAATATTTATTTTTAATCAAGAAACAATTCAATCCATCCATCTTGAACATCTATCTTGAACCTAATAGTAGATACATACATACATACATACATACGTATGTATATGTATATGTATATGTATATAATATATATATATATATGGTATTGGAAGATGGATTTTAAAGGTAATCTACTTTTATTAAACATTTATTTTAACCTGACGACAACATCAAGCAACGGATAGATTCGATATGTATATAATTAAGAGGTATATCCTATGTCCTCTGTTTACTGATCACTCAAAATCTTTAAGAGCGGCATATTTACTCTCTTTGCACTTTTAACAAATACAATTAGGTATGCCTTATTTAAGGATGTTAGGGACGTATATCGAAAATGCTTAATAGATGTTTTTTTATCAGCCCGTGTGGTCGACTTTGTAATGGTGCACTGCTCGCTCGGAACTGGGAGGTTCGACTCTAAATTGATTGTTGTCGTACAATTTACCAATTCTTAGTCTACATACAAATTCCTTGCCTTTAAGGGTCGGTTAAAAAGGCCTACTTGCTAGATGCCGCTACTACTACTAATAAATGCTGTGATGATGATATTTAAACAATAATCTATACAGATTGATTGATTAAATGCCAATGTTAGATGCATACTTAATCCAACCCATGGTTACACATGGTTACAACGTTGATTATTCAACGAGTTTTAACTAGAAGGTATCTATCTATAGATGATATCCTTATACTACTAACAAATATAACATTTATTTATTATAAACTATTAAACCGAGACATTATATATATTTATATATATTCTTACAACAAGACTGAGACCTAACTACGCGAAGACGAGTCTCTTCTCTTCACTAGGTATATAATCTATCTATCTACGTGCAACTATTTTTATACTTTTTTTCCGATGCTTGTTTCTGTATGTCTCTTCTCTCTACCTACTATGTGCGATTTTTTTTTGCTGTTCGTTGTTTTTGCTTTTAATCTTTTAGTTTTGCTAGAAATATGAATTATTATTAACATTACCAGTACAATGTGGATAGAAAAAAAGGCTTAATTTCGATATTAGCCCAGAACCTATATATGCACATTGTACAATGAGCCACCAAAGGCCTGGTCATTTTTCAAAATTTCATAATTAATTTGTGTCTTATTCATTCGGTTTTAAATCTGGAAAAATGACCAGGACTTCTGGTGGCCCATAGTGCATATACAATGTTATTTCATGGGTTAAAAAGTACAAAATACAATTTTTCACCCTAATCACCTAAGTGATTAGGGTGAAATTAGTCACCACAGTGACTATAATTAAAAGACTAGAGACGCTCCGGATTTCAAATATTTTGATTGTTTTAGCAGTCAGTTAATATAAAACGATTAATTGAATTTCTTAAACATTTAAAACCAGACCAAAATAAATGAAAATGTCTCTTACCTAGAAAAAATAAATAAAGTTATTTATAGAATATTTAAGTTTTAATCTTTAAATAATATAATAGAAAATCGAACTATCCCATGGAACTTTATACGTACATGTTATACGTATCTGCAGAACTAAGATGCTAGGCCAGTACTATATCTTTCACAAATATATTGTCATATATTGTCTAATATATGCTGTATTATACCCTCTCCATTAAAAATAGTCCACTAAATAGGTTATTCGTTTTATAGAACCTGTATATATATTATGTATACAAAATACACAAGACAGACCACGTTTTTATAAACCACAATGTATAGGGGCATTTACTTTTATTATTATATTCATTTTCTGTGCAAAATTGCATGAAGTAACCACCTTTTTAAAACATCTCTAGTTATACAGTTTAACCGGTAGTTATTTTTATATTTGAAATTAAATTCGTTCTGTAAAATATCCTACTATAGTAGTGAGAAAAAACTCCTTAATTTTATTAAAATCTGACTTGACTGATTTATTTTAAGACTTTTCGCTTTTTGTGGAATTTTGTCACAGTCTATCTCTGAATTTTTGAAATCATTGCATCTTACAGCTTCCAAGACAATAACTACCTGAGAAAATTTATATATCATCAACATGTAACTCGTGTACTAAATTTTACGATAGTTAATCCGTAAGAATGTTTAAAACTTGTATTTCAGACCATAAAACCTGTTTTATGCATGGGTAAAGGAGGAAAATTTAGTTATGCTCTAACACATCATATGACAAAATTACGTTTTCAACGATAAATTCGAAGTTGGATTCAAAAATTATTATAGATTCAAAAATTATTATAGATTCAAAAATTATTATAGATTCAAAAATTGCGATTTAATGACCGACTGAACTCTTAAAAATTCTCCATTCCTTAATCTTTAGTAGCTATCTATGAACCACCCCCCCCCCCTTTTACATAATATTTTTTACATAATATATATTGATGTAAAAATTAATTTGCATAAGTTTTATTTTGTATTCATTATCTGTTTACATCAATCTGACATGTTAAAATTATCTGTTAACATCATGTTGAAATTTGTACGTTTTTATACGCAGCATACATATGTACAAGTGTATATCTAGAGCACGGTAGTGCGCAAGCCCGAGTTTCAGTTTAGTCCCGACTTTGTAACGGTTGTTAAATATTGATCACAGGAAAACAATTTTGGTATAGATGTTCATAAAATGATCAAATTATTCCATTTCCACAAAGTTGCCCGTCCGTAAACACGATAACTCAAAATCTAAAAGAGATAGCGAGCTGAAGTTTCGTATGTGTGTTCTATTAATTTTTTTCGTGAACTGTTAATTAAGCTTTACTTGAGTATACATTTTAGTATAAATTATATGATATATATATATATATATATATATATATATATATATTGTAACATTTGAATAAACAAGTTTTACTGTATAAGTATAAATATATAACTAATAGATAAACTATAATGACTTTTTGTTCAACAATCTGTGTAATTATAATCACGTATCATCTATATATAAATATAATACATATATCAGACACATATAATAATATAATAATATTTACAATAATAAAAGCCTAGCGGCTGGTTTGAGATCTGTAGTGTTCGGTGTTTTTATTTTATTTTACCTCTATGCACAGAATACAAAGTGTGGTGTATCATATAGAGGTTACATATTTTCGATGTCTAACTCAATATTACGTTTTCATCGTACAATATCACGTTTTATTACGTTTAATTTGACATTTAAGTATTATGTCTGCACGTTGATAACATTCTTTGCGGGATATGAAAGATCATTCTCATCGAAAATCACACCAACACTCTTTGTATGGACAAAATTTTATGTTTCAATTTTATCAAATTTTTAAGAAAATGAGTTTACGAGTGAGCTACCTTAGTTAGTTTTTTATTAAAACATAAGCATTTTCCTTCTACTTTTTTGCATATTCAAGGACATTTTAGTTTCTGTATATAGATGTCGCGTGATGGCATACCCATTTCATTTTTTTTATTTCGAATTAGTTTCTGAGTTCATATTGCATTTTATTATAAAAATAGTTTTTGTTGTCGACTTGTTTGTTGCGTTAATAATGAAAAATAATTATATTATGAAATGAAAATAATGTTTTTTTTAAAAACATCTCTCTTTAAGACTCTTCGATCGCTAACACATTGTGAAATCAAAGTTATAACAGAGCGATCCATTGTATGGAATATCCTCAATCTGTATGGAATACGCTGCTCTTTGTTGGAAGTGGTATTGATATTCGAGTTAGATTTAGAGAACTCAAAGTTAATTTTATAGTCACTTTTTTAAATTTTTTACACCCTAGAAACAAACATATATTGCGGTATTTTTAAAAATCGATTGATATTTAATGGTAATAATTTTCAACTGCGACTCTGCGAAAATATTGAATGATCACTGTCAAAACAATTCTTGCATAATTATAATACAACATATTATATAGTAAATTGTATCATATATGTTCAAACACTATATAAGTTACACTAGATATGTTCAATTGGCATAGTTAGTTGTATGTGTAAGTAAATTAATCTTATTATATTCTTGACTCTTATTGATTCTCTTACTGTAACGCGTGAACTACCTTAAATAACAATTAATTTTTCTGATTTGAAATAAAAGATATGTTTCTAATTGAGATCATTTTTTTGTCTATTAGATCGATTTAAACGCATTTTAAAAAGTGATTATGATAAATTATTTGGTTATTATGTAATTAAACGTATGTTGTAATTAAAAACTATTTAATGTAATCTTCTTAGTCTATTATGTGCTATTGAATGCTACCTCCGGTTCTCATGTCTCACATTAAAAAAAAACTTTTTTGAACTGTTTCCAACTTTTTTGAACTAGTATGTAGATATAGTTGATCCGTAGTTTAATAAACAGATAAAGGATCGATGATTTCTACCTTTGTTAAATATATCTTTGGGGATAAAAGATCGAATGTATAAAATAACAAACTTAGTTTAAAATCTCTATATTCTATAGGGTGGTGCATTAGTAACGTTATGATTTAATTAATGAATAAATTTTTTGTTTACCTAAAGGGTAAACTGTATGCCAATAAGCCAAGAACCATCCAAGAGAGCTAATGTATTTGAATCTAATCAAGCTATTTTCTATCTAAACAAAAAAAAAAACAAAACAAAAAGAAGAAATATCTAAATTTCTTGTAACATCGCGGGCGGCAAAAACTAAACCTTAAATTAAAAAACAAACAAACACGATACACACTCTAAAATGGTCAATTATCTAATTGAATAATTATATACCCAGGTCCCCATATTTAAGTACAAAAAATTAACTAGAAACAAAAAGAAGAACCAAAAATTAGTTGTAAAACAAAATAGCTATTCCAAATAATAATTTGGACATATGTTATCGCGTTTGTAGTCATTTATTTTTATTTGATTTGATTCTGTTCATATATATTTGTATTGTAATCATCGTTCTTGTTGGTTTCGTGTCGGACATGTTATGTTGATTCACATGATCCATTTCGCATCCACTAGTGCAGAGGTCACCAAACTATGATCTGGCAGAGTTGGGTCTGGTCTTCCAAACGTTTTCATCTGGCCCACGACCAATATGTATCTTATTTATCTCTCTATATAATAATATAATTTAAGGGTCTTGTATATTCGATATTTATTAGTACTTGCATTATTTTAAGATAGTGATGAAATTGAAATTTGATATTAATCTAAACGTTTTGCATTTATAAAAAAAAACGTTTTTAACTGATTGGGAAGCGAGATATTCGCAATCAAAGATGGAATTTTAACATGTAAACGCTTCACGCATACTTAATTTTTTTTTATAAAACTAGAAACATTTTCTATACATTTTTTCAAAAACAAATATCGTATAAAGTTGAACGTATCTAACTAGTTTAAAAAACAACATATATTATGGATTTATTAAAATCGATTGATATTTAATGGTAATAATTTGCAAAGGCGACCCCAAAAATATTGAATAATCACTGTCAAAATTCTTGCATTGTACAACGTACATAGTAACTTGTATCATAAATGTTAAAACACTATATATGTTATACTACATATGTTCAATTGGCATAGTTGTAATATGTGAATAATCATATTGTATTTTATACTTATTACTTTGACTGTAACGCGTGAACTACCTTAAAGGTAAAAAAAAAACTTATTAAACTAAAAAAATAAGAGCCATACATGTAATTTCGAGTATTTTTCCATAGGCCATGTGGACCTGAAGTTAAATTTATGTAAAATGAAAAATGAAGCACTGGACATGGCATATCATAGGACACAGAATTATAGCCATATATGAAGTTTGGAAACCAATTACATCGTTCACTACACAATAAAAGCATTTCGTACAACACAACCATATTTCAATGTCATACGTTATTTAGGTCATTAAAGTGACATTTTAAACATGTTAAATGTTTAATATTGAATTAATAATATGAAAATAATATGAGACATGTTTTTTTAAATCAATTCAAAAACTCGGTTAGTAGTGTGAATACCACTTACTGTGAACGTTTGTTTGTTTGTTTGCTCTTTCTTTTAAAAAGTCAAATCACATTAATTGATAATTTTGTTTATTAAATATTCAAATTGAGTATTCAAAATATAAAACATTATAATAATTACGTTATATATTTTGACCTCTATGTTGTATAATATAGATTATTATAGTCTACAACGTAAGAATCTACATTTATAAATGCAGATAGGGTTAATTTTGTACATAACAACGGGACGGGAACCGTTCGAATAATTTTATAAATCATCAAAAAATGGGTGTTTTTAAAAATAACAAGTGAAAATAACAGCTAACTGAGTTAAATGCTTAAATACCCGGTATATACTGAAATTATGAAAAATAGTTTCTAATAAACGTTGTTTATTTTTTTTAAAATAGGAACATTTTTTGTCATTAAATTTTTGTTCTATATCTTACGGTATCAAAGATAGGCAGTTTTGCCCCCCCCCCACACCCAAGTTGTGTCCTTTTCAAAATTTTATTGTAATTTCTAGCTTTCTTAATTCGATTTTTGGAAAAATGTCTCGAATAAAACTTGTATGATATATTTATAAAGAACAGCTTCCATTCAAAAGATTTTCCCAAAAGCGGAAGGAATATGGTACAAAATGAACATACAATTTTGGAAAAAGAACACAACTTCTGTGGCTCATTTAAGTACCATTGATACGGTTTCGTAAATTAACTTAATAGATAGATAGATGGCAATAGAAATTGAATTTTGAATTCTTTGAAACTGTGATAATTAACTTCCATAAAATATTTTATTTACAGATTAGACCCTACATATAGAGGTTATACCAGATTTTAGATTTGTACGTTAGATCACGTAACATAAATTACACGTGTCATGTCTCATAATAGTTATATACCGGAAATTTAATTTATGAAGGCGTTGTTCTCATAGATAGAATACATATTGTATTATAATTATAATATTATTTCATTGTATACCAATATTCAATATTTAGTATTCAACATGCTAATTTTGTTTTTAGCACGTAGGTATTCAAAAATTTTATGATTTATGAATTTAAAAAAGAAGTATATTCCGTATATACTGAGTTATTTACGTTGCTGTTCTAATTTCTATACACATGTACATAGATTTACAAAACCCTGACTTTTTCATAACGTTAATGTGCAGAAAGTTTTTTTTAATCGCATTCTAAATAATTTCGAAATAAAACAATATATGAAATGAACGATTCTAATTTAGTTGATTAATGTCTAATGAAATTAGTATTTAAATAAAAAAAATTCCCAAATGTAGTTCATTTCACATAATTAATATAAACCATCTTCTATTAAACAATATGCAACAATTTCGTTATAACTTACGCGAACTTTTTTTAAATTTCATTTTGGGAACCAAAAACAATAAATTTCTTTTATTAGCAAATCATATACTTGGTATTATATAAATATCAAGTGTTGTTCAAAAATCATGGTAATATGAAACGATAATTACCTACATAAAATACACATAATAGATTATATAATATCATAGATTTTTAATATCATTGTATTTGAAGACATATCACTTGATATGTGAATTAATTAATTCAATTCTGTTTTATTCGTGTGCCATAATATATAATAAAAAAACATGACGTTTCTTTTTTACTTTTAATAATTAATTGTAAATTGATATGTCTACATAATATATTCTAATAGATATATTTAAGGTTATTCGATGACTAGTGCAAATGTAAATATCAAAATGAAATTCAACTATTAGTAGTGTACCGATGATTTGACAAAAGTTTCTTCAAATGTCCATCTCGATCCTGATAATGTCTTATGACTTTTTACTGGGAAACGTTTAGTTTGCCCAGCAATGGTATTACCAATGGTTTTTACCACTAAATTTGAGAAAAATAATGAACTCGATCACATCTTCCAAAATGGTGGGCGTTTAAAATTTATATATCAAAAACAATTAGTTTAAAAAACTATAACCCGACTACGAAAAACAGTAAATATTTCTCGTTGTTGATTTCTATAACCCAACTGCGATACACAAAGCAAAACTGTAACAATTCCCGGCATTTGGGCCTTCGACTACGTGAAATATGAAACAAGGCACGAAACAAGGCTCTTCAAACTTGTTTCGTACTTTTTTAGTAGTTGGGTTTTAGTTTTTTAAACTTATTATATTGTGAAATATGTTTTTTTGTTGGTTAGTGTGTTCTGCAATGCAAATCCGCTATGTTGACACACTAGGCCTATGCAATAGCTTATGTCACGTGGAACTCTAAGACGGACCGAACGGGACCTCATTTGTCAAAATATGATAATAAGCTTAGGAGCAACACGGGAACAGATATCATGATAACAGACATCCAAACAAACATGGATAGTTAATCACATAACCCTCCGTAGTCGGGTAATAACTTAAAAATTGTTAACTAAAGAAAAGAAACTCATCAAATTTCATTTTTTGTAGGTTTTTTAAATTTCCTATCAAATGGTATGATTGCCAAAGTTCGGATAAAGGATAGAAGTAAAACAATGTTTTTCGGTATATGAAAGGCGAAGCTTGTTCAAGACCAGAATATATAAACGAAAAATTTGTGGCTCAGAGTGAGAAATAACAAAAAAAATTGGAATTTTTTTTTCTAATATTATTAAAATGAAAAAAATTATAATTAATAAAATTGTAGAATATAATAATTTACAACAATTTGTCATCTGGTCATATTTGCTGTTACCTCTAATATTTAGAGAAATATTTGCAATTTTAATGCTCTAATAATCATAATAATTAATATTACAACTGACACAATGGGTACTTGATTTGATATTCATTACATCTTCTGCTAAAAAAAATTGGATTAGTCTACATGGCTTCTAAATAAATCAAAACATTTGTAATTGCACAACGGCTTTGCGTCGCGGTTACATCAAATTTATATGATTCAACATACTGGGTAATTTTGAACAGTAAATATTACATCATGAATATTTTATACTTTTACTGTTTTTTTCATGAACACAATTATTTAACGGAATTTTTATTTATTTTATAATTTAAAAAGTTGATTTAATTATAGGTTCAGATTGCATGTTACATATCAATCTGTATCAAATGTACAGGCATGGAATCAAAATTGTATTCAAAATTATAAAAAAAATATAAAACATACATTTATCAATACCAAATAGAACTTATATTCCGGCAAATTCACTTTCAAAAATCAATAAAATCAATAAAAAATCACAAAGTATTATAAGCAGTGTTTATTATGGTGGTTCAGTGGTCTAGGGGTATGATTTTCGCTTAGGGTGCGAGAGGTCCCGGGTTCAAATCCCGGCTGAGCCCACTTTTTTTTCTTCAATAAAAGTAATATTTAATTTTTAATAACAAAAGCAAAGAAAAGTATTTTACATCACAAAAAAACCCAAATAAAATACAATGCAAAAAAAACAACTAATCAATTAAATTAAAATTTAAAAACACCGTTATTTATACTACTACGTACGATTAAAGGAACATCTTCAAACAGAATGTGTAATACGAAATGACCTTGATGAAGGTTACTCTAAAACTGTTGATTTAATAATTCAATTTATTTATGGATATCAAGTTCAAAGTTTTTTTAAATTAAATCTCGTGTATGCATTGATATATAGGATGTCTAATAAGTATTGTGACGCTTAAGTATATACGCAACTAATAGTATGTTAGAGAAATAAGTTAATGTGGACTTAAAATTAATACCATTGAATGATTGACTCATTTATCAGTATCATCTGTGGTGTAAGGGTAGCACACTAGGTTAGAAAATACCAACTTCCAAGTTTCAAGAATGACGCACTTCCCACGTAAACTTTCGTTTCTTATTTCCCCCCTTTAAGGGATGACTTTTTCAAAAATCCTGTTCGTGGTCCTACGTACATTATATAAAGACTGAGGCTTCTAGAGTCTAGAGCCATCGGTTGAAGCTGTGCATTGTCTGTCTGAAGAGTTGTATTCAGTACAATAAACTAATTGTTTAAATACAATCTGTATAATATATATAAACATGTACTCGTATAATAATTAATTAAAATTCTTTCAAATATTTTAAATTTAAATAAAAATCCTGTTATATTCCAAAAAAAAAAAAAAAAAAACTATCATATATACATGTTTTTGTTTGTCTAAGATTTTTATATTAATTTATGAACAAAATTGAAACAAGTTTAATTCGATTTATGAGAAAAAAAACCCGTTTAATATAATTTTTTTTATCTAGTAAATAAATATAATCAGAAATTATTCGAAATAGTATTTGCTATATAAAATTTTATGGAAGAAACAATTACTAATCAAATTGGTCTATAAAGAAATAAACTAGAAAATGGCATGTTCAATGGCATGTTCAGCGACACTATACATGTTTGTACATGCGGAGTGAAATGAAATTTCAGGTTATACAATGAAATTTCAGATGATACATTCGTGCTTGTCAATCAATCACATTGCTGGACCAATCACATAGCTCGCAATTAAAACGATATTAACGTTTATTTTTGCATGTCATGAGTCCCGGAACTTTTTTATTTAGACCGTTGAATAAAAATTTATTGTAATTTTTGAAATACGATAATCGTATTCATTCGACGATTGGTTGCCGGTTTACGAGGTATTATGTTCCCCCAGCGCATAATATAAACAAGAAAGGTAATATTAACATATAGCTCAAATTATCCTATTGCCGAGATTTTTAGAGATAAACAAATTAATTTAACAATAAAGCATTCAATGTTATAAAATCTTCAATTTTTCTGTAATTTTCCATTTAATACCGGTTTTCACTTGTATTTTGGCGAATATTTTTTGCTTCACAATGCCAGTTAATAGTGCTCCACTAGCTCTTCATAATGACACCAGAATCAATATCCAAGCTAAACGCGTTTCCATGCTACAGCAATTTATAACTATACACAAAGCTAATTCGTAATCATTCACATGCATGTGCTTACACTGATACGATGAGAATAAATACAGCGCGTCAGATTCGTAAAAAAATTATGAGAAATTTCTCGTTAACTTTAAGTCAATTCCTTATTAACTTTCTGGTTTTATGATAATTTTTACATTAATCACTAGGGATCACTAGGGTGAGTCTCGACTCACTAAAGATATTATTTACAAATATGCCACAAATATTCCAGAAAATATAATAACCGTATGAGCAAAATGTCGTTTCTAAAACGTATTTGAATATCAATTCATCCACATATTCATTTTATTTAACAAATACTGTAGGTTTTAAGCAATCTCTAACGGATTAATTATTAATTAAACCAACAGTGAAAAAATTAATACCCACGCCTTCGATGGGTTGTAGAAACTAAAACTTGAATTTTTAATTAAGTTAAAAAATCATGAAATAAAAGATATAAAATTAATTACCGTCTAATTATTGTCAAAATTAATTAGGTATTATTTGAGATGTGATTTTATTTTTGGTTATAGACTTTAGAACTAAGCTAATCCCGTTTACAGTAATTGAATGAATTCGGCGGATGTTTGAATGGTGGTTGGTTGCTCAGTGTGTCACGTCACTCAAATAAATACTTTTCACAACTTATTGTCACTTTTTTGTCTATTTGTTTTCCAGTTTTAGTATCGTTTTACAATAATAAATATTCGTAACAATGACTTCTGGATAGTTATTAAAAAAACCATTAAAAATCCATTCTAATAATAAAATTATTAAATAATACAAATTTTCAATTTCAAATATTTGTTTTATTTAATAATTATAATAAATTTTCGTCAAGTAACGACCCATTCAATACAAAACTAATAAAAAAACAAGTAATATAACAACTAAGTGAGTTAACTGTTTGAATTAGACCCAGTATATACTGAGTTGTATATCAATGATTGAAAATTGTTAACAATTCTAACGTGTTTGAATTGTTAACAATTTGCTTTCCGAGGAATATTTAATCACAAATTATGAGAAAACTATTGAGTTTATGGAAAAATTTTTAAACCAAAAGTTGTTTATTTGAAAAAGAAGAAGATTTTTTGTTCTTATATTTTTTTTTTTACCTCTTACGGTTTCAAAGATGTATATTTTCCCCCCATGTGAGGACAGACACGTTCCGATTTGGCCAATTAACGAACTTTCCTCACTTTTTTGCTATAGAACACATATACAAAATTTCAGCTCGTTATCTCTTTTCGTTCTTAAGTTATCGTGTCCATAGACAGACGGACTTTTCTAAATGGTCAAATTAGGCCATTTTATGAACACCCATTCCAAACATTTATGCCATGGATATTTTCAAGCGTTACAAAGTCAAGACTTAACTTAACATACCTTGTATATTTACATATACTGGGTATAAGAATTACAGATATAGTCAATTCTGTACTGCCTACGTGTTTTACTACCAGTTTATTTGTTCTCGCATCACGATCAAATGATTTTGGAAGTTATTGAATAGTAGACAGTTTTGCCGGGTTACATAGAGAAGCAAAATATCTCATAACAACTTTTGTTGGAAACATTTGTACATACAACCATTATAAAGATTATCAAAGAGAATTCTAGATTATTTAAATTAAATTTCTAAGATTACAAATACAAATTTTGATCCGGGAATTGGGGCAAACTTTGATATTTAATACAACAATTAGTTCAGATACAATTTAAGTGCGAGCCGAAACGAGTCGCTATAAGTATTGATAAATAATTTGAATGAAAAAATTATGAGAAATATTTTGACTCATTTTAAGTGAGTAATAATAGGTTTTAAATAATTGGGTCATATTTGGACATACATAGCAAAAAATATATTTAAATAAAAAAAATCCCACCTATCTTTGGGTGTAGATTGTTACGAGTTACTTCTTATTCAATAAGTAGTAGTAGTACTCCTATATTATATGAGTCATTTATATATACCGTGTGTTCATTTGTAAAGTTATCACTTGTATCACAGAATCATCTTTGGTGTAGCGATATGCACGCTGAACTAGAAATCCAGAGGTCCGAGCTTCGATTCCTGGTGGACGAATTAATTTTGTCATATCAATGTGCAATGAACAAGGCTGTATTAAATATTTAAATAACTTTTCATATGAACACACGGTATACTGTTTTATTTCAATAAACTATTAGGTACACACCTATTTACGTTTCAACCAGACAATAATGTAACATTTTAATTGATTCTAAAAATATTAAAAATCATATCAGACTTACTTTTTTAAATGTCAAAGCCATAATTAAATATCCGTTTTGTTTCTTTTACATTATTATTCGTTTTTTTTCACTGTTAATTAATTGCCTTCATAATTCATTCAGCGAAAAATTATTTAAATTAAATTCGTCACGTAGCAGATCCTACGTAGACATAATTAAATTTCCGTTTGTTAATCAAACATTATCAGGCAAGATGGTGAACGGATAGCATGAACAAATTTATTCAATCTAAAGTAAATAAATTTTACTACAATTTTTCTTCTCATCAACTTTTTTTTGTAACTAAAATATTTAAAAAAATATTTAGAATTTTAATATTCTAATTATTAAATTAAAGATTGTAATCACTATAGGATTCGAGCTATAGGCCTCCGTTTGTCACCTAGTGAGAACGTAACATTTCATTTATTTACAAATATTTGTACTTGTAGGGGAATACTCCCTTACTATGATATTTATATATTGATTACAGTTTTTGTGAAGAAATTTACAAAATATAGAATACTCGATTATATCGATCGACTGTGTACGCATTTCAATTCAAATAATCATTTAAAAAAAATTAACTCTCATCAAATCGCACCAAAGATATAATTTTTATTCAAACATTTACAATATTTAAAAGATAAATTATATTGATTCGAATGATAACGGAGAATAATAAAAATGGAATTAAGTAGGTGTTCACACAACATAAATTATATCAATGTCAAAGGAAACAATTTCCTTCTAGCCTTTATTAAATTGATTTAACCTTGACTTTAAATCAATTATAACAAGATTCAAGGCTATTACGAAATTAATACTGTATGCAAAATTAATTTTATATATTATGAGTTAGAAAATCAATTTCTATATCCAAATAATCTACATAACCGAATTTTTACATTAAAAGTGGTATTTTACACAAAAAAAACACACTCGTGTATTAGTAACACACTAAAAAACAAAAAATTATTAACAAGTAATTGTAAAAGAGTGGGACGTTTTGTGTAGAAAATGTCTATGAATTTCTATGAAAAAATTATTTTTTTTTGCAATTTTGTGTCATATTTTGAATTTTGTGTCATCTGGCTATAGATAATTAGTGCTAGCGGGGTAGTGCTAGCTAGTATTTAATAAAAATAATAAGCAAATAATAAAACAAATTATATATGAATGTTATTATGTATGCATCATTTAATTAAAAACAATGTTTAATTAATTTAGATACATTTTAATAATATTATTTAACTAGAATATTATTATTCATGTATTAAGCGAAACTATTATTTAAATACATAAATATTATTCTAATTAACACGAATATTATTAATTAATTACTAATTATT
This sequence comes from Nineta flava, assembly GCA_963920215.1. NCBI lineage: Eukaryota > Metazoa > Arthropoda > Insecta > Neuroptera > Chrysopidae > Nineta > Nineta flava. The sequence continues at coordinate 100,683,588 of OY986043.1, forward strand.
GTAATTTTATTTTTAGTTCTGTTATCATACGTATCTATTACAAGGATTTATATATATATATATATATATATATATTTAATTATTTTTATTTAATTATATTGTCAACAAAACAATATACGGACAACGGCAGAGATGAATGTACTTATGAGTTTTTGAATAAAAACATGCAATAAATTTAAGGTAGTTCGCTCACAGAACCTGGTAGAGATATTCGATTTTGTATGAACAATAAAAAGTGTTTGAATATTGACTCACACAAACAGGTACGAAGAACCGTTTTTGATCCAATAAATATATCGTCTAATTGTAGTTTTTTCTTAATTTAATGAATATCATTATTAAAATTTGTTAATGCTGTTCGAGTACTTTTGTACTTGAACCTTTCATTATTCAAATTACTGAAATAAAACAGCCTTTATACAAAGTGTAAAGCAGTTCACTCGTGATGGTAAAAGCAAATGTGTGTGTTCCGTGTTTTAAGATTTTTGATACCATGTACTAATTGTTGTTTTTTTTCTGGAGTGGTTTAAATTTTTGTTGATTTTATCATTTCCACAGACAGAAACTATACTTCTAAAAAATAACTATAAAATTATTTTATTAAAATTTTGTTTCAATTTTGAAATGTGAACTTTGATTGTCGTTTCTATAGAAACTATAAACTATAATAACATACTATAAATCGTTGTATATTGTATACCTATATCATACAGCGTTCATAAGTCGCAGGAAACAGCTAATTTCCTATATTTTCTTAAATTGAAAAAGTATCCAAATTTTAAATTGTATCTCCATAGTAGTAAATATATTTTAAATAAAACTATAAAAATAAATTTTGCGAAAACGTATGCGATGAGTTTAAATCTTCAGAAAAGCAACCGTGTTCGCTCTACCATAAATTGAATACTGTAAAAAAATCATTTAATGTAATTAATCATAAACACATGGCTACTGAGATGCAAGGTTACTTTTTTTTGGGAAATTTAATTATATTTTAGAAAATTTTTAAAGATTAATTCTGGAGGTCATTGTTTTAGATGTTAACATTGACAAAAATTAAATTAAGTTTCTATTCAAAAAAATTTTTAAAAACAAGCTTTTTATAGTAAAACTAATTTTCTACAACTTTACTTCTTAGTGTTTTTCGATTTTTTCAATATTAACAGAGAGTTGCCAAATTTTGTGTTTTCCCCTGCTTCTACCCCCCCCCCCCTCCTCCTTTCCCTTGTCGATTCTTGGCATGCTTACCATAAAAATGCATTGTCATCGGAACTGAACCAACATGTACAAATTCAACTCCGTAGGATAAGAGGAAGTGGTTCTAATTGAGCTTGCAAGATTTGACCCGAACATACATACATACATACATTGCAAGTTAAATAAAAGCTTGTAAAAAAGATTCCTGCAAATTCTCTCGAAATTGGGTCTCGGGTCGTTTTTGTCACATTCAGACACATCATAGACAAATGTGTTGTGACTTAATAGTCCAAAGCTGCTTTAAGTTTCATTAGGCCTTTAAGTCTCGACTGCGTACACAGTGTATTTATTTGAAAACTTTCCACGAAAATATTTGTTAAAATATGCATTTTAGAGAAAAATTTTCAAACATAAGTTGCTTAGTTTAAAGGGGAAACATTGTAACAATTATATTTTTGTTCCATGCATCCGTGCCGCGAGGTATAACTTATCTTTTAAACGGTGCAAGATAGGGAACATCTTTAAATAAATTTCTATTGATATAGAATTTTTTTTAGAATCACATTTGTATTTAAAGGCAATCGTTATCCCATATTTCTTAAGCATTTGTTTAATTTGTTTAAACCTTTATTTAATATTAATGGCAACTTATAGTCACTATCAACACAAGTCTTGCACCGTACAACGTGTGCTGCATTGAATCATATATGATGTTGCAACACTATATACATTTATTATACTGTATTTTATACTTTTATATGGAAACATACTTGATCGTGTATGACATAATAAATATGCAAATTTGAGTTGCAAAGTATTACAATAGGATCAAACGAACTGCAGTGGGTGTTTGTAAGATAATGTCTTTTCTTTTTATTATAATAATAATAATATTATTATAATTTATTTATTATTTTCAAAATAACTTTCACTATATCAACGATCATATATATACAAAAATTTAAACACTCAATCTAAACACTCTGGTCGATAATAAAGCACATAACCATGAGGTGTGCAATTAATTAGGGCATTTACTGCACATGTTTCAATCAAATTTACCAAAATCAATTGAATTCGGTACAAGAAAAGCGCTTGCAAAATTATATTCATCTTCCCGATTGATAATTTCACTGATTGCTTATATTCTAATTGACACAATTACTTAAAAACACGTATATAATAAAAATAATATTACTTTAATAATAATAATAATTATTATATAATAATTCTAATTAAAAATAAATAAAAAAATGTTAGTTTTTAATAATAAAATAAATATAATAATAGAAATAGAAATAAATTACGCGGTATAAAATAATATATCTCATAAAATTAAAAGGTTATATTCAGCATCATCTTTGGGTCCGTATGGTTGGTTTTATATGTACAGTGAAACCTTAGTATAACGTACCTCAATAGAACGATTTACTCAATTTAACTAATTGTTAGAAATCCCCTAGAACTGGCCGTAAGAGTTAATGCAAAATATATCATTAAATTACGAATAACTTTTGTAAAAACCTCTTTGTAAATAGATTAGTATTCTACTAATCCATCTAACAACAATTAATGTCTCGACAGGTTTAGACACATTCAATTTATCATAAGACAATCCAGGAATTCAAATTGTCATAATCAATTAATGTTTAGTTTTGTAAGACGAGTGTGTATTACATTTTTTTCACTGTTGTTTAATGTAACGTTGTAATGGCTGCACTGCAATATCGCACTTTGGATGCGATAACTGTCACTGGTGTTAAACGAACCACAATTTATTGCTTTTTCTCTAATCAAGACAAACAAAATGAAAATTAGGCTACCATGACTACAATGTTGATTGTTTAATAAATTTTGATTATTTTGTGCCTAATTTTTCATATTGTGCTTTTAAATAAATGTTAAAGTACATTCATTACAATGTGTTTGACTTTTTTTAAATTTGCTTACTTTGCTAAAACGCATCAGATTTGTTATATCAAGGTTTCACTGTATAAATAAATGGATAGTACAAAGTATTACAGACATGGTATTTACTATATTGTATATATAGTAATAAAATAATAGATAAAAAACATATGTCTATTATTTAATAGAAATAAATAATATGGTATGTTAGGAATTTTTTATTTTTCGGTAAGCTTATCTGAAATGTATTATAGAAATTAGGTATAAAAACATATCTTTTTCTTCCTTTACAAATAAATGTTAAAAGGACATTAAAAACAACAACAACAATTATTATTATTATTATGTTTAATATTACATTATTTAAATACATAAATTATAATTAGATAATTAATTAATTAACTAATTGTTCACATGATTTTGTAATGTTATTATTATTATTGTATTTTTATTAAACATGCAAGAATGAAAAAAATAGTTTAAAAAAATATAAACATTTAAATGTTTTATATTGTAAATTAAATAATGAACAAAATATTTTAATGAATAAAAAAACATTCCGAATTAATAATAGTTGCTCTGAATTTATTATTGAGTTTTATTAAAAGTCCGTGTGGACCAGTTGTTAAATAGGCGCTCTACTCGGAACTGGAAGGGTTCTGGTTCGAGTCCCAACACTGGCAGTATGCCAAACACATTAATTTAAAAAAACGAAAGTAACCGGCTATGCTTGTGAAGGTTTTCTGCAATTTCCTTCACGAACTCTAGATGAATATCGGCATAGTTCCTATCATAGTCGGCTGCAGCCGCATATCATTCCAATTCCTAGTCTATATACAAAATTCCTTCCACTCCACTCACATCCTCACATTCTTAGGCATCACAATGGACCTTATGGCCGAAGTGTAGCCCGTCTAGGGCAGCCTCGACAATTTATCTATCTATACATGTAAAAGTTTTCTGCAGTTTTCTTTCACAAACTCCAGATGAATATTGGTATAGTTCCTACAAGTACTAGATGTATTGATTTTGCAAATATTGGTTTTTTCAGTCCACCCCTCCATTTTGTTTAGATTTTTGGGTGTTATGTAACTTTTTTAACCAAAAAAAATTTATAAAATAGCTCGAATACCCCTCCTCTTTCCAACCTTTTGTTATCCACTACCAATAGTCAGTCCAAGAAATATTCAACAATCAATCAAATTTCGTCAGGATTTGAACCACGTAAGTTTTAAAACCGCTATGTATTTGATCTTGTTACGGTAGATGTAACAATAAAACTCGAGCGAAGCTGCGAGTATAAGCTAGTTTGTATAATAAAAGTGTAAAAAATTCAGGCAACAGAAATTAAGCAATTATAATCATTAAACAAAAATTAGAATTAAATTTCAGGTTAAATAAACTTATAAAAACAGACAAATTTGTAAAACATTATTAATTCTACAATTAATATTATAATATTGTGGTTAATTAATTACTTATTTAATTATTATTTATGTATAAAAAATTCAAAAATTATTGAGAAGATTTAGACATAAAAATTTGTTAACATACTATTATTAATTGAATTAATAAACATGTACAGAATGTCCCATTTCATCTTGGCCATCGATGAGGTATTGTTCGTTAAAAATACGTATAAACGAAAACTTTAAAGTAAGATCACTCTGAGATTCTTTTTTTTAAATTAAATTTATCTCAATTGAAATTTTACATTAAGCTCAGTGGCCTTTATTTAGTTTAAAATATCACATTTTTTGACACAATAAAAGTTGAGATTTTTAACATCAACTCTTCTTTACAAATAAAAAAAAATTCTTTACGCAGGAGCCGCGTCAACTTAGCGAATTTTCTTAGAATACATAAATTAATCTCTAGCAGCCACAATTATAATTTAATCAAAATGAAATGTGGTATCTGATATGATTTTTGTATTTGCAAGCCCAATTTTATTAATAAAATGGCATAAGTCAAGAGGAAAGGGGGGTATAAAGATAGAAAAAAACATAAAATATGAATCCTCTGAGTACATTCTCTTAGTCAACGAAGCTTGTAATATAGTCAAGTATCCTTTTAAAGATGAGAGCCACTCCGTAGCTATAAAAAACATTTAAATAAATTTGGTCAATAAATATATTACCTATATATAGACATTTCAACGGTGATCATTTTTTTTTTGTATTTTTTTATATAACAATTTAACGGTTTATCTTGTATCTTCTGCATAAATTAATTAGCATTTATCGATACGGTTTTTTTTAAATATAATTTTGTTGTTGTTTTTGGTTGTTGTTGTTGTTGTTGTTGTTGTTGTTGGTAGTGGTTTTGAATGTATTAAAAAGTCAATTAACAGGAAATTGTTATATTTCACATGATGTAGGTCTGCGTTTATCTGAATAGTAAGTAGTCAATTATATAGGTAATATTCGGCGCCATAAATTGTTAATATCGAATTTTTATATTGTATCAGGTTAAAATTAACAAAAAAAATATATAACAATTAACTTTGTTAATGGCTTAAATAACTGTTAACTGTATATGCTGAATTCTTTATCAGTGTGTGTACTATTTATATTACTTCTACATACTCATAAATCTATAAAAATATGACTATTATAAATACCAAAGTATCATATATGTATTTATACGTATATCTATGGAATCTACAGGTCAATACAGATGTTTGAGTTGAAACGGCCAAACGGGCATGCCTATAGACAAACTTAACAATCCGGGCAAGAATTAAAAAGTCAATGTCACTCTCCACTGGGTGCCAGAATATGTGGGAATAGAGGGGAAAGAGATAGCAGATGGTCTGACGAGGGAGGAAGGATCAACATCTCTACAAGGCCGGAGCCACAGAAAGGAAGAAGACACCAAGAGAATCACACTCTAGAGGAACATTCTGGCGTTCGAATATGAAATTTAGTTACCTTGCAGTAAAATTAATGTAAAATTAATTTCCTAAAACTTAACTTATGTTAAATTGTTTTTATTTTACCCATATTCAGAAAGATCTTACGAATTTTTCTATTCTCTTTGTTTCCAATAAATGTCCATCAATCTTACCGCTTAATCGAAACAATTTAATGACATCTACTAGGAGCATTTAAGAACGATGCGGGTATTTGACAAAATTTTTCCGAAATTGTTTTATCGGCACAGCAGCACATTAATTATCTTCGAAAATTCGATAAAAATACTAAACTTTTCGTGTTTATAAATATTCCATAGTCAAATAAAACAGCCCATTGGCCACAGGTAAATCTTATGTCAAATATAATTCTATTAATGAGTTTGATGATTTTGGTAGGTACTGCAAGGTTGTTCTTACATATTACATTGATACATTATACTAAAATAATGTACCACCAAGTAATGGACCAAACGAAAACAACCAAGCGACTCAGCTTTGTCTCAATAAATGATAAAACTATTGTCATCAACAAGACATTAAAATTATTAGTGAAAGTGACTTTAATAAAATTTTACAAAGAAAAAAAACAGACACTCTTTTGAACATGCAACCAAATAAGATGGTTTATAATTTTAATAGAACACATAATAATAAATTTTTAATTTCATTATTACATAAAATTAAAAAAAAAATTGTTTACGAATTATTTCAGGTACACACTAATTTATAATAATTCGAACCAATCATTAAATATTTTGAGATCGCTGTTGCTTCAACATTTAACAAAAATGTATTTTTAAGGATGTTATGTGAAAATGCTACGAAATGAACGAGAATTTAGTAAAATTCAAACTCACTAAATACTAAAGCTACTGTGCTAAAATTTCAATACGATTTACTAAGCCGTTTAAAAGTAATATGCTTTTACCAGTCCAAGTGGTCGACCGGTCTAAGGCGTTTTGTCTGCGCAGTATGCCTACTTGGAAACTGGGAGGTTATGGGTTCGAATCCCGACATCGACAGTTTGTCAATTATTAAGAAAAAAAAGGGATGCTTAATTGACTAAACTGTCGGCGTATGGACAAAATCGAATTAACCGGCTATGCTTGTGAATGGCAATTCCTAATCTACACCAAAAATTCCTTCCAATCCACTCACATCCTGACATCCTTAGGCATCACAATGGACCCTATGGTCGATGTATAGCCCGTCCAGGGCAGCCGCTACAATCTATCTATCTACATCAGAATCGTATAAAAGAGATCACCATCTCGGAAATCTGCATCAAATCGTTAAACCATTCTGAATTTTTGTGTTTTATGAGTATTAAATATCGTATCATAGGAATCTTTTACAGATTACCATTCGGACATTTTTTTTGAATGAGGAAGTACTTGCTATAAAACAATAAATTACTTAATGTGAAATTAAAAAAAAAAATTCTCCTAAATTATTATTTAAGATGAGTTTCAATATAAATTAGAAGTGGCTAAATTAATCTTAATTAGATACGTTTGTTCAGATAATAATCTACTCTTATTTTCTAATGTTCCATGAGCTAAATAAATTTAGGAGTTAATACATTTTTATTACAGTTTCAACTGTCAAGAGAGACTCTATTTAGTGAGAAAATATCTAAAATTACGAGATGGACAATATGAAATAGGGACTAGGAAACAAACATAGCCAGACTATAGAAAACTTTGAAGAAAGTCCCTGAAGATGTTCAAAAAATTTGTGAATTATTTTATTCATCCGCTCTTTCTAGGAGCTATGGGACAAACTGAACAAACGAGTTGTAGAGGAGTTCAATTCCTGTGTAAAAGTACTCGCAATATTTATCTCAACGAGCCAATCGACTAAACATATAGGTTATTTGAACATCTCCAACCTACATTTCAAATTTTGCCCTAATTCCTAAAACATTTATTTGTATTTTATAAATACGTGTTTCAACTACAATGTAGTCATCATCAGTATGTATTAGCTAAACGTAACTATCTCTGGGATATGGAGTCAGAGATATGTTGCTCGTTGTTAATTTGGTAGTCATCAAGCGCTCCTAACTGGTAGGTTGCCGGCCCAACATTGGCAGTTGGCCAATTAATTTAAATAAAAAAAATGGGTTAATTAACTAAACTGTCGGCGTATGGGCAAGAATGAAAGTAACCAGGTATGCTTGTGAAGGTTTTCTGCACTTTCCCATCACAAACTCCAGATGAATATTATTTAAAAAAAATGATCATAAAATAACATTAAGAATAGTTAAAATTACAATATTATTTATTAAATAATATGAATGCTTTTTAATTGTTCCTTGACGAGAAGACGGAAATAATAAATAAATTTAATACTTGATCTAAAATGTATACTGAAAATAATAAGATTAAAATCGATATTCAACAAAATATTTTTACACATATTTAAATTCGTAATAAGGAAGAAACATATTCATTACCATTTAAATTTATCGTATGTACCTATTTACCAGTTACCGTATAATAATAATAATTAGCAAGAGGGGTAGCGCAAATGGAACCCTAGCACCTAGACCAATGGGTCGGTCTGTGCCCTCCTTGAGAACAACCTGTCACCCGAAGGAGAGGTGAACAAGTTTTGTTATAAACCGTTTTCCCATAAACTCAGTTTATACCGGGTTTAAAAGCAATTAAGTCAGTTAGCTGTTATCTTCAATTGCTTTTCCATTAGTAATGTGTAGATTCAAAGATTTTTTGAACGGAAGTTAAATATCTATAATCATATTTTGCTAAAACCCACATCAAAAAGAAAGTGTAATTGAAAGATAATGAAAATAATTTTTCTATAAAATTCATTAACATGAGGGATTAATAAATTTAAAAAATAAATTAATAAACTTATCAAAATGTTTGAATTCAATGTATTGGGAACATACCGGTCGGTGGCCTTGAAGTATTCCCATTTTAAAAAGAAAATATTTAGCTTTTTTTCATGTTGAATCTCTCTTCCCTGCTCCATACGATTTGCCCCCTCCCATACAAGTACCCAGAATGTAGACAAAACTTAGATATAGTTCAACTTCAACAGGTTCTTAAAATTTTATAGTTTGAAATATTAAATAAACTTAAAAAAATATTAAATTATTAAATTTGTTGTTAAATATGTTATTTTTTAGTTTTATGAATATTTAGCCGATTTCCAGATTATGCCAATCTCTCTTCCTTGCCGCTTATTCATGTTCACTTAAACAAGTGAAAATAACAACTGAGTTAATTGCTTAAACATCCGATATATTCTGAATTTTTGTACAAAAGTATATAACAAAAGTTGTTTATTTTTAAAAAAGGAACATTTTTTATCTTTACATTTTTGTTCTATCTTTTATGGTTTCACAGAAGGGCAGTTATACCCATTTTGCCCAAATATGGTCGGCTTTTGTCCATTCACGAACTTGACCTTACTTTTTTGCTCTAGAACACACATACAAAATTACAGCTCGTTATCACTATTCGTTTATGAGTTATAGTGTTCACTTACACACGGACAGGCTAAAATGGTCTAATTAGGTCATTTTATGACACCCATAACAATACTTTTGTTCTACGATAAATATTTTTAACCGTTACCGGTATATGTAATATATAAAAAGTTATATTAACTTTAGTCCCGAATTTGTAACGGTTATAAATAATGACAAAAGAGTCGGTACGATAATCAAAAATGAAAAGGGATGAAGATTTGAAATTTTATGTCTGCGATCTAGAGCTAAAAAGTATCTTCAAGTTCGTGAATGGGCAAGGTGGGGCCGTGCTTCGCCCGCTAGAGGAGGCAAATATCCAAAGACAAAAAAATGTTCCTTTTTTTAATAATAAACAGCTTTTATTTGAAACTTTTTGTCATAAACTTAGTATATACCGGGTATTATTAAACAATTAACTCAGTTAGCTTTAATTTTCACTTGTTTATAGGCAGTTTTTTTTTTGACATCGATGTAGAATGACACCAGAAGGTTTGACAGCCAAAAAGCAATCAAAGTATCTATTTGAGACAAGGGGTGGGTGGTAAATTTACAAAAATACATTCTGATAAAACCCCTTAAAATACTTAAATTTTGGTCCGTACAAAATTTTACTACATTTTTTTAAGAAATTTATAATTGCAACCAAATTTACATCAAAACAATAAATTTATGATTTTCGAAAAATAAAATTAATATTATAATTATTCCTAACAATGATTGGTAGTCCCTATTTTATGAATTTTTTTAAAATATAATATTTAAAATATATATATTTAAAAATAATAAGAAAATATTTTTTTTTAAATATTATTTAATAATAAATAATATTTTGTAATCATTACATAGTATTTTTTTTTAAATACCTAATGTTTTAATATGAAAAGAATTAATAATATGCACAAATAATAAAAAATAAATAAATAAAATAAATAATAAAATTCTTGTGTAGCTATGTTCACACATAAATATGATTATGTACACAAGTTGCATGTATTAAACCTTTTCATGTTTACAATATACGCGCATGGATAAGCGTTCAAACCAAACGCGATCAAAATTATTTAAAAATATAATCTTACCAGAAAATAAAAACAACAGTTTTTTCTCTCCAAAATTATTAGCCAATATTCACAAAATGATTACACTGTAAAAAAGAAAATCACAATAAATAAGCGGCACTTGAATATGTAGATAGAGCAAATGACATATCGCAATTGATTTGAATATAGCGGCGCACACAAGTTTAATAATAAAATAATTAATTATTTGATCACCACTCAAAAGAAAGAAATGCTTTGTATTGCAATTGATTGTTGTTGGGTCGTTACAACAATGTGTATAGATATGAGAGTATTGTTGTACTGACACAAGATCTATCTGGTCGGTCAGATGAATGGAAGAAGAACAACAAACAAACAAACAAGGTAGTTAGTGTTGGTTGTCGTTAAATGCGATTAGAGAATGTACCGTACCGTACTGGATTGGTTTACAGTTTAGCAGCCGACTATATACCTTTTGAAAGATCGGGGCAATACAACCTAAGAATCAAATGTATAACCACCAACCAACATAATATACATAATATTAAACTCACATGTAGATATGTAGTATGTACATAATATTTTATATGATTACCATTTATTATTCATCTTTTTTTTTCTTTTCCGCCGCTTGGTCGTTCGTGGCTTCTTGCTGTAGTAGTTTAGTTGTGTAGGTCGTTCGTAGTACATCAAACCCCATCAAGAGAGGCCTTCTTCCATAGCAGTGTTTAGCTAACTTCTTGTTCTTGTGGGTCTGTTCACATCATAATCATTTTCAATAACCACATAGTATACTCACTCATATATATATATATACTTATACTTATACTTTTGTTTGTGTGTGGTTATTTTTATATTTTTTTTACATAAATACACATTCGTGGACATTATCTTCAGCGGATTTATACGTAATTTATTTTATAATTACTGTATTTATTATAATTTTGTATTGTGAAGAGACACAAATTGCTAGTTCTACCTTGACAAACATTTGGGATAAGCGTATTCTTCTCTTGATCGTTGTGGACATATTCTTCAGCGGATTTGTCTAAATGCACGATTTATTTTTGTATTAAATATTATTGTGATTGTAGTAAAAAGAAGACTCTAATAAATTTTATTTCTATTTGTTTATGTGATGGCCAGTAATAAAGTTTCAAGTTTTCTAAAGACGTAAATTAAATTTACTGTGACAAATTCATTAAATTTTTGGACTTTTTATTATCTATATATATAAAGTTTGGTAATTATTACACATTTTAAAGGGTACACTATTTTGAATAAATTATTAACTTTTCTCGTAATGCAATAGAATACGTGCTGTAATGCCAGGAAAATGGAACTTTTCCAGTGGCAACTTCTTTTGTACAGGCAAACAATCCCTCTGCATCAACCCTCTGGACATATGAAACAAAATTGTTTTAATTCGTTTTTTGAATTCGGTTCTTTTTACCAAATTTTCGAAGAAAATATAGCAATTGAGGTTGTACATTATAATTAATTTTTTTATGATTTTGCAAAAATATCTTCAAATACTCATCAATTCTACCGAGCAGATATCGAACATGACCGTTAATCGGATTGGAATGAAATTTGGTATGGATCTTTCTTTTGTTTTTAGAAAGGTAAATTTGTTAGCGGCCAAGAAGAAAGAAGGGTTTAAACAGAAGGGGAAAAAGAATAATTTGGAAAATTAAAATGGAAAAATTTTACATGAGTAAAGTTGCAGAAATGTTTGTTTGAGTAAAGTTTCTGATTTTAATTGTAATAATCGATACTATTCTAAAATTGTACATTTTTATTTATATGTTTGAGCATCGCGCAAAAACTACTGGATCGATTTTGATGAAAGTTTTTTTGTTTAAAAGCTTATGAATACGCTTAAAAACTGGTATGTATATATAAAAATCTCGCTACGAAGGATAATATTCGAAAATATTCGCTGAAATATAGTTTGGTGGAAGTGTCGATAAATATTTGAAGTAGTGGAAGCGGCGGGAAAATACATTGATATGACAATAAAACGCTGTGAAGACGCCGTTATAAGCTAGTAATGAATATTAAATGATTATCAGAAAGGGTTGTAAAATATTTTGAATTAAATATTTTGAACGAGAAACATCCAAGAGGAATAAAAAGTTTCCTAAACTATTTCAGGAAATTCAATAAAAAGTTATAACTGAGCTATGCGACCTTCAAAAGTTGGTAATATTTCTATGGATACATATAAAAATATGAGTTTTCCCTTTCGGTATAGTTTGCCCTTTTTAGCGAATTTCTTGAAAGGAAATGGAGCTATTGGTCTCGTACCGATCAGCGGTCTCTAGCGGTCACAGTTTTCATTTGATCGAAATGAAATTGGATATGTGAGATTTTTGGTATTTGAAAGGTCAAGTACGTTAATGGGAAAAATCGAAAAGTACATAAGAAGTAAAGTTGTAGAAAATTAGTTACTACAATTATGTTTAATATAATTTTTTTTTTTGTTACTATAATATTTACAGAAATATTGATAGTTCATTGAAAATTAAAATGCTAAATATCTTAGTACGCATTCGAGTTTTAGAAACATGATTTTCTACAATTTTACTTCGATTATTCTAATATTTAGATAGAAATTTTATATTTTGTGTTTTCGTATTTCTCTATGCCCCACCTTTTCCTTTGACCTGTACCATTTATTAACAAAATTGGCTTTGCAAATACCAAAATCATATCAGACACGAAATTATATTTTGAACAGACTAAAATTATGGCCGCTAGAGAATGATTTATGCATTCTAAGGAAATTTGCTAAATTGACGCAGCTCCTGCGTAACGAATTTTATTTACCATTGACTTAACTATTTAATTTGTATCGTATTTAAGAATCTAATATTTAATATTGTATTAATATTATTTAATAATCCAATATTTTTTCCATACTTAACAAGACAAGGATATATCTCAATAATATTCAAAATGGTCTTGAAACTTTTGTGTATCATTCATTTTCCAAATGAATGATGCATAAGTTCAAGAATAGGGATAATCAGACCGTGATATCCATCGTTGAAACTGTAAGAGATCGAAAAAAGTTCGAAGACAAAAAATGTTTTAATACTCAGTATATATCGAATAGTTGAGCAATTAACTCAGTTATTTGTTACTTTCACTTGTTTCGTTAAAATTGATCAAATAGCTAATTTTTCGGTGAATCATATTTAGCGAATTTTTAATCCAAGTGATTAGATTCTTAAATTATTTATATACTATAGCAAGTAGTAAATTGTAGAAAAAAGTTGAGTTTGACGTCATTGTTTCCCAATTGGAATTTGTATTGTTTTTTTCGTAACTTTATCTATGCATGAGCGCACACAATTATTTGGATTCGTTTCTTTAGTGAGAACATTTTTTGTAGATGACTTTGAAATTGAATTTATTTGTAAGCAAAAAAATTATTTAAAACATTGCTTCAACAAAGATATTTTAAAGTACCGAAGTTAAGGTAATGCCAATCAATTTAGCCAATGTTTTTCGGAATTAAATTCAATTCTCATTTCATAAACATTTTTCTATAAGCCAAAGTAAAGTTTCCAAATTTTTGCATGGAATGACTAAAATAGTTTGTTGTATTATGAACCCTACGAGTTCATATCATTTTTAAAATTATATAATTGATTTGTGCTATATTGATTCGGTTTTCGAATAAATGCTTCGGATAAATGTTATTCATTAGAAATATAGCAACAACTTTTAGTCGAAATTTTTTTTCGAAAACCGAATGAATAAAGCACAAATCAACTTTAAAAATTTTTAAACTATGATATCAGCCTTTAATGCAGGCCAAATGTACTAAGAATATAAGTTGCCTTAATTAATTGTTTAGTAAAACAAAAACATTTCATTGCTTTAACACTTAAATTATTGAAATGATTTTCATAAAAATTAAAAAACATTTCATAGTTTATTTGAAAAATAGATATTCAGTTCAAGGTTCAGTTTGCCTCCCTCTATGACTTATGAGGTCCTTTAGAGTCACGACCTACTCTTTACAATAGTTTTCACAAAAATTTAAATTTAGGGTGTTTATTAAACAAATTGGAAATATGGAGTAAACATTTTTCGAGCAATTGTAGGGCTAAAATTTACACTCAAATATATTAACGAAGCTATTTCCACTGTCATTATTCTTATCTCTAGATAGATATAATCTGTCTAGATTTTTCTCTAATATTTATTTTCATATTTAATAAATAAATGTATTGCTCGAACATATCTTAAATATTCACTTCATTTTAAAATCTTGAATATATTTCAATATCATGATTTCAATATCGAGATAACGGGAAACGTCACGTTGGAGTCACTTCATATATGTTAGAGTCACTTCATATGTATCACCTCGATTAAAATACATACTTCAAGGCAATATTTTAATATTCAATTCATATCGATTGGCTATAAGAATATAATCATTAATCGATAATATTCTATTATTATTTGTGTACAATATAACCTTAAGGTCTTTTTGAGGATGAAGAATTCCTTATTTTAGATATTTTTAGAAAATATTACGTTTCAATTCGAAATTGTTGAGTAGAATTGCGATTTTTTTAATACTAGATCGCCTACTATAGTCAAATTAAGTAAACGGTAGTCTCCTTTGCTAGTAGAACATAACTATTGGCAGCGTGCAGAAAGAGTATATGTTGGGGATAATCGAATCGAAGTTGTTTTTGGAATCGTTTAAGGTT
The DNA here is from genome assembly GCA_963920215.1 of Nineta flava. Taxonomy (NCBI): domain Eukaryota; kingdom Metazoa; phylum Arthropoda; class Insecta; order Neuroptera; family Chrysopidae; genus Nineta; species Nineta flava. Next base: position 100,698,885 of record OY986043.1, read on the forward strand.
GAAATCATATATTGCCTCAAATCCAGTTTGAATGATGGTGTACATCTTTGTCTGAAAATTCTTTGAAGGACATAATAAAAAATTTTTAACCTAACGTTCATAAAATAATTGATTTTAGAAATTAAAAATAATATAAATCAATACAATTTCAGCTGTGTTAAAAAAATTTATTTTATTATGATCCGACCAAAAACATAGACGTAAGAAAGGGCCGAGTTTTCGGGAAAATCCTTAATGTAATAGTTCCTTCTTAAAAAGTGATGATATTAGAGTAAGGACCGAGCTATTTACAAAGTAAATAGCTCTAGACTTCATATAATAGTTGCTTCTTAAAAAGTGATGATATGGAAGAAAGGACCGAGCTATTTACAAAGTAAATAGCTCTAGACTTCAGATAATAGTTGCTCTTTGAAAAGTGATGATATCCCATTAAAGAGCCGAGCTATTTACAAAGTAAATAGCTCGGTAAACAATTTACTAAAAAATTAATGGGGGGTAAATTGATTAAATGTAAGAAAAAATTTGGTTGAAATTTATTTCGTAAGTTTTCCCTTAGTATGTTTTTAAAATTTTCTTTTGTATGTCTCGCACTCTACCCATACTAGTAGATATGGGTGGATAGACACTAACTTTACAAAAAGTAACAGTTAAATATATTGCTTCTATTATTTCAATCTTCTAAATATTCAACTAGATGATATATATTTTGTCATCTATTACATAAATAACAGTTAAATTATTTATTGAAAACTAATTAATTAATTGACAATTTCCTTATTAAATGAACATTTATATTATAAATTGCTATAATATTTAGAATTAAAAATCGATAATAAAGAAGAATTTATACGATATTAATTAACTATTTGACGGCAAAAAAAGGTCTACTACTATATAGACTAAGCGTAAACACTATATAGACCCAGTTAGAACATTGCAAAGCATATTTTACATTGGAATGAAATTGGGATCATTTAAATGACTTTCATCTTTGTGATCATTTTATTTCAGAAACTTCAATATTTTACACAAAATAAATCAAATTTAAATCATAATAAAGATATTTGTAGAACTGGTTGAATTCGGAACGATTGCTTTCCAACTAAATTGACAGTTAGACTGCCACAACAGGTACTACAGGAACTACAGGTATAACACGGACAGTTGGTGATTGGTCATCATTCTGAGCATTGTCCGAATTATTTGAACCATTGTCATTACCATTACCATTAAAGTTCAAATTTTTGTTGCCACTTGAGCCGTTACCAAAACTAAATGAGAATCCTTCACCGGTTAAAAGTTCTTCCAATGAACAAAGTTTCCATTGAAGAGAATCCTGTTGATTTTGATGCAAACAATTTGCAACATTTAATGCACACTGATTTGAATAGATTTGTTGTACTTTTCCAGATTGATTGATTCCACAAATTGGTTCATAATTCAGTGTACATGCGGTTGGACAAACGCGACCCCATGTTGATTGAATTGCCATCGCAATTACACACAAAACTAAAATTAAAAAAAATTCGTTATGCAGGTCCTGCGTCAACTTTGCGAATTTCCTCTTTTGGAAATAGATCTTAATTGATTTTTTATTAATATTCTATAACGTGTGACCACTAAAGTAGCGACAGATATACAGATATATATATGTAGTCCCATATATATATAGGACCACTAAAGTGGCTTCATATATATATATATATATATATATATATATATGTTTCGAATTTTCGAAGAAAATGCAGCAATTGGTTTTGTACCATTGAAGGAATTTCGGAAAATTTCTTCAAATGTCATCATCGTACCTACTTCGTAGATATCGAAAATTCGCTTAAATATATTGGCATTATGCAAATTAATTTAGAAGTCTTACCAAATGCTGATTTAAAAGAGACCATTTTGCTCAACAGTTGTATTCTTGAACGAGTTTGTTTTAGAATGACTATAAACGTTTTGAGTTTTCCAACATTTTATATGAAATTTTTATTCAAAAACACTGCAAGTGACATTTGTACAAATATTATCTCTACAAATATTAATTTGTTAAAATTACGTAAATAATTAGAACATTAAAATCGTGAGTATTGCTTGAGCAGATGGCTTGAATTGAGTTGTCGAAAACAATGGTGTGAAGTCGTGTATCAGTGTAACACGATCATTTGTCTAGCACCCTGTTTGCGCAAACAATTTAATGGTGTACTGTATGGTATGGATTCAGTTCTTCCACAACGGATTGAAATATATCGGTCGGGATCGATTGTGTTTGACAAAGGTTGCACATGAGGTTTGCACAAACAGAGATGTAGCGCAAAGTGTTTGATCGTGTTTGGAGGCCTATTATTATTGTTACACAACACCTCCATGATTGACAAGCGGTATGTTGAAGCGGTATATCTTTGCCCAAGTTCGAATACCCAAACCCACTGTTTCTTGTTCCGTTATAGTATCTTCAACTCTGTCAAAAAACCATCAACCATAAACATTATTCAAGACAATTTAGTTAACATATCCTGCCTATTTATTCCCTGCAAGTTTATTCCCGGCATTTTAACGGTTGGAAAATTACGATCGTAGAAAAACATTTGTGTGTTTTTTATGTTGAAAATGCATTTATAGAGTTTGTTGCAATCATTCTTACTCACCCTGTATGGTGAATTAAATAGTAATTAAACAAATTGTATGAAAACAACACACACCTGAATAAACGAGCAAATATTTAGTATGTAATATTCAAATTGAGAGAAACTGTGTATTCAGTTAGCGTTCGCACAGCTTGTGTTCTTCAAGTCCAAAGTCCAAGGTCTGATAATACATACGCTAGTCCTTCCTGTATTTTACAATGCTGAACATTTCTTAGAACAATACGATAAGGAGTATCTTGCTGAGGTTGTCTACTCCAGAGTTCAGGTTCCTCTAAAATTTATAATTTTTAATTGTGTATGTGTTAAATGAGGCTGTATGAGCTAGGGCGAGGGGGAATCGTAAAATTTTTGTGAATAGGCTTGTAAGTTTGCGGAGTGAAGTGAATATATAATTCACTTCATTATACATCCTTATCTCATCTCATTGTGCTACGTTTATTTATTAAAAAAATAAAATAATTTTAATTTCTAGTATATTCCCTTGTTTAGTATATTTCGAGTTGCTACTATATTCCCTTTCTTTTCGACGAATAGTTTTTTTACATCCTAAACATGTAGTAGTAGTAGTAGTAGAGTAGTAGAAAGGTCGAAGCCTGGTAAGTAGGTATTTCTAGCCGCTTTTTACCGACCCCTAAGAAACTTATCCCCTCGTACTCTTCTATACTCTACCACATTTGGTTCGTTTTCTCTACCGCCGTGTTCGTTGTCGAACCTACTTGTCGTCTTTGCGAATGAGAGGGCAGAGCTTCATTTCGGTTGTTCATTTCGACTCCCCACTTCGGTTGCGCCAAAGGCCAGATACGTTCGCCTGACTCTGAAAAGACATTCTGCCAGAAGGTGGAAGGATGTATGATCCACTCCGTCCCAGCCTGGACATCGCACTGTTCTCTAACCTTATAAGAGACAGACAGATGCAATGGCATGCTACTGCAAAGAATGGACACGAAAAAGTTTATACAATTCATGTAATAAAAATATCATTTCAATTCGATTCGATTCGATTCGATTATAATTAGACAATCCGCACTGTAGTTTTATTTGAAGTACTTCATCTACTTTGAAACTACTTTGATTATATTGATGATAGATAACAAATGAAACAGCAGCATTCAATATGTCTGCGATTAGTTTGCGATTAGTTTTATTCAATTCAATTATGACTAATGAAATGTAATCGCGTATAAATAAATTTAATTATTCTATATAAATATAAACATTAAGTTTGCTTGTTGGTTCTGCAGGATTGGATTCGATATAAAAAGATTTCTAAACAAATTATTATTATTAGCGAATTCCTCCAAAGGAAATCAGCTATTGTTTTTGTACCAATGTTGGAATATCGTAAAAAATTCTTCAAATGTCTACTAGATGTTAAAAATCACTATCGTTAAAATTTGTATATATGTATATATATATCATTATATATATGTACATACCGTACGTTTAGTTTACATCTTCGCATAGCAGATCTCCCATGAGTATGAGAGAGTACATATGTATACATTAAGCAATGTGTATGAGAAGGAGCTCTTATAGGTTTGTTTTGTTACTGTTGTGTGTTGTATGTGCCTATGTGTTTTGTTGTATGTGCCTATCTGCCTATGTATGTATGTGTTGTATGTGTTTTGTTACTGTTGTGTTGTGTTGTATGAGACAATCACCAACCACTCGGACTGTTATGAATATTATTCACTGTTTTGAAAAATATGCTTGTTTATCAAACCTATAAGACCTCCTTCTCATACACATTGCTTAAAGTATAAATTTGTACTCTCTCATACTCGTGAGAGATCTACCATGCGAAGATCTAAACCAAACGTACGGTATAAGTTTATGTATCTGTGGACTCTTTAGTGGTCACAGTTTTTTCCGATTGGAATGAAATTTGGTATTTGAGGCGCTTTTGAGGGAAACACAAAATTTGACATATCTCCCTTAACATTTGAAAAATCGAAAAATTTATCAGGAGTTAAGTTGTAGGTACTAAATTTTACTGTAAGTTTGTTTCTTATCATTTTTTGTGTTATACAAACATTTACAGAAATATTTACAATTAAAGATTGAAAGTTAAAATATCTAAATATCTCTGTACACATTAGAGTTTGGAAAAAATGATAAGGTAATGAATTATAGTAAACTTGAGTTTCTACAACTTTACTCCTTATACATTTTTCAATTGTTTCAATATTAAGAGAGATATTTTATATTTTGTGTTTTCATCTAGGGGGTCATATCCCTTTCCCCTTGACGTATGCCATTTATTAATAAAATTGGCCTTGAAAATACTAAAATGATATCAGATACGACATTTCATTTTGATCAGACAGTGATTTATGTATTCTAAGCAAGTGATCTTTGTAAGGGTTTTTTGTTTTGTTTGTTTGCTGACTTGGTCTCGTTACCTGTGAAAGCATGCAAACCTTTTAATTGACTATTATTATTGAATGATTTCCGTTTCAAAATATTTAAGTCCATGTTTAAATAGTTATTTTTATCGATTTTTAATTTAAAAAAATAGGAGTTCAACCCTGGTGATAAACTATAATAAATACTTATATAGGTAACCACAAAATAACAGATGTGTTTGTTCAATGAAGTGGTATTTTTATTTTCGTCCTAAATGAATAATTAAAATGATAAATGCAACGGATTTTGATTAGAATAATATTAATCTGGAGATGATTAATTTATGAATATAAAAAATATTACCAAAGGTTTAAGAATGACTCGCCATATAATCTGAAAATATTAGACATACTTTTATTCTTGTGTTGTCTCACCTTTCTGAAATTTTTTGCATACTGTTTAATCATCCAAGAATTTTAACGGACAGAACAAGAATATCTTCAAATTATTGCATCGGATCACTATGAAATTGGAACTATTGTGACGTTTCGCTCAGGATAGGGTAGGTTGCTACTATGATCTCTGCTAGGTGAAATGAAAATCCTACAGATGTCATCAGAGAAAAATCTACCATTCACTTCACCCCACAGTTCCTGCCTGGAAGATATTTTTTTGAGAATTACCAAAATTGGTAGACGTTTCACTTAAACTATCCACAAATTTTTACCCGAATCGGATATAGATAGTTTTATTTTAATTTGTTGAGAATTTTGGAAGTCGATTCAGGTTACGGTCTTAGTGATCAAAATTTAGGGTAAACGTCTGAGAAAATATATATAATTGCAAAATGGAGGGTATAAAAATAGCATTTCAAAAATAAAATAAAAATTCATAATCATTATTTAATATAACTATCAAATAAAAGTTTATATGGTTGATTAAATGTCAATACCTACAGTCAACCCTCAATTCTGTCAACTATGCGAAGTTTACATTAAGTTTTTCTTTTTCACATGACACCGTGAGGACCGTTGAAATGAATTCTTTGAGGTCGCAAACAAAATTCTATGAGGTACGCCTTTGAAGATTAATCGCATATCAAACTAAAATCTAAAAATAATTTTGATAAATTGCAGATAACCCAAATTTTCTGGATTCTAGTTGTTAATATTTTTTTGTAATCCATTCAATGATTGATTAATGACTGATAAAATTTCTTATATTCAAAATCTAGTTTTTTTTCCCTGCAAAATAAATATAGCATTAACATTTATTAACATATGTTAAAATAAGATTAATTTTAACATAGATAAATGAATTGTTAAATTTTAAGAATAGTTTGTTAATCATATAAATTAATATATTATATATTATATGATATGACAGGTTATATATACGGAGAGGTTAAAAAATATTAATTGTGACGCAGTAGAATCGTTGCGTATGACCAATCGTATAGTCCACAGTACAGCAAGGTTTTTTTTTAATGACTAGTAACAGGCTAAATTTTTATCAGTAGCTTCCTTTCGACGAGACGCCCAACTTTTCTCTCGCGAAAATTCTTGATGATAGTGACTAGCGAAGTGCGTTAGAGAGTAACTTGTTTGTTTGACGATAGCAAAAATTTTATCAGAATTAGTTAATTTGTTAGTTAAATTGAGAGATAATGTAATAAAGACTTCAAAAAAACTTTTGTCCTACAAAATGGATGGTGTGACAGGCAGCCTCCCCCCCAACATGTTCTACCAGTCTAACAAGCTAAAAGATGTTGTCACGTCAAAATATATCCAATATGCAACATAGATGATACCAGTAACAACACGTAGCCCTTAGGCCACATTGCACACAAGTGGCATTTTATAGTTTCAAAGACTAGTGTGGGCAATAAACGTCAGAGTCGTCTTTGGTGTAGCGCTTAGCACGCTGGATTGGATATCCAGAGGCCCGAGGTTCGATTCCTGGTTGACGAGTTAATTTTTTCATATCAGTATTTAATTAGAATCTAGCTACTAGTAAACGAAAATTGTACAATGAAAAAAAAAAAAATTTTATATAGAAAAGTGTTTGATCTTGTTGTATGGTCATCAATCATTTAAAATCACTCGTTACATAAAATTCAAATAGCAAAAAATAAATTGAATTATAAAATCACGATTTTCACCTATCAACCAACCAACCGACTTGAATCATTGATCCACAAAATACTTTATAATACATATGTTGTTTTGTACACACTGTAACCGATTTTGGACAAACCAAAATAATCACATTGTTCCAGAATTGATTCGAATGTGTGTTCTTCGTGGCGTGATTATGACCCGATTGTCCCAAAAGGTTCGTAATGTCTTTCGAGTGTATGTATGTATGCCTATTTTTTTCCACGCTATGTAGCCAAAACAGCTTAATGGATTTTAACATGGAGAGGGGGAAGAATGTGTGTGTATTTGACCGAATTGTTTAGAGAAAACTATAGAACATAGCGAAATAATGATGAGAAAAGATCCTAGATAAGTTTTCCCTACGACTCCAGAAAAACTTGAACGATTAGGGTACAAATCTTTTGCATTTGAAAAATGGGCGATACTTTTGTGGCTATGTGTACAACATCATAAATGTTAAAACACTAGATGTGTGATACTAAATATGTTCAATAGCTGTAATAAATAAGTGATCAAACTGTATTTTATACTTTTTGCTAGGGTTACAAAGTAACCCTTTTGCTAAGTAGGTTAAAATTGACTTCAAAGATTTGATTACATTGTTTGTTTGTTAGTTAGTTAGTTACAAGTGAAGCTAATCAAAGCGTGTTAAAAATAAATTTCTCGCGATAAAAAATTAAATAATTATTCATAAAGAATTAGTATTTTCTTTTCATAAGAATGAAAATATCCGGAGATAATTTCTTTAATTTGGAGTCCGGAGAAAACTTAATTTTTCCGGAGTCTCCGGTCTAAAACTGGAGAGTTGGTAACCCTACTTTTTGCTTTGACTGTCACGAGTGAATTACCTAAACGTTCAAATTGAAATGTCTCAAAATCGTGCTTCGCGATTATAATCAAGAAAATAAATTTTAATATATCACACAATCAATTCACAATAAATAAATGAATGCTAATTGATCCGTTAGTTTTTTTTTTTTGTAAATTATGTATTAAGTGCACGTTACTTTTTGTAAAATATTTATTTTTTTGTGGACTTCATAATTAGTTAAAATTCACAATATAAAAAAAAATTAGAATATTCCCATTGTTAATCGAAAAAAAAGAATTCATTCAAAAACATTTTTTTTTCAAATACAGAGTTCATCATTAAATAAATGTTATTTAATAAAAAAAAAAAAAAAACTATGACGCTTAGATAACTTAACCTCATTTTTTTTATTCTTTACAAAAATTTATTATTATTTAAGTCAATAATATGTGTGATTTTTTTCAAATGAAGGTTTTTATAATTATTTTTGATAAATTAATTTCATAGAATTAATATTTATTCTATAAGGTTACACATTTTTTAATTGTAATAATAATAAATAAATAATAAATTTGAATCAATATCACAAAACAGTGATCTGTATTATCTATAAATATCAACAAGGTTATCAAAAATATTTCATCTTTTTAGATCGGCAGCCGATGGATAGATAATATGCAAAATTACGTGATTATTTTATGAAGAGAGTCTGATCGCCCAAAAGTATACATTAACGTTTTGTTACTGCGAAATCTAAGGCTAAAAATTTGTTACGTAGGATCTTCGTAGTTTAAGATATATATTCGCTGACATCTCTTAAATATTATGTGTCAAGAGATTGGTCGTGATGCTACAAACGCTCTACTAAAACGTAGATATTGCGATCGATGAAAAAGCCCAAATACCGATACTGCGGCAAAATCAGATACTTAACCATATTGCATGTTTTACTTTTGCACCGGATCTCCCTTGTTTTTACAAAACAAATTGTGATGCAAGAAATAGTAACAAATAAACTAATAAACTTAATAATGATACTCAAATCAAAATACCTAGTTAACGCATGAATGAAGAAACGTTCATTTCTTTTAAACATGCTTTGACTTTCAACCATAATTTTATTACGAGACGGAAGCCCCGTTGAAAAATCAACGCTACCTTTTTTTTTTATTGATTCTATACTTTCATTACGAAAATTAATTGCTTATATACAAGAAGAATCAATCCATTATTTTAAAATAATGAGATGCAGTGGAGACTCAATACACGAAAATAAATTAACTTTGGTTTGCACACACAATGTTCACAGAACTCGGGTTGGCTGAACATATACCTTTCAAATCTTGAGTCTGTAAAATTGCACGATTTCTGTGTTGAACATCGGACAACACACCGGACTAATGTTGTCGCGAGAGACGAGCCGAAAGACGAAAGCAAGAGACGAAATGAAAATTAGAATCCTGATTTTCGATAAATATTCGAGAGACAGGCGATAGCACTCTCTTGCAAACTCTATAGATTATTAATCTGTAAAAATCTACCAATCACTAAACAGCAAATCATTTTGGGTGGCAATTGACCAAGTAATAATTATTATCTTTACTTAAATACAAAAAAATGAATTTTATTTAAATCGCTTTCTTTTCAAGATACGAGAGACACGCTACTCCCGTCTTGTGTCGTCACGCGGCATCACTACATCGGACATTTAACATAATTATAGATAAGATTGCTGATTGCTGATGGCATCATATATGATGATGATGATTGTGGTAAAACATAACAACCAACAAACTATTTGTAAACTGAATGTGCTGTAGATTGAACAACTACAGCTCTGATGATGATAGCTAATAGAATGATAATAAGATGGTATCGATTTTGACCTGATAATTGGTCTATAATTTATTATAACGTAATCTTCAACAACAACATTATATTTATAACTAACTACTTATTTTAGGTAGTCATTTGTTGTTTTTCAAAAATCAAATATTATTAGACAATAATTTGACAGTTACAAAATCATAACCTCTAAATTGTTTTTTTACATCATCTAATTCTATCTAATTTTTAGCAAATTTATTTCGATTTATTTTTTTTTAAATACGGTTTTAAAATATGATCGATTCACGTTCAAGACTATTGTAGCAACTTTTCGGTCACGTGATTTTAAGGTAGTTCACTCCTAGATTCATTTTTCATTCGAAATTTAATAAAAATGATACATTAAGTTTAGTGAGAGTCAAAGTGGATTTTTTTTATAAAACAAGATAACGTTTCTAAACATATTTTTTCAAAAATAAATATCTTATAAAGTTTGCAAATTTATTTAAGAAGATAATATATTTAAAGGTGATAATTTAAAACCCCGACCGCAATGATAATTAACAATCACTGCCAACATACATAAGTCTTGCATTTTACAACATGTATTTTATAACATTGTATCAATAATATTTTAAAACACGATATATGTTATACTTGATATGTTCATTTTTGGCATAACTGTACGTAAGTTTTAGCTCGTAACACGAGTGAATTACCTCTTAACTATATAATAAGGTAGCGAAAAGAACGCACTTGCTGTACTATCAGACAAATCTACCCAGAGTGCAACTCAAGAAGTTCCGAAGATATACGTGTTTCTCTTTTGTGGATTAATGTCAGCTTGCAGAATACAGTACATTGTATCATACATGGTATAAATAAATGTAATAAGTAAATAAACCATACACACACTGTCTTTCTACTATTTTACTTACGTACCTTACGTACCTTAGTAGGTAGATACGTGTATGAAGCTACCGATTACTGCACTTATTAATTATAATATAAAGTACGATTATGTACGAAGTTGTTGTTGAGAGTGAGTGCATACATTACATACTATTTAACATATTTTATTTTTAGAAATGGTTATTTAACTGTGTATTTCATATTGAACAACCTAAGGCCATTATTCATATTACTGGTTATTTATACAAATATACACATATTGAAATTTTAACGAGAATCAGTTACGCATTACTTAACTGTTGTTTTGTTCAGTCTCATCTTCAAAATATATAAATTATCATTTATTTTTATTAAACTCAAAATATTTTTAAAATCTGTTATCAAATTTTACATCAATCATTTATTAGAGCAAGTAAATTTTGTGTGCAAAATTAAATGTATTGTGACGAATTTGCGTGAAGACCGCCACTGTTTTTTTTTATAGGTTATAGTCTACTGTAGTCTACCTCTACAGTGTACATTTGTTACATTTGAGAAATTGAAGAATCGAATGCTCTGTAACCAACAGCTATTTGGATAATTTCCTCACCGATATACGAATAGAACATGTAGGCTAAAACTGTGATACCTGGATTGCACGTTTTATAAGCAAACCCATGTACTCTACGTCTACATGTGCACATACATACACTCTAAATACGTCAAATATCAAAGTGACATTTTTAGTTAAATTGACATGAGCTAGCTACACCTTGTGTATAATATGATGTCCACCACGATTTAAAGCATGGCGACAGCATGTTTTAAAAAACGCGAGAAGTAATGCGAGAATATCTAATTGTTACCTACTAACGTCAAAATCATGTTTGGATTTATGCCAATTACTATAAGGTGATCATATTTACAATTTTGCATACTTGCATATGTTGTAGGTACTGAGAAATTGTATGGAAGATACTATTAACTTTTTTTATTTTATAATTTTTATACATAAAATAATTAAATTGAAAGGTGTAGAACATGAGCTCAGTCGGGATTTGAACCCGGCACCTCTCGCATCCTAAGCGAAAATCATACCTCTAGACCACTGAGCCGCTGTGTGACTCAGTAGACTGTTAATTAATTAAATTCAGCATTTTTTCTCAATTTTTCAACACTGTTTCAGCTGAATCCACCAGGTTCTGAAATTTGTTTTAAAAGTTTTTTAAATTCCATGTAGAAGTATTATTTACGTATGAGCAATGTACACTCCCGTTCATAAAAATTGAACCAGTAAGTCACATTCTAAGCGTATATATTACTAAATATATGTATAATTTAACATAAAGTAACACTTAGAATGTTTCAACTGGTTCAATTTTTATGAACGGGAGTGTACACTAAACGAATTCTTCCCAGAGAAAGAAATCTTAATGAAAGATCATGATACAATCAGACTGGTATGTTCTATTCACACGGGTTCATTTGTATAGCCGATGCCATGTTAACGAATTCCCTCCCGACAATGACTTCAAATATACTTTAAAATTTGAATGTCGATATGGTGGAGGCTGGTGAAAAGAGTGAGAGAGTCTATCCAAGTTTGAGAGAATGGTCAGGATTGTACCATATCTGTTTTTACTATAGGTCACAGAAGTCTTTACAAAATTGTATAGTCATTTTGGGAAAAATTATCCTTATTCATTCGGTTTTTGGGAAAATATTTCGAGTAATAGTTGTTCATTATAAATATATTAGCAACTTTTATTCGAAACATTTACTCAAAAACCGAATTTATAAGGTACAAAATGACAATATACATTTTGGAACAAAGGTTAACTTCTGTGGTCCATACATAGTACCATGATGAATATACACAGTACCATGATGAATATCAAATCAAGTTACCATGTAGACACTTATGGCTTCCATTGTATTGTTTTTGTATTGTTTTGAACCACCAAATGGGGGAACAGATTAACAAAACAAAGTTTTCGAAAGATTAACATTTTGTTAACGTTATATTTCTCGCCTATTCAATGAATGCTGTCTGTCCAACACTTGATATGAAAGTTCTGTGAGGGTATAGAAAGTAATTTTAAATTCTTATCAATAACATTTTTTACATACTCACAACGTAATTGATTAAAAAATAGTTATTTTTTGTTAACAATTATTTCAAATACCAATTCACAAAAAATACATATTAACCTGAACGTTTTAGGAGAACACATATCACCTCTATATACTGATCCATTCATTTGCTATCTGGACTGTTTGAAACTATACAAATAGCATTTCAAATTTCGTCCCAATTCCTAGAATATATATCTTAGTATTTTATAAATACGTATTTCGACTACAATGTAGTCATCAACAAGCAACATATCTCTTAATCCATATCCCAGAGGTAGTTACGATTAGCTAATTTATACTGATGATGACTACATTGCAGTCGAAATTCGTATTTATACAAATATAAATAAATGTTCTAGGAATTGAGGCAAAATTTGAAATGTAATTTCAACAAACCTAGAGTTCTCTTTGATTATTTTAATAATCTTTATGTACAAATAGCATTACTAAGGCTTGATCGCTATGTTACTATTTTCCAGGTAGATAACTTTTTCAATAATGGATATGGAAGCGAGGCAACGCATTGCCAACAGCAAAATGTGTTTATCTACTCGGATAACCAAGCTTCTTTCATAGCAATATGTTTACCAAAGGATACATCTTCAATGATATTCATGTTATAGGTCAGAGTCCTCTCTCGTAATAACGAGAAAACCAATATTGTACGCCGTCGACGTCTGAGTAAATTAATCTTTGAAAAGGAAAAGGACAGTGGTCAGAAAGCAAGTCAAGCAAGTCCATTGCTTCAGCAACCATTTTTATGGCTGCATGTCTTAAAGCATTAGCAGTTTCGTGTTCTATGGATAATTACCTACTTCGTTGGTAATCTTTAATTATGTTTAACTTCGAAAATGAACCTTCAGCTGAATCAACAGTGATGGGAATTGTTAGAAATAACATTAAGACATTGCAAACATGCGGAAAAGTAGCCGGCTAGACAGAATGTTCTTCATTATAACGGTCGACCAGCTTCTTAGAATTTTCGCATAAATCGTTATCTGACATCGGTACAAGCTGCTGCAATAGTTGACCCGGATATTTGAGCGCCCTGAGTTAGGGCCCCCGGTGATTGGTGATTCCTACCTGTAACACCCCGGTAGCTACGCCACTGCAAGGCAATCTGGCTCATTCAGGAAAATGGCAGTAGAATGAAAAGTAATTCGCCACGTTTTACTACCTGATAAGATCTCCAATCGCGGCCCTTAGTTAAAAACGAACACAATAGTCTTTACATAGAGGATATCGATAGAGGCGCTCACATCATATTCTTATTTAATCTAATCACGTTTGAACAGAAATACAAAATTCGTGTAGTCTCATATATTGGTCGAATGTATTGAACAATATGAATGTCGATAGTTTGGTGTGACACATGTAGTACAAATTACATGTTTTGCATTATTACATGTTGCCATTTTTTTGTTGTAATTACACTAATTTTTAACTTTGTTGTTGTTGTTGTTTGTTTAGTGGGACAGTCTGTCTACCGATTGGAGACAGACATCATTAATCAAGTCATTTTTTAGGTGAAATAAATTCTTACATTTTAGCAAAAAAGGCATTCGTCTGATATTATAAAACTATGCATGGAATTTGATAAAGTTTTTGTGATAAATTATTTGTTATCGCAGTAATCCCTAATATTCACTGAACTTCTTCAGTTTTTGCATCTATTTAATAGTTGTTGTAAACTTTAGTATCCATCCATTTATTGTTGATATGAATGAATGAATCAATAATGGGGGGAATTTGGTGCACTGTATTGGATCTATTATACTTTCCCCATCTGGTCTCAAACGATAAATGTTCTCGTCCACAGTTCTCAGTCCAAAGTCTGAGGGCCGAGGAATGAGGACTGAGAACTGTGGACAGTAACTGTGGGCTGAGAACTGAGGGCTGTGTGCTGTGTACTGTGGACTGAGGTCTGAGGACTGAGGACTGTGGACTGGAGACTGAGGATTGAGGACTATGGACTGAGTATTGAGGATTGAAGCTGAGAATTGAACACTCAGGACTGAGGGCTGAGGCCTGTGGACTGTGGACTGAGGACTCAGGACTGATAACTGGAGACTGAGGACTGAGGATTGGGGACTGTGGACTGAGGATTGTGGACTGAGGACGGTAGACTGAGGACTGAGAACTGATGGCGCGCTTGTCGGGAATGTTTAGAAAGCACCTTTTTTTTTTAATTTGGCATTTTGGAGTCGGGAACTATTGTAGTATAAAAAAATTTTCGACAACGACTTTTTTTAAAACTCTTAATCAAAGTTTGCATTGATTTTAACTGAATACCCGGTAGAGATTTAAAAAAAATGAAGAAAAATAAAATTTATTGTTTGATCAGATTGGTTAATAATTTATGATTGCAAATGCTATATATCGCCTATTATATACCTGTATATACCTATTATTGTTATTGTTATATCAAACCTATTGTTTACTTCAAATTTCATGTTACGAAAATTGTTTATATGATCTGATGTTGATAGAAGTAGGTACCTAGAACAACAGCACCATCATACCACATTTATATAAAATTATATAATTCTCAAACAATTAAATGCTTATAATAAATATTATGGACTTAATAATCATTCATTTATTAATTAGCTATTTTTGTATTTATACCCTTTATAATTTGTCTAAATACTACTACATAATAATATTATTATAATGTATATAAAAATAGTTTACTGTTTGCTAACAAAACAAATTATAATTACGTGCATGCATACATACACTTGTGTGTATATGCTAAACAGTGAAGGATGTTAGGGAAATATAATCGGAGGAAAAAGTAGATACTTTAAATAAGAAATAATACGAAAAACTAGTGCCAGTCAATGTACCTTTAATTTAAATCAACAAAAACATGTATTCTTTTTCGTTCTATACCATATATTGATATACTTTATAACTTTTTTAAAATCCTGAATAAATTTTATTTAAGATAGTACTCATTTGACTCTAGCGTAGCACATGAACGTCCTTAAAAGACAATTAATTGAAATTTACAATTATCCAACTGATACACTTTTCTTGTATAGTTTATAATAATTATTGTCTTTAAAGATCCCCCTAAATAACACACTCGAAATTAAGATACAAATATAAATCTAAAATAGAAGATACTAAATTAAACAGTTAAGTCAGTTTTTACAGTATAATATGATGAAATTAATTGAATATCTGAAATATAAAATAAAAGAAACTCTCTAATATGACCCATTAGCATTTTGTAATTACAAATTTTATATTTGATAACATCAAAATAATAAATAATCATAATTTTTTTTGTTTCTCTTCATTGTAAATAATCATAATAAACTTTAAGACATATCAAATATAATAATTATTTTTCAAAATAATATAAAATATTAATATGACCTCTATGTAAACCACCATAACCCGTTGCGACCATTGTATCCTTTGGCGTCAGTAATTGATGTTATACTTATAGTAAATACTAGCTGAACGTAGAATTGGATTAAACCATGCTAGGCTCCTAGACAATTTAATTCTCGAGGCCATTGCCTGTTTTTTAACTTCCTAAAACAGTTGTTTTTTTTACTTTAACTTAATTTTATTTATGATTCCATCAGGTTTATATATCCTATTTTCATATAGTGACTTGTAAAATGACAAAAAAGTTCAATATAACTGGAACAGTACTAGCGAAAAATGGCTTCATCCGGTTGTCAATAAAAAAAACCGATAGTAAATTGAGTATATCTCATAATTTCACACCACTCTGGGTTGCCAAAGCCACGAAGCCCATAAGCACTTGTCTATTTTACCTACCGATTCAGACTGAAAGTAAAGTGGTTCAAAATTGACTTTTTTCACAATACTAACAAACAAATGAAGCAAAATAAAAAGATATGACCAAAAGATGACCTTAAATGGCATATGAATTATAAAATAATATAAGAATTATTATATATTAGATATAATATGCTAATTATAATTTTATATATATATAAAATTAAATTTATATATATAAAATTAAACAATTATTATATTTTATATATGAAAGAAAAAAACTTGAAGAAAATATAATATAAAGCATCGTATCGTCTATTCAAAGATTTAATTAGACAATAACAATATATAAACAAATACTAGCTGAAAAATGTTGGTTAAGTGCGAGAGTAGCTTGTAACTAAGAGGTGCAATCAAAGTCTACAAGTCAAACTTAAATGAAAGAGGAATTAACACATATATTGCAGACTCGAAGTGTGTGCTCTATCTATATCATCAATGGTGGATTAAGGTTCAGGCCCGTCAAATCTGGTTCTAGGGATGCCAAAATTTGAAAGGTTATAACAATTTGCTTGGATTAGTTATAAATATGACGTTACTGAATAACACAGTCAGACTGATCTGGGTTCTAAACAAATCGGGTCAATTAAACAACGATATAAACGCTATATTTATTACTATATAATATGTGTTTATGGAATGTATGAAGTGTATGAAAATATGTCGAATCTGTTTGAAAACCTGATCAGACACTCGACACAAGATTTACACAGATGCTGCTTCGACACTAATTATAGTGTCGGAATAAATGTCACAACTAGATACACTCGTGTGCACACATAGACACTCGGTGTACACACTGGGTGTACGATGTCTAGTGTCGTAGTTTAAACGAACCTTTAGGAATAAATCTGCTGTTGATAGGATTTTTTGCCAATTTGGTACATATATAAGAGTTTGTCATCGGTACAGAATGCTAAAAGATTAACAACAATTTATCAATGATGCCGATGATGACTTTGGACAAAAGGTTATTGTATTCAAATAAATAAAAAGAATTTTTTTGAAGATTAATTTCTAGGTGTATCTTTTTGTATTAAATAAGACATCACATAGTGTTTTTGGAGCAGGGACATTTAATTATATTTTATTTTATTTAAAAATAATATATATATATATAAAGGATTTTTATAATATTTTAATATTTGATTTAAGTGAAGGATTTATTTATTATAATTTTTTTTTTTAATAATATAATTAAAGACTCAATTTGTAATTAAAATATGATTTTTGGTTAATATTAATAATATATATTTCGATACAATATTATTATTATGATTTTAATTTGATTGGAAATTCATAATTAATATAATAAATATTTTAACCTAGAGAATATTATGATCTCATTTAGACCAAAAGGTCTATAAGGAGTTTTTTTTAAAATTAATATTAAGATGTATTAGAAAACTTTTTTGGAAAATATCCAAAATGAAAATTTTATTGAAATATTTTTGTTGGTTTTAAATTGGTTAACTTCATATTGAGTAAGAATGTCCTTGGTTGTTGTTTTTTTTTTGTGGTCATTGATTTTATGCAAAAAAAATTAAAAGGAAGTGAAGCAAAACTTAAGAAAAAAGTGGTATGAACGATTCAAGACCTCTATATACATGCTATTTAGAAATTTGGATAAGAAGTCGATAATTTTAGCACTATTAGTGGAAATAATTAATTGCACGCAGTTTTTTTTGGGTTTCTTGAATTTCCTGAAAGTGATTCAATTAATGAGGCCCCCAATTATTTCTGCCGATTCACAGTGGAAGTAATTCGTAGTTCAATTGTCAACTGACTATGATATCTGAGAGAAAATTTAATGGAAATAAACATTGAATTTTAACAAACTCCTTTTAAAATAGTTCTTTTTTATTTATATATATATATAAATATATATATATATATATTTGGTAAGAAATTCCTTTTATAAAAAGGTACCATGTGACAATATTCAATATAATTCTATCACCTTCTTTTATATATGCCATTAAATCAAATGGAAAGGACATATTTTCGGGTACATTTAATAATAAACTTTGTAAAACGTTTTATTCCCTTTATTACCCATTGTAAAGCTATAAAAGGTGTATGGTCTATCTAAATTTTATATCTCTTCAGCAAGAGGAACACAGAGTTTGGAGTTCTCTAAAGGTAACATACTACCTTACCAAGTCAGTATCTCTGATTTGGTAAGGTAGAATTTGACACAATATTTCGCTTGGCTGAAGTTTTGGGCTTTTCTACAGCACATAAAGACTATTTAATAAGCAATATTTTTAAGAAGTAAAATAATTTAAAAATATCCTATATATAAATAAATTGACACAATTTTACACTGCCATGAACTTTGTTTTATAAAATTATTTGATGCTGAAAAACCACAAAGCATTTAAACATCAAAGATTAAAATTATTATTTTTTTATTTATTAAAACATTCAAATGAAAAAAGAACACTCATTATAAATATATAAAATGATTAAGACAGTTGGTGTAATAATATCGATATAATATAGTCGATTCACAAAATTCAACAAAATTGATATACAATCGTGTAGTTTTTGTTGTGGGTTTAATGTTAAAATTCATTATTAGGTACACCTTGATATATAATCCAACCAAAAGTAAAAATATGAAAGAAAAAAGTTTTCGTATGCAAAATGTATACTAGAAAAGATAAAAATGTTCGCCTACAAAAGTAGTGAGACCTATCTCAAGGGACCACGTTGTTTAACAAAGGTAAGAAAACGAATGTTATAAATTTATTGCGAAAAATTTTCCTTCGTATATATTTAATGAGGATAAAGTTATTTATCAAATGTATGAAAATGATTGGTAAATGTATTGTCAGATGGTGGGTGCCACGCTACATATTAAATTTTAGCTTCATAGAATAATTAGATAGTCAAAAATTATTAAATATCTTTAGACTGCACGATTTCACTAACCACCTTAATTTCTTTAACTTCTTTATTTTATAGGCTTATCATCAAATAGTTTGGCTTATATGATAAATATGAAATGCTGAATTGAAAAAGTATTTCGAAAAGTATGACATTCTTTTATAAGTTTTGGATTAATATTAAGAACTTTTTGGAATATTTACCTACTCCAAGTATCCCTACTATTGCTTATTGTACTTCAAATTTGTACATGCTTCAATGGTTATTTTATCGTAGGTACTCCAAAATTAGACATGTTGCAATGGTATTTTTTAACAAAGAATCGAAGAAGTATTTCGAAAAGTTTTGATTTATTGTAGTAATCGAAGAACCTTAAGAAATCGACGACAAAAACTTTGTCTCTATAGTAATATTATTTTTGTCAAAATCAATATTTTTGTGGTAATTTTTAATTTGGCAGTTGATAAAATATTATATATATTTTTTGTTTGTTTATCAACCAAGCAAATTCGTCACAATGACTGACTCTTATTCTAAACTTAGCAAAATAACAGGTAAAATATTTAAATAAATCCTAATCAAACTATGGACCCAAATGCAGGATAGTATTTCACTTGCGAAAAAAAATATCTGAAGGCAGATCTTTATAGAACTCGACGAAATAAGACGAAAATAAGCATACAATTTTTTGTTATCTCGCTTCGTTTTCGAGATATCGATATTTAAGCTATTGAAACTTTTCCAATATGTGAAATATATAAAATGTCTTTTAGTGCGGGGGCCCAAAAACACGCAAACCCGACCAACCCCAAAGATTGTAGTACTCGGTTGAAATAGTTAATATGTTAACTATTTCAACCGAGTACTGAAGACTTAATTTTTTTTACGACGATATCTCCAAAACTAACAGAATTATCGAAAAATTGTAATTTTAATTTTCGATTTATTTATCAAATCCTATTAAAAAACGTAAAAAAATTCAACTTTATACATCGATATCTCGAAAACAAAACGAGATATCGAAAAATTGTATTCTTACTTTTCGTTTTATTTTGTCAAGTTGATCAGATCTTGGCACCATACGAATCGTAGTATCCCTTTTAAATTGCTTTAATTTGATCAACTTTGGCAACCTCTTAGGCTTTTTAAACAATTAACGCAAGTAATTTTATGTGCATTTTAAATTTATAGTCTGGTCAAATTTTTTTAACTTTTGTTTCATCTCTAGGAATTTGAGGTGATTTTTTTCCAATTTTTGTTTAGAAATAAAACTACCTTAGAAGGTATTAAGAAAACTTTAATTATTTGCCCCGAAATGCCACAAATTTTTTGTTATCGGCAGTATTTTGTAAACTTTGGTAAAAAATATTGAAAACTGCAACAACTCGTGTCCAACACCATTCATGGTCCAAGCCAACCCTTAGTTTACAGGGTCAAATTTAATGTAAATTAGTTGTAGACGTTTAACCTCTTCCATGAAAGTTTATCAAAAAATCGGACAGTCTATTTGCTTCTGTCAACCCATTTATTTTATATTAATCGTAAAAATCACATTTAAAAAAATAAATTAAATTAAAATTAATTTAATACATTATTAAATGAACACATTTTAATTAATTTTTACTAAATTAATTATGTAATTTTCAATATTTTTAATTTAATTTATAAAAATTATATTTATCATACCACACAAGTCAAGGTTTTTGTATAAAATAAATGGAAAAATAATAACAAATAACTGTAATCTTAATTTTAAATTTATTTTAAATTTGTCTTCTTATTATTTTAATAAATAATAATATAAAAGTTGTTCATTATGCATATATGTATATTCTAATCAAACAACTTTCGTTCGAAACATTTTCACAAAATTAGGTTTTTTGTGAAAATATTTAGAGTAAAAGTTGTGCTACTTTTCTGGTCATGTGTACAATAAGGGCGCTCCTCTCACCCATCGCCCTAAATCCCGAGATTAGTGCTAGGACTCAATTTGTAGAAAATTTTATGATCTACAAAATCTATAATATATTACGAAACGGAAACTGTCCAACAGTAACTTTAAATGACGTCATATTACCACAAAATCAGGGAGCGAAATGTCTGGACAAAATGCTTACTTGGCGGAACTAAAGGAAAACAACTAAATTTTAAGTTTACAAATTATCATTGACTGATAAATCACCATGCTAAATAATCTCTCGATAGCAAACTCTTAGTGTACAAAAGCGTATTAAAATCTATATGAACTTTGGAATACAATTGCTGACGTACCTAGCAAGTGTTAGTAACATTGAGATCCCACAGCGTTTTCAGCCTAAAGTGTCGCGAGCGATAAGTGATTCATCATGGTATGTGCGAAACGATGATGTATGATATTTCTAGTCTACCGACCGACTAGAAATGCAACTAAATGTGTATGCGCTTCATCTTGACAACTGTAGGTAACAGTTCAAACAGACTTCACAAACAAAATATTTTAGAACTAAAATATGGATTTTTATAACATTTAAGTGATTAAGGATGTACGAGCATTGATAGCATTGATAGTCCATTTATAAAATTCTTCAAAATCTTATATAGTACATTTATAAAAGTCCACAATAATGTTTATTATTTTTTGTCGTAAGTGAAAATTAAAATTTCATTTAGGTCCGTCATACCGGGCCTAACAAAAAATATATTTAAGAAAAATACCTGAGATTTCGGGTAATCAAGCTACGGGCCGACAGAAATAAAATTAGTATTTAATCCCAACTTTGTGCCTTTCATTGCGGGTAGACACAGTTCATGAGTTTCTTTCTCTTGTTATCCCTCTATTTATAGTTCTATTAAAACTGATTATAGAAAAACTTAGGATGCTATAAAAACAAATGTCTGTAGAATGTCAACACAAAGGTATATACAAAAAATTCAGGTAGCTTACTTTCATTCCGAGATGAGATTTTAATTTCATGTAATTTGATTGGGTATCAATACAATTATTTAATATAATTTAAAATATTGTTTTTGTTAAGATACTACCGCCGATGAAGAATCCAAAGAGACTGATATATTAAATCCACGGCATAAGAAACAGCATACAGATGATATCACTGGCAAAAATAAATGTACATTTACTCGTCTTAATGGTATGGTGACCCATTTCTGCGCATGTTTAGATGATAAAGATCGTAAGAGCTTTTTTTCTCAAATTAACTTAATACAGTAAAGTGTGTTTAAAGTAGTAAAGTGTAAGGAATAGATGATCAGTCATTAGAGCAAAATCGATTTTTAAGAAGGCATCGGTTATGGAAATTATTTAATGTTCTGGTATATTTTGTAGTTAAAATATTATGTGTCACAATTTAATTACCCCCCTCAAAATTAGCATAACTGTTTTTGCTGAGCTCCTTTAAAGTGATGGCGGAATTCCGGTAGGCTCTGCTCGGGTACTAGCCCCAAAGATAGTTGAGATTTTGAACGGTACCGGCCCCACCTAAGAACTATGGAATTTCATTGAAGGAGCGATAGGAAGCCTGGGTTGATGATCAGGTCACCATGACGCAATGTTCGGATGTATCCCAAATCTTTTCCCTTGGCGGACGTGACGGTTAAGCCGGAAGGCATGTATCTCTCGTAGATTTCTTTCTAGTGCACTATATAGAACTGCTCTGTCTAAATTATTTCCCATCAAATATGGACATTTAGTTTTACGTAAAACAAAGGACTTTCTTCTCAACTGAAACAACGTAATTTTAAAAATAATATTTATTTTGAAATTGTACATTTAGATTCTGGATGAGAGTTCTTGATGTATATCTCTGGCCATTCTGAAGCTAATCTGTCACAATGGCAGATTGTTACGTCCCAAAAACTGATTGATCTTTCTTATAAACTCATACTGAACCAATATGATTGTTTATTTTTAACATTGTGTCACACTTCCATCGTCATTCAATATATTTACTAAATTTGAATAGATATGTCATTGTTGAAACTGCCAGAACGTAGAGAAAATGCTGCACAGAAATCCAAATGCACAAGTTTAACACCAGGATGGGAAAGTTATATACATTCTATGTGCGAAAATACGTAAGTAAAAGAAATGGCAAATTAAGTATGAAAAGAACCTCGCACATGCCATTCGGAAAAAAGTATTTCACCCATTTCAAAAAAAGTAAGTGGTTTTAAAAGTATCTAGACTCTAAAGTATCTTTAAACAGCTCAACGGATTTTCATCAAACATAGGTTAGTACCATCCGGACCGAAACGGAAATCGGTCTATTCGTTTGGGAGCTAATAGATCAGAGATATGAATCTTACGTATATTCCGCCATACCAGTTTTTGTTAACTTTGGTCTATGGTGATCTTGTACTTTCAATTAATATTGAGCTCGAAGGGTTAGTCTGATAGATACTCGATTTCTAGAAAGCTTTTCAGAATGACCAACACTACTTTTATGTTTTTTTTTTGTTATAAACAATTTTAACGGTTTTTTATGTTTTCTATATTTTGGCCATAGAAATGAAGTAAGTGGTGATTTAGAAAGTGGAAAAATAAGTGAAGTGATTCCTGTGGATAGAGATCAAAAAATATTTTGTACGGGTAGCAATTATGTGGGACAATGGAATGTGCTTGGAATGAAAGGATTTGGTACCTATATTATGCCACATGGTAATATTAAGATTCTCAATTATTTTTCGGTTACAGAAAGCGAAACAAAGGGAATGGGTGTGAATGTGTAAAATCGGTCCGTGCATCACCACGCTAGGGGGGGGGGAATATCTAACATTTCCCTCTCTAGAGAAAGTATATAAATTTATAAGTAAGAGAAAGTATAAAAATTTAACTATTTTACAATAAGTGAATAGTTTTGCCACAATTAAATTCACAGCTCAAACATTTAAACAAACATCTAAACTTCTAAACTGATTTTTAAGATATAAAATAAAACAAACATTTGAAATAGTCGTAAAATCACTTTATTTGACTAGTTCCGGAACAAAGTTCCTTCTTCAGAAGTAAAAATGAATGATTTTGAATTACTTTAAACTTAAAAATTATTTCTGACGAAAATACTCTGGGGTAAAAAGTTTTTTGGCTCTTTTCAGCTATTACATATGGTAAATTTTTTCATCTATTATAGATGGTAAACAATTTTGTATTTGGAGATGGGGAAGGATAGTACCTAAACATGCAAGACACGGTTTAGCAAAAATAATCACATATGGTTTTAAAAAAAAAAACACCAGAAAAATGTATTTAAAATTTTTGTAATTTCTCAATCAATAACAACTGTACATAAATGTTTATGGCCGTAATTACAAACATTTGAAATGTGTGTCGTTATTATCTAATTGCCAAAGTTATTAAACACATATTTTACCTCCATATACACATCGAAGTATGCAATGTTGTAGTTATATTACAACTGTATCTAGATATACACTCCAAGGGGTCTTTCACACCGAAGATGCAAGACGCAAGATGCATGTATCCTGTAAATTAATTTTACATATTTACATACATTTATTTTGTATATTTATTTTCCTTCTTGTATATTTGCTTTCGTTTTCCCGAGAAAAACACTTGAAACCAATAAGAAGAACACAAACACGTAAGAAGCGAAACCACAACTGAAATAAAATCCAGGATGCATACATCTTGCGTCTTGCATCTTTGGTGTGAAAGACCCCTAAGTCTCTAGACAGTTTTCTGGAGTCGAACTTTGGACTCGAAACTATTGTTTTCATAAAACTGACAAATCTCAAAATAAATTTCAAAATTTTCTCTTGTTCCTTGATTGATTATTTGTATTGTACTACAAATACGTATTTTGACTACAGAGTAGTGATCGTCAGTATGAATTAGTTAGACGTAGTTATTTAACTGGAAGGTACGTTTGTTATATGTTGCTAATTTACTGCGTGCGTCACGTTTCATTTCAAAAACCTAAAGTTCTCTTTCCTAACAACCTTATAGTCATATACTAGTCTCTGGTCATATATTGTTTTGTCTTCATTCATTTGTCTAGCCATTTTCTTCACAGACACGACAATATAGTATAAGCAAGCAACGTTTTTTGGTAATTTAATTTCTCGACTCTCCACATCGGGCGAGATCAATAGTTCTTGTTTTAACTATTAACTATATAGGATCTCGTTTTGTCTGAAAGTTGTAGTTCTCGCGGCAACACTAGAATGAAGTTGTTATTATTTTTAATTATTTGTAATACATTTTTGTTGTTTTATGTTTCTTTTTTTTAAAAAGTGTTACAAAAACACAAAAAAGTAATGTATTTAATACTTACAACCATTATAATTAAATTATTTTTTTGAATTTAATGTAAAAAGAAATATTTAACTGTTGTGATTTATTTAGACTCAGAAAATGTGTTACATTTTATTTTTCTATTCATAGCATTTCGACGACATATACATTTATTTAATTCTTTTAAACATTATGCGTTCAATACTTATTTTATTTACAAATGTACGATTCACTATCAACTATGTACAAATGGCGTCAAGAGTCGACCTATCATTTCAAAATTTTATAATTGATTTGTGTCTTATTTATGTACAATGTTTCAGATAAAAGTTTGTCATTATAACTATACTAACAACTTTTATTCGAAAATTATATTATATTATTATTATAAAATTTTAGAAATGATAGCTCGAGTTTTAACGCCATTTGTACACATACATTAAAAAACAACTAAATTTCAATATAATTTAGTTGATGAGACATCTTTGCATTTTCAACTACATTCTCCCCAAGTAATTGTTATTGTTTGTTACTTTGGTAACTAACAACAAGTATATTCTGACATTCATTCTTCGAATTGATTGTAATAAAGATCATTTATATCTGTCATAATGTCTTTTAATTTATTAAATGTATTATGATTATTAATTATTCCATCAATATTCATCTACCATCTTACATTTTTTTAAATGCAAAGAAAATAGAATACTCAACCTAAACAGAATAGAACTTCGAAAGGTTACCGGACATTATCATTACGGATCCCTTATGTACCGACTGTGCGGTGAGTAGGAGGAAACATCCTACCACATCATCTTTTACAGCGAATCTTTCCGTTACAACAAATACACGATATTCGGTGCATCTCACCCCGATAAGCAAACTCCTGGAGAAGCTAATTTCGTCAGACTGAAGTGAAAGGGGAGCACAGTGGGCCACAAGGTCGACGTGCAATATTTTTGATAAACCCCAAGATATATTTCTATGACACTTGGTTACGAATTGAAATACTATGAATATAAAAATTAAATTATATTTTAAGTATCGTCTGATATGATTTTAATGATATGTTTTTGTGTATAAAATGCCCATTTTATATAAATGTATAACACTTAGTTATATTTCTAGAACAATACTTTTTTAGTTCATTATATACAGGGGTCAAACGACAACACCATTTACAGATAGGACAGATAGAAATATATAGAGATATACAGGGTGAATCGAATTAACCGCATAACATTTTTTAATAATATCCAATATAAATCGATAATAAAGATTATTAAAATAATCAAAAAGAACTTTAGGTTTTTTGAAATTAAATTTCAAATTTTGCCCCAATTCGTTTGATCTAATTTTATCTCGTTTTATCTAATTGTTATTGTTTTTCTACAAAAATTAATACTTAACAATACTTAAGCAAGTTGCCAAAACTAATAAAGAAATTCGTAGGAGGGTCTATATGATGTATTTAAACTGGATAATTAAAATAGTGGGTGACAATCTGTACATTATCATAAATAAAGTTACATAAAACTTGAAACAACCTCAGGAGACCTCATATCACAGTTATAACTTGTAACTAGTCCTATTATATTATTTCCTAGACAAAACGAACGTATTATTATTATAATGTTGAGACTGTGTTGTTAATAGATTGCACGGCTAATACAGATCCGAATTCACTGAAAATTAACTCTAAATTTCAATAATTTTGTTTGACAATTGTAATATTACAAATTTTGTCGTTTACAAAATTTCATAAATTTAATTTTGACTATTGCATTTAAAAATTGAATTCATAAGTCCACAACTTGAGAAGTCTTTATATCTCTGGCACCCCTTGACTCTAATCTTCTGATCAGAAGATCAGAAACTCATTCCTTAATATTAACCGATTATCGATGTACAGTGCGACTAACTTTAGATGGCCCAGCTCTTTTTATTCCCGATATATAATATATACCAGGCTATATTAAGTTTAGTCCCGACTTTGTAAAGGTTGAAAATATCGATCGCAGAAAAATATTTTAGTATAGGAGTTTATAAAATGACCTATTTAGTCCATATCCGCAAAGTTGTCCGTCCGCCCGTAAACACGATAACTCAACAACGAAAAAAGATGGTGGGCTGAAATTTCGCATGTATGATCTAGAGCAAAGAAATATGGTCAAATTCGAAAATGGACAAATCGGACCATGCTTGGGAAAAATGGGCCAAACTGTTTATTTTTGACACCGTAAGAGAGAAAGAGCGAAAATTTTTTCTTAAAAATAAACAACTTTTGTTTGAAACTTCATAAATTCAATATATACCGATTAATTAAGCAATTAACTCAGTTTGTTGTTAAATTTCACTTGTTTTTCAAAAAACAATACAAATTAAATATATAAAAAAACTACGAAAAACACGTGTTTATATTTAAGAAAAATCTACTTATTATGTATAATCTGCTTAGTATACTTCACGATAAATCCATTCATATACACGAAACATTCACGTCAATCTTTACGAGTCAGGTGCCGGTCAATAACTAAAGCCATCTCTGGTTAAACTTAAGTTCACTTGAAATGACTAAATTTAAGTTTACATACATTTTATTTGAATTTGAGTGTAATGCATTTATTTAGTTAATGTTTTTTTTTTTAATACATTTACATCTTTTATCATAATAAACATAAAAAAAAGTCGGCAAAGTCCGTGTCGGACCACGCACTTTAGGTAGTCGGTACGGTCCTACCGTTCATGTATTACATACATTGTATGAAATAATATTTCAAAGAAAAATTGATTATTTTTATTCAATTAACATTTTTTGTATTTACAGATTTTTGTCCATGTAACAACGGTTAAAAGTATTGTATTGAACAGGGTCGTACCTAGTCAGCATTGCGTGCGCAGCACTCAGGTTGCCAACTTAAAGGGCGGCTAAATCGTCAGAAAAAAGAAACCATTAGTTAATTGAAAGTACCATAAAGTGTCCTTATGAGATTTAGCTCTTGGTACAATTTACAAAAATTCAAGTATGTTGTATTGTATGATTTCCCTATGAAAATTTCTCATGGGAACAAGTCTCAGAAATCATTGGTTTTTGACCTACATGTTCTGAAAGTGGCATTGTCCAGGAATTGACTCAAATTTATGTATGTTGTAGTACATGATTTCCCGATGAAAAGTTCCAGAAACTTTTAGTTTTTGAACAACAAGTTCTGGAAATCGTGTTCTCTAGAAATTGGCTCTCGGAAAATTTGACGAAAATTTAAATATGATGATCACCTTTCAACATTCCCTACCGGCTGAGGAAATGCCATTAGCTAGATTTCTAGATATATTTTTAGATATGGATGAATATTCTATTCAGGCGATCATATACTCAGGTACGGCCCTGATTTTGGATACAGCTATCTCTCGACATAAATGCATGAAATGCAAAATTTTATAACTCATACCATGAAAATCCCATCAAAATCAGTTCAGTCGTTTTTTACGTAACGTGCGAACAAATCGAAAAAAAAGTTTGGACTACGGAACCCTTAAAAACAAAAACAAGACAACACATTGGCCTTGTAACCCGAATTTATTTGCTAGAATACCTATCTAATTTGCTAAACATATTATGTCATTTCTTGTTCATTTTTTACTTAAAAGTCATCTTCATCATTTCAACAATCATTTGACAACTGTTTGTTCTCTTTCTTCTCTATTCACTCACTCACTCACTATTGTCATAAAACTGTATGTAAGTACAGTTATGGTATATTTCATATAAAATGAATATTTATCTTAATAAGGTCACCCAAATTATTTGTATACAATAACAAACAGTAGAGTCGAATTTGACGATTATGATCGAGAACTGGTTAAGTGAGAAAACTATTTAAATGATCTTGGTAATTAGCTTAGTATTATTCATTATAATAGTTGTATTAAATGCTGTGCATTTTTAAAACAATTTTTTCAAAATAACGTTCGAACAAATAGGACAAGTCGATCGCGACACATTTTTAGCCTAATAGCTGGGTATGTTTATTAATAACAGGCACACTACACTACGAAGAAAATGGGATATTTTTGGTAAGTTCCCTATTCATAAATGAAACAACTTTTTTTTGAAATAGTTTTTTGAATACTCTACTGGCTCCTATTGATCGCTATTGATCCAATTGAGTTTAATATCTGTAGGGAGCTTAATTGTTTAGGCTGTCGATGGAAAATTTTCGAATAAGAATTATGGAGATAGTAAGAATTTATGGAGATGAATTTTAGAGGGAAATAGTTGGGTGTAATTCTTGTTAAGGTTTTGACCGTTTTATATTTTAAAGGAATTTATATTTTCATAACGATGTTCTTCATGTTTATCGTAATATAAATTTTTCTGGTATTAAATTCAAAATAATCCAAACAAATTTTCTGTAGGTGTTGAATATTGTGGTGAATTTGAAGATGGGCAATTCCATGGAAATGGTACATTAACATATCCGAATGGTTTAAAACTAGGTGGTGTCTTTGAAGATGGTAAAATGATTAAATGGGATTTACAATTTGCTGATGGTTTACAATATAATGTACCATGGAACTACTGTAAAATGCCGGATCGTAGATTCTATCCTGAAATTATGGTAAAGTTTGGTAGACTTATTTACAACAACAACAACAAAATTATAATTGTCTATACTGTAAAAAAAACTATTTAAGGATTCAATACCACCAGCTGGTTGCTCACTGATTACACCAGATGACCTACCACGAGAAATTCCAAAAGGATGTTATGATACTGGTGATGGTTATTTTGATCCGAATATGAAATGCATTTACAGTGCACACAAACCAAATAAAATATTACGGTAACTTGTGTTAGCATAGTTTCAATCCAATATTTAATTCATGTGATTCAATTATTCGATAAGAGATGGCATAACCATTTATATTTTTTTAACAAAATTGAAAAAACAAAAAATACAAGGTAAAAACTGGAATTGCAGTTAGACCTTTTCTGGTTTAGCGTTTACTCAGTTATAATCGGGAGACCAGAATAATACAATAGTTTAATTCAATCGACAAAACTAGTTTAATTCAAAAAATGAACCAATTTCAATTATCTTTGTCATTTTTTTGTTTGGGTTATTTTTTTACTTCCATATTATATTGGGACTATGTACTCATTTGCCCAGGTTAGTGGCAAAGTGGCAAAATTCTCAATAAATCGGGACAAAATTAAATGACAGGATTTATGCCTAAATTCAATTTCATCAAATACTTCAGAAACATGAGTTTTGACTGAACTATCTCTGAATCACAGAAATTAGGTGAATGAAATTGAATTAGGTTTTATGTCTAATTAAAAATATCTTAACTTAATCACAGAAACGCTAATGTTTATAATATAGTTTACTTATATCGTCAACTTACTTTACATCAATGTATATAAATAATCCATATATGAATTTAGTGTGGCATCAAAATTAGAAGAAGAATGGATCTTAGCAAATTGTCGTGGTCAAGAAGATCGAACAACACAATATCGTCCAGATTTGTATGCAAAATTAATAACTGGTTGTGATGAATACAGTTTGGAACGTAAAAATTCATCGCAAACATTAGACAGTGATAATTTTACTGCAAATAACGATATTGTTGAACGAAATTATATGATCGCAGATTTAATGGATATACCGCCCATCAAATCTGAAGTATACATTTTGAAATGTTTTGGGTTTTATGTCTTTTTACTTTTTAGTTATGTTTCTCGGCTATGGAAACTAATCATATAGCAATTTATGATTAGATTCCATAGTTTTTATGCCTGGTGTATTTTTAATATATACTAGGGACTATCAAGTTTAATCGTGATTTTGTAACATTTGAAAATATTGATCGCAAAATATTATTACACTGGATGATCCCTGATGTGTTCAAGTTTGAGTGTTTCATGAAGTGCACAATATTGAAGTGTTTGACCACATCAAACTTGCTATTCTTGAAGAGGATAGGATCCTTTTCATGAAATGTATAATTTAACAAAGAGAACACGACATTTTTGCTACAAAGTTCACTCACATCAGATATTTTAAATAAACAGTTATCAAGAAAACAATTTGGTCGAAATGTTGTTGAAACAACACTTCATGACATACGACGATTACCCAAAGATGGCACTTGGATAAAAACGTATGGCCATCAACAAATGAGTTCTGTGGAACAAACATCAATGGTCTCAAAACCACATAAATCTGTTTCGGGAACAATCGAACAAGACGTCAAACAAGGTGTACAAGATACAAAATCTGGTGTATCGATGGTGATTGCACCGCCCCCAAGAATGAAAAAGGATTCGCTGAAAACGTTGTCATTAGTTGAATTACATGTTACTACACCATCGGGTGATCGAAAACCATTTACAATGATGAGTAGCAAAGGAGCAGTATCAACCCATCATGGTGTAAGGGTTGATACAACCGATATTGATGGAGAGATACCTGATTCAACACAAATAAAAGAAGGTAATTTAAGGCAAAGTTTTCTATCCTATTACTATTTTAAGTTTGAATATCAAACCATACGCTTTTTATGATCTTGATAATAAAAATTCTGGCCGCCATCTTCGTCAGGATTTCAGGGATACGAATGTACATTCCAATTTCATAATTAAGAGTGGAGTTATGATAACTTTGGCAAGCTTTAGCCAAAAGCCTCCTGAAAAGTGGGACTTTACTCAAGTAAGTTTATTTGTTTTTCCAATGTTTACTTCAACCGAATTTGTAAACATGGATTCTTTGCAAAACTTCCTGAAGATTAGCTCTCTAGATATGTTTTGGAATTTTACTTTGTTTCATAGTTATATGTTACCAAAAAGTTCTTAACAGTTTTCAAGATATCTGTAAAATAAAACCCAAATTTATAAACCCTACACTTTATATAATATTTGATCTAATAAGGTATAAATCGTTGGAAATCCAACCCATCCAACTGACATGATTAGTAATGATAGTGTTGACAGTGATATGATAGCAAAGGTTTTAAGGATGTTCCTGTCCTGTGCTACGGTAGAGTCAAATGAATACTATCTTTAATAACATTTATTTAGGATTTAAAAATAGTTATTAAGTATATCAATAGTCTTACAACGATTTATAACCTGTGTTTATTTGTCCTAAATATTTTAAAAGTATTTAATGTAAAATATCAGTAAATGTATATTAGAAATTGGTTTCACTTGATTTGACCGATCTGACAATAATCTATATTTTGTTATAACGTTCACGTATAAATGTGTGTATGTATGTGTATAATTTTTACTGTGCGCTGCCGTCAGTTTTTAAAATATGGTGGCAAAAACAAAGCTAACAAAACAGTTTTAATTTTATTAAATAATTAATTCAACGTTCGTCAACACCATTTTTTGAATGTTATTTATTATGGTGGCTACTTTAATAATATAGTTACTAGTACAAAAAAATTATGTTCTCCATAACACACTGTGTAAAAAGTTTTGTAAATTTTTAATCGATAATTACTCTTTGAAATGATTGTCAACAGGTTTTAAATTTTTGAGGGAGGATAACTGCATAATTGAGCTATTCAATTCACTAAAAACTTTTTTTAATCTTCTATCAACCCTCACGTATTATCACCCTTAATGCTGTAGATTTTAAATGAAGACAGCCAAAAAACATTTTTTTTTTAGTTACCAAGGAGATTTAGTTCACCATAGGAAATCGGCAACTGAAGATATCAGGAATAAAATAAATTTTATATCTGACAGATATCTGCCTTTCTTTTAA
The DNA here is from genome assembly GCA_963920215.1 of Nineta flava. Classification (NCBI taxonomy): domain Eukaryota; kingdom Metazoa; phylum Arthropoda; class Insecta; order Neuroptera; family Chrysopidae; genus Nineta; species Nineta flava. The sequence goes on from OY986043.1 coordinate 100,732,445, forward strand.
AAAATGTTCCTGATTTAAAATGATTAGCGATTGAAAATTTATTTAGTTCAAAGAGTTAGTTGTAGTTTATTGGTTACTTAATTTCCAGAAAATGTATGAATTACAGTAAACTCAATTTAAAAAAAAATCTCTTTCTGATCAAATTATTCTCCACTTTACAGATTTAGATGACAGAATACCGCACGGTGGAATAAGTGATAAAAAAAAACTAACAACAACATCAGACAAAGGTAGCATAAATATTGAAATCACATCAAAACCGGGTGAAGGCGTTAAACAAGTGACTAATGCAATTGTGAATATGAAAAAAGAGACCCCGACACACAAAGAAATTGCTGGAATTTCAATGGGCTCATACATTTCAACAGAGACATCACGTGCCAATACGAATATAAATATGGCTACAGATACATGTTCAAGTGTATTATTTATTGAAACCGAAAATAAATCGGATGAAGTGATCACAATCGATATACAATCAATATCACACGTAGAACCAACGCAAAAAACAAGTACGGAAACACTTGAGAAACCTTTAACATTTCAATCACATTTTGAAGATACGATTCGCTCTAGCAACACTAACGATTTAGTAATTACACATCGATCAAGTGGAAGTTTATCGAACAGTTGGAATGAGTTTTTAAACAGTAGAAATATGGAATCGTCCCCGGACTCCTTATATTTACAGACTTTTGATGAGCATCTTGACGATGATGACGATGATTTGGATCACTTAACACTGTCTCCGAGTGGTTCATCAATAGATCTTCGAATATTATTGGACTATACAAATGATGAAGCTGATATTAAGGACATTGATTATATTATGGATTCCTCCCCTGAAGAACTTGAATGATTATTAAATTTGTTCAAAAAATATTTGTTATTATACATTTTTGTGTTATATTAAATACAATGATCGTTTGAATATGTTGGAAAGTTATCTAATTATATTCAGGCATATCCTAACTATTGTAATGGATAAAATGGAAGAATTAGCCAATCTAAAAAGGTTTCAACTTTGGATTGAAAGATAGCAAGCTGAATTTTTGAATAAAGAAATGTTTAGATATTCTAAAGAAAATTTCATATAATTTTGTGTCCGCGATTTTGTTAAGATATTGACTCTTGAGTCACATTTCATACGTATTATATGTGATTATAGGTGTAGGTATAATATTTTTAGATCTTAAAATCTACTTAAGGTATTTCTATCGGAATGAGAGAGAACGCGATATATTAGAAAGAATAATAGATCAAATACAAATACACACATACACAACACATAGATATATTCACTATTCATATATACAAATTAATGTAATTAAATAATTTTAAACTATTATATTTCGAAAACAAAACGGTAAAACGCGATTTAAAAAAAGTTAATTAACTTGTACTAATTGACGATTTGGTAAACGACTTACGAAATATCTTCTGAAGTTCTATAAAAAAAGAGCAAACATAATTACTGTTCTGAAGAAAAAAAACAAACATGGCCTAATCAATTCAATTATTTTCAAGATATAAAGCGATTAAATCTTGTAAAAACGCTTAGGTTTTGAAGGTGTTTTTCTTGCTGTTTTCCTGACCGAGATTTAAATTTGCTATCTATTCTTTGAATTTGTCAGAACCTCAAAACGAACATTTCCAATTATTTCAGGTTATCCAAGTCGTTTACCAAATTGTCGGAAGCTTGTAGGTATATTGAGGCTTTGCGTCGTATCTGTTCTTTGAGTCAGAGATATCAACGAGGTCTTTGAATAGCGTTATTCAAATTGAGCTTAACTTTTTTTTAGAAACAAAATTTCTACTCAATGACTTTTGGGATAACAATCATACAGCTCTACAGAAGTATACAATTATTTTTGCCTTAGAATGGGCTGGTTTTACGCTTTATTGCTATGCTGTATGTATTGCCTGTATGTAACTTATCAACAAACAATGCAAACAATGTTTTTGTGAATCTCGTGTGTATCAAGTAAACACTTAATAATCATATTAATGAAGACCTTGTGTTAGTTAAACAACCTCTATCATTGTGTTTGTTGGAAATACTGGGTGCATGATAATCATTTCCCCGATTTAGAAGTGGTAAGGTCACACTTTGGAGGGCAATAGTGGTATGCTGGTAATAATGTGGTGGTTAAATCCATTACAGTAGAGTCTCACTAATCCGGCACTACAATCGTTCGGCACGTCCAATAACCCGGCACTCTCCGCCTGCGCCTCCCTCAACGCTTCCTATTCCCGCTCCGCGAATATATCCCCTTTATGAAATGCTTTCTGTTATTTATTATGAACTTTTCTCTACAATCCAGTAATCCGAACATTCCAATAATCCGGTACCCTCTAGTTTTTAATAGTGTCGGATTAATGAAACTCGAATGTAAACAACCTTTAAGAGACATGGAATAATAATGATGAAGACATTCATGTATCTAATTTCAACTGTATAGTCAAATTTAAATGTTCTAATGTAAGTGCTAACGGTGTAGCTATTTATGAAAATAATAACGATCATTCAACTTTCGTTCTATAATGATAATATTGGCTTGCAATATGCAAAAATCTTAGCACACACAAAATTATTGTCCACTGAAGAAGAAAGGGGTCACTTATGTGGCACACTTACTTGTTGTCTGTTTCGCTAAGTATCTAATGTATGTATATATAAATTCTTGCTATTGTATGTGACCCAAGCGTTGTGCAATAGATCAGGATAGAAAACTGTGTAACATCGATAGAGCGAGTGCTACATCAGTCGAGTGTTATATCAACGATTCGTTGAAAATACACGCTGATTGGATACTCATAACGCACCAAAGAAGAAGTATAACTTAAAAAACAGCGAACTTTAGGTATAACAGTCGATAGTATGTCATTACCCCTAGACCAAATCACTATGACGAAAATCGGAGAGTTGATAATGACGCAGCCTGTACATTATCTATATGTATAAAGAATAAAATAACTCTTCCCTTACAAGGAAGAAGAATTACGATAGTAGATTTACACTTATCAATTATATTTTGTATGCCAGTGGTGCACGCGCGATAGATATCACAAATCTATCGCGCGCTACTCACAACTACCTACTCGCATCGCATAGTAGACTTTATTATACCGCGTATGTGATCACAATCTAATATCAAAAACATTCATTGTCGTTCATATTAAGGACGTTCATGTCACCATGTGCTACGTTTAGAGTCAAATGAGTCAAATGATCTTTAATAACATTTATTTAGGATTTTAAAAATAGTTGTCAAGTTGTATATCGATAATCTTACAACGATTTATAACCTTTTTTTATTTGTCCTAAATATTTTAAAAGTATTTATTGTAAAATATCAGTAAATGTATATTAGAAATTGATTTGACTTGATTTGACAGTGTATATGTGTATATGTATGTGTATATTATTTTACTGTGCAAACCACACAAAACTGTTTTAATTTATTAAATAATTAATTCGAACGTACGTCAACACCATTTTTTAGTATAAAGAATATTTATAAACATTATTTATTATGGTGCCTACTTTAGTAATATAGTTATTATAATTTTAAGTATAAAACAATTCTGATCACCATTAGACCGAGAGAATCGAGAATTCCTCTTTGAAATGATCTTCAACAGGTTTTAGATTTTTGAGGAAGGATAACTACATAATTGAGCAATTCAATTCACTAAAACAATATGTTTATCTACTGTCAAGCCTCATGCATGAACGTCCTTAATATAATATACGGTGAACTATTTAACTGGCGTCCCCGTACAATAAATATCCTTTATTGAATGTAGTAGAGATGCATTTGAACATTATATTTATATGGATATGGCTACTAGTTCTCTAACTATATGGATGGCAACATATTATACTCGATGAACGACCGTTACTAGCAACGACCATTGTATCGTTTCGTTTAACGAACCACCATACACCGATAACACGTTTTTAACTAACTCTGCACTTATACTTTTTAAAAGTCATGTTTAATCCACTAGAGAGATTATAACTTGCATAATGTTGTGATGTATATAATAAATAAATAGCACTTCTTGAAAACACACGATACACACGATACACGAGTATATACCCATCTATAAATAAACAATTCATATATTTTATATTGAATTTGTTGTCTAATTTTCATGTTTTATTCAATTGAAAAATATTTAATATTAGTGTTCATAACAAACAGTCAATTGAAGGGAGGAATTCTCCTTTGAGACTGAAAAAAAACAAAGTTGTTTATCAATATTGAGTGATTTACATACTACGATAATGACGATGGAATGAAGAAACGTATCAATCGTTGACATATACATAGAAACACATTGGTAAGTTTTCTTTCTTTTTGTATTAATTTAATTAGGCTTTTTTAATTTAAATTGTTTTTATTTTGCTTTTATTATTAGTTTTTAATTTTAATGTATATTAAATTCAAAATAAACTATTTTAAAATATATTTTATCTCGAATGCCTTTTGTTTTAATTTATTTAATTAATCGTCGGACTTTTGTCTTAATTTATTTGATTCTTCATTAATTGTCAGAATTTTGTTTTAATTGATTTAATTCTTCATTCATTGTTCTAGATCTAGGCTCTTGTTTTAATTAATTATAATTATTTTATTTAAACGTTAGACTTTTGTATGTTTTTATTCAATGTAAAAACTTTTTTTAAATGTTTTTGTTATATTAATTATATTATTTTAAGCATTTGTTTTAGTTTTAACATTTTAGTCTTTTGTTTATATCTTCGTTAATGTAAATTATTTCCGGTTTTAAATGTTTTAAAACATTGTTCTATATCTTATGCATTTTTAATTGTTATAATAATTAGCATATATAGATCATTTAATTTTCTTTATATAGTAGATATTAGGTATTGGTTTGGTCATATTTTGACTCAGATCATATTTTCTCCTTTATTTTTATTATTACTTCGATTAATTTACATCCCACACCTAAACTGGAGACTTGACAGTAGTATATATACTATAAAAAAATTGTGTCGATATTATAATTATATTAAATGTAACAATTTCAAAATTCCTTTCTTAATTCTATAATGTCATTTTAGACAAAGGCAGCCTGGTTCTTATATAGCCATAAAAGGATCCACGCTAACCATGGGTCTACCAAGTATGAACACATTTATTATACATTACCGGCTCAAACTTTGCACTGAAATTACGTTCAAGCTATTTGTTGTACAAGAAAAGGCTGCATTAAAAAGTTGTAATGTTTGTTATTTCAACTATTTTTAATGCGATTGAAAAGTTTCATCAAAACTTTTACGAGCTTTGTCTCTCTGAGCTTAGTTTAGCTGTCTATCACTAAATGAATTTTCAGAATCGATCAGAAGCTAGCCTCATTCAGAGATAGCCTCATCCATACTTACAAACAACTTTACTTGTTTAAAATATTAGTATTTATCGTTTCGTAATCTATATCTATTTAATTGAATGGGTTATAATGTTATATAATTGAATAGTTACGTAATACATTGCTTTACTTGACCACATTGTTCAATCTTTTCAGGAATTATTATTAAACACGACCTTATCCACTTCCGTGCTCTAGATTATTATGAATATAAATTTATATTGCAAAAGAGATTTAACCAGGAGGTGTCCAAGTTTACCAATATACTTAATTAATTCTCCAAAATAATCAAAATAATGAATTGAGTTTTGATTGCATCATAAGTGTAAATTTAAAAACAGTATAAATGATTGATTCTGTTACAAGAAATGATTCATCTTTCTTACGCATATGATGCAGTCATACATACATTAACATTTGAACCTTGAATAATTTATATAATTTATTTGTTGCAAAAATTTTGTTCATATAATTTAAATACATTATGAAAACCATAATTGTAAATCTAGGAAACCAAATTGATTGACCGTGAAAGATATTCATCATAATATTATATACATTTAACCCTCCGTTTACTTATAAATTGTCAATTCAAAATATAATTGCTATGGAGAATAAGTTGTAACTACCTATATGAGAAACATAACCAAATTGTTAATCACAATATATTTACTTAACCATCCGTATATTCCACAAATCGTTAATTTAAAAAAATAAATCCTCGAAAATGTATTTGATGAGGTGCAATTGTGTTAGACCACGTATTTTACAAAATATGGATTTAAGGATTTCAAGAACGAAAAGGACTTTTTCCTCCTTGGAATCATTTCCTGTGGTTTTTCCCAAACATTTCCCCCCATTTTCGACCATTTTTACTGGGGGGGGGGGGGGCTAAAATGAATAAGATCCCACTGTTGTTAGTCTTAAGTAGTATCCATTCGGTACCAAAGGGTTGAACCAAAATAAACATTTTTTTTCCACATAGAGGTATGATTTCATTGCTGGATCTTAATGGTCAAAACTTAACCAACGCTACTATTCGAATCTATTAGAAAATTTAAAATCTATTTGATTTACTATATTTTAAATAAATTAAAAATTAATATCAAATAGCTATTAAAGGGTTAAAAGAATATTAAATTTTATTTTCAAGATTTCATTTAGAGCGACAGCTAGTCGCGCTTGAGTTAACAAAAAACAAAACGATTTGTCTTTGAAATATCTAGAAATCTACACCATGTTTTTTTGAAGATATTGCCAGTCCCTTGACTCGCACATTTTCCTAGAGGGGAACTTCAAAATTGTGTGTACATATACATTTTGTTGTCCAAGTGGAAAGTTCCCAAAGCGTTCCCAAGGAAATAGAGCGTATATGTATCAAATTTGGATTAAAGTATCGAATATAAAAGAGTACCCGAAATGGAAATTCCGAATCTTGACCGGTGGTTTCTTCAGGGCTTCGATACAGTTTTGGACAATATCTATGTAAAAAAATTTTTAGAAGCATGATCATATGAAATTTTTTCCTTATTTTAATGAGTTCCAGCATCTGTTTAAAAAACAACAATGCCCTTTTAAATTTCTATAACAATTTTGAAATCGTCTTTTGATAGGGTAGTTTTACCTTCATAGTGAATATACTAAATTTAAACGTCAAGCATGTGAGCCATGTATGTTAGAATAACTAAACTCAATATGTAAGTTTGCATACTACTCACTGGTTTTTGCATGCTCCACACCGGCCACACACGCCACACTTATTTATTTATTTGAATCATATATTAATTTATTCTGATAATTTTGTGGTGTAATTTATGCGACATAATTATTATAATTGTTTCAGAGTTTTGTTTATGTTTTATTATAAGTAATAAAATCATTTACTTTTTAATTAAGGAAATTAACATCAATCGACCAATGTCCAACCCAACATCCCAAAATAAAATGCTGATCACATTTCTTTTTTTTCAATTTAATATCCTCTAGGTATTTACCTTTATTGAATTACCTTTACAGACAATGAAACGACCTCGTAAATTGGCATTAAATATTTAAAATTTTTGAATCAATAAAATAAAAATAAAAAGGAACAATATTTTTTGATAAATCCGTCATTGTATTTTTGACAGGAATACGAGTGTAATTTTAAATCCTTTCCACGCGGAATGAATTGTCCACAAAAGTATAGTTCTTTTTAACAATTGTTTAGTTGATTTATACTTAATTAGATAAGCCTCAACTTGTGAAAATATGCCACAGTCTTTCAAGCAGAAGTCTACGCCATCAATTTGTGTTAACTAATTTGGACTTCACATAGAGTATTCACATAAAATTACAAATAATTTTACTGTATGGAATATTTAGTAATATATAAGCTTAAAATGTGCCGTACTGGTTCAATTTTTATAAACGGGAGTGTACCTGTTCCTTAAACACATAAATATTATTATTTTTCGATACATATTTTTAATCGACCATTCTGTTTAAAATGACGTTCATAAAGAGGTATGTATTTATAATCAGCAAATAAATTAAAAATCACAATTATTATTATTGTAAATATTTTTGGATTTACGTCTCAATGGCATCGTTCGTTCCAGTGTGGGAGAATGTTTTTGTGGTGTGTAGTAAATAGAGAAAAGTCTACTTTATTTTCTTCTAATACATAGAATAAATAATATTTTTGTTATAAATATTTGAAATAATTTTAACAAAAATAAATCATTATTATAATTATAATGGAATTATTATTGATTTTCTAATTGTAAAATCATATAATATATATTTATTAAGTATTTTGTAAAAATCAATGAAAATTTACTTTTATTTAAATTAATTTATTAAGGTTATACGCGCATTTTGGCAAAGTAAAGATACACATCAATTAATAAACATAATAATTTTAAATACACATAAATTTATTTTTGAGAGAGATCTGACGTCCAGTTTCTTAGAAATTAGTTTTCAAAAACAATTTAAAAAATAAAACTGGTAAAGACAAAAATTAAACACTTAGAAAATAAGTAGTTAGAAAATAAGTATTGTAGCTTATATTAAAAATATCAACAAAGTCTTTTGACGTGTAGTTTTGAACATATTTTGATGTAAACAACGAAAAATATCTATAAAAAAAAAGTTAAATGATGTAAGACAAGTGAAAATAACAACTAACTGAGTTAATTACTTAAATACCCGGTATATTCTGAATTTATGAAAAAAGTGTCAAACAAAAGTTGTCTGTTCTAAAAAAGGGAATTTTTATCTCTTTTCTTCTATCTCTTACTGTTTCAAAGATAGACAGTTTTGCCTATTTTGCCTATTCATGGTCCGATTTTGCCCATTCACGAACTTGACTTTACTTTTTAGCTCTTAACTCTAACTCTTTAGCTCTAACATTGAAAATCTGCTCGCTCTGTCTTCGTTTTTGAGTTTCGTTCGTTTTTGACAGACAGACAGACGGAAAATTTGTTTTCTGTGATCAATAATTTCAACCGTTACACAGTCGGGACTAAACTCTTAATAAACCCTTGTATATATGATATATCGGGTATAAAAAATGAGTCTATAATTATCAGGAAAAACAATCAAATTTTGATTACTTGACATGATCTTGAATTACATAAAGCGCATTACAAAATTCAAACCTATTCCAAACTTTATATGGATTTATTTTGGCTAATGTCTTTCTGTTACGAATTTGTCGAAATCTTTCCCTTTATGCATTTTTTTCTCATAAAAATTTAGTTGTTCTTGTACCATTCAATTTTATCCATCTTATCTGTCGATGTCGAAAAGAGATCTTAGTCCAATTGGATTACAATTCGGTATGTGACGTGCTTTCGGTAATTCAAAGAGCAATTCCGATAATCGGCCAAATAAATCATAGAAAAATATCTTCTTTAATATTAATAAAATGAAAAAATTATTGCACTATATATATTTTCCCTCAATTTTCAACGTTCTAATAGTTACAATAATGAATATTACAAGTGTCATCATGATGGTAACTTCATTTTGTATTTATTATCATTCCTACTTTTTGGAATATACTTTTAGTCTCCAATGAAAAACAAAACATAATAAACTCTAGTCTAACTCAGGAAACCCTAGTTATAGTCCAATTATAATTTTGAATAAATTATTTCCAAGTGTTTGAAATTGAATATGCTTGCAATTGAAATTGGATAATTAAGTTGTGAAATTCTATTTTAGGTTTTTATTATTCAAGTCAATACGTCAATATTTTTAAGACATCGTTAAAATTAAAGATCTTTGATTTGATTTTTGGCAATATATCGAAATTAAAAAAATTATTATTTTTTAAACAAATGTGATAAAAAGATTGAATATTGTGCATAGTATCACGTTTAGCTCAAATTAATTATAGTGAAGTGAACGCCGTTTAAATTCCCCATTTATCTCTTGAAATTAAATTACAGTTACCTGAAAAGTAAAGCTACTACTTCGTAGAGCATTGGTCTAGAATACCAAAGGTCGTGGGTTCGATCCCCATCCTAGATGATTTTGCATATCAAGCATTTGATGTCAAACAATGTTAATTTTCAAATTTTGCCCCAATTCCTAGAACAATTATTTGTATTTTATAAATACAAATTTCGACTACAATGTAGTCATCATCTGTATAAATTAGCGAATCGGAACTATCTCTGGGATATGGAGATATGTTGCTCGTTGCTAATTTGGTGCGTGTCTCACCAAAATACAAATAATTGTTCTAGGAATTGGGGCAAAATCAGAAATTTAATTTCAAAAAAATCTAGAGTTCTCTTTTTAATAATCTTTATATCGAAGAATGTTATCAATGTTCGGACATCTTACTTAAATGTCAAAGAAATTAAACGATAGAAACAAATTTATATTATAAGTGATTATAAAATGACCTAATTAGTCCATTTCCGTTCATCCATTTTATCCATCCGTCCGTTTGTTTGTGGACACGATAACTCAAAAACAAAAAAAGATGACGACTTGAAATTTTGTGTGGTGTTCAAGAGCTAAAAACTCAGGTCAAGTTCGTGAATGGGCAAAATCGGACCTTGTTTGTATATAATTAGCAAAACTGTCAATCTTTGAAACCGTAAGAGATAGAACAAAAATTTAAAGGAAAAAAATAATCCTCTTATTAGAAATAAACAAGTTTTGTTTGAAACTTTTTTTATAAATTCAGTATATACCGGGTATTTAAATAATTAACTCAGTTAATTGTAATTTTCACTGGTTTTTCCATTATTTAACAATATGTGATTAAGTAACATTTATACATAATCGAATACAGTGTTTTTTTTTCGTGTTGAAATCGATAATATTAATCTATAATGTTCTTTTATTGTGCTGTTAACATGCCAAAAATTTATTTTATTATATTTTCGATGTAATATAAAAAAAAAAATGAAACTTAAAGTAATAAAATTAATTTCAGGATATGTTAAATGGGTTTACTTAACCTTCAGTAATGTCATCTAACTATTAATTACAGTTATGTATGACAATATGTGAGTAGGTACATATCATATTCAGAATCTTATATTATAGGTATACATTTAAAATGTTCATTCATTATATTATGTATTCTGTGACGTTGGTTTCAAATGAACATTAGATTAATAGAACAGGATCATGTATATGGTATAGCATAGCATGTACACACATAGATATTTTGTGTGGAGATGATTATGAATTGTGCTGTCGTTTTATACAGATGACAGATATACTGCTTATATTTTAAATCATATTACAGTCGAGTTAATTAAATTGATCTGGGTGCCGGGTCACAGTGGTTTCATTGACTCAGCAGGTGATCAGCGAGTGGTCAAATGCTAATGATCACTGCCAGTGCACCACACGGACTGGGTGACGGCCCAGTGTGACTTGCATTTTTTTATACATAAAAAATTCACTTCTTTTCAAATCGTTTGCAATAAATTTTAAATGATTTTATAAAATATTAAAACGATAATAAACATAGGCGCCAAAATATATTCTTATATATATATATATATATATATATATATATATGAGCGACAACAGAAATATAATAAAGATATTATTTTAAATAAAGACACAATAATAATAATAATAATCTATTATCCTTGTTTTTCTTGTCTTTAAATTGATATATCAAATTTATTTTTGATTGTCAAGTAATATATCAAATATAAAAATCATACAAAAATAAATACGATTTTTATGTATCATATCATATAATATTAGTCAATTTTGACCTATTTTTTGATTGTTTCATAACGATTTCAACCAACTAAAATAACCTCATTTCTATTACACCTATAAACTTTTACGTACATTAACATTCAAATAATATTCTTTTTATAAAAAGTTAATAATATCGTATTGTCAATATTTTACCCGAATTATTTTATTTCATTCACCAAACTGTGTGCTTGGAATTGGAACTGAAACTGGAAGATTGCTGGTTCGTGCCCTGACAGTTTGTCAATTATAATTAATGGGTCGGTTAATTGACTAAACTGTCTCGTATGGAAAAGAACGAATTAACCGGTTATGTGTCTGAAGGTTTTCTGCAGTTTCCTTTCACAAACTTCAGATGAACATCGACATAGTTCATATCAAAGTCGGCTGCATTTAATTCCTTATCATCCACTCACATCATGAATGCAATATTATTGATATTAAAAGGATAATGATGTGAAATGCCTCTGTATGTCTCAAAAACGGAGATAAAAACTCATTATTATTATAATTTCAATGAGTGAAATAATAAGATATATTTGTCTAAAACTTTAGCGATAAACGATTTCTCTTCCGAAGATTGCATTAAAAGTATTGAAGTACTATTCATGATGTTAGAAAAGACTTGGAACTGGATATTCGAAAATGTATGCTCCGAAGCCAAATGGTTGCATTATCTATTTATTTTCCATTTATAATTAAAAATCACTTATGCTTTCTCGTACGACGGAAACAAAAATCTGAATTTCAAACATTTGGATGCTTTATTCAAAAACGAAAGAATTTCTAGGTGAGGTGGGTGGGTGAATGGTTTAATCCACCCTTTATAAATAGTTCAGTCATTTAGAAACATCGACATACACATTCTCCGTTAAAACGTCAACAACACAAAAATTAGGACACTTCATATAAGTTCAAAAACATTAAAAGAAAATTAATTCTATATATATATATATATATATGTCTAACATATTTTCTATCCTTGTTCAACCACTATACAATTTACATTATCTATCTTTTTTTATATTATTCAATAATATTCTACCATAATAGAAATATACCGTGTGTTCATTACTAAAAAGTTACCACCTAAACAATTTTTTAATGATGCATTTTAGAAAAAAATGTATTAAAAGTTGCACTGTTTGAAACATGAAACATAAAACATTAATTATATTCTTGTTAGATGCATTCGTGCTAGTGATGATCAAACCAAGACCTAAATATCGGTCTTGGTATCGGTCTCGGTCTTCCTTGTCCTTGGTCTTGCTCAAATACTAGTAGTCTTGGTCTTGGTCTTGCTCATTTAGTTGCCGTTACTTACTACTTACAAGGCTTTTTATAGGTATAAATTATAAATGATCAACAACTAACATCTCTAATTAATAAAGCTTTATTTGACATTCACACACACTACACTCACTATTGTTATCACTTTCTTGAGATTGCTCTGATATCATTCTTACTTCGGTACACTTTATTTTATACTTCAAAATCGATAGCTAAATTTATACAGTATTAAAATTATTAACACTTACGATCATATCATATCGACCCAAGACAATGCTATGAATAGTGGGTTGTGAGAATTATGAAAACTCGATAATCGGAAAAGAATTGATACTTCAAGAATATTCTTGTAGATCCTTTTTTCAGACAATGGTAAAGTTCACCAGTATCTTTTTTACATTTGATGTTTAAATTTAGTGGAGTAAACTGGAAATCTTAAAAACACAAAATCTTTTGTTCCAACAAAAGCATATATTAAAGTTACGACAAATATTCTCATATATCCTATTTACAACGGAAGTTGTAATTTTTAGTTTTGCACTTTGGTTTTGGTCTTGCATTTTGGTCCTGGTGTCGGCCTTGTTCTTGTTCATTCGGTCTTGGACTTGGTCTTGCAAAATCACAAGACCAAGACAGATTTCATCACTAATTCGTGCCCGTGTAGTATAAATTATCTTTTAAACGGCGCAAGACATGGTAAATCTTTAAATAAATAAAAATTTTCTAATAAAAACAAACAATTTTTGTTTCAAACATTTTTTTATAAATCCCATATTATTGGTGTGACATAAATTTTGTATTTACACCATAAATATTGGATGCATGAAAAAAGTTTCCAACAAAAGTTGTTTGTTTTTATGAGGTAAAAATGTTTGTATTTAGAGATTTTTCTTATCATGCACCGTTTAAAAGTTACGTTATACCACGTAGGCACGGATGCATGAGACCAAAATATAATTATTACAATTGATTTCCTTCTAAAAACTGTGCAACATTTGTTTGAAACATTCTAAAATGGATATTTAAAAAGTATACTTTTCAAATGAACACACGGTATAAATGTCATAACAAATGCAATTAAATATTTAATATTTAAAGAATATATATTTATATATCTATCTATCCTGCTTTAATAAATGCTAAAAATGCGATAAAGCTCACTCGATGCGGTTAAGAATCCGTACACATTTGTGACATACTTTTTATATGGGAAAAACTAAACCAAAAGAAAACTGGGTCTAACAACCCCTAGTTTGTTTGTTGTTGTTGTTGTGTACTGAGTGTGTAGACTGTAGTAGTAGTAGTAGTAGTGGTTGATAGTCTGCAATAGCTCGTAAACTTGCATGTACCTCCCGTACCTCCCGTACCTCCCGTACCAACTGACACCCTCCCACTCATCTACTAGTATGCATATTATAATAATACAAAATATATATATTTATTGTGTACAAAAATGTTCATTCATTATAAACACACACACAATCAAACTATTCAGAATTAAATTATTTTACACTCTTTCTTTCTTCGCCATTTTTGTTCTTGTCATAATGTTTGTCTCGTTTTAACGTACAGTCAAACCTGGTTAAACGAGAACTGGATACGCGATAAAACTCTACAAGTGACAGTAAATGCTAGGTCTCATCATTTTAACACTGGAAATGAGAAAGAGAAACCTCTGTAAGAGAGAGTCATTTTTTACGTCTGGATCTCTATAACTGAGATATATATAGGTCATCTGACCTATACCTCTATAAGCGAGTGTCGATATTTATTATCTGTTCATTTATGACGCTTTCTAAATGTTTTATACGACTGTAAGTGAGAAAAACCACTCCTGCACTTCTATTAGTGAGAAACTTGGGATTCAGTGGAAAACCTCCATATTCGAAAGAAAGAGTCTGGTCCCTTGAACTCTCGCTCATCCAGGTTTAACTGTAGTATGTTTGTCTGCGCTCGTAATCATTTGGTTTTTAACTCTTTACTAACTCTTTTATTTAACGAACTAAAAAGTTTACAATAAAATTATTTCCCACAGTCACCATAAGTATGTGGCTATAAATAAAAGCCGGTATTAAATGTTTTCCTTAAACTTTTACGAGCTCCACAAGATTTTATGTATAGTCACACTTTTATACGTGTGGGAAATGGCAAAACTCTAGCGCAATTAGAACTAGTCGAAATTTGATTGCAGGGATTTGTACTTATATTATTATTTAAACACTATATATGCTGAGTTCTACTTATACCAAGATACTACACTATATACACATGTAATAAACCTTTTTGTAATTATGATTGTCTCTATTCCATACGGTTTTCAAATTGTATATTTTTCCCTCTATTTCGATTTAGCCTTTTCATAAACTTGAGAAGGAAATTTGACAAGGTTGTTCTTCATATTCTTAAGAATTAATTACCGTTCTGATTATTGTTGTTTCTCTATTATAATTTCCTCAAGAGGCTGTAGATATAGAGGTCGTTTGAACGGTACCCATAAAATATTTGTATAGTCAGTCTGAAACTTGTACAAAAGACGGCTTAAAATAATAATGTTTATATTGTATAGATATATAGGTTACTAGGACTTTGTTTGGTCATTAATCACAAAAATGCTATTTTCTATGTTATATTCCTGGTTAGTTGTTTTCCTGTTTTTGTTACAGAGAGGAGAGGCGATATCTATTTTTTGTTTGTTTTTAAACGGATGTGAATAATATTTATAGTTATGTGACTTTCGTGAATGTAAGTTAAAGTCAGGCAGTGATTCAATTGAAAATGAAAAAAAAATTTGGTTTACCAAATATGTAACTGAATATGTGCGGTATATCATAGTGCGTGTGTTTATCCGAATTGTTTGAAGAGAACTTTAGGAGATAGCGAAATAGTGATGAGATAAGACAATAGGTAAAGTTTCTTTATGGTTCCAGAAAACTATCAGCCGTTCAAATTTCCAAACCGGTCCAAAGTTATAGCCGTTTTCGGAAATGAAAATGAGATGAGACGATAGAATACTTTTACAAGTCAATACAATACAAGAGATATGCTTCTCTCGTATTGTGGCACCACCACACTATCTATATACCATAGCCTTTTAATTTGCACTCCCTTTCGTTCAACAGTTATAGTTAACGGCAGTGGCAGTAGGATATTTTAGACTGATCGATCACAATTCAATTACAATATCTAATCATCCTTTGACAGTTTTTCTCATTCTATTAATTGTTGAGGCTTCGTAGTGCTGAATCCTAGACCATTAAGATATTGTGTTGGTTATAAGGACAATTTTCATCTATACAGATCACAATTTATGCAATTCAAGCCGATTGATATCTCTATGATGTACTTACAAGATTATTTGTCCCATAATTTGATGATGCATATAATTTCCGGTGTCAATAAAATATACAGTGTGATTCAAGACATATGTGTACCATTATTAAATTGATTACTAAAACCGGGTATTTTAGCAATTAGTTGTTACTCAGTTAGTTGTTATTTTAACTTGTTTTACAAAATTTGATACCATCAAACCTGGATGGGCGAAAGTTGAAGCAACCGGAATCTTTTTTTCGCTTATGGAGATTTTTCACTTAGTCAAGTTTCTTTCACTTGTAGAGTGCAGGAGCGGTTTTTCACTTTTCGAGGTATAAAAATACAAGAAACAGTTATAGGTATGTAAATTCAGTTTTTATTTGAATTTGTTGTTCTTCCATGAAATTTAGTAAGCGCCATAAATAAAAAGATAATAATACGCTCGACACTCGCTTATTGAAGTATAGGGCAAATGGCTGTCTGAGTTATAGAGATCCGGTCGTGAAAAACGACTCTCTCATATAGAGAAAGACTCAATTAATAAGTTGGGGATTTGTTCAAACATAAACATATTTGTTTACAGTATATAAAATATTTCTCTGTTTCTCACTTGTAGAGGTTTTTACTCACCCAGGTTTGATTGTAGTTGATTTGTGTCGAAAAAAAATATTTGCAATGAAAGTGGTGAGTATTTTATGACGAAAAAATAAATGTTAACTATTTTTTTGAATACCTGAATCGATTCGAAACAAATCAACTGTAAAATTTTGAAAAACGCCTGCACTTTTACTGTCGATTATTCAATATGTGAGTGAATAGTTGTTGTTGATTTGGTTGGTATGCAACGACATGGTAAACTAGAGTAAACCGATGCAATGATGGTTGTTGTTGGTGGTTGTGTTGGTAGTTGTATAGTAAATGGTCGGTGATGTCTTCGGCACCAGGAGTTAAGAAACTAGGTCAAAGGTTATATCGGTCGTTGTTATATATATTTTCCCTACATACGAAACTCATATACACACAAGTCAGTCAAGTAGAGTTTGTTATACATACAAGCCAGCCAATATACCACCATATTCATCCTCATACCCCTTTCCATATATGGCGGCCTGAATTTATAGAGTGTTCCACATTAATTTGGATCGATGTATATCTTAAAAACGAAGTGATCCGGTTTGTTGGAGCAACAATCTTATCAAAATTTTATTCGCAGAATAATTGACGCTTTTAACTACCTTTGATAATAAATACTAATCGGATAGATGAAGATATCAAAACGAATTAACCAGGAAAACAGAGGCTAGTATGCTCTACAGCACCTATGAAAGCAAAACGTGGCCGATAACCCAAGTCAATGGAAATATGCTACTCACGTTCGAAAGAAAAATATTACGATGTTTTTGATGTGAAATATTTATTGCAGCGAGTTAGACTGTTTGTTACCGTTTGTTAATGTTCTTAATAAGTTGGGGATTTGTTAAAACATAAAGATGTATGTTTACAGTACATAAAATACTTCTCTTCGTGTGTGTACACATAGAAAAAATGAAACATAACAATTGGTACTTGGGAACACACTGATAGAAGAAAACAGATTAATGAAAGTTAACTTTGAGAATGTCATATACACCCACTCATCCCTATAGTAACAGAAATATAGTTAGAGAGTATTTAAAAAAATGTGTCGAAGGCCGATACTGCATTGTCAAAGGTCTTTTCTAAAAGATTTTATCATATTTTTATACGACCCGGTATATACAATATATACCAGGGTATATTCAGTTAAGTTCTTAATAACGACTTTGTAACGGCTCTCCGGTCTGTCAACATGATAACTCAAAATCGAAAAACAATAATGATTACGATTATGATTCCTTCCTTGATTATGTCATATTTTTGTATTATGTCATATTTATTTTCTTTAATAAACCACCCTTTCATGCAAATTTTCTATACAAAATAGTTTCGATGTTTCACATCTGCCAGATTTTGATTAAGATTCAGTTTGCTGACTTTCATTCAGAGATTGAATTCTCATTTGATGGTGGTGATTGTCAAGTTAGGACAACGGTAGGACATTCTGTTTAAAAGTTATTTAAAACTCTTTACTTTTTTTAGAATTAGAAAATTGTATTAACAATCTCATTATCCGGATATTTTTATGTCGATTCATCATTGTTGTTTGTAGTTAGTTTATTTATTTATATATATATATATTTTTTATACAAAGGATTGAAAAAATTATGATAAGGGTTGAACCCCGATTATAGAGGGTGCTGCGTAATTTAATTCCGGTTGGCGCCAACATTCTGTTAAAAACTAAACTAATAGAAACTAAACTAATATCAAGAGAATTTTTTTGATTCTTAAATAGTATGAACAAACGACCTCTTAGAAATTATTATACTTATAGACTCTATAAGTGGCGTTCCGTTATGAAAATATTACAGTTGATTTGTTCTGAATCTTTTGGATTTTCGAAAAAGTATTTCGTATAAAAGTTTTTAGAATTTCTACAACGAACAACTTTTAGTCGAAACATTATTTCGAGAAACTAGCCATATTCATTGAGTCGATAATACTTACAAGTGAACAAGTGTATTATTAGCAACCATAGCGCAACTGATACAATGTAGATTGGGATGCTGAAAATTGTATTATTCGATTCACACAAATGGTTTGTATCAAAATTGATCTTTATTTCGCCATAACTGCAGAATTGCCATAACTGCATTTTAAAGGACGTATTAATTCCAATTTAAATGACGATATAAAAATTTTCATCAGTCAAATACATTAGCATAGATAGATAGATTGTAGCGGTTGCCCTGGTCGGGTGACACTTCGACCATAAGGTCCATTGCGATGCCTAAGGATGTGACGATGTGAGTGGAGTGGAAGGAATTTTTGTGTGCAGACTAGGAATTGGTAGGATGTGCGGCTGCAGCCCACTCTGATAGGAACTATGCCGATATTTATCTGGATACATTAGTATACTTGAACTAGTAATATATAAGCCTGATAATATCTACTTTAACAGACTCTGAATTACTCCATCTTGCTTTATTTTTGCCCGTTCTTCCTCTGACTATAAAAATTGTTCTCCGTTGGAACATTAGATTTAATCTAGGGATATAAAAATAATTTAACTTCAACCTTATGGTTGAAACCAATTGTGCTCTCCCTTCTACTTCAGTCTGCCGAGATTTGCTTCTCCCATATCTTAATAATAGCCAGGAGCTTACTTATTAGAATTTTCTGAAGGCTTGTACATTCGTGGTGATATACACCGAATATCTTGTATCTGCTGTAACTGAAAGATTCGAACTTAAAAATGATGCGACTGGATGTTTCTTCCTCCTCGCCTTACACTCTGCACATAATTGGATCCATTGTGGAGTCCTAATGTTTGTAGATGCTTTTGTAGGTGATAATGTCCGGTGACGAATCTTATAAACCGTCCATAGATGTGTCTTATTCATTTCGAAACAGTATTTTCAGTTTTATTACCGTATTCCTAAAATAGGTTATGGGCCTATGCAAGATAATCCGACTCCCTTGTTTGCTAAGGTTTATCCGTTTCCTTCGATACTAGTGAGACCTGGTATCCAGATCAATTTAGCACTGTTCTGTTTTGCCAGCTCCAGTAGTTCTTCTAGACAATCCCGGAGGTGACTTCAGTTGTAGGCAAGATTTTTCCATTGGAACGTTTATATTTTTGATATTTTTACTTGTTAAAATTTATGTTCTTCGAAATACAAACAACTTTTATTGGTAACAATTTGACGATATCAAAATATTTTCGACACAAATTGTGTGCAAATATCGAAAAAAATCAACTTCCTAATTTTGATTCGAAGTCGGGCTCTTGACGTAAACATAAAGTCATGATTGGTATACGATCACATATAGTAAATGATACAGGAGCTTCCTGTAAATAACATAGGAATTATTTAATTTCATTTAAATAATAAACCCAGTGCAATATGTAATTAATTATATTTGTTTGTAAGATAATTTTTCGAAATGTATTTATGGACATCATTATTTTTAGTTTAGATATTTAAATCAAATCCGATTAAAAATTATATTTTTGTTCTGCTTTTTTAAATGAACGTTTGTTTAAAAACGTGACGAAAATATTATAGACAACACAATCAATGTTCAAGTTAGCATAGAAATCAAATTAAATATTATATTTAATTTTCATAAGTTATTAAGGGAATTAGTGCACTGGCCGATTTTCAATTCTTCAAGGAAGAAGAAGGCTCTGGGTTAGGCTCAGATAAAGGATTTGCTTCTTTAGCTTGATATACTTTCATGCGTAGAGTTCTTTCATGCGTAGCGTTCTCGGTCGAGAACTCGAATACATAAACTTTGTCACGCACCAAAATATAATATCATCCTAGCAACATATGCCTCTCTCACTCATGTCCTTTGAGTTTTATAACTTAATACTTCAATATTTGTTTTTCGAATAAAGGATTCAAAACATTTGGGACACAACCCTCGTAGTGCCAGCCCAAATATAAATCAAACATTAATTACGCATATTATATACCATTTATTTTCAGTATCTTTATTGCCATTTTTATTATACTAATCAATTTATCATGCGAATTTATGAGAACAATTTCGGTTTGTAATCAGTGCAAATCCATTAATTCATCTTTTCGAATATGTTTTCTGTATTAATTAATTAATTAATTAAACAAAAATTCCAAATAGTAGATATTATATATTGAATTAGATGCATCAAAGAACAAACTATAATTTTGATAAATTTTAAGATAATAATGGAGAAATTTATAACAGAAATAACATAATAAATAAAACTCTGGTTTGAAACACTCACATGAGCTCTATATACAAAACTCAACAAAACACTTTAACATAATTATATATCATTAGTATTTATTTACATTTAATAAAATTGAATTTGAAAGAAAGTGCGTTAATTATTGATATTTAAAATTTCTTATATTTCGTTATCCCGTTTCTTGAGTTATCTGTTCACTAACTGTACATACACACATACGCACAGACTCATCAATGGCCAAAAGTGGGTTTTATGTTATCAGAAGACCCGCAAAACGTAACGATTCCGTTAATCTCAATATTGATTTTCCGAATTGAAAACAATACGTCTCTATATTCTACGTATATAAAGATGGAGGTAAAACATACATACAATATTTTTCTAATATTATATTCTGTGTAGTAGCAAGCAAACTGATGCCCATTAAGCTAGCAGAGCAACCTGAGCAAAACACAATTATAATTTTCTCATAATTAGACGCTAATTAAATGCTAATTAAATGGCCTAATTAAAAATTAAATGATCTTTGTTGTATTGTGTTACCGCATGCTCTGCTAACTTAATGTTAAGCTAGCAGAGCAATAATTAAAAAATCAACTAATTATATTGTATTTGATATTAAATGATTATGCTAATTAAATGCTAATTAAATGCTCTAATTAAAAATAAACTGATCTTTGTTGTATCGTGTAACCTAGCATAGTCTGCTAGTTATAAAGTGAAATGCGGTTACACGACACAGCAAAGAGCAGTTAAGTTTTAATTAGAGCATTTAATTAGCATCTAATTATGAGGCAATTATAATTGTGCTCTGCTCAGGTTCCGCTGCTAGCTTAATGGACATAAGCAAATTGATATTATAGAATACAGATACTTTAATAGTTTTGTTTATTTATATCCTATAGAGTATAGACTATAGAGTATATATAGAGTATAGGTAGTCTATATATATTTAATATTATATTATATAAATGTATGTTACTATGCCTGCCATATTTAATAACAATAATATTTAATGTTTAATGAATGTGTGGTCGTAATAAACAATCGTTATGGACAAGTTGATCGAATATTGTTAACAAATAGCTAATATACAGACTGTATTTGTTCGATTGTAATATAGGGAATATTGTTTTCGTAAACTTAAAATCCTACTATTCATATATAGTGAAAATAAGGATGTCTGTTCAATACTTTGAAAGGAAAACCCTGCAATAACTTCGACTCTTTAGAGGTTTGGATACTTTTATGGCAAGGTGCTACACACCTACATATATATATATATATATATATATATATATATTGCGTCCAAACAGCGCAACTTTTTCGGGGGGCAAATTTAGCTCAATCGTCTTGTTTAATATAAGACGTAGTATATGTGGTAAAGCGTTGTAAAGAACTTATAGGGAAGGACACCCTGTATACATATTTATATTATAAAACTTTTATGCTAACATTTGGAAACAAACCACACAAAAAGTTTCAGTTAGTTATTTTGTAGGCGGTCAGCGTTTTGTTTTATATTACTTTTCTTGTTTTTCTTTAAGAAGTTTCTACAATTAGGTAGGTACTTGTTGAACCATTTGGAAGTGTTCGAATAAATACAAACAATTTCCTTATTATTAAATGTTTATATTTATGAAATATAAACTTTTTTATAGCGAATTTGAATGTGCTCTTTCTTATTTCAGTAATATTTATAAATTTATAAACTAAAAATAAAAATCAATGTCTATTTATAGTTTATATAATATTAAAATTAAAATTATCATTTATATTTGTATGAAAAGGGGTCACCTAATCTAATCAGTAATTTATAGGTAAATTGCAACCGATTTCGTGTAGCTTTCATATTTGTTTCATACATTAAATAAAAATAAATAATAAACCATTATTAACACGATATCAATTTATTTTATGCTTTGCACTTATCAATAAGTTACAATCGTATTTATTTACCTACCTCTATCTATGTATCGATTACAACTTAATATGTAAATACAGTGGTAGAAGAAAGTAGGCAAGGGAGAAACGTACCTACTACGAACCCCTTAACAGTTATTTCAAATAAAATGATTAAATATTGAGATAGTCGTCTAGTTTTTATTAGTATTATTAAGTATTATTAAGTATTATTATTATTATTATTATTTTTTTTTCTGAAGAAGGAACCACTGTGTCCGAAACTATAATCAAAAATAAAAACATTTTTAACGAAAATTTCAAATATTTATTTTATTTAATAATTTTATTATGCTGCGTTATAGAGGAAATTTTTATTTTCATTAACAAAAATTTATGATAGTTAAAAATAAGAGCTTTGAAGCCTATGCCTAAGTGAAGTGCCAGAGATAATATATTTTTAGAATTCTTCCAGAATATATTTTCCTATACAATTATTTATAGCAATTCTTCATAAACGAATTATTTTTACTTTTTAGACGTATTTAAGTTGTCTGTATATAGAGGTCTAATGGCGTTCAGAGCAGATTTTTAATATATTTATATAGAAATTTTGATACCCGGTATTATGATATGTGATAAATACAACACTTAATATACAAGTTTAGTTCCGACTTTGTAACGGTTGAAAATATTGAACGTAGATAAAAATTGTTGGTATTGTGTTCATAAAATGATGTAATTAGTCCATTTTCGAACATCCGTCCGTCAACACGATAACTCAAAATCGAAAAAAGATAACGAGCTGCACAATTGTGTGTGTGTGTGTTTTTGAGCTAGAATATAACGTCAAGCTCGTGAATGGGCTATATCGGACCGTACGTTGCCCCTCCAAGGGGTAAATATCCATCTTTGAAACCGTAAGAGGTAAAATAAAAATTTAAAGACAAAAAATGTTCTTTTTTTAAAAATAAATTACATATTTGTATCTTTTTTTTATAATCTCAGTATATACCGGGTATCTAAGCAATTAACTGTGTTAGTTGTGATTTTCTCCTTATTTTTGTGTTCATGAAGGTGCGTTCAAGAACATTGAAGTATAATTTCGTTTTGGCACTAAATAGAACGATCCGATGAGAAGTTTTCCCATCATTTTCAACATTATAGATCATTAAATTTTGAACAAATATATCTTTTTATAATATTTTTCTGTTGAAGTGGAACCCATTGGATCGTTGATTTTAGTGTCAAGATAAAGATATATTATCATTATTTTTCTTATAGAAACAATAACTAAAACCTTCAATAAGTGTTTCCTATCAATATATATACTTACTATATGGTAATGTAGTAACCTACCAATTGGATTTATTAAACCACATTCAATATTTGATTATGAATTTTGTCTGAAATACCAGAAAAATGTTATCTGTAATTTGAACGGCAAACGTAATTATTAAATTTGTTGCGAATTTCCATAGAAAATTGAAAAGGCATGGATTATGTACCGGAAATGTTTTTAATTAAAAGATCAAATAAAATATTTTACTGGGAAAAACTATTGGAGTAATCATTTATTATCTGCATGCTAACCGCGTCATTTTCTGATAAAAGTATTGATCATTAATACACATTAAGAGTATATCGATTATAATTTTCAATTGTCTTTAACTGATTTGTCCTCTGAACTAATTTCATCGTTTCGAATGCCATAATCATTAAAAATATCAAGCTCAGGTTTTTAATGGATTTTCCACAAATGTGAATTCATTCTGCTTGTTGCTTTTCGCTGCTGGCTTGGGTTAAGTTGTAAGAAAATTTCAAATAATAAAGAGATTTGCACATAAAATCAATAAAAACTATTTATGAAATTTGAAGGCATTGAAGTTTGAACATTGAATCATGCAAACAATATTTTAAACACATTAAGGTTATTCGATTAGTACAAAATATTAAAATATATGTTTGATATATATATTTTAATTTATTATATTATATTATTTTATTATTTTCGACATATTCAAAGTATAGATAACGATATACTTTTAATTAAATTGTGGGACAGGGTCAAATACAACATACATTTTGTACTAGCCTGCGAGGCGGCTAGTACAAAATATAAATTATTCAACAACATGGCAACATATTCGATAAATGTGAATTTTTGAAGGAAATTGTAAAATTGAATTAAAAATATCCGAAATCGCATTTTGGCTATTATAGTTTTTTTTTTAACCCTTTCGGATTTGTTTCGTAAGACTTCGTCAAGAATTGAACTTAAAATTTAAAAACGGGGCAGAAAATAATTGTAAAACAACCTTTATTTCTTGTAGGTTCGGCTAATGTCTTGGTTAAAATTATCCACTCCTGGTCTTATTATATTAAATTGTCTTGCTATTTGTAATCGAATAACCTGAATAATAATATAATGATCAAATAGTATTTTCAACAATTCAGCATATTTAATGAATATTTATTACGCTTTAAAAACTCTTTAAATTACATAAAATTTATGTAATACACTTGTTTTCTATTTTAATTAAATTACATTATTTATTGACATTTATTTTATAATTTTTAAACAAGTGTTGTTGAAATATTAATGAGTTTATTTAGAAAATATTTATAAAATCAATAATAATAATTATAATAATAATAATAGTTAAAATTAATAATAATAATTATTATTATTATTGAAATACATATGAAACAATTTATTAGTCATCAAAATTAATTTTTGTAAATATGCGTGTAATGTATTATTTGTTGCATTTTATTTTTCAATTAACATTTTTGGTTTTAGAATATGTATTTGATTTTTGAAGTCGGGTTTCCATTTTGTCAAAATTTTTTTTATTAAAATTACGATAGCATGAAATGTGTACATTTAGAACCTTTATAGTCAAAGCGGAGACCGTAGGAAACAGTAGCCAGTTTGCAGGGCATGAACTTTCAGAAAAGATAGTACATGTAGTAACCTCCATCACTGGCCTACGCACCCTTGCAAGAAGCTGATCCGACACCGGGGCAACCTTCCACATATCTCTTTTTTTCTATATTAATTATAGAAAAACACATCAATACTTTTTTTCTTAAAATTTTAGCGAATTTCCTCCGACGATGCAGCTATTACTTTTGTATAAAAAATTTAACGACGATGAACATTTCATATATATTCGATATCTGAGGCGTTATGTTCGTGAATGGGTAAAATTGGAAAAGGGGGAAAGGGGGGTTGAGAGGGAGGAAGAGAAGATGTTAATATTTTTCCAAAAAAAATATTTTTAAACATCAAATTCATGCATTGCCCTATGCGTTGCCTTATATCGTTGTCCCATTTTTTTCGATTAAGGTAGTTCCAGGATGAAATCACTTTTCGACAGATTTTGCTCATTTTTTTTCATAAGCTAATAATAACGATTTCTAATAAGTCGTTCCAAAGTTTCAGAATTTTTGAACCGTTTAGAACGCGAGATAATTAATAACAAAGTTCACAATTTTGAGGGTACTTATCATTAGAAGCATGTAAATTTTATACCAGCCCAACTATCATTTGTTGTATTGAAGAAAAAAAACTCGACAGAATTTAAAAAAAAAAACTAGGAGAGTAAAGATAAATATTTCTTAAATAACATTTTTTTGAGTCCTTTTTTACAGTTTTGTTTTCGATATATGATAATGTAAATTTTTTGTTCTTTCAAAATTACATGAATTTGTATATAAATATATTTACGTGAGTATACATGCGTGTATTTTTATTTGTTCTATAATAAATGCAAACCGGTGTTTTGTCCTGATAATACAAGTCAATGCTGGAGCTACCTTCTTCATTCGTATTTTGTTACTTAATACGGTTTTGAAATAAATACAAATGTTAATCTTCAAATCTATGTCACTCACACATGTGGTCTAAAAGATACGCATACTGTTAATTATTAGCCACATGACGCGCGATACATTTTTAATAAATATGAATATAATATATTTTCAATGTAATCGAAGGTCAGGGTTATAATTTAGAAGAAAATAAATTCTTAATTATCTATAAAAACTGAGTCATAGAAATATATGTACTATGTAATGTAATGAATGTAGTGTATAAATATTAGTCATTTTAATAAGGGAATGAATGTAACAGATCGTAACAGAATTCAAACACAACATGATTAAAGTGCTTAGTGAGTGCGAATGTTCACTTTAAATATGAACACTTCTTGTTTTTTTCAGACTTAAATTCTCAATAAGAAGAAATTCAATTCGCTGTTTTTTATATTTGAAAGGTAGTTCGATCCGATTATCTTTTGAATATAACCAAATCATCAATTAAATAAAACTTTATAAAAAAAAAGATTTTGTTCATTTTAAAATTCCTAAACGAAAACTTTGATAACACTGTACTGGTTGCTATTTATTGCAGGGTATAAAACAATGATTGACAACAAAGCTGTGGCTATTATTAATTTACTCGTATATCTATTTAAAAGTAATCAAATTTTTTTTTTAGTTTAAATTTTTTTAATAAATGAAATAAAATAAATTTATGACAATAAAACAATTAAATAGCATTAAAACACACACTGCTGACAAATGAATAAACAAGAATAAATGTCAGAATTAATTAAGAAAAAAACTAAAGATACATTCAAAACGTTAATAATATTCTTGTTATCCAAAACATTAAGGTTATTCGCTGGCAGTAGACAATTAAAATCTTATATATTCCAATCATTGTAATAAAATAATTGAATGTATTAAGTTAACGTATAAATAAGTAATTATAAATACTGCGCCTTTTTTTCTAAAAGAATTATGATTAATTCGGCTATTATGTTTATTCCGATGAGAAAATTTTACAAAAGAGCTTATCCAAACAATAGTTTTATATTGACTATACTTTCGCAATCAATGTTGCTTCTTCAGAATTAATATAATAATATATTATATAAAAATACTAACAATGAAAATAAATAGACGCCAGTTTACAAAAAAACAATTTAAAATATGTGAATATTAAATAAACAAAATTAATAATACAATGGCATCAAAAAGGATAGTGAAAGATCATATGCATAGCTCTACCATAACATGTAACGTAGCTCAGTTGGTAGAGCTAATGGTCTGGAATGCCAGAGGTCGTGGGTTCGATTCCCATCCCTAGATGTGTATGATTTTTCATATCAAACATTTGATATCAAAAAAATAATATATTATATAAATAAAGAAATAATAATTATATAATAGAAATAATAATAATAATATATATACCGAAAAAGCAATAGTGATTGCGAAACAACAGCCTAAATAAAATTTTCTCTTATCTAGTGAAAAATTCAAATTTCAGCATTTTATCATATACCTTACGTTAGTCATGATGCCGCGAGGCGAGACGAGACAAGAATGCTTGTCCCTTGTATTGTATTGACTTAAAAGTTTTAAGTCAATAAAACGTAAAAGTTTTCTATCGTCTCGTCTCGTCTCTTTTGTACAGTTGAAGATATTCTTGAAAAAATACAATTAAAGAAAATCATTTTTTGTTTTCAGTTGATATAATTAATTTTATAAGTTAAACAAGTGAAAATTAAAACAAATTGAGTTAATTGCTTAAATACCCGATATATACTAAATTTATGAAAAAAAAGTTTCAAACAAAACTTGTTTTACTTTAACAAAAGATACATTTTTGTCTTTCTCGCCATCACTTTTCGGTTTTCAGTTATCGTGTTTACAGACGGACGGACGGACGGACAGATATGCGGGAATGGACGAATTCGGTCATTTTATGAAAACCTATAACAAAGTTTTTTTTCTACGATCACTATTTCCAACCGTTACAAACTTACGACTAAACTTAATATACCCTGATATATCTAATATACCTACTGCGTATAAAAATAGAAAAGTCTCTATAGAACAGCCTTATCTGTAGAAAAATCTCTATAGAATCAATCTATCTCAATCAAAAAACTTCATAGAGCTGGAAAGAAAATACTATTGTCTGCCTTTTGAATATTTATAAAAAAACAGGATTCCAATTATTGTCTCGTGTCTCGATGCCTTTTTCTCGTCATGTCTCGTTTCTCTCGTCTCTCGCTGCTTCACTACACATTAGGTAATAATCGAACAACCTTAATAACACTACATAATAGTGCTATTATGCGTACAGTCAGAAAGAACAGCAGCCAGTGAAGTATCATGTAAGTAAATGAATCATGAACACATAATAATCATCATAATTAACATGACATCAGTCAAGAGGCAACATTTTTTAATGAATTCTAATAAAAACGAACGCGTTGCTCTGAAAGAACGGTCGCTCACAATAATTACAAAACAAATTACAATTGTTTATTTTGAATCAGTTTGTTATTATATATAGTTTCATTGTTATATAGTAAGTAACAGGAACCAATAAAACATATAAATGCGCTTGCTATGTGTACATACGCTTCTTTATCATACATTCGAATTTACGTTTAAGTGCGCTAAGTACTCAATTTTAAATCAATCATACAATCGTTCGCATCGTTCTTACTCAGCGTCTATAGTCGAAAACAAACAACAAAAAACTATACGAGTATACATTTCTTTAATTAATTTTAATTGGTTAGTTTATTATTTATAAGAAGAAAAAATACCACTTGTTGTTTTTACTTAACCGCTAATTAATTCGATTATTTTCAATTGTATTGTTTTGTTTTCTCTGTTTACAGAATTGCTGATCATCATGTGATACGGGAAAGTATTCAACACTGGACTATTTGAAAATCATCATAAAAACAAACGTGTTGGAAAAATGTGACACAAAAAGTATTAAATATACGTCAAGTTTAAAAAAGAATAATGTTTAAACCATTCAGGATTTAAATAAAAACAAAAAAAACGGAAATAATTTAACGATTTATAAGTGCTTTAAAGTAACATAATGTGTAAAATTAAATACATAATAAAAGTTTTTCGTCATTCAAACCAATTGCTATAAGTCAAAGTGAAATATATTTGATAATAAATAAGAAATATGCAATTGTTTTTGAAATAGTTTACCCAAAAGTTCAAGATCCAAACCAATTAAATAAATAAATAAATAAATTTTATATTTAAAATACATTTTTTTATTTATTTAACAGTATGTAAATAAATTAAAATTTAATATAAAAAAAAAAAGACAAATTAATGAAATATAATTAATATTTTTAAAAAAATAATAATTTGACAGAACTTAAAAATGTATATAAAAAATTAGTAAACAATTTTTGAGTGTGAACTCAAAACCAAATTTTGTTTGAATTTACAAAAAATAAAATTAAAAATGTTAAAAATGTTATCACCGGATTTAGAATATAATACCTCATATGAATTGGGTATTGATAACATTAGTGGCTGGGGTGAACGTTATTTTTATACATATTATAGTGAATTTGGTAATCGTCCGATAGCCAGTGTGATTGAGGCAATTATCTTAATAGTAACATTAGTTTTATCGTTAATGGCAAATATATTAATTACATATGCTGTATGTCGATTTCGTGAGATGCGTAACATAACCAATTATTTTTTATTAAATTTAGCTGCTGCCGATTTAGTATTTGCATTTAGTATACCAGCGATTGCCTACACACGTATTACACAAAATTGGTATTTAGGTGATATATCATGTAAAATTGTACCCTACTCACAGGTAATTCTATTTTTTTAATTATTTTATTATTTATTTCATATTCATTTTGATTCCAAAATATATTAACACACATCATCTTTCTTGTCCTATTCAATGTAGATCATCTAAAACACTTTTAGTGGATTGAAAATGTGAAAATGATTATGTAAACGCTAGAACTCGAATTGTAGAGGCTACTCTGGGCGGGCTACTCTACACTTCGAACATAAGGTCCATTGTAAAGCCTAAGGATGTGAGCATGTGAATGGAGTGGAAGGAATTTTTGTGTGCAGACTAGGAATTGTAGGATGTATGGCTGCAGCCGACTCTGATAGGAACTATGCCGATATCCATCTGGAGTTCGTGAAGGAAACTGCACAAAACCCTTCTCAAGCATAGCCGGTTACTTCGTTTTTGTCCATACGACGACAGTTTAGTAAATTAACCGCCCCATTTTTTTTCTTAATAATTGACAAACTGCCGATGTCGGGATTCGAACCCATAACCTCCCAGTTTCCAAGTAGGCATACTGCACAGACATAACGCCTTAGACCGCTCGGCCACTTGGACTGGTAATATAAAACAAACTTATGTAATCGAATTATCTGTAATTCCTGTAGATTACAGATGAATGTGATTACTAAATATGTATAATTATTGTCATCTGACCAACCACATAAATCTATGCGTGTGTCGAATGTAAAATAGGCAGTTCACGCATTGATAATGGGTAGATACAAGGTATTGAAACAGTTAATATACTCTATATTTAACATAAACAACAACATATATGATAATATGTTAATTTATGTTAATTATGAAATATATATATTTATACATTTATTTATACATTTATCATAATACTCATAACCTTAATTCCATTATCAACTAGACAAGCCATCATAATTTTTTCCAATGATGGTATGTATTCAAAATGAACAACATTTTCCAAATTTTTGTCAAGAAATTTTACTACAGATAATTTTCTTCATAAATAGAAATAACCTCATTATTACTTCCGATTTAATATATACCTATTATATATTTTTTAAGGTGACTACGTATTTTCTTTTAAACTTCGAGAGTTAAATGATAGATTAAGCTCTTTTAGACATTCATTCTAATTTTTGAGCGGTTTTTTTGTTTAGCTTTTCTTTTTGATATTTTCATTAATTTAACTCAAGTTTAATATGTTTAAAACAGGGATACTATTTAAGTTCGAATTAATTTTCTATCTATAGAAAATTCAGCTATTGAATTGACAGGTTCAACATTATTCGAAGAATTTATATGTAAACAGCCTAAAACATATTATAAGTTTTGTATACCGACCATGTACTAAAAATATTGATCGCCCAAAAGGTTTGTAAACACGATAATTCAAATATTTTAAACAGATTAAGAGCTGAAATTGTACGAGTGATCTTGAGCTAAAAAGTGAATGGGTAAAATAGGTCTGAGGATACCCATCTCCCTCCCCCGACAGGAATCAAAATATTTATCTTTGAAATCATAAGAGATAGAAGAAACAAAAATAAAAACAAAAAATTAACTTTTATTTCTGCAATGTTAAAAATTCCTATATAAAATGATTTCAAATACTGATTCGTCTCGTAGATGTTGCGAGAGTTTGAAGAGATATTTCAGCCGTTGTGTTTCGCCCGACCTCCTATTATTGTTATTACTATTAAATTAACCTTCACAAAAACTGTTTAGGGAAAGAATTCTAATCAACCTTTAATCATGTAAACATGCTTGGAATAAATATATATATATATATATATATATATAAATATATTTTAAGTATTTATTATGGCTACAATACAAGTTTTATCATTTTTCATTTAAAATACAAAAAATAATAATTTTTTTCAAGATAGACAACCGAAATTATAAACAGATACAATTTTCTTACTTGAATAACCATGGAACCCATGTATTTTATTTGAAATGAATTTTATATGACCCAGTCAAATAGTACTTTTACCTTTTGAAAAATACTCGTGGAGATATTTCAACAGCATTATTTTCGTTTTGGTACCATGAAAACATGATTAAAAGTCCATAACGAAATCGTGCGTACAAACAATTTATTGAGGATCAAATAGGTTTTTCTCAAATATCTCGTAAACTATTGGTTTTAAGTTATCAGAGGTCATTGCTAAATTTCTTCCTTAGCAAATTCTACACAAAAATGGTCCAGTAAAAAATTCACATAGGACAAATAGCCCTCGAAATATGGTTGAGGAAAGTTGAAAGTTGTAATTTTACACAAAAGATGTTCCTTACAACATTTACGTAGGACCAACAGTTCTCGATATATACGATTATGACCACGTCAAATAATACTCTTACTTTTCTTGAAGAGTACATAAGTGAAGATTTTCGAACGGAATTCTCTTCATTTTGACACTATGAAAGTATATCAAAACGTTCATGACGATGAAAACAAAAAGTAAAAGTACTACATTGACTTGGCCACAGCCGTATATTTCGAGAAATATAGGTCCTGCGTTAATTTTGTAAGGGATTTTCATTGTGCAAAATTAACAAAGGAGTAACTTTGATATTGACCTCTATTAGAGTAAATGACCTCTTTCAAGAAAAACATATTTTCACGTAATGTCGTTGGAAAATGCCAACGAGACAATTTTGATAAAAGGACATAGCTTGTGGCCCAAAGTACATGAAAGAGACTTTATAGTAAATTTGGATAGTGTAATGATAAAATATACCCAAAAAAAAATCGATTTTTAAAGAGCCTTCACCGCATAGTAAGGAATTTTTCCGATTAGGAACATATCCTATACACATTTTTTTCTGCGCATTCCTGCCCGCATTGTGGCCAACTATGCCCAAAATCGATCTTTTAAACGATGAGAAATAGAGAAATGCAATACAATAAACAGCTTTTATTAGAAACATTTTTCATAGACCCAATAGTTTTAGCATAAAATCGTGACGGCTTGTTGTAAATAAAATAAACGAACGTTGATTGAAACATTTTTTCAAAAAGCCGAATAGATTCGGCACAATACTATTTTGAACGTATAAACACACAATATAAAGTTTATTTTAAGAGAGACATTAACATCGTATTGAATTAAATATCAACATTTTTTTTCAAGTTCAAATCATAATAAAATTAATATTCTAATAGTAGATAGATAGATACTACCCGTGTAAAATAAATATTTAAAAACAAATTTATAGAATAGTATTTATAAACATCACTCACCTCTATCATTCAACCCCAATTGAAGCGCTTTATATTATTTAAAATTTATATTTATGACTACGTGAATATTACAAAATTAATATTATTAAAATGTAACAAAACAACAACCAAAATTTACTAATTTAATACCTTGACTAGTTGAGGCGTATGATGTATGTGTGATAAGAATGTGTGTTAGTGTTTGTGCGGCTACCACATGTATTTTGCTAGTTTTGCCTATCGTAATGTTGGAGCCGTCATTCTACGTTTGACCCATAAGCATAATATGTCCAGTTTATATAGAGGTCAGTGGTAAACAACATTAAAATTAAGTGTTTATATTATTATTCTCGTAACCAATAGTAAATATATTCCAGTTGTAAGGTCAGAAAAAGAATAGACATACACAATCAATTCGCAATACTTTTAGTAGATAATAATAATAAACTGTATAATAAAAAAAATATTAGTGATGTAACGAATATCGGGATTTAGTAAGAGATAGAATTAAAATTTCAGCACATTTTAAATAAACAACTATTGTTTGAACTATTTTTTTTCATAAATTCAGTATATACCGGATATTTAAGCAATAAACTCAGTTAGTTGTTCTTTTGACCTGTTTTTGTAAGTATA
Source organism: Nineta flava (assembly GCA_963920215.1). Taxonomy (NCBI): domain Eukaryota; kingdom Metazoa; phylum Arthropoda; class Insecta; order Neuroptera; family Chrysopidae; genus Nineta; species Nineta flava. The sequence goes on from OY986043.1 coordinate 100,766,903, forward strand.
TTTTGTAAAAAATTTTCGAATATTTAATTTTGTTTCGAGTATTGTGGTATAAATTTTACTATTTGAATAACTATAGAAAGTAGAAAATAAATTTATTTTCTACTTCAGTAAATTTTAGTTTCTTTAAATAAAAACATGTTTAAAAAAATTGTTAATGTCTTTTTTTAGTCTTTCAATATTAATAGAAATTAATATTACGACTATCACTTTGATCACTTGATTCAACATTCAGTTGGATTCCTTCTTCTGAGAAAATTCGTTCGCTCTATGAAGCTCCTACGTGACGATCTATCTTTTGCTTACTTTATAATTCTATACTTGTAATACAACAATTGAGTATCGTAAAGTGTCTTTACAAAAACTGTCATACTTGCGCAGATCACAATAATTCAATTTTGAATACAGAATTTTTAAAATTCAACCAAATCAATGTCAAATTATGATCCAAATAAACATCGTAAAATTTATATTTAATAATGTCAGCTCTAATCAATCATCGGAAAACGTATGGCGTGTGGTAAATATATATCTGATGAAAATTCTATACAGTGTATACAGTGTGTTAAAGTTGAAGATGTGCTCATCTAAACTGAGTAGAAATAGTTATATACAAGTTGTATCCACTAATTTTGTTTTATGTTTAAAAATCAAAACTGTATTCATTAAATAAAACAAATATTTGAAATTTTCGTTAAGGTAGCTCCAGCATGGAGCCACTTTTCCACAGATTTTGCTCATCTTTTTCACAGGCTAAACATAACGTTTTCTAATAAATCCCGAGGTTTCAGAATTTTAGACCGTATAGAAGACGAGATCATTAATAACAAAGGTCGCAATTATGACGGTCACTTCTCATTTGAAACATGTAAAACTGCATGCCCACCCAACTATTATCTGTTGAATTAAAAAAAAAACTTGACAGAATTAAAAAAAAAACGAGGAGAGTAAAGATAAATATTTCTTAAATAAAAAAAAGTCGCGTTTTTTCGTTTTATTTTCGAAATATAATAATTTAAAATTTTGTTTCTTTCAAAATTACATTAATGTGTATATAAATATATGTATGTAATGGATATGTGTATATTTGTGTTTGTTCTATAATAAAAGCAAACCAGTTTTTTGTCCTGATTATACAAGACAACGCTGGAACTACCTTAAATCATCTAATTTTGACTATTTCGGAACACAGTTCCTTCTTCAGAAATATATTTAAATGAAGTGATTTCACGAAAATTTCAAATATTTGTTTTATTTAATAATTATAATGGATTTTTGTGAAGTAACGACCCAGTCAATACAAAAAAACCTCAAAATTATATATTTGATTTCTTATTTACTCAGTTTTTAGGAAAATGTTTCGAATACTAGTTGTTAGTATATTTATAATTAGCAACTTTTAACCGAACCATTTTTTCAAAAACTATAGTGTATATGGTACAAATTTTATTATTAAAATTTGAAACAAACACTACTTTTGTAGATTATTCATTCGGTTTTGGAAAAATGTGTCTCTAATAAAATTTGTTTGTCATAAAAATTCTAACAACTTTCGTTTTAAGAACTTTTACGAAAACATAATAGATTCGGCATAGATTGCAAAATTATATAATAAAATTCCAGACGAAATTTTGGCTCTCAATGATGACAAATTAATTTCACTAATACAATTACATCGCAGCTTACATAACTACTCGTATATGTATTACCATGGTAAATTCTTCAAACAAAATATGCCTAAATTTTCGATTTCGAGATAAACATTTGGAATTTTCATAATTTTTCCGCTGGTTTGGGAACTTCTACTAACTGAAACTCAAATATCAACTTTAAAGGATATCGGGAAGTACCACTTGGACTTTTTTTTGATCATACATACCAACGATTTAGGGGCGTGGTTACGTTGTTTTATATATTAATTGAAAATATCCTTAAAACTATTTATTCTTTAACGATGAGATTGAAAATGGTGTGTTAAAAAGACATAATCTTTCTATTTCTGAAAACTCGGCTCTGTAGCTCTTTTAGATCAAAAGTTCCTGTAGTAATAGTCTTTGTAAGGCCACATCCCTTTAAACTTACTTAACCATACGCACTGTCGTGCTATAGATTATTCAGAATTTAATATAGGCCTAAAAATCATGAATCTGGTCTATCTGATTCTATCACCTATGTGATAGAATCTCTCGTTAAATGTAGCGAACGAATAAATTTAACGAACACCTTGTATACATAAACAATTTAACTGTGGTGATTCCACAACGACGATTGAAATACATTTTACGATACATAAAGCATCTTATGTACATAATACATACCGTCAAAATAAAAGACGAAAAAACATAAGCGTTTGATAATTGACTTCACGTGTCAAATATTTTGTAATACTTAAATTTATATCCACCACACGTAAAAGCTAAAAATATAAAATTTTCATCGAAATAAACTTTTATAAAAATAAAATTTTCAAGTGTTTCATATGTTTCTATACTTGAAAATAAAATTTGTTAGGTACTTTAGGTCGAAGACGTAAGGCAAGGCCATATTTCAAACATGTTGCACACTTTAAAATTAAATAACCTTGATAATTTTTTTCTAATCTCCATGTCTATATATATAAAAGGGAAATATGTTGTGTGTGTTTGTCCCAATTGTTTGGAGAAAACTATATGAGATATCAAAATAATGATGAGAGAAGCCCCAAGGACCCTTAATTTGACCCTTAATTGAATGTACCCAAGGACCCTTAATTTGCCTTAAAACTCTAGAAAAACTATCAGAAATTCAAAATTCCAAAGTAATAACCGTTGTCTTACGGTTATAAAAATTTCTGACGACTAGATCTTTTATATAGTACATAGTTTCTATAGAAATACACACATTAACAAAATTTTGGAAATAAATGATTTGCCAATAAATTTCAAACATTAAAAAATTGACATTTTGAACTGCAAAATTTAAAACAAAACAATTATTTGACATAAATTTCCTATGCACTCTCTATGAGAATTGTTTGTGTTGGTCATAAACCACATTTTAAAGGAACTTGAAATTTTACTAGAACTTGTCACTTCCCTTTAGGAGAACTTGCAATTTGACTACCCCCTCCGCTATTGTCACACTTACTCACTCATATACAAATTTCGCTACGAATATTATACCACAATCAAGAACTAACCCCCTTTCTGGTATTATTTCACAGGTTATATCAAGTTTATTTATTGTATTATAGCAAGTACCTGGGCGATCGATCATTGCTTGGGACAGATGTGAAACGTTCAGTTAGATTAATTTTTTAACCCAAAATTTATAAACTGAATCTCAAAAAGATGTTTGTCTGGCTTACACAACAGGTTGCCTACCATAAAAAACTTTCGTTCTGTTTGTGAAAAAACTAACTTTTCCAGAGATAAAAACTAGGTAAATCGAGACTTTGCCCCCGAAAATACCTGTTATGAAAATTTTATCGAAATCGTTTGAACCGTTTTCAATACACTTTTCCTTGCCTTACACTCTTGATAATGTGTTACACGAGAAGTGCCGAGGTCACTTTCTGAACTTTTAGTACAAGTAACGAAAACAAACCATTCAAGTAGTATTTTGCTACAACCTACATCAGTCATTTGTAATCTCTCTGTATTTAATATTACTAATAAATTTTGCATTATTGTGATTGCAAATAATAATATTATTATTATAAATAATGATTATTTTGTAATAAATTAAGTGTCAAACATAATTTATGCACTTAATTATTATTGTTTGAACTTGTTTTACGTAAAATAAAATGTTGTTTATTGGCTCAATATTATCTGTTTTATTTTATTGAATTCTCTTTTGTAATAGTCTAATAGAGCTAGCGATCCATCCGACTAACCCGCTTCCCAGAAAGCTAGAAAATTTTTAAATGATGTTTAATTATCGGTCAAATAAGAAAGTACTGTTCTGGCATGCATCTCGCTGTTGCGTCATCATCCCTCAAAAAAAATATTTTTATTAATCTACAGTTTATTAATCGACAAGGCTACAATTTTAATATGTTGTAATTTACTATAATATGTTGTAATGGTTAAGTGTAAAAAAAAAAATTGACAAACAATTTTGAGGGTTGTAAGTAGGTGCCAGGCTATAGCAAAGTTGTCATCGGGATACTAATTCATAACCAGACAAATACTTGCAACCGCCAGAATAGGCTGGCTGTTTACATATACCTTTTAAACTATTGAAAGAATTTCCCCCAAAAATTTTAGCCTTGTGGGAGCAGGCATGTCCAAATGCATTTTGGAAAGTAATAGTGAATTATATAAGTAATTTTATCATTTTAGAGAAGCAAAACACAATATATTAATTTTTTTGTTTTTTTGTTTCAGTTTGTTTGCTGTTTTGTTTTACTGTGGACCCTAACATTAATCAGTATGGATCGATATCGTTGTATAGTGGTGCCACCATACCGTTCCCAATTAACACCAAAACGTACATTAGCATTAATAATCTGCACATGGCTACTGGCAATTATAATCTTTTTACCGGTTGTATTCTGGTTTCGTGAACAACGTGTTCTCGATAAACATTTAATATGTACATTAATATTCCCAAAATCCGAATACAATATACCATATTCATTATGTTTCACTGTGCCCGTCCTATTGATTGCCGGTCTATTACCCATGTCATTACTTGTATACTTCTATCATCAAATATTCCGTAAAATTGTATCGACACGTAGCCGTTGGACGGTACCATGTGTTTTGGTAACATCAGAAAATGGTAGCACAACACCATTACGTCGTGATAGTGAAATTAGTATGTTAGGTTCAATAATGCCACCATGGGCACGCAAGTTTTCTATTAGTAGTCAAACAAATATACCGGTATCATCAGCAGCACCTCCGGGGTCACCACAAATGAAGACAACACAGAGTCGTCAAGGTTCAATGTCCCATCATGAGGAGATCCGTTTACATAAACATATACGGGTTGTTCGTGTGCTATTATTAAATGTTGTGGTTGTATTGTTAATGTGGCTACCGATTACGGTCGTCTCGTATCTAATCTATCAAGATGGTATACGACCCAATGAGAATACCGACTTTTTTCTACGTTCGCATCATTTTGTCTGGTGTTTAATAATTGCATTATTAAATACGGTCGTCAATCCATTATTGTATGGTGTATTGTCGGAAAATTTCCGTTCGTGTTTCGTAAAATGGTGGTTTGGACGATCACAGAAACATAGTTCAGATTTAGAGAAATATTGTGGTAAATCGAATGAGATTTTTAATGATCTCAATAAGACTGCTATGCGTACACCAAGTACGGGAAAAACGGTTATCAATGGTTTTAAAGGTAATAAAACATTGACAACATCAACATCGCCACGTAAAAATAGTTCAGTCGGTTCGATTGCTGAATATCCTAGTGAGGAGAATTAATTATAACAATTGTGTTTGTTTTGTATATTTGTATCGAAAAGTATAGGGCAAGAAGATCTGACCGTAGATCGAATAACACTAATTTCTCATTTTATTAAGGTTGTTATGAAGAAATTTAATCAATTTAATGATAGCTTTTTCAAAATTTGATGGCTTATTATTTGAATAATAACAATGTCAGGTGTATGAAAAACTGTCATAATAATTATCAAAGTCTTATAAATACCTGGACCAAAACAATCCTGTTTTTGGTTTCTGAGATGATTAAATTTATTTGCATTTTATAAGCACTAGAAAATTTATTAAATTAAAGTCAAATAAGAAATAAGTGTTACCAGAGGAGGTTTTACTGCGGTCGATTCTCGTACTAATTTATATTAATTGACCAGAGGAAAGTGGCGCATAAAATCCGAAAATTATTCGATAAGAATTGTTTTTCACAATTTTCTTAATTTCATAGCAGACACAAGTGATTTTTTCGCTCTAGTAGGTAGTATCAGTTTGAAGAGCTATACACTGTAGAGAAATCCAAAAAATTATCGATAATTATCGGATTTCCAATACGTCAATCACTCCTAGTCAATATAAGTTTCCAATTAAATTTTGTTAATTTAATTTAAATTGTTCTTTGTTAAGAATATATTATTTTTTATTTTTGTAAATCTTTTTTTTGTCAATAATGTTATTTTATAAATAATGTTGTTAATAATTGTGTACACTGTGTGAGAATATTATCGATTGTTAATTTAAATCACATACGCTTCTATATTGCCATTAAAAAAAAAAAAAACCTTAAATAAATTGTTTGTGTAAAGATTTGAAGAAAAAAAAACAAATGTATGTAAATAAATATTTTAATTTATTTAAATAAAATGGAGTTAAAATGGAATTAAATAAAACAAATGTTTGAAATTTTCGTAAAATCACTTTATTTGACCAGTTTCGGAACACAGATACAAAAAATGAAATGAACAATTTTTACATACTGTAGAATTTCAGGTACTTAACAAAATGTTATGTTAAGTACAGTATGTAAAAATTGTTCTCTTCAATTTTTATTTGTGAATTATTATAGATTTTCGTCCTATTCAATACAAGTTGAGTTTATTTCATGTATAATTTGTCGGTTGTGTACTATTGGAAACAAAAATATAAAAATGTTAAAAGAAAAGATATTAAAATATCAATATATCATTTGAAACAGATACTTAAATGGCAGAAAGCTTGGTTTCCAAACCATACTGAATCTAACTAACTAGCAAATAACTAGCAAAGAAATACAAATGACTAATCTAAAAATTACTCTGTACAAAAATAACTAGCCATTAGAAAATTATCAATTAACTAAAATACAAAAACTATACTATTGAATAGTATAACGGATTTTATAATTAATTAAGGACCAAAATATCAATTTCCATTGAGGCCACTTTCCATTATAAAATGTCAATTTCCATTGAGGCTACTTAAGACATAGTTTGAAAGAACTCGCATATACTATAGAGAAAAACATGTCATTTAATTTTTTTAAATTAATGTTGGTATGAAAAACGAATTCATTTATTATGAATTAATATTACTCGTAAATTTATAATTTTTGATATTTGGAAAAGCGTAACGGAGTTATTTTGATGGCAGTTATTTTTGTTGAAATAAGAAAAAGTTATTTTAAAGTTAGTTATTCTGAGAGGACTATAATTTATTTTCATCTGTAATTTAGAGAGAAAAAAAACAATAAGTAGAGGTAAAGATGGTAATATGGGCACGCAGTTTGATCTTCATTTAAGACAAATCAATTTAAACGATTAGGTATTTAGACTTCTGGCAGTTTTTCTGGAGTGGTAAGGAATATTTACCTAGGGTCTTCTCTAATTATTATTTCGTTTTCTCCAAAAAATTTGGACAAATACTCACATATTTTTCCCTCTTTATTTTGATTCGCAGACATTTAAATATATCCTACAATTAATACGAATCTAACGACACTTCATATGTTAAAATCCATCAAGTCGTTTGGTCTATAGAGCGTGCCAAAGAAATACACATACATACATACACTCGAAAAACATTCTTTATGGGACAGCCGGGCAATTAAAGGCCGTATTCAAGTTATTTTTACTTCAGCGAGCATTGTGAAACAATCTTTCGGTACCGATCAATTAGCAAAACTTTTAGCCGAGAAAATCGACAGTTTGTCTATGTTCTTCATCAGTACACACAAATTTTACTTTTTTTCCTACAGAAATAATCATTTCTCATGAATTATCAAATTATCCAGATCAGGTCCGTTCCCAATTAGTCCGGATGAAGTTGAATTGTAATTAAAATCGTTCTAAAAACTAGATTATGTGGGCTGTATTAACAGTTATTAAGGGGACCCATATTACTAACTTTATCTCTACTACATTAAACAAAATAATTGAAACCATTGGCAGTATTTTTAGTAATACATAATTTTGTTACTGAAAAAATAAAATAAATTGATTTACAAATTCTTTCCAATAATATTTTGTTAAATATTTAGCCTTATTTGAAGAAGTAAAAACCATGTTTACAATTGAAATAAAATTTAACCAAACAACAATTATAAAAAGAAAAACGAATTATATTTTCTAGTTTGATTTGAATTTTGTTTTTCTATATCTTCCATAATCAAAGTTTTTAATATTGATGCAAAAATGATATAAACCAAAGTAATGTGTACAGATAAATTTTTAAATATTTAGCACTAAACAAAGTCCATTCCATTATTGAAATTATTAGCATTAAGTCTAGTTTAATAACGAAAATATTTATTTAAGTTAATTTGTCAGTATTTGAAAACAGAAAGAATTTGTCTACATAGAAAGAATCCACACTCGGTGGCATTTTCTTTGGGTGAAAACTTTGGAAAATGCTATCTAAAGATTTCAAAAATGCTATGCTATCATCTAACGATTATGTAAAGATTACTAAATGTCCTAAAAAAGCTAAAGAAAAACTTTAATTCTGTCTGTTCGCTACACTAGTGGTAAGATTTCATTCCCTAATGGTCTAAGAGTGGGTCACTTTTACGTGGGTTCGATCCCCATCCCTAGATGTGTATGATTTTTCATATCAAGCATTGGATGTCAAAAAGTGATATCAATGTTCAGACATGTTATTTAAATGTCAAATAAAGTAAACGCTAGTCGCTTCCGTTGGTATAATATAACCGAAAGAAAACCATACTAACAATGGAAATAAATAGACGCCAGTTTACAAAAAACAATTTCATCAAATGTTTCCTGTGCGGGCAGCTAGTATAAGGCTAAGTAACATACCAAAATAGATTATATCAACAGTTAAAATCACGTGGTTATAAAATAGAATGATCAGTTGAATCCACGAAATTTTTCTCTTAAATTTTGAAAGTGTTTATATTATAAAACGTTGTGTATGTGCAGTATTTAATTGTCCTAATACAAACAAAAACGCTTTTTTTAGTAAATTGAATTTGCCTTACTAGACTCTAATCAGATATTTAGTGCCTATGTTGTTACTGTTCAAATACAAAAGCAAAAAACACCAAAGGAATTGATTAATTTCACTCGTACAAATTAAGGTAGTTCACTCGTTGTTACAGTTCACTCGTTGCAAAAAGTATAATAAAATACAATATGATTAATTTACTTATCACAACTATGCTAATTGAACATATCTAGTATAACATATATAGATAGTATTTTAACATTTATTGTACCTACAATGCAAGCATTGTTTTGACAGTGATTACTTAATCTCTGTTTTTGGAGTAACAGTTGCAAAAAATATCGATTAAATATCAATAGATTTTTTAAAAATTCCCGCAATAAAGGTTTTTTTATTACATTAGTTTGTTAAGTTCAACTTTGTAAGATATTTGTTTTTGAAAGAAATGTACAGAAAATTTTTCCAGTTTTGTCAAAAAACGGAGTATGTGAGGACCGTTTACGTATACCATGACTGTAAGAATTTTCAACTTTAAGGATGTACGAGCACACTCTCCATAAGAGCACTGCATTAAAACTCGAACTTTAACATTAAATAATTAATTCAAGACCCCTGAAACTTTTATAATTGATTTACATGTACTTCAATTACATGTAAACAAAAAATCAAGCCTTAATCTTTTTGAAGCTTCAGTGCTCGTACATCCTTAATTGCAAATATCTTCACAATTGATTTAAAAAAAATGTAACAAATGCAAAACATAATTGGATTTTATCAAATTCTTAAGAAAAGTGGATTTACCAGTGGACTATCTTAAAGATATTATTTCGAATCAAAATAAAACATTACTTTATTTTTAATTTTATTGTTATGGATTTCACACAACAAAATATAATTTAAAAATTGTTAAAATACATAAAATACAACAAAATGGAGGTTTATTTATTAAATGTTGTAGCAGACCAGAGATCCACAGTATGTTTGTTATTGATTTCAGTCCTGAAACAAAAAAGTAAAACAAATGTACCAAATATAAAAAACTAAACACTAACACTATTTATTTTATGATGACATTCTCCACCATTGACATTAAAAATGTATATTGTATTCGCGCAATTAAAAGCAAAATGACTGACGCATCTGGTGTATCTGGTGAATAGTCCCATAGTAAGTCATCCATCGTATGGGAGTCTATTTTCAATAATTATATATTTTATGTCAAACAAACTTTTTTAGATAAAGCTCTTCAAAATTAAAATATATTATATGAAACTATTATTAGTTTGATGTTTTCTCTCTCATTGACTCCACTGACAGAATATAACCGATTCCACTCCACGTCCGACTCCACGTAGACATTCCAAGTGCTCTCTGGTACTAGTCAATATGTTATAATTGATTTGTGCCTTATTGATTCGGTTTTCTAAAAAAATGCTTCGGATAAAAGTTGTTTATTAGAAATATAGTACAGACTTTTATCCGCAAATATCGAACACCGAATGAATAAGGCACAAATCAACTATAGAATTTTAAAACATGACAACCAACTTTTGTGGCCAAGTTTAGGTACTTACATTCGCTTTAAATTGACTTTTGCATGATATTCAAGTAGACTGGCCCTCATTTGTATATTATATTTGTCTATGGATATCAATCATTTGTGCGTATTGATATTTTTATTATAAAATTTTCTCTTAATAACAGCTGTCATAATCAAAAGTTTTGGCATGAGTTTATACAATTAGACAGATATTTGTGGAAAGTTAACTGTGACGTATATAACCGTTTTAATGCGTGATTCTTGAGAAAGAAATGAGATAGACAAGCCTTTTGTCGAAATCGGCAACCCCGGCAACCTCTTGCCCGTATTTGGGTGATTGTATAATTCAACTATGCCAAATTTTAATAATTTATATGAAATTAGTTATGCCGCGAGAGACGAGAGAAACGAGAAGACAGCAAGCGACGAAACAAAAATTAGAATCCAGGTTTTCGATCAATATTCGAGAGACAGATCTCTCAGCAAATTATTTTGGGTGGTAATGATTGAATTGTTTCTACAGTCTTTATTGTTTCAGTTAAAATTTAAAAATTAGAAAAAGATGCACGAAAATATGAATAGAACAAAGATTTTAAGCTTATATTTAAATGTCTTAAGTAATTTTTTCAAGAAAATCTTCAACTATAAAAACTGAAACGAGCCTCTCGTTTCGCCTCACTCCCACTCTCGTTTCATCTCACTATGTAAAATTTTTTTTTGAAAAATGTCTGTGACACAGATAGATAGCCACCAAGGTGAGTCCATCGAAGTATTCCGTTTTTCCAAATACGGAACACTAAAAACCAAAATGAATACATTCGTGTCTAAATATATATACGATCTAATAAATCTGCAACGAAATCTGATAGTCATTTTAGATTGGTCACTATTTGATTATCATTTGCCAATCTTGAATATTAATGAAGGAAATTGCCATAAAAAATGATGCATAGCGTATGGCGTATGGCTTAGTATTTTAGTAATCTTGTGTTGAAATGTTTCCAAATAAAATGTTTTATGCAACTTACAAACCACTAGTGTTGTGTGTGTGTGTGTGTGTGTGTATTTGTATGTATAGAAAGAAATATTTATGAAATTAATAGAAAAAAGTTGTATAATTTGTATGTGAACTTTTATTTAGAACTTACCGAATGATCACATGAACGGACTTGTTGTAATAACTTTTCATAATCTTTCATTACAGGAGTTTCTTTATCAATGGCCACTAAACCATGTGCACTATCCTGTTTACAAAATAATTATTAAATTCTTGTTTTTGTTCAATTTCAAAAAGGAAAATTTTTATTCTATTTTGACAATGATTTAGCGTCCAAAAAGTATGGAAAATTGAATATTCAAATCAAGGCTCAAAAATTATGTTGGACGTTTCGTCAACTTAATTGTGACTTCCTCAGCCACAACATAATTTGTTTGTTGAATTATTTAGTTTTCAATTACAAATAATTTATTGCTTTTTATAATTTTCTTTACCTAAACTTTGATTACATTATTCGATTATGGTATTCTTTAAAAAAATGGCTCGCGTACTCCTGGTGATGGACAGGTGACTAAGGCTTTTATTTTAATGTTTATTTATTTATTTTGATATAAAATATATCTAGTTGAGGGCATTATATGTTTGAAAAAAATAAATATTTGTTTATTGAAAAGAATTGTTTAAATTAATTAGAACAGTTTGTACCTACTGTTCATTGTATAAATCAAATTCCTTCCTCATTCCTAATGCATCAAGAACATTCGCCTAGGTTATTGATCGTTAATTGATCGGAAAGTTTGATGAAATTATATTTACCTTAAATAATAGGTCTTTCTTTCCTGCATATGGTCCAAAAAGTTTGAATAAATCAGGACGTTTACCAAATGTTTGGCCAGCTTCAATAATTGCGTGACGAATTTCATCAATTTCATTATCATTTTTAGCATTATTTGTTACAACCTAAAGATATATATCAAATTGATTTAATACAACCATAAACATACGAATGTATGGACGAAAGGTAAGCAAGTTTGTGGGGAGCCTATAGGAGAAGGGGGCATATATATTCAATTATATAAATATATATATATCAGTGATTCTCAACCACTGTGCCGCGGCAGTTTTGTGTGCCGCAAAATTTTAGAAATGTATATAGTAAAGTATTAACCAACATAAAACCGAAAAAAAGATCGAGACTGTTAAATGTGAAAGACGATATGAGAGTAGCATTGTCATTTTTACGACCAAATATAAATGAAATTATCAAAAAACATCAAGCTCAAATTTCTCATTAAAAGTATTCTTATTATTAACCCGGTAATTAATCCCTTAATAAACGTACCATATTTGGTGGAATTTTTGCAAGATTACATTTAGCATAATCAGCAATTGTTGCACGTCCACCAGTTGGACATAAAAGTTCATAATCTGATGAAACCAATGACGCTGCCCATTTATCTTTGTTTGCTCCATCTAAATTAGAAAACTTTTATTACTGATAAAATTCAAAAAAGGATAAAACTGTGGTGGATAAAATTACGAACTCACTGAAATGCCAATCAATGTTTACACAAGTGTCAACGAACGATAAACACAGAAAACAGATGTAAAATTAAAAAAGTATCAATATTTTTTCGAGTCTGGTTATGATTTTACAAAATTCCTGGATAATGATTTACCACTGTGCTAAAAGAGGAAGCCATCTTGAGCATTTTGGCTAGTATTCATTCTTTTTTAGTTTCTATAACTCGAGAACATGGCTAATGACGTCACATCCTATAACGACACGTTTTAAATGGAGTTGATTTTTAATATTTATTAATTTAAAATTGATCAATAAAACAAACAATTTATTCAATGATTTTATTAACCTAATCGTTGCAAATAATTAATAAAAGGTTTGTCAAACATTTTCAGATTACTCCATTCGTCTACTCTCTAATCGGTCGGTCTACCACAAAATTCACTTCAAAAGCATATGTTATTTTGAAAGAATATGTTATTTTGTTTTTTGTAACGAAAACCGTTCGTTATTCACTATAATTATAGTTACCTGTATTTTTGACAACCGTATCATGACTAATAAATGCAACATCACCATGACCAGACGTTAAACATCTAAATGCTCCGTTATATCCAAAGAAGGCCTCCGACAAGTCATTATGGCATTTACTTTTCTCCGTATCTTTACCATCTACATTGCCAATACAAGTTTGACACAAACCAGCTGGATTATTATCTTCAGGATTATTTTCTGATGCTAATGCACCGGGTAGACAACTACCACCAGAGAAGAAGTCAGCCAATGCTTTGATATATGGACATTGACGTTGTGGTATTAATCCTAAATTAATTAACGTGTACAATGGTGCATTGTAACCCGCCGAGTGTCCATAACTTGGATGACATGATCGTGCACCACGTAGATCACCAAAACTAGTATATTTACTTGATTTCTTGACAACCGCAACACTATAATATAAACCGCCGGCTTCGCCCGTCACTTCCGATACAATTGCCTTTAAATTATATTCACGTTTTGCCAGATCCGCTTGACTTGCATCTAATGTTAAAATATCTGCACCATTATCACGTACTAGCTTCAAACATTCCAGTATTCCATCTTGTTGGATACAATCAAACTGTGGACGAATATTTCTAGAGAATGCCATTTTACTAAATTCGCGGCATTTTTTCATCTCATCTGCACTCATTACACAGAATCGTACAGTTTTCTTTGGTGGTCCATAATCACGTTCAATGACATCCGTATAATTTGCTTTGTCTAAATATAATTTTGCTGGCAAAACATCGGTTGCTTCGTGTATAAATGTTTTATTATTTAGTGTTAGTACACGTTCAAACCAACTAGGTTGTGTTTCTTCGCCAAGTTTATTCAATTCCTTTAATTTTGTTTGCAATTGTGCAATATTTGCTATATGATCATCATTTGTAATAAATCCTTGCCATGGTCTTGCAGCCCAAACACATGGTGTTGGATATTGTATGGGGAATTTTGTACCATTTGGACATAAATATGCGTATTTCTCTGGATTCTCTTTGGATTCAACGCCAGGTGAATTACCTATTGGCATCTAAAAAACATATTAAATCATTGTTAAAAGTACTGCTCCACAAGTAGCGGAGCGATCAGGTCTTATATGAATATACACTGTATTTCTTTTGTCACCGAATTTTTAGAAGAAAGTTCAGCTAGGCGTTTTGTTTTGATGAAGGAATTTCGGAAAAGTTCATCGAACGTACCCAGTATATATTGTAAATGACCATGGCAAACTAGGGAAGCTGCAATTTTAGTTTGATCGAAATGAAATTTGGTATATGACATCCTTTATGTATTTGCAAGGTCAAGTTCGTTCATGGGCAAATTTGGTCACGGGAAGGGGCACCTAGAGGAAGGGGAAATAAAAAGTTGTAGTAAATAAATTTTACTACAATATATTATTTGACCGTATTTTCGGTTACCCCTAAAATTTTGGAGGGAGTGGGGTTCTACAAATCTATTACTATCCATTACTTAGTTATTTAAAGCACTCTTTTTTATATGGAAAATAAAATATGGTTTTCGATCAATTTTTATAAAACTTTGAGGAAATAATCTTCGAACTCGTTTTGTCAAATCGTTTTCTGGATGAAACTATATAGATTGATTTTTGGTTCGTTTCCGATTTATATGAATTTAAAACATCTAGTCCCGCAAGTGTATATGAAAACGTCCTACTTTCGTAAAAATTTTGTAAAACTTTTGAAAATTATTCTTTAAACCCTTCTATTTTTCGGTGTGTCCACCCTGCAGTTTTTTATTGATTAAGCATTTCGTTCAATACTTTCAAATATTTTTTCAACATTTCCCAACCAAAGTTTCAGTGGTCACAATAACTAATAATAATACACAATAACTAATAAAAAGTATATAAGTGTGATGAACACCACTGATAGATACACTGTGTATTTTTATACTTACGCCAAAGAATTTCTTAACGTAGTAAACTTTTGTCCATGCAATTTCACCACCATTATGTGCCAAACAGCGAAGTGCACCATCATAGCCAGAGAATTTATCAGGATAATCGCATACATCAGGTTTTTCACAGAGCGCACAAAGATTGGAATATTTGCGTTCTACAATTGCAAACAAAAATCATTTAAAAAAAATAATACAAGGATTGATTGATATTATTTAGATACCTTTCGGAATCACTACGTATATCCCTTGTTTTTACAGGTAGATAGATAGATGGTAGTGGCTGTCCTGGACGGGCCAAACTTCGACCATGAGGTCCATTGTGATGCCTAAGGATGTGAGTGGAGTGCAAGGAATTTTGTATGTGGACTAGGAATTGGTAAGTTGTGCGGCTGCAGCCGACTCTGATAGGAACTATGCCGATATTCATCTAGAGCCGATATTCATCGTGAAGGAAACTGCAGAAAACCTTCACAAGCATAGCCGGTTACTTCGTGCTTGTCCAAATTCCGACAGTCTAGTCAATTAACCTTCCTGTTTTTTTTAAATAATTGACAAACTGCCGATATCTGGATTCGAACCCATAACCTCCCAGTTCCAAGTAGACATAACGCCTCAGACCAGACATAACGCCTTTGACCGCTCGGCTACTTGAACGGTTGTTATTTAGGTAACTACATGTTGTTACCTCAGTAACTATCAACACACTTTATTTTTCCTAATAAATGATGCCAGAATATGTTTGCTGATTGTTACTGAAGTAACAACATGTAGTTACCTAAATAACAAAGGAGGGCATACGTAGTGATTCCGCAAAGGTATCTAAATATGAAAGTGTATTGAGATATAGTAGCGAGTCCACTACAATGTAAATGCGCTTTATCGTCATACTTACTTAGCCGTTTATTGATATCCGGATCAGAGGACCATTTACCAACAATACAAGCTTTTGTAAATAATGTTGAGAATGCTTTCAATTCATTTTCTCTGGGTGATAATGCGGGATCATTTAAAGCTCCAATTATACCAAATTTACGTAATTTTGTCAGTGGAATTTTGTAACCAACATTACGACCAACTCCTGTATGACATGATTTCAATCCACGTAATCGTTCTAACGAATTAATTTCTAAATCACGATGAACAACGGCAACTCCCTCGTAACGGAATTCAGCTAAAATTAGTTAATTTTTTTATTTAAATTTTATTCAAAATAATCTGGTTCAAAAAAAACGTCACCTGGTTTGTTGTATGTAACTTAGCATTATAACTTATTGTGGAAGGCATTCAGCTTTTACCTCAAAATTTGTCGTATTGGAGGGGATAAAAATTAATTATCAAAAAAAAATATTCTAGGGCATTCTAGAGAAAAATGTCTCAAGTCAAATTTAGTATTGACTGGGTCGTTACTTGACGAAAATCCATTATAATTATTAAATAAAATCGGCTGTATTCATGCAAATAACATGTTGTTCTAACTATGAAATCGGACAAAAAAAATTCTGTATTTGTTACCATTAGGCTCTTCTTTTGTACGAACTTCATCGAACACTTTAAAATCTTCATCTGCTAAACTGCCAGCCACCCACATATCTTCAGGATCCACTGGCGTAAAATCAGCAGTACGTTGTTGGATTAAACTCAGACATTGTGAACGATCGCGAGCACCCACACAACTCACTAAAGCACCATCTTGTGTTTCTGCTTTTGACATTTCGTTACATGATTCCAAAAATTGTTGAGGTACACATATTTTAACTGAAATAATTCCAAGAAGTCAATCAGCAGGATCATTCAGACAAACACCATTGAAAATTTATAAAAAAATATATACATATACATATACTTACATTCTGGTTTGGTCATACGCCGTTTTCTAATATATATTCCAAATCCATATGTATGGTCCACAAACAGAAAACAAAAGCACACTAACACTGAGACTAAGCAAAACTTCATCGTCAGTTTTACTTAGATTCTACAACAATTTAAAGGAAGACAAAAAACAAAACACGCAAAACAATTGGAAACTGCTATCTATATTTGTTGATTGTTAAAATTTATACATTTATTGAAAGACTGTTGAATTCTTACTGATGCCACTATTTGAATTCAGGTTTGTTTAAATACTTTCTAGTCGTTTCAATTAATCGTCATATTTGTTTATAATTTTAATTTCATATATATTTCATATATATATATATATATATATATATATATATATATATATATATATATATATATATATATATATATATATATATATATATATATATATTATTCACATATTTTACAGCTGATTTAGAAATGTATTGTCATATTTCTCATATATTATTATGAAAATAAATCATAATTGTTTTTTTTATTTTGAAAATTAATGGAATGTATTTCTGAAAATACAAAAACATTTTTAATAAATTGATTGTAATTTATTGAAAATTTAATAATAAGCAGCATTTTATTATCAATTCTGAGCCGATCAAAATATGTTATTTTATACCATTTGTTATTTTAGAATTTTCAAAAATATTTTTGTAGTTTTATCCGATGTCGAAGCAAAAAGAAAGTGATATTAACGTAGGTTGAATCATTAGCTAGCGCTTTTATGTTATTTTTTGCAACCGAGTTTTCGAAACTGTGGTTCTAGCTAGATTCAATCTTTGGGAAAACTCGTTTTATGTGAGTTTTCACAAGCAAATATTCGTGAAAACATTCGAAAAGTTATACTCTACGCAACTTTCATGACATTGGTGTGATGATATTGTATAAACTCAACAAAAAGTAGCTATATACTAGAGTTTTGTGTCCGTTACTATTAGACGAGTAACAGTTGAACGTATCACGTATCACAGCTCGTGGGCCCAGACATTATATATAACATATATCAGGACTTTATAAGTCCCAAGTTTGTAACGGTTATAATTACTCCGTTCCCGTAAGTCTGTCTGCCTGTCTATCTATCCACCTGAAAGTGTGTGTGAAATTGGTTTATGTATTCCAAGCAAGGAGAGAAAATATCTACCATTATAGACGTAAGAAGTATTTTTCATAAATTGAACAGTTTTCTCCCAATTTCAACTCAAAAATGTGTAACTAATGTTGTCCAATTTTTATACATCTATTGTGTGTGTTAAAATAAAAGCAAAATATATAATTCACGCACTAATAATGATCTCAGAAGATTTTTTTGGTTAAAACTTAGTAGTAAAAGCCATTGACGGAGGCGTTTTGTAATCAAGTACCGTGTGAATCAATTAAAATCATCCGACTACGGGCTCTAGAGGCAACAATTTTAGTAATCGACTAATTACTAATCGAAGTTAAACATTAAATTTCGAATATTACTAATGTCATGTACCATTGGCATAGTACCATGTGAAAAGTTGTCATTTTTAAATTTTATAATTGATTTGTGTCTTGGAAAAATGCTTCGGATAAAAGTTAAAAACGCACATTAATTAATTAATGATAATTATATTATATCACCATAAATATTAATTTTTCAAAAATTTTTGCCATTATTAAGAATTCATGTCGGATTTTCTAAATATCCATGGAAAATAAAACCAATAAAGAAAATAAATTTTTCCTCAAGGTTTTTTTTTTGTATAATGTGAGGAAAATGATTTTTTGAAATCATAAATCAATTATCACATGGACAATAACATAATTTGTTTTCCTCGAGATAATGAATAATTATTACAAAAAAATACCAAGTAAAATGTAATAAATACTTTTTATTTGCAACTTTGAAGGGCGTATAAAGAGAAGTGCATAAAAACTATGTAGCAAAAAAAGAACATTGAAAAACCCATTCTTGGGCGTATGTAATGAGATATACACCACCACCCCCTCCTTTCTTCTGAAGTTTTCTTCTGCAATTTACGTAAGCTACATCATAAAAGAACAATTTACATAGACAAATAATTTCTAATAATTTGAAAGTTAATAATTGAGTGTAACTCGCTCTACTCGCAAGGTTGAGTCCAGTGGTTTTCTTCGGCCTTGGCTCCGCGTCCTTGACATAATTTAAAAAACCGCACTTCTTCTAGAATGAGTAGGAGTAAAAAAGATAATTTTTGAGGGTTTTTTCGCATTTTTTTGGAGGAGTTACTTTGGGAAAATTAAAGCTTTTCGATTTTTTCCAAAAGTTTGAAATGATTCCGCGTCGAATGTGAAAAACCGCATCCTTCTAGCATGTCTAGAAGCGGATTAGAATTTGTATACGTTAGTGAGTTACACAGGGCTGTATATATTATAGGATTCAAGTCCCGCCTTCTATTCTGTTACCCCTTCCAATCTATTATAGCATAACACACTGTATAGACAATTTCTGTGTAAATGTAATAACAAATGTTTTAAATTAATATCAAGTACCAAAAGTTTACATTTTAAAATCTCTTTAAGTTCAAGGTTGCTGTATTGTTAGATTTTTTTTCAAACAAGATTATTAAATGACTACTGTGTGTTGCAAACAAAGAATAGAGAAAAAAGTCTTAAAATAGAATCAAAATTTAAAAACAAACAAAAAGAAAACATTAAATATACGCCTTTTTAATGCTAAATACAAATATTTTATTTATTGGCAGTGCCTGCAAGGTCTTTGTAATAAAACAGTGGTATTTTTCTTTTTATTAAAAGTAAGTTGATGAACCAGGTGTCATGTATTTATTATTACTTCAGTAAATCTGCTATTCAAAATATGGCAATCGTGCTGAACGAGCTGATGCGTTGTAAAGGCACCGATTTTATTTTATCCTTATATAAACATATTAAATAGGCATAAAGTTAAAATTTGAGTTTTAGGATTCGCCACCCCCCCCCCACGCTTCCCTATTTGACGACCGTCTAAAAAATAAGAGCATATTCAGTTTTTTTCAGCTTATTTTGACTTTTATTTGTTGCAATTTTTTATAATAGATGGATATTTAGCCCCCTTGGTGGGGGATAGTTGAAGTGACGATAGTTGTTAAGAATAAAACCAATTTTTCTTTTTATGGAATCATTTAAAAAAGAAATATATTTTAAATATCTGGTGAAAATGTTCGTGTGGGATAATGGCCAAAAAGGGACTGGGGGTTTAACCGAAAGTTCCAATTTAAACTTTGTGTAAACCCTGTGAAATTATAAAAACATTTAATCGCTGCCAAAGTGACCGAGCTGTCTAAGGAGTTATGCAGTTTCCTTCACGAACTCCAGATAAATATCGGCATAGTTCCTATCATAGTCGGCTGCAGCCGCATATCCTACTAATTGCTAGCCTATACACAAAAATTCCTTCCACTCCACGTACATCCTCACATCCTTAGGCATCAGAATGGACCTTATGGTTGAAGTGTAGCCCATCCAGGGCAGTCTCTACAATCTATCTATCTAATCGCTGCCCACCCAAAATGCATCGTTGAATGACGGATTTACTGAACTATTTGTATAATGAGAGATTTTAAACGAATTAAAGTCATTAAGTCAGTACGATCAAGAGACCTAAGAAAATAATATGACTTGATTTTTTTCACAAAGTATAATTGAATTATTCAAGAAGCTTTAAATAATTTTAGCGTCGATTGGACCTTGTGAGATCGTAAGACGGGTAACACTCTAATACGAAAACCACTGTAGGACAACTGCCTCCTGCAGAGCAAATTTTCTCTGAGCAACTTTTTCAATAAACTGAACGGTTGGGAGATACTAAGTAAACGAAAAAATTTACCACTATGAAATAAATGCGGCAAAGGGCGTTTGTCCCAAAGTGGTTTTCGCAGTTGAAGGTTAACCTCTCTTACGACCTTGCAAGGTACTATCGAAGATGACTTAAATTTCATTTTAAGTACCAGGAATTAAAAGGTGATCGATTGATTTTTCAAATATTTATTTTGATTGCTCTTATATATAAACTCATGCACATATTCGTGATCTCAAAGCCAAGGTTTACTGTTTGGACCCATACAAAAAACTGTAGCTAAATTGAAATTTTAAAAGACATTTATTCAAATCGGTTAAGATATTTATAGCGATTAATATTTGCCTGTACTTTGCCATAATCGTTCTTTTGTAATCTCTCTGTGCATATTCTCACCTTCATAATTATTGTCTTGTAAAATAACTGATTGAACTTTCTAAGAATTTATCAGTTATATTTGAAGCACGTAGGTAAGTACTTAAATCAATACATCCACAAGAACAAAGGAGTCTGATTAACAATTCAAAGCTTTGTAAATTATCAAGTAAACGGAAAAGTCTCGATTACTAGGTCGGTTTATGCCAGCGCGGATATGTGGCTTTAGCAAATGGTAACAAGAGAAAATTTCTTTGATTTAGGTAATGAAATTTAGAGTATAAAATACAACAACACCTATAGAAATTGTTTTCTCGATTCAACGTGTACAAATTTAGAATAACCAGAGACAATTGAGAAATCGTATTCTATGTTTAATAGGTGATATCATTCAGACGTGCCTGTTCCATCGTGTTCCTTAACTAAATTTAATGGACCTTAATGTTGAAAAAAACCTCTCCACTGCAATTGATGATCAGCAAATACAAGAAAATGCGTAAAATTGTTTCTACCTTTGGGAAACACGATTTTAATGAATTTTCCATTAAAAGTTAACATAACTGTACTTCCACACAGCTTTTTGTTGTCAATAAAAGCAACCACATATGTTTTGAGCACCTCAGCCAACTGCATCAGTTAGTCGCCTAGACTTTCTTCCAAATCAGAGTGAAGAAAGACGGTACACTTCCCTGCGTTTAGATATTGCAGACAGTACATTATCGGATATGACAATAGATACCTAAATTTCAAAATATTTCTCAGGGGTTTGAATTTCTACAACTTCATCTAGTGTAGTAGGGTCTCTAATGTGAAGTCTGTTGCTGATATTCTTAACAGCCAGTCCTGACGGTCCATTTAAATAAGGGACGAAAGCTTGTATGGGAAGTTTTTGTAGTTAGAAACGTGGGAGTTGGTGTTTAGGCTTCTGTTTATAAATTAAAGTAAATTTCAGAAATGACCAGTTCGGTTAGTTTTTATTTCTTTGCGAGAGAACTAATTAATCGATTTTAATTTCCGACATGCCAAATTGTTTGTCTTGTTAATACCTAAAAATGGTTCCTTTACTTTTTTTCTGTCAAATTCACAGTCGCTATCGCTCAAAAACCTCTTTTTATCCGTTTCGCCAACTTTGAACGCATGGCAAAAAAAATGGGTGGTGAATTGGTGGTTGGACAATAGTAGGTCTTCATCTGGGCTATTAGCCCTACAAGAATATGGAAGTCGCAAATATTACGGAGAAGTGTCATAAAAATGCCTCTTTTTGAATCCATTTCCTGTACTAGATGGGAAATCGGACCCACTGATAGACACACTTCCAGTAATATATACTAATTTATAATGAATTCTAGGAACTTCAAAATGAATTGTCTTTCCCCACGCATACTCTCAAATAAGCTGGTAGACACACGGACAAACAGCCCGAATGATTGAAGATTTTAGGTATGGTGAAAACGAGAGGGTTTGTGATTTTAGTTGAACTAGTTTTAATTCATCTCTAACATAAGTTAAAATTTAATATAAAAAAAACAAGGGTATTTCCAAACATAGATATAAAAATATAATTTAAAAACTAATTGACAAAATAAACAAATACATTAAATATAATTTTATTAAAAAAAAAACGATATTTTGAATTAGACATAAATCAAAACATAATTTTGTGATATTAAGTGGGTATTTCCCGAAAAATGTTTATCAATCTCTCAGAGAGATTGCTATGTGTGTATATTAATTTTCAATTTTAGATAATAATTATAAATATGTATTCAAAACATGTTCTATATTTAACTTACACGTAACATTAGTATTAAGCAAATAGTTAATTTAAAATATTTTTTAAATAGCAAATATAACGGTGACCTAAGAGACAGTAATAAATTTTATTTGTTATAGAGTTTGCAACACTATCAGGCGCGGATCCACCGTTGTGGGCACGATAGGCATGTCCACAACCCTAATAGACTTGTGACGTCACACTTTCACGGTCTATTGAGGTCGATAGGCTGATGATATTATATCCAACAATATATAATATCATCCGAAAAAGAAAGGAACTGAAGAGCACAAAAACGCAGTCAATGTAAATCCCTAAATCATTTTGAGTCGGCGCCAAAAAATCTCCATCGAATGGGCGAAGGGTGAATCTGATTATCTGTTAAAAGTAAATATGACAAAATATTACATTTTGTATTATTTTGTTTTTTTGACGCCGACTCAAAATTATTTAGGTATTTACATTGACTGAATTTTCTTGCTTTTCAATTCCTTTCTTTTTTCGAAGGTTTAATTTTTTGTATAAAAGTTTTTATTTTTTGCTTTTCAGTTACTTTCTTCTTTCGTCGGTTCAATTTTTTGTTAAAAAGTTTTAATTTTTTTTTATATTTTAAGTAAAAACTTTTTTCCGAATATATCAATAAAATGCTTTTTTGGAATTATTAAATTTATGCAAATTTTTTTGCAATAGAAAATGAAGCTATTGGCTTTGTACCGATGAAGGAATTTCGGACCTTCCTAGTAGATATCGAAAAAGATATCTAGAGCACGGTAGTGCGCCAGGCCGATTTATATATATTTGAAAAAAGTCCAGATTTGTAGTCTAAAGACTATCAAATAAAAATTTTCCATAAGATGTGTGATAAATATTTAAAACGGAAATAAATGTTTTATAAATTTTAAAATTTGTAATTTGTATATATCGTTATCGTATCATATTTTATAATTAAAAACAAAATAATTACAATTTAATACTAATTAGAAGGTTTATTATTTACATGAATTCCAATACCGTATTTATAAATTATAACACTATTTATATTTGATCAATTTATACCGATTGTGCATGTCAGGTTCTAGTTCAGGGAATGTACGAAACAAAACATTATTAATACATGCTATCGAGAAGCAAATAATTTGGTCGGGTAGAAGAAAAAATTATAAGAAAGATACGTTTTTGCATTTTTCCAGCTGGTACAGAACATAACCTAAACAGTCGAAAAAACATTTTTCGCATTTAAAAAAAAAAACAAAGCAATCTACAAAAAAAAGTTAAATAAGAAAGTTGTAGAGAATAAAAAAAAACTATCGAATGAGACTTGCTGGATACGGTTGTTGCTTTTTCCCGGAGCAAATGGTGAAATTTCAATTTTTATTATAACCGATTTCAAAAAGCGCTAATCTTTCTTAGAATTTTTTCTTCTACCTGACCGAATTTTTTGCATCTCGATAGCATGTTTTCGGACTTTATCACTGGGTCATTCATAGACTCCCTGGGCTATTCGCGCAATCACAGTTCCGTATGAAATTCATCAACCACCGTTGAACTGTAGACACGCCATTAATTCTACCGTCTCTTATTTATGAATACACTCTATGGTCGTGTGTATCCTTCGTATGTTTTTTTTATTAATTTTTTTAAATATCTAAACGAGTCGTTTTATATTTGCAATTATTCAATTCATTTCAAAACTGTTATCCACTAATAAAATTATTTTTAATAATTTAATTAAAGCTCAACAGTATACGATGAGTGTCTTAACCACACGAACAAAAATATAAAAAACGTGAAGTATCCGTAAAATTTTGGTTATGCCATTAAATAAATAAAACAAATTTCTTTTCACTATTCATCTGTTATCTTATCATTTACTAGCAGTATTTGTTACAGATCTATCCCCAAAAATTGTAATATAAAGAGCTTATATTACTCATTGCTAATATATACTTTAGTTACATGATATTTCTCCGTGTCGAGGACGATTTTTCTAAAAATGCTGATACCTAAATATTATTTTTCATATTTCCAGTTTAAATTCATCTTGAAAAAAGGCGAATAACGGGCTTTATGGTATATATCTTAAATAGAAATTTTCACGTCTTGAATTTCAAAAAAACTTAAAATCCACACAAACTAATTCCCTATTTTACTTCCTGATGGGTTGACTTTCTGAATCGCAGCTACATATCAGCGCTTGGCAAAATAATAACATCAGAAAATATAGTTCCTTCTTCAGACAGAGAAATAACGATGACGAAGTCATTAATATCCAATCAATTTGTAGAAGGTGAACTGTGTTTCCAAAATTATAGTAAAATATAAAATATATGTATATGTTTAGTAAAATTTCCAACATTTATTTAATTTTAATAATGATAAAATCGATTCCAGATCGATTCTTTAGAAAACAATTATTGAATTGAATGATATTTTACATAAATAAGAGTGGTATGGATTTTCAGACTCTAGGGGCGTTAAAATTACATATTCGATACTATTATTATAATATAGCGAGTTACCTGTCAAGTAGCCAGGGTCAAGTAATAGTAATAGGGAATTAGTTTGTTAATGCGTTGGTGTACTTGGAACTGGGAGGTTATGGGTTTGAATCCTGACACCGGCAGTTTGTCAATAAAAATAAATGGGGCGGATTGACTAAACTGTCGGCGTATGAACAAGAATAAAGTAACCGGCTATGCTTGTGAAGGTTTTCTGCACGACCCGATCCCTTCACGACCTCCAGATGAATATCGGCATAGTTCCTATCAAAGTAGGCTGCAGCCGTACACCTACCAATTCCTAGTCTACATACGAATTCCTGATCATCCACTCACACCATAAAAATGTAAAAGTTAAAATTAATAAAGGTTGAAAAGCAATGATGTGGGTGGCCTCTGTTGTGTAATACCGTTGTGTCTCAAAAACGGAGGTTAAACCCCATTATTATTATTAGTATAGCGCGTTTATTCATACAAAATAAATAATAAAATTTGTTCATACATTTGAAACAATAATAAAATTAAACTACTTAATTAAAAATATTACTTTTGATTGAATAATACCTTTTGTAAATTTATAATATATATATATATATATATATATATATATATATATATATATATATATATATATATATATATATATATATATTATAAATTTATATATATATATATATACATTGTGCAAATACATTTATCTACTATTGAATAATTTGGGGTCAATTAATATAATTATATAATGGATCAACAGAGGAAAATTTATTTTAATCTTCAATTAATAAATTTATTATTACGAAATATTGGGGTTTCAAAAACCTGTGTCGCAGATATTAAAGAACTTCATAATTCTAGAAGTCAAAATATGAAGAAAAACAATTTCCTAAATAAACAAAGATCAAAAATTGCGTTTCCTTCGAGCTAAAATTGTACAATGTTGTTTTGTAAAATTGTATAATAAATGAGATATTTCATTTTTTGTATAATTTTAGAAATTTTGATTGATTTGAAAAGGAAGACATAGAAAGAGGTTACTTTTTAAATGCCAAAAATTTTTTTCCCACGGATTAAAAAAATTACTGAAATTATTTAAACTAGGAGAAATATACTGGAGATTTGAAAAGGTAAAGATTTTCAATCTTATTAGAGCTTTATTGACTAACATACCAGGATTGATGTTCTGATTTGAATAATTATCTAAGAGAGGTTGCCAGGTTTGTGCAGGTCTTCCTCTTCTCCTTGATTCCTGTGGATTTTAATCAAGGTTGGTTTGCCGATATTGTCACTATTTCCTCTAATAATATGGTTTGTCCAATTCAATTTACAGTGCCTTACTTCATCAACAATACACATTTGTAATGCTTGTTTACAAACTTCTACATTTGAAAGAGTCTCGGGCCATTCATGATACACCAAAAAACAAAAAATTGAAGGTTAGTGTCAGCTATTATCCACAAAATTTAAATAATCTGTGTAAAAGGCTCCGGGAGCTAGAAAGATAGATAGATTGTAGCGACTGATGTGAGGATGTGAGTGGAGTGGAAGGAATTTGTGTATGTAGGCTAGGATTTGGTAGGATGTGCTGCTACAGCCGACTCTGATAGGAACTATGCCGATATTCATCTGGAGTTCGTGAAGGAAACTGCAGAAAACCTTCACAAGCATAGCCGGTTAGTTCGTTTTGTCCATACGCCGACAGTTTAGTCACTTAACCGCCCCTTTTTTTTTTCTTAATAATTGACAAACTGCCCATGTCGGTATTCGAACTCATAACCTCCCAGTTCCAAGTAGATATAACGTGTCAGACATAACGCCGTTGACCACTCGGTCACTTGGACGGCCTCTGGGAGCTACTAAACTTTTTGAAATTTTTAAACCATTTTGGGCCCATGTTTAAGGGAAATTTTTTCGAATTTTGACCCTGGAATATGTCTATAAATCTTCTACATAGATTTAGAAACACTCAGTATAATGTTTACTGGTCATATTCGAGAAGGATAATTTGATTTCCTGGTAGCTTCAAGATAAATACAGTTTACAGTTTCACAATTAGTTTGATAATCTAAGGACTTCGTTGAAAAATCGACGTTGCGATGAGACTTTTTATAACATACAGAATGCACACAATGCCTGGCACACTATGTGTAACTTTCCATGTCTTCACAATACGCCGACATTTAATGAAATGTCCGGGATCTTCGTGAAAAGATAGATTCCACAAAGAAGACCACGATATATATATATATAACGCTCACAAAAACTGATTCAATAGAATCTGATAAACTGTTGCTACTAGGACTAATAAAATATGCATAATATATGACTATTTTAAACATTCGTTCGACTTCGTAACTACCAATTAACTATCAAAAAAAAAAATCTATCAAATAATTACATATTTGTGCAAATATTTTATAAATTATTTTATCAGTGACAAAGTCGTAAGGTCAGTGATCTTTAGGAAATATCAATGTAATAAAATAGGAATTTTTTGAAGAAATTTTCGTTAAATATCATTATTTACCCAGTATAATAGTACCTACTACTTAAAAAATAAATGTGACGATTTTCCAACGGAATTATCTTCATTTTGGCACTAGGAAAACATGGAGAAAACTTCATAAGCGAGTCGCACGTGCAAAAAAAGTCATTGATGCTCAAAGGTCCCGAAAACTAACTGTTCTCAAATATACCGTAAACTATTGGTTTAACTTTAAATTTCGATTTTTGCCCCAATTTCCTAGATAAAAAATTTTTGTATTTTATAAATACGTATTTCGACTACAAAGTAGTCATCATCAGTATGAATTAGCAAAGTGTAATTATTCTCCGAGGAGATGTTACTTGTTGCTAATTTGGTGACGATCTGCACGTATTTATAAAATACGTATTTATAAAATACAAAAATTTTTGATCTAGGAAATTGGGGCAAAAATCGAATCGAGTTATCTTTAATATTATTTATATTGGTTTAACGTTAACTGAGGTCATTAATTAATTAATTAATTAGCTAATTCTTACAAAATTCATGTAGGACTAATAGCTCTCGAGATATACGATTGAGAAACGGTTTTCGTAACGTTGCAATAAACTGTTAATGGTCAGTTTATGGGTTATACTGGGACGTTATAGGTTTGAATCCCGACCGATGTCGGGATTCAATTCAATTTGACTAAACTGTCGGCGTATGGACAAGATCGAAGTAACCGGCTATGCTTGTGAAGGTTTTCTACAGTTTCCTTCACGAACTCCAGATGAGTGTCGGCATAGTTCCTATCAAAGTCTACACACAAAATTTCTTATCCTCCACTCACATCAGTTTAATGCAACGTTACGAAAAACCTTTCTAAACAGTATATCTCTAGAGCTGTTGGTCAATTAGGTCTACGTGAATTGTGTACCCGACCTTTTTTGTGTAAAATTAGCTAATAATTAAATTTAATAATTTTGTTAGTTAACGTAAAATCAATAGTTTACGAGATATTTGAGAAAAACTAGTTTTCGGGAGTTTTTAGCGTCAATAAATTTTTCGCAAGTGCGATTTCGTTATAGACTTTTTGTCATGTTCTCATAGTGCCAAAGTGGAGATAATTCCGTTGGAAAATTTCCAAGAATATTTTTAAGAGATACCTTTGCTCATTATTATGTCTCTATTTTACTGGAATAACACCAATCAGAG
This sequence comes from Nineta flava, assembly GCA_963920215.1. Classification (NCBI taxonomy): domain Eukaryota; kingdom Metazoa; phylum Arthropoda; class Insecta; order Neuroptera; family Chrysopidae; genus Nineta; species Nineta flava. The sequence continues at coordinate 100,796,304 of OY986043.1, forward strand.
CACGAAAGGAGCAACTAAAACCTATATTAAAATATTCGTTACGCAGGAGCTGTGTCAACTAAGCGAATTTTCAATTCACTTTTGGAAATTGATCGTAATTAGTTTTCTCTCCTATGTAAAGACCATAATACGGCACACTACATTTAGTTTCTTTTTTTGCCACCAGACGTCGTGACCAAAATGGTCACTTATCAATAGAGTAAAAAATAAAAACCAAAATCGTGATTTTCTGCATAGAGAAATAAATACTGGTTGTCTGCTCTGTAGTCAAATAAAAGTATTACATTTATATGTTAATTCTCATTGATAAGAAAGATGTTTGGAATACAAATCGTATATAGGTCATAATAAAATTAATAGATGTCACTACAAATTTAAAATGATAAATATTGTTGGTAAAAATATCAACAATAATTACTTATTTATCGAAACCAAGAAAATGTTAAAATAGGGAGTTGCCTCACAATTGGAACAAGCACCCTGATAATAACAAAAACTATAACAGTATAACCTACGTCCAAACCGTTGTTCTTTGGTTACGCTAAATATACGAGTCTTCGATAAGTTTGGATGTTTTTTGTGAGGTTAACATGCCTGCCTGACTGCATTTAGCGCAATATCCGCAAAATTTATTTGTTGCGACAATAGCGCCATCTATCACGGATCGAACAAAAATGTTTCGAATAAAACTTAGTTAAAATTGGGGTGCCCATATATTCTCTGAGGAAGTTGACGCAGCTCCTACGTAATAAATACTTGTAGTCATAAAATTGATACCTTTGGAACCACTATATATAAATCAAATGTTCGAAGCGATATAAATACCAAGTGAAAATAACAATTAACTGAGTTAATTGTTTAAATCTACCTAGTATATACTGAGTTTATTATAAAGAGTTTTTTATAAAAGTTTTTTTTTAAAAAGGAATATTTTTTTGTGTTTAAATTTCTGTTTTATCTCTTAAGGTTTCAAAGATAAGGAGTATTGCCCATTTTGCTCAATTATGGACCGATTTTGTACATTCACGAACGTGGCCTTACTTTTTAGCTCTAGAACACAGATACAATTTCAGCCTACTATCTCTGTTAGTTTTTGAGTTATCGTGTCCATGGACAGACAGACGGGCGGGCATGCCGTAAAGGCCGAATTAGGCCATTTTATAAACACCTATACCAACAAAGTCAGAACTAAACTTAATATACCTTCATACCTTGTAGGTATATTTTAATATACCGGGTATAATAATTTTTAATTTATTAGACATTGTCTACATATAAGGTCCGTGAATTAGAACTAAAAAACTAATGTCATTAATCCCTACTAAGCACACAAATTTTGACTAACTAATTTCCGATACTCATGCGCTGATTCATCGTAGACTAAGATAAATGTATAGTTCTAATTAAAATGAATTTATTTTAGATAAAAACTAGAAACCACTAATAATTATTTAGGATATCCGAAGGAAATATCCATCCAAATCTATTGGTTATCGGTCTAATATATTATTTTACCCTTATAATAATATTTACTACAATATTTATTAAATAGTACGAAGTTGAAATTTCAACGAATATTTAGATTTTGAAGCCTCTTCATGTTTTTGCATAGAAGATATTTAAAAATTTTGATGCACGGTTGAGGTTTGCTTGAAATAAATAAGGTTTTTGGGGAAGCATTGTTAATAAATGTAAGGTTTGAAAGCAAGAGTGAGACATTTATGAGTGAAATAATTGGTGATCATTTTTAGCATCTCTTAGACCGCTTTTACGAAAGTTTTGAAGAAACTTTTCAATCGCAATAAAAGTATTTGATACTACTGAGAACTAAAGTTACATTGCTGTTCACACGGATGAAATTAGTATATCAATCGCTTATTTTTTGAATGCAATAATTTCTTCCTTGTTTAATATTGCTCTCTTTGTCAATCTAATGACAATCATCAATCACAAAAAGTAAAATTCGAACATGCGCAAGAAGCGCACTGAATTACATGAAATGTTTCTTCAAAATAGAAGCCAGGTCTATTGTGCAGATATAACTACATAGTTTTATCCAAAAATACTACTGCGCTTGATCACCAAATCATTTAGTTACCTACTTCAAAAGTTACATGTGACATGTGTACATGTGTAACTAGTTAATAGTTACCTACTTCAAAAGTTACATGTGTAAAGTAGCCCTAATGTAGGATTATTTCATGGGGACAATCGAAATACCTAAATTTTTATTATGAAAGGAAATTCGGTAACATATAATGAAATATTAGAATCCTGTTTAAATATATTGACCTTTCTATATCGACGTTATGGTAAATTCAACGTATTTGCCACGAGTGTGTCAAAAGAAAATAATTAAATAACCGTCATTAAATGTATCAATATTAACTTGTTCTAGTGCATGCCGTTTTCTTATCATTTTCTTCTTGCAGCTAGAAATGGCTGAAGTACATTGAAAATATTTACAGCAAAACGATAAAACCGTTAAAAATTCAATATCGATAACAGTACCTCCATAGTGAACAGTCTAACTGTAGTTTAATGTTTATAAAGGTAAAAATTATTTAAATGTTTGGAAAGTAATTTTCGATTAGCACTAAAGAAAAAAGATTAATTTGTTTGAACTATATATGAACACAGTGTATAACTTTTTTTAATTTATACAGAATGATTATTGTAAAATATGTACGTATTAATTAATGAAAAATACTCAATATTATTTAAAATACATTCTATCATACGTGTACAGTGCTGTGCTAGAAAGCTGAAACACATGAGTAGATTTTTTTTTGTAAATTCGCATTTATTATATCAAACAAATGAACATAAAGCAATTGAGAATAATAGCTAAAGGAAAAAGTGAAAATAAGAACTGAGTTAATTGCGTCCGTAGAAATAGTCATTATTATCATTAAAATCGGGAATATTTTTGTAAATATCCTCCTACTGTGTATTTTTATACATTTGTACGTGTATAAAAAGTAAAATAAACAGTTCCCGCATAGCTAATAAACTCAGTATATATCGGGTATTTAAGCAATTAAATACTCAGTTAGTTGTTGTTATCACTTCTTTTTTTTATATATAATATGGGAAAAATTTTTCACGCAGAAGCTACGTAGAGAATTTTTTAATATATATATATATATATATATATATATATATATATATATATATATATAGACTGTGTTTGAATGCATGTCCAATAGAGAATCAATGATAAATATTATATATTACTGGCAGGCCGTGTGGTCATTGTTATCAATCTGTTTATTCTATTTCTATTTTAAATTATTTTGTATTTTTTAGTTTATATTGCAATTAAAGCATATATTTTTATTTTTATTATTATTTATTACTATTAATTTTATTTTTTTATTTTCGGCCTTAAAAAAAAGTGTTTAGTTTTCTGTTTTTTCATTATTATTCCCATAATTGGTGGAATGAATCCAATTCTTTCCACCCACAGTATATATCAAATAAAGGATAGGAAATTTATGCCAAACAAAAACTATTTTTCTAAATTCTAACAGTTGCAAATGTCATTTTTTTAATAAAATTATGTTGATACTATCAGAAGCTGTAAATAGTTATATATAAGTTTGAAATATGCAAATTTGTGCTTTGGCTATTAATAAATTTAAATTTAATTATCTTAATACATCTGATTTCAGATTATTCAGACGTCCAGACTGGATGAAAACTCATTTAAAAATTCCATTACATTAATATATAGATAGATAGATAGATAGATACATACATGTAAGTGAAGTTAACAAAAGTATGTTAAAGACATCCCATTGATTGTATCTCAATTTTAATGAACAGTATTATACATATACATAATATATAAAAATTAATATACACAAATGGTTATCAATAAAAGAAGGGAAATATTAATATACTGTTCAATAAAAGACGACAGATAATTTACAACTTATCTTTTTATAACATTCCACTTGAAAAGTTTTACTATATAATATAAATAACAAAACAAATAACAATACAGTGAAGACAACAACCAAAAAGTGTTCATTAATATAAACGACATTATTATTTAATTATTAAATCTACAATCTAAGAAGTAAAACAAAAAATACTCCTCGTATATACAATTTAGTTTAAAGAAAAACAAATAGTCTTTTTTTTTTAAATAATACATTTAACATTTTGTTTATTATTTTTTTAAATATAATAATTATTTCTAATAAAAAAAAAGTTCAATTAAACTCTCTACACGTATGAAAAATAATTATTTAATTTATATAAATTAAAATAATTATTATATATATAAATACAAAAAAAATTATAAAAAAAAGTGCAGTTTAAAAATTGTTGAAACCGTTTCCACAGGGACGATATTAAGTGCATTTTAAATACATTTCAATTTGTTTTCTTCGAAATTTGGAGATCATTTCTTTGGTGATTGTTGTGAAGAGTTTAAAAAGTGTGGCTAAGAGTTTTGTTATTTGATTTTTTTTTTTAATTAAGAAGTTCTCCAGAAGAATGAAAACAAAGACATTAATAGTGTTCGTTTTAGGTAAGGAGAAATTCTTTCTTTTAAATTATTCTTTCTTGAATACTTACTTGATGATGAAATACTGTGTGGTATTATGTCTAGAGTGTGGTTGTCACGATTAACCAGCCAGCCAGCTCTGTCTGTCCATTTTAATAGTATGTTTTTATTGTTTTTCTTTTTTTTGAAAAATATCAAGTTCAAAGTTTTTTTGGGGGGTGTGTGTATTTTAAGGACGGTCCAGCACTGTGTTATATAATCAGGACAAAAAACCGGTTTGACTTTTTATAGCATAAATACGTAAACACACATAAACAACACATAGACATATACACTGTTCACATATACAAAATAATGTTATTTTGAAGAAAAATAATAATTTTAAACTTTTATATTTCGAAAACAAAACGGTAACACACTTTTTTTTTTTAAATTTATATAATAAATATGTAGCTTTACTCTCCTAGTTTTTTTTAATTCTGTCGAGTATTTTTTCTAATTCAACAGATAATAGTTGAGCGGGCATGAAGTTTTACATGCTTCTAATGAGAGAGTGATAACTTTGATTATATTATCTCGCGTTCTAAACGGTCGAAAATTCTGAAGCCTGTGAAAAAATATGGGAAAAATCTGTCGAAAAGTGGTGGTATGCTGAGAATATCTTACCATTTTGAAAATAATACGAGCGTTTAACTTTTATTTGAAACACATTATTTTTGAATTAATTATTTGATTAAATTTTCTGATACATTTCAATAGTGAATGTATAATATCAGTACGTTTCTCATTCGAGCACATTGTAATTTCTTGGAAGTGAATTACTATTTTCTTTAAATTTTATGATTTTTATATGATTCTATAAAAATTGAACACAGCTATTACGTCTTTATCTTGATCGAGATTGCCTGTACTTTCATTGCGAACAGTAAATGTACTAAATACGCCAAAAGAACAAGCCAATATATACGATTGAAATGAATGAAATTATTGATTCATCTCTATAGATTTTTGATACTTCGTTTAAAAAACTATCTCATGGATCTCCTTGACATTTGCCATGTGTACCTTGCAGTTTTTTAGATAATTTGAAGCAATACATTTCAATATTCATACTAACAAACCTCTAGGGGACACTACTATTATCCGCGGTCGTTTCGACTTTAGTGGTTTAAGGAAAATTTTGCATATTCATAACGAGCGATCGGTTTATAATGGATATTTTTCGATTATTTTGTCGTTTGGATATTATGGTTTGGTTATTTTGTCGCGGTTATTTTATCATTTGATAATTTTTATTTCTCAAAAAACAAGTTTGGTTTAGCCTTACTTCATGATTTGGAGCTATTAAAAATATAAATTTTTTTAATAAATTATTTTCTTGTTTAATAAAACCTTCGGATTAATAAATTTATAGTTAAATAATTTCTTTTTAATCAATTGAAAAACATATTAAACATACTGATAAAAATTTTATACATATATATATTATATATATATATATATATATATATATATATATATATATATATATATATATATATATATATATATATTTCAATTGCAAACCTTGAGTTATATCCGATATACATAATTTCTATACATACAAAAAAATAAAAAAAACACTGAAAAATTTATTGAAATTATCATTGAAAAAGTAGAATTTTTCCATAGTTATTGTTTTTGGTTTATATCTGAACAATAAATAACAGTTTGTATAGTATCCGGGAATAATGTCGTATATTTTTAGTGAAATATATATCAGAGAAATTTTCGCGTTTTCGCGAAAACTATATAATGCTATTTTTGCCTGAGAAAATATGTAAATATACTTGATAGAGACACGAACTTTTACTATACTGAAATCTATACTGAATTGAATGAAATTATTAAAATAAAAAAATAAAAATATTCCCTCACTGAATGTAATCTGAAAAAAAGTCAAAAGGGGCAAAGAAACATACCAAAATAATCAAAAGAAAAAAACTTATTTATAAATTTCTTATCATATCATTTAAGGACATTGTATCCGTTGTAGTCATGTTCGTTACCGTATACAGCTTATTCATTCTATCACTAACAGATCACAAATACATTCCTTTACAAAATTTATAGCGAGTAAACATTTCCTAATTATTACGTCAAATTAATGCAACAAATTTTGTTTTATCCAGAACATTGAACCGTTTTTATACCCAGTATATTTGTAAATATACTAGGTATAGTTAGTTTAGTTCCGACTTTGTAACGCTTGAAAATATTGATCGCAGAAAAAAAATTCATATCTTATAAACTTTGAATTTGAAGATTTGTTCAAACATTGATATACAAACTCAGTATAGACTGGGTATTCAAACAATTAACTCAGTTAGTTGTTACATTACTTGTTTTTGTTTAATTTCATTAATTTAAAATTGTCATAATCATTTTTGACGAAATGACCCAACGTCCTTTAAATGTGTTCGATGTTTTATAGTTTTAAATTGAAATTTATAGTTTTAAAATTATTCCATTTTTAATATCAATGATAAATTTGTGAAATTATCAAAATCGATAGTGCTATAATTTAATCAATTTAAATTTTATTTTAATCTTATCAAAAACATTTAAATGAAATTTTGAAAAAATTGTGCTGTATAATAAATTACAAAAATATGGAATAATTTAAAAAAAAAATACTAAGGTTATACGCGCATGAAGGCTAAGTAAGGATAACGAGCTGAATCTTTAATATGTTATCAATCAATAGTAAATACACAGAAATTAATTTTTTCAGAGAGATTTGACGTCCAGTTTCTTCGAAATTAGATTTCAAAAATTGAAAGTTAACATGTAGTAGATAGGGAATATCAGTTTAATCGAAAATTTATCATAAAATTAAACTTATAACTGCTAAAGCTGCAAATTTAAAACAATTTAAATATAAAGTTAAACTAGATTTTAGCGGCTGCCCTGGATGGGCTACACTTCGACCATAAGGTCCATTGTGATGCCTAATGATGTGAGGATCTCAGAGGAGTTTTGTGTGTAGACTAGGAATTGGCAGGATGTGCGGCTGCAGCCGACTGTGATAAGAACTATGCCGATATTCATATGGAGTTCGTGAAGGAAACTGCAGAAAACCTTCACAAGCATAGCCGGTTTTTTTCTTACTAATGAATTGAAGTAGGCAAATATTCATTAGTATTGATTAATAACATATTAAAAATTAAACTCGTTATTTTTGCTTTAATGCGCGCATAACCTTAAGCTCATTTTCTTGTACATTATTTAATGTACAAGAAGTTTTTACATGTTTAAAGTTTTTACATGTCTAAAGGGTGAGTTGCACAGCCTACTCTTAAATGTGGCTTTGACAAGAACGCAATTTAAGAAAAAAGTTTCAATAATGATAAAACAGTTTCTTGACTGACTAATTGATTACGGGCAGATTGCTCACAGCCTTAGCCGCAGCAGATAAGAAGATGCAATTTGAAACATATAATCCTCAGAGAGACTGAGTCCAACCTCTTAATGGTGGATATATAAATAGATAAATTTCGGGGTGTGAAAGGTACTGCACTTCGACCTTATTAATACCAATTTATAAACCTTATGACCCCCCTTATTATGCTCCCCCTTCTACTTCAGTTTGACGAAATTCACTTCTGCCATGTCTTGGCAATAGACAGAAGCTAGCTTATCAAGTTTTCCTGAACGTTCGCGTATTAGGGGGGAAAAAAATCGAATATATTGTATCTGCTGTAACTGAAAGAATCGCAATTAAAGATGACGTGGTTGGATGTTTCCTTTCTCCTTCCGCCATAGCGTCTGGAGTCCTATTGTGTGTAGGTTGCATAGGAAATGCATAAGAGCATCTAAAGACATGCTCTTGGATGCATTTCGAAAACATATGTTGCAAAATTTATTTGCGGTATATTTTCAGTTTGCATGCTGTCTTTGGAATTCCTAAAATCGGTTCTAGGACTAAAAAGGTATTCCCGCTCCCTTATTCTGGCTTGTATAGCCCCTTAAATGGAGGGAATGTTTCTATAATTATAAAAAAGTTCCGTGTCCGACTGATTGATATGTTTGAAAAAATAATACGTTTTTATTGAAAATTGTATGTCTGGCGTGTTACTTGAAACTTGATATAAATATTCAAAACAAATGAAAAAGTTCTAAAATTCGTGTTTAAAGATTGTTTAAACAAACCCTAATAATGGGTATCAACACCGGATTTCCGCCTAGGCCTAGAAGGCCCCGGACTAGGGGCCCAGCAATCCTAGGCGCCCCAATGGCGGAACCTTCTTATAAGCTCAAAAGCCTGACTTGCCTTATCAAAGCGCATTATAGAAGATTGATCTTAAAAGTCTTCCAACGATATTATTCGAGCTATTTAAAAGTTAGCTGCCTTACTTTTGCACTTGTCAACCAAAATGTCAAATAAAAATAAGTCGTCTACCTGAACGCAGGCCGACACTTCTGCCATAAGAAAGAGTTGTGATACGGTCGTTCATCTTGCTTGCAAGCGCGGGCTCTTACTGTCTGATTAGTAAACTCGTGATATTGGTCTCCTATGAATACGCGGCCTGTAGTATTGCCAGGGTAGCAAATTTTTCGCCACCGAGGTCGCAAAATATTTTTAAGTGACACTAAAAATCGTAAATTCTTTAAAATTTTAAACAAACTCTATATAATATCATAATTTGTGTGATTTCGTAATGTCAATTTAGCGACATGACACGTAGAAGTTCAAAATGTATGAAATATACGAAAATATTTGATTTGAGCGACAATAAGTTTAATCTTTGGCGATTTCAGTTGGAAATGTCTGACAACGCTTACAGAAAAAAAAATCAATTGCCAATCAATCTTTTTTAATCGATTTTAATTATTATAAATAAATATCAGAATTAATTCGCTAAAGTTCCAAAATAGCTACGAGATGAGGAGCCCCAAATGCCAAGTGCCTAGGGATCCTGGGTCTCTAAGTCCGGGTCTGAGGGGTACAACATGGTATTAAATTTTATATGAGAAAACCTATTATATTAATCGAGTATAGGCTTTTATGATCGAGACTGAGTGTACAGTTTTCATTTTTTTGATCCAAAGATCCACTTAAATTTGTCACTTAACTTCCGTACTATAAAGTTTTATGGCAAATATGATTGTGTCTTATAATGTCAATCAGAATATTGGTATGTGTTTATTGATAACAACATAAGTTTAAAGCCCTTCCTTGATTAGATATCACAGTAGAAAAAGTAGGTATTTCTTATATAAATTTATTTTGATTAAACATTTCTATTAATATTTGATTTTTTTAAATTTCTTGATACACGTTGAAAAATTTCAAACTAAATAATACAATACCACACCGTCCCAGATAGACGGAGGTCTAAGGTACGAGTCCTAGTGGTTGCATTATATTTTTCATACTATTAATTTAAATCTTTCCATCTTTGAGGAAACGTTTACGACTGTATGAATTTTTTTTTTTTTAAATTAACGCTTTTTTATGACAAAATCTAAAGTGAACAGCTTGAAACCCAAGCGTGGAACCACCGTTGTGGGCACGATGGGCATGCCCACAATCTTAATAGACTTGTGACGTTACACTTTCACGGTAAATTGAGGTCAATAGGCTGATGATATTATATCCAATGCCTTAATAAAATTTAAAAAAACAATGAATCGTCGTTAATCGGAACGCAGCGAAGTCATCATAGACGATATGCTGACATGTTAGGTCACCTTTTTGACAACATATTATCTGTTTCCTTTTGGCACATGAATATTTGCATTTGAAAAAAGAGAGACTATTCGCGGGGTGCGCATAGTCATCTACTAATTTAAAAGTACATAGTCGTCTACTAATTTAAAAGTAAGCGTGTGTTGTACGCACATATACATTACCGCTCAAACTTCTGATCCGCCTTCCTTTTTGGTGGCGTGGCGTGCGACCAAGATTTGTACCCTAACATAAAAATTTTCTTACAAATACTGGCAACACTCTCGGCCAGCGTAGCTACCGCAGAGAGGTCGTTTTCTACTCTTCGCAGATCGTTTTCTTCCCACGGCTTTGCCCACGTGATATTTTGTAAACATTTCCTTTGTAGGAATGCACTATATCGATCATGAGCGAGTTCCTACTCCGACTCGCACTTGACCGATTTTCGGATGGCTGTGACCACAACCTTTTTTGAGGACTGGATCCGCGCCTGTTGAGAGTTCACAATTTTTAGCAAACTTTCACCGGCCATCGAACATACATAAATAATAATTTAATATTTTGATTAAACTTTATTGTTCGAACCTTTGACGCAGTAATAATTGACTGATGCATTTGAATGAATAATATATTTATACCCGGTATATATGATATACATATTTTAAGTTTAGTCCGACTTTGTAACGGTGGAAATATGAACGTCGAAAAACTTTTTTGGTATAGATGTTCATAAAACCAACGTAATTTGTCAAGTTCGGTATATACGTATATACGTCCGACAACACGGTAACTCAAAAACGAAAAGAGATAACGAGCTGAAGTTTTGTATGAGTGTTCTATAAGAGTTTAGAAGTAAGGTCAAGTTCATGATTTGGAAAGATCAGGCGATGCTTAACAGGGGCGGGGGGGAGGGGTAGATAGATAGATAGATTGTAGAAGCTGTGCTGGACGGGACACACCTCGACCATAAAGTCCATTGTGTCTAAGGATGTGAAGATGTGAGTGTAGGACAAGAAATTTTGTGTGTAGACTAGGAATTGGTAGGAGTGTGGCTGCAGCCAACTTTGATAGGAACTACGCCGATACTCATCTGGAGTTCGCGAAGGAAACTGCAGAAAACCTTTACAAGGATAGCCGATTACTTCGTTCTTGTCCTTCGTTCTTCGTCTTGTTATTTGTTCTTGTCAATTAACCACCCCCCCCCCCCCCCACTTTTATTTTTAATAATTGACAAACCACCGATGTCGCGATTCGAACGCATAACCTCCCAGTTCCAAATACTCACAACGCCTTTACAAGCGTAGCTACTTGGCTAAGGGGGGGGGGGGGGGGTCATCTTTGAATCCGTGAGACATAGAAAAAAAAGTAAAGGTAAAAAATGTTATTTTAGTTCCGGGACCTATGAAAACACACTTGGTGTATATATTAAGATTTTTTTTGAAATATGTAAAGGAGGTGGGGCATCCACCCGGACCCCACAATGTGTCGATATGGCACTGCTTTTCTCAAAATTTTGTCAGTTCAAAAATCGTTATAATTACTTGCAGATTTCAGAAACATACATATGAATATATCCATATACAGTACCTTGGTAACTCCAATCATTTTATACATTTATGCGTGTGTAGAAGTAAAATCAACGGTTCACGTTCGGATAAATAACTCTGAATATCCAAAACAATTAGACAATTGACTCTATATTAGTTATTACATTTCAGTTTTTCTTTTTTTTGAGATAAAGTCTAATAATAAATCTTATAAATGTAGAAGTGGAATATTGGACTGCTCTTAAATAACGTAAAATAAGGTCAAAGCAAATTAAAGAAATATAATTGATGGACAAGACGTATTATATGAACAGAAAGAAACTGTATATGCATATGTGTTCGGTAGGCTAAGAATTTAGGCAAAAAATACTTGTACTAGACATATACTTAATGTCGTAGCAAAGGATTTACTAAGAACGAACATGATTTTGCCTGCTTATCAAGGAATTGTTATAAGTATAGCAAATTTATATTTTCAGTAAAACTATACGCTTTAATTAGTTGATAAGGCACCAAAAAGCAAAAAATAATTACACGTAAATGTAATTGACAATTTAGCAAAAAGATGTGAAAGACTGTGGCATATTTTCCAAGTTGAGGCTTATTTTTGCTTTGGGTCTTTCACCATAAATTTTCGCTCCGGTCCCTCCTCAGTTTTGGATCCGTTTGTATACCAGACGATTCCTTTCTAGAGATAGAGTGGTTCAACCCTGTGGGCATCCTTTGGTGGCTCTCACAATGACTGACTCTCCAACAATTGAAGTTTGTATTCTTCTACCTATCAGCATAAAGTTTATCCACCAGCAAAAGGTGTCTTCTACTCCGTGCTGACTTGCAGAATTAATCATGGAACTGTAAGAGGCATTATCAAATGCCCCCTCAATGTCAAGGAACACACACAAGGTGAACAAGTAGGATTGTCAAATGACTGTAGTCATTTAATTGAATGACTGATTGACAATATTGAATACGATGGCATAATTATAAATCTTCGTTCGTGTTCGTTTTGCACAAGAATCGAATTATTGTATACGAAAAAGATATTAATAACTTTTTATCATTTGAATATTGATAATTATTTCTTTACTTGTATAGTGATCTAAAAATAGTCATCATCATTAATAATAAATATATTATTATATTTTACAAAAAAATTATATAAAAATATATAAAATTATACAAATTATACAAAGTGCGTTCGAATATATTTGAATTCAAGTTATTTGGATTGCAATTCGATAGAAGTTCACAAGTCTGAGACATTGATTGTCGTCTCGTAGTTTAGAATTCAAATAACAAGTGAAAATAAATGCTTCAATACCCGGTATATACGAAGTTTTTGAAAAAATGTTCACACAAAACTTGTATATTTTTAAGAAGAGAACTGTTTTTGTCTTTAAATTTTTGTTTTATCTCTTACGGTTTCAAAGATAGGCAGTTTTAAATTTCAAATTTTGCTCCAATTCCTAGAACAATTATTTTTATTTTATAAATACGTATTTCGAGTACAAGTTCATCATCATTATGAATAAGCTAATCGTATCTATCTCTGGGATATGGAATCTGAGATATGTTTGGTACGTGAGACACGCACCAAATTTGCAACAAGCAACATATCTCTGAATCCATATCCCAGAGATAGTTACGACTAGCTAACTCATACTGATGGTGACTATATTGTAGTCGAAATACGTATTTATAAAATAGAAACAAATGTTCTAGGAATAAACAAATGTTCTAGAAAAAACCCAGAGTTCTCTTTGATTATTTTAATAATCTTTATTAAGAGGCTATCTCTTGATGCACTGAAGCTGAACAGGATGCAACTGCGGAGGGTTATCCTCTGCGGAAGCATCTGCATACAATGGGACTCCATAACGAGTCCATTGTGTGCAGATTGTGTGGCGAGGAGGAAGAAATATCCAGCCACATTATCTTTGACTGCGAACCTCTGGATTACAGCAGATACAGGATATTCGGTGCATCTCACCCCGAATATTTGAACCTTCAGGAAGACCTGATTAACAAGCTCCTGGCTATTGCTAACATATGGAAGAAACGAATCTCGTCACACTGAAGTAGAAGTGGGAGCACAATGGACTATAAGGTCGAAATGCAATACTTTTTAGACCCCAAGATGAATCTATCTATCTATCTTCCCTTTTAGCGAGAAGATGTGCTGACCGATTTTGTCCATTCACGAAGTTTTTTTTTACGTTTTAGCTCTAGAATATACACACACAAAATTTTAGCCCGTTTTCTATTTTCGTTTTAGAGTTGCCGTGTTTACAAATAAATCCAACTTTAACAAAAATTACACTTAACAAGTGAAAATAACAACTAACTGAGTTAATTTTTTTAATACCCGGTGTATACTAAAAATTATGAAAAAAATCTTTCAAACAAAAGTTGTTTATTTTAAAAAAAGGAACAATTTTTGTTCCGTAATTTTTGCTATCTCTTACAGTTTCAAAGATAGAATGTTTTGCCCATTTTAGCTCTAGAACAGACACAAAAACTCTAGAACTCTAGCTCTAGAACACACACTTCGCATTTTTGAGTTATTGTGTTTACAGACGGACGGACGGACCAATATGCGACAATGGACTAAGTAAGATTTTATGAACACCTATACCGAATTTTTTTTCTGCGATTAATATTTTCAACCGTTACAAAGTCGGAAATAATCTTAATATACCCTGGTATATATTATATACCGCGTTTAAAAATTACAAATTAACTTTTCACATAACTCCAAAAAAATATTTGTCTATGTATAGGAATGTTCCACTAAAAAATTATTTTTGACCTATTATGAATTTTTATCTCAACTTTCACTTATTTATCTGAAAAAATTTTAACAGATTTCTTCAAACAAATTAATGCAAATAAAATGCGAAAAGTTTTCACTGACGCAAACGTTTTTTTTTTTGCATTGATTTGTTATAAACAAAAACTGCTATAAATTTTGAACTTAGTGAACCTCTTATTTGCCGTGAGATTTCAGGAAAAATGTGAAAATAATTTTTAATTTTTTTATTGGTTAGTGACACTTATCTAATGTATTCCAAATATATCTCCCAAGCGTCCTTAATACGCAGTTACTCATAAAGAAAAATGAAAGTCATACATTTTTTATGATTAATATTTCTAGAAAATTGCAAAAAATAAATGGCGCCTTCACTAATTAACCTATCACTCGATCTTAGACAAAACTACCAAGTATGTCCCATGTCCTAGAAATTTTATAATAACTAGAAAGTTAGAATTTTACAAATTGGTACATTTGATTTTAATCGAATGTATAAAACATTCTTTTACGTCCATTAAGCTAGCAGGGCAAGCTGAGCAGATCACAATTATAATTGTCTCATAATTAGACGCTTATTAAATGCCCTAATTAAAACTTAAATGCTCTTTGTTATATTGTGTTATCGCATGCTCTGCTAGCTTAATGTTTTGCTAGCAAAGCATGTGGTTACAATATGGAATAAAGAGCAGTTAATCTTTAATTAGAGTAATTAATTAGCATTTAATTAGCTTAATAATTTGATATTAAATACAATATAATTAATTGATTTTTAAATATTGCTCTGCTGGTTAAGTTAGCAGAGCATAAGGTTACACAGTGCAACAAAGAGCATTTACTTAATTTGAACATTTAATTAGCATTTAATTTGCTTAATAATTTGATATTAAATACATTATAATTACTTGAATTTTTAAATATTGTTCTGCTCGCTTAATATTAACCTAGCAGAGCATGCGGTAACACAATACAACAAAGAGCATTTAATTTTTAATTAGGGCATTTAATTAGCGTCTAATTATGAGACAGTTATAATCGTGTTATGCTCAGGTTGCTCTGCTAGCTTAATGGACATCAGTCTTTTACAGAATGTATTCAACGGAAATAATGTTATTATTGGTTAATTCGGCTATAACCTTTTTAGTCTTATGGTTAATTTGGCCCTTGTAATCAGTAGATTTATTTAAAACCATTATTCATTAAATGGTCTAAAATGAATGAAATTTACATATATCTTTAGCTAACCGAGGCCAACCATATTTTGCCAACTATATGAAATTATCTTGCCGTGCCGCCTACGTATTTGGATACATTTTTTTCGTTTGTCTCTATATTGATCCACAACGTAGATCGACTTGTCCATCGATTGTCAATCATACCCGCTATATGTCCAACCCATCTTCACAGCGATAACCACATCCTTTATTTTTGTTTTCCTTTTAATGTCAGATTGGGCTCTAGCCTGCGTTGGCGCCCGAGCTTACTACTTAAACGAAAAAAATTCATACACGGAGTAGAAGGGAGGAGGAACTGCAGAATTAGATCTCCGAAGAGGGTTTAGATCAAATTGCAAAGAATTGTTTGCATCGAAGAGATTCGAATGCCTGCGAAGTTGAATACACTGTGCTTGCGGACTTTTGTTCCAATATAACAAGCACATTAGTACGTACTCCAACTTATAAGACGCTCATTGTGTAATCCTCACATTCTATTTTACGCAAATAACTTGCGAAAGAAGAATTTCCGCGCTGAAGTGCATTAAGACAAGGCTTCATTCTGTAATGAGGCAAGATCTGCTTAGCTCGTTGATTATCCTAAACATAAAATCGGTTTTTATCAAGAATAAGGACGATAGCAGCTTATACGAAGGATATTTTGACAACCTCGCTGGAAAATGTTGTTTTGCTAGATCATGTAAAAATGAATGTCTTTGAAAATAAAAACTTGCCTATTTGATTATTATTACCAATGGTGTTGTTGGTTGACTTGATGGAAAGAAATATTCGAAACTTCGATGACAAATGTATATTTTGAACCAAGAAGAATGATTGATATTTGATATATGTACCGTTGATATGCATAATCAACGGGTTTCAACGTCATACAATATAATTTCATTTAAAATATATAATTTGAAATGAAATACATAATATTTGTATAACCTTTGACATAAGATTTTTAAATTAAAAAAGAAAAACATAATATGCACATACATATGTATCACATTGGGTGAGATCATAATTAAATTTAAAATTTTGCTTATTTTGTTTTTGTTTTTCACCTCTATATACAGGCTACAGCGTAATTACGTCAGAAGAATAAATAACAGGTAGTGATACCGCTAGAGACGAGAGAAACGAGAATAAGTCAGAGATAGACTTGACGAAATTTACGATCCTGATTTTTGATAAATATTTCGATAGTACCTACTTCTCTTTCAATCTCTATTGATTTTTAATCGGTAAAAATGTACCAATCACAAAATAGCAAATCATTTTCGGTAGTAATATCATTTAATTTTTTCTTTTGTTTCAATTAAAATATAAAAAATTAAATAAATTAGAAAAATATGCACGAAAATATGAATAGAAAATAGATTTTACATGGTTTTTATTAAATTTGGTTTTTTCAAGAAAATCTTCAATTGCAAAAACGAGACGAGAAGAGGCGATTGAAAACTTTTACAAATCAATACAATATAAAAGAAATGCATTCTCGCCTCGTCTCGTTTCGCGGCATGACTAGTTACAGAAGATTCATTTGGATTTGTGAAAGGAAACTGCAGAAAACCTTCACAAGCATAGCCGGTTCCTTTCGTTCTTGTTCAATTAAACGTCCGATAATTTTTTTTTATATTAATTTTTTTTATTGGCAAACTGCCGCAGTCGAGAATCGAACATACTAATCAGTATTTGGTGTCATTTGTGTATTGCATAATTGTGAGTTTTGGTAAATATTTTCGGATAAACGTTTTTTCACCTAGCATCTAGGTAAATTGCGTTTATGAACTAGGTCCTAGAAAATTTAAAGACGAAAAATGATCCCCTTTTAATAATTAACTACTATTTTCATAAACTGAATACTTTTCACACAATATCAGCTCAAAATTAAAATATACTGTTCTCGCATTAGTAATAATCTCGGTAGGTATCGGGTATGCAAGCAATGAACTGTTTGTTGTTATTTTATTTTATCAAAGATAAAAATTAGGAGTATTTATTTACTTCAAAAATGATCAAATCGATTTTCCTATAGTTAGGGAATGTTTAAAATGTGAAATGCCCCTCAACCTGTCTACCCAGACTTCTGGTCTGTTTACAGAGATTGTGGGACGTCCATACCAGATCCGTTGAAAACGTAACCAAAATTCATTTATTTTAAATCAGTTTTGTTTTCTTTGCTGTGTTACAGGTATTGCATTCTTTTTGATTGGTGAAAGTGGTAGATTTATGGTGAATGCAGCACCACCCCGACGTGGTGATGGCTCGCCAAGTATTGAATCATGTTTAGAATTTCGATGTGATTCACCTACTGGCCCTGTATGTGGTATTGATTCATCTGGTTTAACAAGAACATTTGAAAATCGTTGTTTAGCTGACCTTGCATATTGCCGTGAAGGTCGATGTAAGTATAATATATTCAATTCCGCCAATCATCATCCATTTCGCATATAATATACATTTTTATTTTTTTTACATAATAATTATCATTAATTTATTTTTACCGCTAATTGTGGTTAATTAAATGCATATGAAACAAAATCAACGATCACAACGATTATTTTTTTGTATAATTTAAACAAAGATTCCGTACCACAATAGATGAAACAAAATGTATTTAAAAAATATAATTCAATTGCCACGCAATCATCGTCAGTAACTAAAACGCCGTGTGACACATTAAAAATAGAAAATTGAAACTAGAAACTAATAAAATATATATGTTGTACTCTCTGAGTAAAGTTGTACATTTCATGAAAAGGATGGCCCTTTCATTTGAAATGTATCCGCTTAGCGTAATTTCGTCCTTAGCGTAATCTGCATTATATTTTATTATGCTCTTGCTGAAATCTGTTATTATTTCAATGAACAGTCTGAGACCATAAGGTCGAAGTGCAATACTTTTTAAACCCCAAGATGTATCTATCTATTTACTCATAAGTAAGGAAGTAAGAAAAATAAATTAAAAATGTGAACAATTCTTATGCAGTCTAGACAAAAATTTGATTGATAAAATAGCCATTTTTACGTACATACAACATTAATTACGTATACAAGTTGAAAATATCTAGTTTAGAATAAAAAATTAGACGCCAATTTTTAACATGGATCAATTCATTAAACATAATAATAACACCCAAAAAAATAAAAAATTCGATTTCAAACATTCAATTCATTTTGAAAATATATTTTTTAAATATAAAATAATATTTTAATAAGTATTATTTATCTACGTCTTAATCATATTATTATTAACAAAAATGCGAACCAATTAATTTAACATAATATGCATATTTATGGTTCAATTCTATTTCTAATCATTTTCATAATTAATAATCAGAAATACAATAATCTCCCGATTTTATAATAAACATAGTGTTACAACATAGTGTTAATTTATTTAAATACGTCATATTCAAGCAAAAAGTAAAATTACTATATAGCATGTATTTAACATGTGAAACAAGACAAAAGTATTTTTGCGATGTTTTCTATACGATATTTTAAAGTTTATGAAGTAAATTCTAATTTTCATTTTTTTTTTCCTTATTCAATTTTTGTTCTCGCCATGCGAGTTGAGAATGAACCCACAAAACCCGTGCGGAGATTATTTTTATTCATATGGGCATACACAGCAGATAAATATTACGCACATCTGCTATAAAAACAACATAAAAACCCATTAAATATCAAAGCCCTTGGCATCAATATATGATCCCTATGTAATACTTCAACCCGAAAAATGCTATTCACAATCTAGCTTAGATTTCGAGATATTGGCCTGTGGAGATTATAACATATTACAACGTATAATAGTTAAGTTCACCCGTGCGAAGCCGGGACGGATAAGTTAATAATGAATAGAATTTGATACCTCTAATTGACGATATCAATTTTCTATTCCAAGTATATAAATAAATATGTGCACAATAATTATTGAAAAATAATACATATTAATTATCAGAAAAAATCAATATCATTTTATCAATTTAATTGCTTTAATTGTAAAATTATTTCAATTTAAATTAAATAATTACAAATAATCAATGGAATTTATTTAATTCAATTTTTATACCCAGTATATGTAAGTATACAAAATATGGTCTAGGATATGGCGCATCAAAAAATCCATGAACACTAACTTTCTGCTGTGTGGTAAATAAGCTCCTGAGTCGATGGGGAGCATTTTCTCTCATACCATATTTATATGACAGAGGCCATTTTCGAGATAGAGGGGGAGAGGGTGGAAATGTGGACCCTATCCGCCTGGAAGCAACGGTAAGTCAAAGTATCCATTTTTTATACACCGGAAAAAATAGAAAACCAGAATAAATTTTATGGGGGTTTCGGAGGGAAAACATTTTTTATTCAGCCCCACTCCCCTCCGAAACTGCTATAAAATTTTGCCTGCCACTTTTTTTTCCGTGTATAAAAAATGGATACTTTGACTTATCGTTGCTTCCAGGTGGTAAGAGTTCACTTTTCCACTCCCCTCCCCTTCTTTATCTCGAAAATGACTGCTTTGCCATATATATATATATATATGGTATGATGCTCTCCATCGACTCAGGAACTTATTTACTACACGGCAGAAAGTTAAGGTTCATGGATTTTTTGACGTGCCATATTCTAGACTAATATATTACGTTTGATCACGACTTTGTAACGTTTCAAAATATTGATCGCAGACATTAATGTTTGGCATATGTGTTCATAAAATGGCCTAATTCGGCCATTTCCACATGTCCATCTGTCTGTGGACACGATGACTCAAGAACGAAAATAGATAACGAGCTGATATTTTTTTGTGTGTTCTAGAGCAAAATAGTAAGGTCAAGTTTGTTAATGGGCAAAATCGGGCCATGTTTGGGCAAACTGGGCAAAACTGCCTAAAAATTAATAACAAAAATCTTCTTTTTAAAATAAACAGCTTTTGTTTGAGAATTTTTTCCATAAACTCAATATAAACTCAAACCATTAACTCAGTTAGGTGTTGTTTCTTTATCATCCCATAATATGACAAGATAATTGATAAGTATAATCACTTTTGAACGATTACAATGCTTCATAAGTTTGCAGTTTGAACAATAGAAACTGTAATGCCTTTTAGCACTATGTCATCATTATATTTCGATCCCGTCCCATTTGTTTCAGACCGTTTTGCGACAACTCAATCCATGTCATACACCATCCAATTGTTTGCGGAATTACGGGTGTTGTTGTGGTTTAAATTTATTAATCGGGTATACGGGGACCATTAAATATGGGGAGTCTTCGAGACGAGACAAGAACAAATTGAGAAAAATACTATTTTTTAGCATTCGAAACCCATAGTAAGGGGTTATACTACGCTGTAGAAGTAACACCAATGTTCTACGTATTGATTACCATCAAGCGCGGATCAACCGTTGTGGGCACGATGGGCATTCCCACAACCCTAATAGACTTGTGACGTCACACTTCTACGGTCTATTGAAGTCGATAGGCTGATGATATTATATCCAATGCCTTAATAAAATGTAAAAAAACAATGAATCGTGCGTGAATCGGAACGCAGCGAAGTACTTATAGTCATCATAGACGATATGCTGAAAATTTATGTCACATTTTTGACAAAATTTTATCTGTTTCTTTTTGGCACATGAATCTTTGTATTGGAAAAAAGAGATGACTATTCGCTGGGTGCGCATAACCGATGTTCGGGTGGCTGTGCCCACAACCTTTTTTGAGGTCTGATTATCATAAAATCTATTATCATTTAACGGTAAATTATCCGTGGTCGGGCTCACTCAGTAAATATTTAATTATTTGATTAATTAATATGTATGTTTATTCTCATTTTACAGATTATGCAGTGGTTAAAGATGGCGAATGTTAGTTGTTACAAGTAATCAAAATGAATCTCCAGTTATTGAAAGAGAGTGGTCGACGAAATCAAAAAACCAAATTAATTACCAACAAATGAAAACTCGTCACAAAATAACCGTTTATAGAAATAAAACAAAATGATGTATATATTTGAATATGTCATATTTTTTGTTTGTAAATTAATCTGTATTAAAAATAATTATAGTCTAAACAAAAAATAATGAACATTGTTTTACAGTTTAGTTTATAAGAATTTTTATTTTATTTTAAATCATAATGTTCACTTAATTAGAAAGTATAGTGCCTTCAGTATAGTGCCTTCCGAAGGACAATTATTTGTGGTTTCAAAAAATTAAATAATTTAACATACCTATAGTAACCTCAAGTTTCGCAGTCCATCGACAATAACAAATACATGTAGTAAACACGTGAATATATGTCAAAATAAATCGTCTTCGTTCTATCGGTTTTGTTTCGTATTCATATTATTTTATTATAAATATGAATATAACGAATGGAAACAATAGAAATAATAATATAAATAACAAATATACAAAAAAAACAATCGAAATGATGGATCATAAAAATGATAACAGTAAACAACAATTCACATAGGAATAAACTAAAAAGTTGTATTAATTCAGATTCCAAGGTCCAACTTATCAAACGAACCAATGGCATTGTACTCGTTTCGTCTGTTTATATTGATTCTCTAGTTTGAGTTTACTCTACATCAACTTGTATTGTAAATGGATAATTTGTATTGCCCCCAAATGTTCAAATTTGGAAAAGTGGTCCTAACTCCCTCCCTCTAAGTTTCTATCAACAGCCAATTTATTTGAAATCATGAACATTTAGAAACAATGCAGATTGACAAATTTATAATACCTTGTAGGACCCCCCATATACGCTACCAAAAAATGTGTACAACAAATCATTGAACAACGGTTTGTTGCATATATTGTTTGATAGTGTATAGAACCCTTAAATTTTAGGTCTTAAGCTATGAAAACAATGGTAGCCCTATCTAGCGTAACCATAAAACTTGCAGAGCACGGACAGTTTGAAATGGAAAATATTGGATTTTCTTGGAAAACCGGCATGGAAGAACACAATAGCGTTCTGAAGTTGAATTGCTCAACTTCAATGAACTTCTTGGGTTTTATTATAAAAAGACAGCGCTATAATGCATATATTTCCTATTATTTCACTGTCCACACTCAACAAAATGGTGTTGATGACTACTGGTGTTTGTTCCTTTGACATCTAGTGACAATAATTAGAAACAGAGAAGTCAGCTACGTTAATGAAATATACAAAAAATATTATTTTGTTAATGAAACTCATCTTTTTTATGCAAAATATAATTGTTTAAATGTAGCCTGAATAAAGCTGCCATTTTGGAATACGACGTCATGAATAACTATACCAATAGTCAGTTGCCGACAGTTAACAGCACGATTCACATCTGTGTTCACTACGAGGACTGTATAAACGGCATTTTACCTTAAATAACTTAGTACGTACAATATTCTCAAAAGATAATATATTCTCAAATAGCCGAAAATGAACCTTTTGAACATTATGAACATTATGAAACCAAATTATTTAAATGACAGTATAAACAATTAGAATAGAAGTACACACCTGTTCAAAATAAAATGTTATTTTATAGTACTTAAAACAAAATATAATAAAAATTGAAACTTATAATAATTTTAATTGATCAAATTTTCTTCCAGAAATTTTGCTTAAGCTAAACTAATAAAAAAGTTGTCCAACTCAAAATTTGATATTTAAAAAAAATATTAATGTTTATTTTTTAAATCGTTGATAAGTAGAAAAAGTGTTATTGTTACACAATTAAAAAATTAGTTATGTAACAATTATAGAACATACGATTTTGAATCGCTATCTCATTAGATTGGGCATTGGGCTCTTGGTTACAAAGTGTTACAAAATTATATTTCATAATAGCAGATGCTAAGAGAACAAATCAACATGATAAAAATAATTTACGTGAATATTGACCCGCGAAAAGTACATTAAGCGTCTAGGATCATCAGTATTATTTAAAATATATAGACAAAGGTTCTATATTAACTAGGACCAACACAATGCTATAACTTGTAAAGTAGAGAATTTATTAATGTTTAATTAATTATATCTCAAAAACTAAGCGTCAAAGCGAAAAACTTTATAAAAACTATTTTATTGATTTTTTCCAGCTCTACACCGTGGTATAGTTTTCTTGACAGTGGAACTGGGAGATCATAGCTCAAATCAATTGTTTATTCTATAAAGTGAAGTTTTTCGGTAAAACCTTTTCGGCTACATGTGACAAAAGTAACATCGTGCTTATTAAATACTAGCTGTTTCCCACGACTTCGTCCGAATTTATATAAAATGCATATATATAGCTATCCCCCGTGGCCTATATAAAATAAATTAAATTAAATAAAAACAAATTTAAAAAAATAAAATATTTAAAAAAAAATCCCCTCCAGCCGGATTTGAACCAGCGACCTATGGATATCTAAATCTATTGAATATATTTTTTCTTCCCACTTACTATACAAATATCAATATTTAAGGCTAACTAAGAATTTTAACGTAATGATAGCCTATAGGCTTCATCATGAATGTGGCTATCTAACGCAAAAATAATTTTTCAAATCGGACTGATAGTTCCAGAGATTAGCGCGAACAATTTTGTTTGTTTGTTTGTTCAAACAAACAAACAAAAAAAACAAACAAACAAAACCCTTCAGCTTTATTATATTAATGTTGATTTTGTTTAATAAATCATGAAAAAATAAATATCTTTAAAAAATCAATAATTAATAATCATTTTGATTGATTACTGTAACCACTTTTTTGCTTGAAGATGTACTTTGTTAAACATTGTTAATATGTAAAAACAAAATCGAAAAACCCTTTCTTTGGGTTACTTTCTCCACTATTTATTATTGTTGACATATGTTTCAGTCCATAGTAAGACCATTTTCAAAACAACATGTGTCATAAAATATACTGAGACATATCTAAATAAACAATAATAAATAAATAGTAAAATAAATAGGAAAAATTAACGCAAAGTAAACATTTATGTTTTATTTCAAATCTCACGGTCAAATAATATTTACAAAATAAGTTGATGGAATTTATTAGAATTTTGAACAGGTTTCATTTTAAATTTAACTTTTATAAAATTTTTAGGTAAATTTATATAAAAAACGACAAATAATTAGATTAATTTTTGGAATAATAATATTAATAAAAACGTAATTAAGAAATCCAATTACTGTTTTGTATATTTAGTAATTTTTAAATGTAATAAATTTTATTTATGTGATTTTTGTTTCCTTTTTAAACAAAACAAATCCTTTACATATTATGTAAAAATTAAAATTTTTTTTTCTTTGTTTATTAATATTTAATAAATATTTATTTATTTATCAATTATCTTTTATTGAATAGGGAAAAGGGTAAATGCAATCCATAAAAGAAAATAACTGAACGCACAACCGTGTTTTAATATAATTATATTTTGCTTATATTTTATTACTTATAATATATATAAGAATTAGCAGGGCACCACATCGTAAAAATTTGTGGAAAAAATATATATATTTAAAAAAAAATCATAATAAAAAATTATTATATTCGAAAAATTATGATAAACGAATACCACCACCTCCTGGACATTCACCTTCACTAATTTTCTTTAATTCTGTAAGAAAAAAATAATTTGTTTTAATCTTGAAAATGTTACGAATAAAAGTTGTTGGTATATTTTTATAATTGACAACTGTCATACGAGACAGTTTTTCGAAAGCCGGATGAAGAAAGCACAAATCTAGTATACAATTTTGAAAAATGAACACTATTTTTGTAGTTACGTTTACCATTAATGAAACCACCATGGTGCAATTCATGGTGCAATTCGAAAATATTTATTCGATAAATTAAATTGATTTTTAGTTGAAAATATGATCCTTTTTTATATACAAAAAAAAACTAAAGTAAAAGCTTTTATTGTACGCACTAAAAACCAAATAATAATTAAACTGTTAATGTTTGGGGCATTTTGTGTTGAAATTAAATCACCAAAGTCTTCTCAAATACATTTCTAAAGCAAAGCACTCCAAGCTTTTACAATTAACTACTTGCGTAAAATAAAATAAAATCTATTTAATAAATTATTTTGAATAAATTCAATCACTTACTTTTGCCATTTTCACAATTGTAATTAGCTAAAACACATTCATTACCAAACGACAAATTTTTTTCGCCTTCAGAACCAGCGCATATTGAGTCGTTGTTTACGCCATCACAATTTTTTATACATTTTTGTTTTTGACGTGCTTCCTCTTTAATTTGTTTTAAATCTTTTTTTTCTGGAGGTGCTGATAAAACGGCTACAGCCAAGGCTGCTGTAAATATACAAAGAAAAATTCTTAGATCGATATTTTCTATACATAGTTTCAATTATCCGGAACGTCTTGAGGAAAAAAATCTTTCAGGGTCGATTATGATGAGAAAAATTGCATTGCATTTTGACGTAAAAATTTCATTATTAACATTTTCTGACACTATAACTCAAATATATAGAACGGCTTTTAGTGCGGGGCCCAAAAACACGCAAACCCGACCAACTGGGGGTATGACTGCTGAAGTGAAAGATTGTAGTACCCGGTTGGAATAGTTACCTTATTTAATTTCAATAATTTTTGTCACGATATTTGAAATATATAGAACGCTGTATGTGCGAGCGCCCAAAAACACACAAACCCGAACAACTAGAGATTTTTTTTTTCATTATCAAAAGATGTTATGTCGGGGAAAATTTTGTCCTTGGGATATTTTTTCTGGTGATATTGTGTCCCGGAGATATTTTGTTCTGGGATATTTTATTGGAAATATAGTTTGTCGGGGATATTTTGTCTGAGGATCAAAACGACTACTACGACCAGTAGTCAGTAACGGTTAAAAATATTGATCGCAGAATAAAAATTTTAGTATAGATGAAAATAAAAGAGATAGCGAGCTGTAATTTTGTATGTGTATTCTCGAGCAGTAAAGTAAGGTCAAGTTAATGGGCAAAATTGAATTATGATTGAGCAAAATGGGCTAAACTGTCTATCTTTGAAACCGTAAGAGAAGCAAATAAGCAAACCGCAAAATAATGAATTTTTGTTGACTTCGAGTTGAGACATAGCTATTCAAATGAGAAAATTTAAATCAATAAAAACAAACATATAAGCTTTTTCTTTCTATGTCATATACGTATAAGTGACAAAGACAGATTTTTTTTATTTCTATTTATAATTTTTTTTCTCAACAACCGTTTAGTGAATGTTAATAAAATGATGCAAAATTGTTCCTACCGAGTTCAAATTATATAATTTGAAAATCTGGGAAACTTTATTAGCTTTTTTAATGGTAATTGAAATGAATTTAAGGATGTACGAGCACTGATGTATAGTCCATTTATACAATTCTTCAAAATCTTATATAGTACATTAATAAGTCCACAATAACGTTTATTATTTTTTGTCGTAAGTTAAAATCAAAATTTAATTTAGATCTGTCATATCGGACCTAACAAAAAAGATATTTAAGAAAAAAACCTGAGATTTCGGGTAATTAAGCTACCGCCGACAGAAATAAATTTACTCCAAATCTAAGTTGTTTTCTTAAATATCTTTTTTTTAGACCCGTCATACCGGAATTTCATCGGATCTATCTCTTTATTATTATTTCTATTTTCTATTCAAGTGAAAATAAGCGAAAGAGCAATGCATTAAAACTTGAACTTTAACATAAAATAATTCATTCAAGAACCCTCTAACCACCCCGCCCCCTCTGAAACATTTATAATTGATTTATATGCACTTCAACTACATGTAAAAAAAGTCAAGCCTTTATCTTTTTGAAGCTCCAGTGCTCGTACTTTCTGAATAGCTTTTTTTTTAATTGCAATGACCTTTAAGTGACTTTAGTAAATCGTTCGTTTTCACAGTGTATCTTTAGCTTAAGTGAGGAACATTCTGCAAATTTTCGTTCGCTTTTTAACATCCTTAAACTCGAAATTAACAAAAATTCATTATATTTTGAAGTGTCTACTAAATTTCAAAAATTATTTTGCAAACTTACCAACTATCAATAATAAAATTGTAAAACGCATTTCACTTTTAAAAATACTAACAATAATTTAAATTATTTTTACAACAATAACAAATTCTTTTTAATACGAAAACACAATCTTCCACAATGGCTAATGAATTTGATTTGACCTTATGTACAACGATGTGTACACCTTTATATACACGCATACATACAAAGGGGTTCTGGTGATCGGTCAACACCGTTGCTGATGAATAAACAGCAACAACAACAACAACAACAACAAAAACGTTGTTTTTTTATTACAGAGATGATAGAGTAGATTTTACCGGTAAATGTTGTTAATAAATTGCAATTGTAATGGAGATAATAAATAGTTGAATGAATATGATTTAGATTTAGATACATTTAAAGGTGTTTATAGTCACATAGCCATATCGATAGATAAGTTAGTTACAGTGAAAATAGTTTACAACGTCACATCGCTTTGTTCTACATATCAGATATAGGTTGTTTATTGTGCACAATCTCAAGGTTCATATCAGGGGTGTTGCGGATACTCTCGCATCTGAATGGGCAATCGCGGAACTTCCACAATAATTTTAACATCCGTAGCCGCATCCGCATTAATCAATGCTATTTACGGACCATTTGCAGATGGTGATGTTGTAACATTTCTGTAAATAAATCACAACGTCAATTCATCAATTTATATTAATGTTTGAGTGTTTTGCCTTGGATAACCTACTTGACCAGTGAATCAACAACGCCACCACCGACGAAAATTGTGATTTAGTCTTATTTTTAACTAGATGAGTATGTCCGAGATCTGAGAAAACTCAGTCTAAAATATGCAATAAAACATACTCTCACAAGGGCCCTACAACCACGTCTTTGAGGAATCATCTAAAATCGATGTACCCGAAGCAGCGGGATTAATCTATGAACGTCTGCGAAACAGGATGTAACCTGAAAAGGCAGCGACATTATTCTATATTAAATATAATGTATCAAATTTTAAATTATGCATACTAAATATTTGATTATAATATAAAGATGATTAAAAATTATACCATCTTTATTCATGTACCTAAATTAGATATCTCTTTAATAAAACTTGCAGCCGCAACCTCCTTGGTTCGTACATATCGGTTATGTTAGACTTATTTCACACTAACCCGACAATCGTGTAAACGACACTGTGTACCGTACACGACACAAGGATTCTAAAACTAATGAGATGT
Source organism: Nineta flava (assembly GCA_963920215.1). Classification (NCBI taxonomy): domain Eukaryota; kingdom Metazoa; phylum Arthropoda; class Insecta; order Neuroptera; family Chrysopidae; genus Nineta; species Nineta flava. Next base: position 100,825,347 of record OY986043.1, read on the forward strand.
TTCACATTAGACCGACATCGTATCGTATTCGTTTAATCGACAGGCGACAGTCGGACAGCCACTACGGGGGCTGTCAACTCCCAGTGCTGTAGCCGACTGTCGTGTCAATTAAGTATAGCTGGACCAGTGTAGTGGATCTACCCGACAACGGTACGCTCGTCCAATAGTCTGCACTTCTTCCAGTTCACTGTCTTCTTCCACTGCAACATATGTTTAGGCGGGATACATTCCCTGAATGATGTGTTCTGGTGTTTAATAGTGTTTTCCGTGCGAGAAGATCGTCGAAAATGTATCTCCATTTTTTCTCGATTCCTCAAAAAGAACTTTGAATAGTCCCAACACATTGCATCCTATTTTTTCATCTTTTTTTTTTAAACGTCTATATATACAAGATACAAGATAGTAACTGACCCCACTCCATGTTTGTAATCGACTAAAAAAAATTGACAAAATGTGGAGATACTAGTCGGATATATATGAATAGATCTAAGTTTAGTGTTGTGTTCGGTTAAATATATCCAAATGTTACAATTTTAGACCAAAATTAATGACTATAAACTATACAAAAACAATATTTTATTTAACTTTTACTTTCAATGAATGAGATCCCATAGAACATAAGGCGTTATGTGTGCGCAGTATGTCTAAATGGAAACTGGAAGGTTATGGGTCGAATACCGACATCGGCAGTTTGTCAATTATTAGGGAAAAAAAGGGGCGGTTAATTGACTAAAGTGTCGGCGTATGGACAATGACGAAGTAACCGGCTACGCTTGAGAATGTTTTCTGCAGTTTCCTTCACGAAATCCACATGATTATCGACATAGCTCCTATCATAGTCGGCTGCAGCCGCATATCTTACCAATTCGTAGTCTATACACAAAGATTCCTTCCACTCAACTCACATCCTCACATCCTTAGGCATCACAATGGATGTTATGGTCGAAGTGTAGCCCGTCCAGGGCAGCCTCTACAATCTATCTACATACGGATAATATGTGTTAAGAAAACAAAAAAGTTTTGGTTATTACGAGTATCAGCTGAAACGGCTGAGTATTAACGGTTTATTCGATTTGACTATAAACAGTTTTCACTGTATTTGAAACAAGTATATGATAAAGGTTTTTATATGATCAACCTAAACATAATTTGAATAACCTCATTACATTTAATGTAAATCAAATTTGTTATTATATACTAGAATTGTACTGTTACAGTCTATAAAAGCTATCAAATGTAAAAATTATACAAAAATGTTGGTATAAACATAATTTGGGTTTGTTTCTCGACTTAAAACACGTAAACGGTTTGTGTCTTGACTGAATTGTTTTAAATACTTTGACGGGGCGAGCTATATGGATAAGACCCAAAATTGAAATTTGTTTTTGTTTAGCAAGGTGCCTGATGTGCACCTCCGCTTCTTGACGGTAAGACACAATTAAGACACAAAAGCTTTATAAAATTCGATATAGTAGTGATAGTGAAAAACTACAATAAAAGAATTGTATATTTTATCTAAAACCAATGATTCTACAGCATATTATGATAGAACAGAACCAGCATCACTTCTTCTGTTAAGATTAGAGTTTGGAAGACTGGAATTAAATCCATTATTTATAGAATCAGAGTTTGTGAAATTTATCAAGACCAGGCCAGGTTTATCAATATATACATTTAATATACCAAGTTTACTGACCCATAAAATTGATATCATTGATAATGTAGCTCGTAAGTCTAATATGATGAAGACATTCCTGTACCTAATTTAAACTGTATAATCTGTAAATTTAAATGTTCTCATGTAAGAGCTGGCGGTGTAGCTATTTACCAAAATAATAACGATCATTCCTATTTCAATCTATAATGTATAATATTGTCTTGTCATTCAATATGTGACAGACAGTATGTATATATGAATTTTGTCTATATACTGTATGACACACATTTTTTACTGTATGACTCCCAAACACTTTACAATAATTCGTTACATGCTGAAAATTCACTCTGATCGAATTCTCATATCACGCCAAAAGAAGTATAACTTCAAAACCTGGAAATATACATATTAAATGAGACTTTTTTCCCGGTGATTTGAACGTCAAAACAAAAGTATATGCAAAAAATAAGCGTATTGCTTACTTCCATTCCCATTAATGTTGAATCCTTTTGATTGGGATACAACGACTATATTCTGAATAAACTTCCCACATCTAACTCTCAATATCATTTATAAATAAACATTTGCGTGTCTGAATCGTACAAATTTATTTATATTATTTTAAATTAGCGAATCTGCTTTCAACTGAATAGAATTTTAAAAAAATGTTAATAAAAATTAAATCTAACAAGATTATTATCACAGATCACATTAACAAATCAAAAAATTAAAATTAAAAAAACCGTATAAATTCGCCTACAAAACCAATTTAATATATCCGTGTAACTTGTGACATATGACGCCTAATTGGAATTACTAAATTGTATTATTTACAATCAAAACCGAAACAAAAACAAGCGTCAATCAACTAATATAAAGCGGTTTCGCTCTAATATGATTTTATTACGTATAATTTCAAACAATATATATAGTACATTCATAACAGTCTACAAAATTGTATATAGCACCTTCATAAAATTCTACTAAATCCATAGCAAGTTTATCTTTTTTTGTCGTTAATTAAAATTTTAATTCATTATATTATTTTTTAGCGCATTGTTGCTTTTATTCTAAGCATGAACATAAATGTAACAAATTTATTTCAATTAGGCTGATTAAAATAATTAATTTTAACGTTCGATAATATTTATCTTAGTGTCGAATTTATAAAACATAATTGTTACCAATATAAATAAATGAAAATATAGTTTCAAAAGATCCAATGACATGTTTGTCTGTATAGTATACGCTAGTGCTATCATACTATGTCTTACATAACCTTAATGGAAATTGACTTTAGTATTGTATTGTGACGCTTAAGAATTTTTTTCATAAACGTTTGTTTTGACATTCGTAAGATTGATTATTTGGGATTAAAAAACTCCCAAATAATCTCATGTTTCAATTACAAGTTTTATAATGTCCTCCAATGACATACAGAGGATTAAATGTCTACAGCGCCCTAGCTTAGCACCTGATCGGCGCCCCTCTAGTTGCCATCTTACTAATATTATAAACGCGAAAGTTTGTGAGGATGAATGTTTGTTACTCTTTCACGCAAAAACTTCTTAACGGATTTTGAAGGAATTAGTATGAAGGTAGCTTATACTCTAAATTATCCCGGGAAATACACATGTCACCTGACCCCGACGGCAACTTACCCTTTGGGAGGACTTTAGGTATTATTTTTTTCTTCGTTAAAATACTCCCACGCGCCCCCTTTTGTATTCTCTCGTGCCTAGTTTGCCTTATGGGTAATCCACCACTAATGGCATATGACGTACACATAATGAGATATTTGAAATCGATTTCTGTCACCTTTGAACATAAACAACTTATAAAAATAAACAACTTTTATTTGAAATTTCGTTACATAAAGTGATTAGTTTCGCCGGAATTTTAGCTCAAACATCTGTTATTAATCATACATCTGTTATTAAAGCAATTATAACTCAGTTAATTGTTATTTTGTTTATTTTGTTATTTTTGATTAGTTATATTAATTTTTATTTTTATTTGTTACGTACATGATTTAATTATATATATATATATATATATGTTAAATAATAGAATAAAATATAATAATATAAAAAATATATATAATAATTATATAATAATGACCGGATATAATCTTTGATTTGAATGCTTCAATTATTTTTGTATTTTATATCAAAGGAACTGAGAGGATCAATTAATTACGTAACTGAGTGTACAATGTTTTTAACAATTATTTTTTTCCATAATCTAATTGGAAATGAATAGTATATTATTAAATCTAGAATAAAATTTGTTTCCGTAATCTTCTCTGTAGAATTTTCCATATATGGGCTATGTTACTTGGTTTCAGTTAATACAGGCATTAATTTAAAAAAATTCGTTACGCATTTCCTTGGTATACATAAACAACTCTCTAGCGGTCACAATTTTAGTCTGATCAAAATGAAATGTCTTATCTGATATGATTTTGGTTTTTGTAAGGCCAATTTTATAAATAAATGGTATATTATGTCAAGCAGAAAGGGGGGCATAGACAAAGAAGAAAACACAAAATATAAAATATCTCTAAGAAACAAAATTACAACAAAACTTAGTACCTATAACTTTACTTCTGATAAAATTTTCGATTTTTCGAATAGTAAGGGATAGGTATATGTCAAATTTTGTGTTTCCCCCTTAAAAATCTTTCTGAAAAAACAATTCATATTGTAAGTGTCAAAGTGTTTGAACTTTGCTCAACCCTGAATCAATTTTATTATAACCAAAAATAGAATTTTCAAGAAATAATATGTAAATTAATTTGTATGGCCTTGAATCCACAGGTTTCAAATTAGCAGAAGTGTATAAAGTTAGTATTCGCATGCATCAATAGGTATGTATGTATGTATTATTTAAATTAAATACTTATATGAAAAAATTAACTCGTCAACCAGGAATCGAACCTCGGGCCTCTGGATAACTAGTCCAGTGTGCTTCCTCTACACCAAAGACGATTGTGATGTGACAGCCAACTTTTTCATATTATTCTAATTTTTTATTTATTAGATAGTATTTACTTCTTTCTGAAGTGATTTGTTTATTAATATTTGTTTGTTTATGTATACTTTCGTGTCCACATAACGTTGTTTGTCCAAATTCTTTTTCGAATACGTATGACAAACTGTAGAAGACTATAGCGTATACTCCGACAAATTTCATTGTCATTGAATTTATTAATTAAATTAAATACTTATATGAAAAAATTAATAATTAATGTATGTATGTATGTATTGTGAGACATATTAGTATAAAACATGAACATTTCCGAGAAATGTTTTATATTAAAATGAGGAAAAAAATTGTAATTTAAATGTTTATAAACAATATTTATTCTAAAAATAAATATTCATAAAATAAATTAAATTGCTATTTCACTTTTTTCTTCTCTCATCAGAGTGAATTAATTAATTGTAGGTTCTGACGTGTTCACAGACAATGTTGCCATGCATAAAATGAGCCGTGCTGTGTATTTGAAATGAGTCCACAATGTTCCCATGACTTTGTTAATGGGTCAATTTTTTTGTTAAGATAATGAACAAAGTATTCCAAGAGACTCTAATGAAAATACATGAATTGTTTTCTAGTGTTTTGTTAAGAACATCTTTTTTGGCAATACACGAAACTGTTTATTATACTCGGTATACTTAGGGTTACCAACTCAAATCTTTAGAAAATCCGAAGATTGATTTCATCAGTCCGCAGATATTTACTGACGTACGTAATTAATAAAAAAAACTAACTCATGAGGATATTTACAAAAATCAGACAAACTAATTAGCTTTTTATGTACGTATGGGCAAGCGTAAACATTCAAAATAACGCTCAGTAGCTCACTCTGTGTAAAAACTAACTTTTTGTAACTATATTATGAGCAACTTTCAATAGTGAGAACATTATAAATAAAAATAAATTTCTCGCGATAATAAATTAAATAATAAAGAATTAGTATTTTCTTTTCACAAGAATGAAAAAATTCGGAGATGTTTAAAACGGGAGAGTTGGTAACCCTAGGTATAATATACGTACAAAATACACACGGGTAAGGATAGGTAAGTTCTTTCCGACTTTGTAACGGCTCAAAATATATAGTAGTTCATAAAATGATCTAATTAGTCCATTTCCGCCTGCCCGCCTGTCTGCCCATTCTTCCGTGAAAAAGATAACACAAAAGCAAAAGGAAATTACAAGTTGAAATTGTGTGTGTGTGTGTGTGTGTAGTACAGCTAAAAAGTGGAATGAAGCCCGTGACTGGGAAATTTTTGACCATGGATTCCCACGTCTGGAAGAAAAATATCTATCTTTGAAACCGTGACAGATAGAAGAAAAGTTCAGAGGCAAAAAGTGTTCCTCTTATTAAAAATAAGCAACTTTTATTTAATACTTTTTTTTCATAAATTGAATAATTTTGCTACAATTTCAGCTCAAAACATAAAACAGAAGAAAGGCGCCAGTTCAAATGGCCGAGCGGTCTATGGCGTTATATCTGCGCAGTATGCATACTTGGAAACTGGGAGGTTATCGATTCGAATCTCGACATCGGCAGTTTGTCAATTACTACAAAAAAGGGCCGGTTAATTGACTAAACTGTCGGCGTATGGACAAGAGCGAAGTAACCGGCTATGCTTGAGAAGGTTTTCTGCAGTTTCCTTCACGAACTCCAGACGAATATCAGTTCCGATATTCTCATGTTCCTATGTTTTCAATTTTTTTATTTTTCATTTTTTAAATTTACAAATAAATATCTGGATTAAATAATTATTACAAATACATCCAAAAAAATTCTCCATTTATTGCAAGAATATTTTCGTTAATATTTTCGTTAATATTTCTTTATTATTTTTAATTGTAAAGAATTTACAATTTTATTTCTAGAATAGAGGGTAATTATTAATAAATAATACTATTAAAAAACGCAAAATAATTAATATATTAATTATATAGTGGCGTCTAACGAAAATTAACTAATTTTATATAAATATATATACTTATATAAAATTGAGTTCAATTGAGTAAATTATTATTTAAGTACAAAAATAATAAATGAATAATGTAAAAAAAAATTAAATATTAATTAATTAAAAAATTTATATACAATAATAATATATACACATACTATTTATCAATTGGATATATTCAAGTTCAAGGCTATGTATTCTATTATAATATCCTGATTAAAATATTATGATGTTTCACGTTTATATGCAGACTCTGACATATTCCTTTGGAATGGATATTTTTCCAATTATTCCAATTTGTCTTTACCCTATACCTGGGGTATATATATTTACTGTTGAATTTTGAAATAAATTCTGAAACAAAAACTTCCTCTCTTCTTAGCTAATATTATAAACAGATAATTTGATTTTTTGTATGTTTGCTTGTAATGGATAAACTCAAAAAATACTTAACCGATTTTAAAAATTTCTTCACCTATAGAAAGCTACATTATCAGCGAGTAATATAGGCTGTATTTTATTTTCAAAACTATAAGAGATCCCTACAAAAATTGCAATAATGTAACCCAAGGTATCATAATTTATATAAAAATAAAAATTAAATGCTGTCCGTTGGTAACCGCATCCCTTTAGAATGGCTGGACCGATTTGGCTAATTTTTACTTCAATGTTCGTTATAGTCGAATAAGGTTTTAACGGCAAGAAAAATTGGAAAAGGTGCCCGGAAAATTGAAAAATTCGAAAAAACTGAAAGTGTTTATTTTTATGGGACTTTTGTATGATTTTTTATGTTTACTTCTTTAAAATAAACAACTTGCAAAATCGACAATTATCTCTAACACACCCACGCCCTCCAGGGTATGTGAAAATATCTAACTTTCAAACCGTAAGCGATAGAAAAAAAATTCAAAGACAAAAAATATCCCCTCGTTAAAAATAAATAACTTGCAAAGTATATCATTGTCCCCTACACACTCAATCCTACCAGGGGTTGTGAAAAGTAGACCTTTCTAAGCGTTTTTTACCGACCCCTAAAGAACAGGAAATATTGTATGATGGCTACGTAATTGGTAGGTAGTGTCATGGTAGGAGCCATGACAATATTCATATGGAGTTTGTAAAAGGAAACTGCAGAAAACTTTCACAAGCATAGCCGGTTAGTTTTGTTCTTTGTCCATACATCGAAAGTTTTGTCAATTAACCGCACAATTAATTTTTTTTAAATTAATTTAATTGACACACTGCCAGTGTTGGGAATTGAACCAGCAACCTCTCCTCTTCCAATTAAAGCGTCTTTAACAACTGAACCACACGAACTGGTTTCCTAACATAATTCAAGAGATTTAAGATAAAGATGACAGCTGCAGATTTATTTGATTACTTTCAGCGGGTTTATTTTTTTTAAGGCAATTTAAAATTGTCTACGCGTGCAATGCCGAGGCGTGGGTCAACATGGTAATAAATAAATAATACCACATGCACAAATGATAAATTCGTTTAAAAATGTCATATCAATTGTGTTTTATATAAAATAATATTTTATTTATATATAATTATTACCGTTTATTATTATTTATTAACGATTTGCATCTAAGAAATATAAATAATAATCAATAAATACACTTCAAATGAATTACACAAGAGTTTATTTTGTATACCAAATTTTTCGCATAAAATTAACCCGCCCCCCCTCCTCTCTTATATCCATTTGATGCAGTCCTTACAATTTAAGACATTTTTACAATTTAGGACCTTATTTTAACCTTTCTATAAATTTTCGGCCAATTTAATTCAATACTATACAAGATTTGAAAAATCTACAAAATTATGCACCTTTTTTCTCGAAAGCTATGCATCCAAATAGAATGAAAAATTGTACAATACTTCGTCACAATTTGTTCCTATTAAAACTTGGTTTAATATAGTTTCTATATCGATCTAATAACATTTCTCAGCCGTATATCTCGAGAGCTATTGATCCAACGTGAATTTAATGTATACCTATGACCTTCATTATAGAGTCAGCTAAGGAACAAATTTATTTATGACCTATGATAACGTAAATTCAATAATTTGCGAGGTATTTAAGAAGAATTTATTTCGCATGCTTTAGCCTTCAATAAGTCTTTCTGCAAGCGCGATTTCGTAATCGACTTTTTATCATGTTTTCATAGTGCCAAAACGAAGAGAATTCCATTGGAAATCACTTTAGAAATTTATTTTTTAAAAGCTAATATTACTATTTGACTGGGTCACACTACAACGTCCCGGTTAGACAGAGGTCTATGGTTCGAGTCCTAGTAGGTATATTATATTATTGACTAAACCGTCGGCGTATGGACAAGAGCGAAGTAACCGGCTATGCTGGAGAAGGTTTTCTGCAGTTTCCTTCACGAACTCCAGATGAATATCGGTATAGTTCCTATCATAGTCGGCTGCAGCCGAATATCCTTCCAGTTCCTAGTCTATACACAAAAATTCCTTCCATTCCACTCACATTCCGTCTGGGGTAGCCTCTACAATCTATCTACCTATAGTTGCCTTTCGGTTATATTATATCAATAGAAGTGACTTGCATTTACTTAATTTGACATCTAAGTAATATGGCTAAACATTGATAACATTCATTGACATCAACTGCTTGATATGAAACATCAGACATCTAGGATGGGAATAGAACCCACGACCTCTGGCATTAGTTTTCAATTAGAATGTTTTTGATTAGTTTTTCGGATTCTACGACCTGAAATATAAATGCTCAACTTTTGGGGTGGATTAATATCTGTTTTTACTGACATTTTCAGTACATAATTTTATATTATTTACATTTATTATACATATATTTATAAAATAAATTAAAATAAATATGCTTAATAGATATGATTTTCATTTATATTATTTTTTTATAAATATGCACTTATACATAAGTCAGACATAATAATTTATATATTAATACATATTTTTTTTGAATAAAATTAATTTATTAAATTGTATTTGATTTTAAATTGTAAATGATTATTATTTAGGGTGGTCTGTCGGATGGCTACGTCTTCTCCTTTAATATAATAATAACAAGTAATGTGACAACTAACTGAGTTATTGTTTGAATACCCAGTATATACTGAGTTGTATATCAATTTTTGAATTGTCCCACAATTTAAAAAAAAATATCTTATGCTTTTAAAAATGGGCATATTTTTTGCTTTCCGAACTTTTGTGCACAAATTATGTGAGAACTATTGAGTTTATGAAAAAATATTTCAAACAAAAGTTGTTTATTTAAAAAAAGAAGAAGATTTTTTGTTTTTAAATTTTTGTTATATCTCTTACGGTTTCCAAGTAGTTTTGAAACCGTATATATTTTAGCAAATGCAATTATGCCCATTTTGCCAAACATGGTCCGATTTTACCCATTTACGAACTTGACCTTACTTTTTTCCTCTAGAATACACACACAGACAATTTCAGCTCGTTATCTCCTTTCCATTTTCTTGCCTGCAATCAATATTTTTAAGCGTTACAAAGTTTTGATCAAACTTAATATACCTTAGGCTGTATATTTACATATACTGGGTATAAAATACTTTATTTTATTTACTAATAAATCAATTAATTGATATTTTATTATCTTGATTGATTCGAATGTATTCTAAATGTTTCTTTTTTTTTCTATAGAATTGTTATATGTATTAAACCTTTAAAGTTGCATATATTTCTGTTAATATTAGAGTACGATTCGTATGATTAGTGTACGATATTGGAGATATAGGCTGATACAGTTTTTCTTAAAATGGCGGCACTTCCGGGGTCGAAATTTGAAAGGATTTTGTTCATTTACATTCAGGACGTGATATTGAACCTAATTTTTTAAAATAATTCTTGTAATTTACTGCAGCGCAATATTCTCTATTAACTGTACTAGCACTATTATAATTTAAAAAAATTTTATATTGCGTTGAGTTTAAAATCAGATAGCAGAAATAAAATTTAATATTCATAGTCCGAGAACCCATGACAATAATAATTTTGTCGTAGGCCATAAATACAAATTTTACAATCAATTAAAATAGTATTAAACATAGTAGCGAAACTATTTCTCGTTTTAAACACAGGTGTCTGGAATATTTTGAACTAAACCAAGTAGTTACTACAAATTTATTACAAAAGAATATACATAAGTTTAGTCGAATATAACAACGTTCGGAAAAATAACACGATATATATACAGGGTGGTCTGAAATTCATTCAAGAAAACTATACCACGGCCTTTTACTGTCTGCGAGCCTTTAAATGGTAAAACGCCCCGCTCTATTGCTGAGACCACGCCTTCTTACACTATGCGCTCTGTGTGATTGGTTGAATTTATCAATATTTAATTGATTATATCTTAGAAAATAAATGTCAAATCGAAAAACTGTATTAAACTTTATTGTTTTTTTTTGCAGCTCTATCCGTGGTATAGTTTTCTTGAATGAATTTCAAAACATCCTGTATAACAACTAAAATGGTTATATACCCTGAGCATATTCCAGACTTCAAAAGTTGCACATTGAAACATTGAGTTCGAGAATGGGCAAATTTAGTCCTTGCCTCATACAAAAATTTATATTTTAAGCATTAAGAAATATAATTTTTTTTTCGAATTTTGTATGAAAATATGTTAGCCTTCCATGTTTCAGAAATTAACTCGATTAAAACATTTTTAAGAGTCGTCTCAAAATATAAATTTTCAAAGGTTCCTCATTAATCTCTCTATATATAAAAAGGAAATATGATGCAAATATGGAGAAAACTATAGAAGATAACGAAATAATAATAAGAGAAGACTCTAAGTTAATTTTCCTCACGACTTCAGAAAAACTATCAGAAGTTCAAAATTCGAAACCGTTCCATAGTTATAGTTATAGCTTGCAGTTTACTGACGGCTAGAACTCTAATATAGCATATGGTTTCTATAAAAATATCTGCATTAACAAAATTTTGAAAATAAATTATGTGTCAGTAAATTTTAAATATAAAAAAATTTGGCATTTTTAACTGTAAAAATTTAGACAAAAATAGAGATTTGAGATAAATTTTCTTTGCACTCTCTATAATAATTTTATGAAACCCGGGGCAACTACGGCTTTTTCAGCTAGTTATATATATTTTGAGTATTCTATACCACGGAAGTAAACTAGTCATTAGTTCTTAGACTATCTATCGCTAGCCACTGTACTTCTGTATTTCCATGATAATAGCAACGTATAATCAGTCATATGATCTGATTATTATTCTGATCTGACATATTATTAAATTCATTCAGGCAACAACAAATCATATGCGATATTTATCAATTTAAATTACTTAATACGTCAGTTAAATTAAAATTGGTACAAACATTTTATATATTAAAAATGTCATAAGTATTAAGAAATTTAGGAAAATTATTATTTGACTAGTCATTTGTGGGATGTGTTCATAGAAGGATTTCCAAGTTACACAAAAAAATATTAAATATATTATGTAAATACATTTAATATTTAAATATATTTATAAATATTTGGCGAGATAGTGTTCAAACATACGAAATTATTCCAGATTTAGAGTATGCCGAAAAGGTCATTTAAAAGTATATTGCAATTTCCATCTTCCATTGGAATTAATATGGCAATACTTTGCGAATTTATATAATACTTCGAGTAACATCTATATCGCGATCATGGGAGAGTCCATTCCAGTGCTACCCTACAGATGATATCTTGCTATCGTCCAATCCATTTTCATTTTCTCTTCTTTCTAATATTCTGATTATGTTTTTTTAGACCTCGTCATATGCCTAGTCAAATGACAAATTTATCCCAAAGTTGTTTATGCAAACTACATATTTACGTATAAATAAATACAGTTCAAATTTATAGAGGTCATACAATTAACAATAAAATTTATAGATATAAATCTAGTAAATTATGTCCCGCATATTTCAAATGATAAAACTTTATACTTTTTTTTTCAATATATCAATTTACAAGCAAGCAATACTTGTTTTTCTATATATCCATATTTACCCACTCAAATCAACCCCCAGAATCAAAAATCAACTTTGTATAAGTACTTCACGTCAACAGTCCATCAAACAATTTTCAAAAGTAGTTCATAAAATAAATACATAGAAAGCAATAAAATATCCATTATATTTAGTCATAACGATATTCGGTTTAACACACTGTCAAGTCGGAAAATTATGATATTGATTTTTTCTTAAATAAATATTATTTGAAGTGGTTCTCAAATAAACTTACATACAAAATGTCAAATTATTTTTATTAAAAACAATATATAAGATTTAGCTCATGTCGGGTGTTTTCTAAGGGGAAAGAAAATTTCCAAGATCTTTATCATTGACAGTATGGCAAAGTTTGAAATTTTTTGGAAAATCTAGGCAATACGTGTATTCATAATTTCAAAATTTACCAAAGTCTTCCAGATGTTTTCGTAGGACACAATTTGATTACTTTATTTTCAAAAAAAAAAAGTGATGCGCAACTATTTTTTCCGAACTTTTTTATTTTAATTTAAATATTTGTTAAATTATTAGAAAAGATATTTATAAATAAGTGAAAATAACAACTAACTGAGTGAATTGCTTCAATACCCGGTTTATAGTGAATTTATGAAAAAAAAGTTTAGAACAAATATTATTTATTTTTACAAAAGAAACCTCTTTTTAGAAGCTTTTATCTAGTTTCACCTGTCCCAGTGTCTCTAATGGAATCATGCAAGTTAAATTTGGCCCACTTCCTCTTATCCTACGGAGTTGAATTTTTACATGTTGGTTCAGTTCCGATTCCAATGCATTTTTGTGGTAAGCATGACCGGAATCGACAAGGAGAAAGGGGAATTTATAGGGAGAAATAAACACAAAATTTGGTATACCTCTCTTAATATTGAAAAAATGGAAAAACACATAAGAAGTAGAGTTGTAGAAAATTAGTTTTACTATAATATACTACTAATATATTACTATAATATATACTTATCCTTTTCGGCATCATTTCTACAATACTTATTAATACTTTAGTGGCCTAGATGAACAATTGATTCAAGAATGTATCAGGATTGTACGCTTTCAAATAATAAATTATATTTTGGATCACCCAAGTAGCGTTATGTCTAGTGTAAACGCAATCAAAATTTGCTGCCCCAGAACATTTGGCGTCCTAGACACCTGCCTATCTTGCCTACCCAGTAATTCCGCTACTTATAAAAATAAAATTTGAAATTTTATTCGGAAATAACTTCACACCAAATGTCTATTCGCTAGGTGCACAGTTGCCGAGACTAGCGACAATACTGTAAAAATGCGTATTACATTGGAACAAACGTACTTTACTGACATCCTGTACACTCAAACTTATTTACAATATTGAAGAAATTATTTACAATAATTTTATTATTTACAGAAAACAATACAAATTTTTTTATGAAAAATATTTTACTTTTTCTATTTTATTTTCATCATTTCGTTAAAAACTATTACTAGTCTGGGACTATCAATCAAGAATTTAAAAATATGACCCTAAAAAATATATACGATGCAATGTATCCATTATATGTAACAACAAAAATATTCGGTCTAACGTTGTACCGCAATGAAAATCAAAAATATAAATATAAACGTTTAACAATTTTAAATATAATTCATATAATTTGCCTATTACTACCAACAACAATAATTGCCGTAGAACTGATACCGATTATTATAATGAAACGGACAAAAATCAATGTTACAATCTTCTATGATAGTTTATTAAACTTTCAGAATACATTTGTAATGCCATTTTGTTTATATTTAATAGGTATTCATTATCAAAAATTGTGTGTACAAACATTAAATAAATTAATTGAAATTGATAAAAAAATTAATATTAAATTTAATTTATATAAAACGTATAAAACAATTCGATATATAATTTATGCACAATTAATAGTGATTTTTAGTTATTGTGCTTTCAATGAAATTGGTATACATTTCCATGGTATATCGATTAATGATCGCTTTATACCAATCATATTTTATATTTATCCATTTATAATGAATACATTAATTTTTACAAAATTTTCAATATTAATTTATCTAATAAAACAACGTTTTTTTATATTAAATCAATTATTAAATAATTTATTAATAAATGAGAATAATAATAATCAAAATTTTCAATTAATTATACAAAATGAATTTAATAAATATTTAATAATATATAAAGTTCATAAATTTCGTCAAATACAACAAATTTATTCGGAATTATGTGATGTATTAAATAATTTTAATCGTATATTTCAAATACCAATTTTGATTTTAATTGGTTTAGCATTCGTACAGTTAACTGTAATTTTATATCGGTTTTATGTTTCCGATGATTTTTTTAATAAATATGATAATTTTTGTTGGTATACATTGATTACATTAAAAATGTTAATGCTTTTACAATTTTGTGAAGATACACGTTTAGAAGTAAGTAAACAAGTTTAATTGATTTGTATAGACGGCTGATCTCGATCTGATTGACAGATCGATAAATTTAGGGGTATGAAAAATGTTGCACTTTGATCTTATGGCTTATTGTGTCCCGCCCCTTCTACTTCAGTCTGGCGAGGCTCACTTCTCCCATATCTTAGCAATAGCTAGGAGCTTGTTTATCAGGTGATTCTGAAGGTTCATATGTTCAGGTTCGAGATGCACCGAATATATCGTATCTGCTGTAATTAATAGATTCGCATTTAAAAATCATGTAGCTGGGTGTTTCTTTCTTCTCGCCGCACAGTCTTCACATATTGGAACCATTGTGGAGTCCTAGTGCGTTTAGATGCTTTCGTAGGTGATGAATCCGGTAATCTTTCGAAGTTGTATTCTGTTTAGATTGAGTTCATCGAGAAACAGCCTCTTGGATGTACTCCAAAAGAGATTTTGCCGAGGTTTTGTTTAAAAATTATTACTTATTATTATTATTTTTAGGCAGAAAAAACACCTTTGATAAATCGTTGGATTTACTTGAACACCGTCGAAACTGAAATTCATGAAGAGGTGAGTATACTTTTGATTATTACATTATGTATAATCGAATTACTACAAGTAAACTTTTACTCACTGACATACGAGTAAAAAAGATTATTAAAATCATCAAAGAGAATTTTAAAAGAGTATTTCGGCTACATAGTCATGATCAGTATGCTCCATAAATGTATAACTCTGATAGTGGTCACAGTTTTAATCTTATCGATATTTATTCCTTATTATTCTGAGGAAAGTTGCTAAGTTTACGTAGCTCCTGCGTAACTTTTTTATAAATACAAATATTAAGCTATTGTATGTGTATTTTTAGGTTGAAACATTTTGCTTACAATTACAATATCAAAAAGTGAATTTAAATGCATGTGGATGGTTTAATTTAAATATGCAGTTATTTCAATATGTAAGTATATCATTATAGAATGATTTATTACTCCTCTCACGGACATATATATATATATAAGAGGGGAGGAGGAGAGGGGTTAGTTTCTCCAACACCACTTTAGTCTAAGCAAAACGCTTATATTCTTACGCTTATGAGTATAACAAAAACATACATTTATGGAGAAAAAGAAATAGGTACACAAATATATAGTATATGTCTGTCTCGTATACTCATTTATACACTGTTGCAAATTTCATATCCCAATGGGTAGTCTTGATAATGACGCCTGTCTACAATTTACATTATATTATAAATACATTTTGTTTCAGTTACATGGTGGAATTTTGGTATATTTTGTAATATTAATACAATTTCCCACATTTTAAAATCAATTAAGAAAGTTAACAGTGAAAGTGTTGGACAAATTTTGATGAATATCTAATTTATTGATTTTTAAAGAATTTTGTGTCTACAGAGTTGTATTAGAAAAATACTTAAAAAGAATGCTTTTCTTTTTCAAAAATGTATAATAAGTAGTAAATAAATAAATAGATAAATAAATAATCGCACAAAAACTCAGTTTCCAACAATATTTTTTTGTAATTTCATAACCGATGAAAATATTTCGTCCCGTAGATATTTGAATAGTGATATCTGAAAATTAACTTTCGGTCAAATTGGCTGTAATTAAATTATGTTACAGAAAAAATAAATCTTTAGTTTTTGAGCTGCAGACTAGTGGCGTTATCTAGATTTCCAGATAACTGTGAATCCCATGACTTACAAATCTATGAATTAAAAATGCATTTTTTTCTTATACATGATATTATGTTGGGGGATGGCCCTACAAAATGGCACGCAGGCGGCTATATATTCATGCATGATCCAGTGACATCGGATATTCACGAATAGAAAGTACCAATTACCAAATTTCCAAGATCAAATTATAATAGAACAATTAGTAATGTTCAACCGGTAAGATATGAATTCAGTTCACCTCTGTGTAAAACTTTTACAATATTTAAAATTATATAATTAATCAGAAAATCATTAGTGTAAAGGATTATTGCAACTATATATATATAAAGGATTTGCAAAGATTAATTATAAAATAGTTGCAATTATATGAAATATTGAACAATAGTTAAGTATAACATTAAAACAATTTCAAAATGGTTTATCAATCCAGTACATTGTTGATGAAAATTTGTCTTGTGGTAAGTTTGATAATGATCTTGTGTAAGGTTATTCGATTAGTGCATAGTAAATACAATTTTTTAAATCATGACAAATATAATCGGGTATACAGTATACAATTTAAACATTCCTGAAAGGGACATCGATAGTTTTTACTGCTCGGCATCTCAAAAGGAAAACGCAAAATAACGTAACGTTTAACTAAACAGCACAAAACTTTTTTTAATTTTTTTTAACTGAACAAAAATAGAATTTAGAATGACATCAAACCCTTTGATTTGATATCCATCTTAGAGCGTACGCCACACAGAGCTTAGTAAAGTACCTGAAAACAGTAAATATGGGTAAAACCTAAAAAATAAAAATTCAATAGAGTTAACTGAAATAAAAATAAAAATACAATTGTTAAAACTATTGTTGTGTTTTTATTTCAGCTAACTCTATATTGAATTTTTATTTTTTAGGTTTATATTTCTTTGTTTTCATTGTTTTATTTTGTAATATATATAAGTAATTAAATATATTTACCTTTTTGTTAAAATTTGTACATTTTTGTCATTATCAAATATTTTATGATGAAGGAACTGTGTTTCCGAAACTATAGTTAAAATAAAATTATAGTTACGAAAATCTTAACAATCGACTATAGCTTTAGATAATAGATTTATAAAAATTTTCGACTTGTTTGGGTGATTTTAAAACGCAATTTTTTTTAAAGATATTGTTCGCATTCTGCCTAATACCAAACGTCCATTGCACAACATCTACATCATTGCTACGTTCTACGGCTGATACATTAGAAATAATCAAAGCTACAGCCGAATTTAAAACAGCATTATTTCGTGGATTTGCTGATCGTTTTCAAGATATTCTAGTACACGTGAATCATTTAACTGGATCTGTGGTCACCAGTTTACAACGTAATAATACAAATTTTAGTGGTATATTAAGTACTTTGAATGATGCTATCTTATTGTTTTTGGATATTATCATTCGTAGTATACGGAATTTAGATCAAACACAACAAAATGTGGATAAAATTTTGAATAATGACAATTCTAGTGATTCTGTAATAACTGACAATCAACGATTTGGTGTTTTAAGATATTCGGCTGCTCCTCTGAGGAAGAATTATCGAAAACAGTATACGAATTTTTATTATTGAAATCATTAATAATATATATTTTATTTATTTTTATTTATTCCAAGACTAGCCGTTATTCACCGAGTGCAACTTTGTTTGAATGGTTAAAATTATCATTGAATTTCATAGCTTTTATGTTAAATTATCTATTTAATATACAATTTGTATATTTTTTACGAGATGCTCCTAAAAGTTTTCGACAAAAGTTGTCTGATTTTATGAGATTAATAATTTTTGTGTCTTTTCCTACCTTGCACTGTTTAAAAGATTATGAGCAAAACTACCACGAATGAACATACATCGATTTTGATTGGACGGCACAATATCGTTTGATCAAATTCTTTTAATCGTGTGGGTACATGGACAATCCTTTAGTCCTCCACACGGTACGGCACGAAATACTTTTGAAAAAATTATTTTTTGATTAGGATCTTAGGAATAATTCATAAGCTTTGAAAGAACTGATTTTGTAAAAATATATATTTTTAAATTATAATTAATTATATCATGCATAAAATATTTAAAATTGTAAATAATTTAGTTTAATAAAAACTTTCTTACTGTTTAACTAGACAACTTGGAATTCATGTATTCAATTAACATTACCTAAATTGAAATCCATTTGCTTGCAATATTATAGCAAGGTGGCAACTGCTAAATAGCACCTGAGTATTAAACACCTTATTAAAGTTATTTAATCAATGGTAGCACCTATTTAAAATCGATTGAAAAGTCAAAGCAAGTACGTCCCTTTTTTAGTAGATTTTCTACTTTTTTTTTAACTTTATTATCTCTAAATATAGAAATATCATAAATATCATAAATATCATTTCTAAATATCATAACCTTAATATACTGCTAGATTGATATACATCGTTGACTTTTCATCAAACTTTATGTTTGTAGGTTCTTTGAGGCCAAAAATACCGTTTTTGGATATTGGGCTGTATGTGTATGAGGCATGAATGGATGTCTGTTAACATGATACCTATACTCGGAAACTAAAAGCGCCCAGAACAATTTGGCATTTGACAGACCAAGTTCGTTAATGGGCAAAATTGGTTAATGGCAAGAGAGGCATAGGGAGAGGAGGAAGCACAAGATATCTCCTTATATTAGTTATTTAGCCATATTTTCTGTAACTCTAACTCGGCCTTGCGCACTTCCATGTTCTAGATATATAGAGAAATTTTATTAAAAACACAAATTATTCATAGTTAGCTACTTGATTTGATATTCATTATGATTCATTTCCCTGAGAAATTTCACTAGTCTACGTAGCTCCTACGTGACGGTTTTTTATTTAAATAAAATAGAAATTGATAATATTTTTTTATAAATTTTTATTTAACAAAAAAGAAAAACTATAAAATAATTGACAACACAATATGAGAGATATTTATATTAAAAAGTAAATTTATTTGTATGAAACTTTGGCATTATTAGATAAATTATTAGGTTATTGATTCATTTATTTATACATTCATCTGATCACAGCAATTATGAAAAAATCTTTTACAAAAACTTTTATAAAAAATGGACGGAAAAACTGCCAAATTACCTGTCTATATTCAAAAATGCATCATAATCATGCAACTAACTTTTATTTTTGTACTATTAAAGCTCTTTTAATATTGAAGCTTTCAAAAGGCGAAACTAGATACGCGATACGCATTCTAATGGTTATTCATTAAACTAAAATTACACAGCACAACAAGATGGTTTTTATATCGAGACTAACACCCTTCGATGATAGCACGAAAAAATATAATTACTTAAAAAAATTATATATAATTATAAATTATAAATTATATAATTAATTAAAAAATAATTTTATAATTTAAATTATGAAATTTAACCTCGTTTACTTAAAAATGAACTCTTTAAAACATAAACAGAATGGTAAAGAGAAAGAGTAAACTCGGAATCATATTCAAAAACTGTGTTTTCGAATCCTTCCTCGATTAATGGATTGGCATGTACTTATTTATTCGGATTTCAGAAAATGGTTTCGAAAACCTAATAAATAAGGCACAAATCAAGTATAGAATTTTGAAGCGATAGCACGACTTTTGACGCCATTTGTACTAAACCTCTTCATCTTCATGTTTCTTTTTAAATTATTACTTTGAGACATGAAAAAAAAAACGGAATAATCACTCATTTAATGATACCAGAGATGAATAAGGCATAATTCGACAAAAAAAGTACCGATTTTTTCCCCTCATCGTTATCTTCCTTTTTTTTCCGTTAAAATTTTCTGAAATATTACAAATGGTAAAGTTACTCCATGGCAGCTTACAGTGAGGTTACTTTCATCAACAAATTAACGCCCTTTTAAGAAATGTAAATATAAAAAAAGATGAATTTCATTAACAAAATAGTATTTGTTTGTTTGTTTGTATTTCATAACCCCATTTAACACATATGTAACTAACAGTGTTGAGCCTGACAAATTTTTGTCCTGTTTTTGAGCCTGTTTTTAATTTTTGTCACCAGATATTATAGTCCTAAGGAACAAAAACCAATAGGTATAGTGATACTATTGCCCGCTAGAGAAACACATTGTTTACACGTTTCATAAAAATTGCTTGCCATCTACCATTTCTTTTGTAACGAAAGTTCTTCGATGGTGCTGTTTTCTGCTATACATAGGAGGTATACATATTTCAGAGAAAGAGAGCGCTTATTGATATTCATCCATTCAACCAGTAATATATTACAGAGGTGCTAGCAGAATTTCTCATCAAAACGTTTTTGTAAATTTTTACAAATAAAATACATTTATTACTTTTAAGGACGTTCATTTATAGGACGGCTGGAGTCAAATGAGTACTATCTATAATAAAATTTATTTAGAATTTAAAAAAAGTTGTAAAGTATATCAATAATCTTACAGCGATTTATAACCTTTTTTATGTGTCCTAAATATTTTATATGTATTTATTATAAATATCAGGCAATGTAAATTAGAAATTGATTTGACTTAATGTGACAGATCTGACAATAAACCATGTTATATATTTTTGTGTATATGTATATTTTTTTACTGTGCGCTGTCGGCAGTTTTCAAAATATGGTGGCAAAAACAAATCTAACAAAACAGTTTTATTTTTATTTAATAATTAATTCAAACGTTCGTCAACACTATTTTTTTAATGCAATTATTTAAACTGCATATTTCAAAGAACATTTATAAACATTATTTATTATGGTGTCTACTTTAATAATATAGTTATTATAATTTTAAGTACAAACAAATGCTGTTCTCTCTAAGACGCTGTGTTAAACGTTTGATTTTTAATCGATAATGACTCTTTGAAATGATCGTCAACAGATTTTAAATTTTTGAGGGAGGATAACTACATAATTGAGCTATTCGATTCGCTAAAAATAAATTTTTAATCTACTATCAAGCCTCATGCACGAACGTTCTTAATTAGCAATAAATATCAAATTTGTGATATAGTATTTTTGTTTCTATCATGTTAATGATGACAGACAAGCCCATTAAAGCTTGTCTACTTAGGACATGACCATTATTCAAATTCAATACAGTTCCAGTTACGAGCCTATTTTGTTTCGCCTATTTCGTCTATACCTACTGTATAAAATAAATTAGTTATTTCACGGTGGGTGAAGATTAATTAAGTATGTGGATATTAAAATAGATGTGCATAAAAAAAGTGCATTTTATTTTATTTCCGACTTAATACTTCGCATAAATCTGTTAAATTTTCACGTGACGATGCCATTGCCTCTTGATACGATGGAGGTCGAGCAGTTGGAACAATAACAGCATCATTCGTGCTCAAAAAATTTCCATCTTGATTTCGTAATAGAGCTTCAGTTACTGTAAAAATATTGGATTATCAAATATTTATAGAAAAACTAGCTGACCCGGCTAACTTCGTACCTCCTAATAATTAATAAATGTTGTGTTTAGTTATTATTATTAGCCCGAGTCTTCTATCTATTTATGTATCTATCTATCTATCTATCTGTGTATCTATCTATCTATCTATCTATCTCGCTATTTATCTATCTATCTATAAAAAAATAGTTTTCTAGCTATAAAAAAATAGGGGTTGGTGATAGAAAGGTGAAAATTAAGGGTTGTATTTATTTTTTAATACATATTTTAAGCCAAAAAAATAAAAAATGTTACCAAAAAATAGGTCCACCCCAAAAAATAGTTATGGGTATGAAAAATAGCTTACGACCGATTCTCAGACCTACCGAATATACATATATATATATATATATATATATATATATATAGATTAAATAGATTAAATCAATACAAGAGTGTACATAAATTTAATGGTTTTTTGCAATCTTTGTTAGTATGGTTGCCATTCAGTTATGTTTAACTATAGGAGATGACTGGCATTTACTGAGGGTGTATTCGTTTTCGGCGCGTTTTAGCTTACACGCTAAATGAGATTAATTTATTGGTGTTCGTATTGGCATATGAATGCTTACGTTACTCTTGAAAAGGTCTTTCGTTTCAGGCATTATAAGTACGTGTAAGCGTCAGTTGCCATCAATTTTCAATATGGCGGATGAAAACAGTTATGCTGTTTCTCAAGCAATCGAATATTTATTTGAAATAGTTAATAATGATATTAGCGATAGTGATGATGAAGATTTAGAATCCCCCCCCCCCGCTCTAATTAAGGGGCAAACCCGTGGATTGGTTACAATGTGAAAATGGCAGATAAATAAAGAAACGCTTATACAGTGTTTGTTTTGGGAGTACGATTTGACGCTCATACTTTTACAGCCTTACCTCGGTGAATGAAGCATCTGTGAGCGTGGAACACTAAAACACCGCTTGATGGCGCTGAACGCGTGTAAGCGCCCAAAACGAGTGCGCTTCTTGATGTGACAATTATAAGAAATGTGTCTGTCTGAACGTTATTGGATTCGATTCGCAGACAAAACATTGATGCCATAATATGTTAAGAAAAAATTATATTACCTGAAGTTTGGTCGACTGTGTCAATTGATGTAGTTATTTTATATTTGGAATACTGTCGAACGGGTTGTACATTTTGTCGTAAGCTTCGTGTCGAATGTAACGATGTGTTTGAACCACGTGCAATTGGTGGTTCTTTACGTTCTCTTGGAGTTCCATTAATTCCATTATTTGTATTATTATAGCGTTCTGGCGAATGATCTTCTAGAAATCGAATGAATTTTTTATTAAAAAACGCCATCCATTTTTGTTTAGTTTAAAGTAGTTCACTCGTTAATTCATTTTTATCGCCGCGTATATACAGGGTGGCCCATAAGTCATGAACACAACTGAAGGTATGGATAGAAAATTGAATTCTGAGACGAAAAGTCCTTTAGCGTTTTTTAAACACACGTACAGGTAATTTGTTATTAATTAAAATAAGTAACCAATTAGAGGCGCCCAATAGCGTGTCTGTCTGAGTGAGCGCACCTCTGATTGGTTACTTATTTTCATTAATGACTAATTACCTGTACGTCTGATTAAAAAATGGTAAAGGACGTTCCGTCTCAGAATTCAATTTTCTATCCATACCGTTCGTTGTGTCCGGGACTTACGGGCCACCCTATATTATACAGGCTGAGGAAAAAGGAATGCAACAAAGTCATATATTTATTATAATTTAGAGAAAAATGTTTCCCACAAAAGTTGCGTGTGTCCTAGTAGCATAACTTACCTTTTAAACGATCTAAGATAATGAACATCTTTAAATACAAAAAAAAATGTTGTAAAAATCTCATAAAAACAAACAACTTTTGATTGAAACTTTTTTTCATAAACTCGTTATATGCCGGGTACTTAAGCAATTAGCTCAGTTATTTGTATTTTCACTTGTTCCTATGAGTTTCATGAAACTGAAATATATGACATTAACCCTTGTCCTTTATTTAATTTTTTGATCGATTGCGAAACGAGGTTTCATAATTAGATTGCATAGTGCAACTTATAGTGCATATAACTATAGTAAAACACTATAGCTTTAATAAGTTTAATAGACTGTATACGTTTCGCTTTTACTGTAACGAGTGAATAACCTTAATGTTTCTTCCAGTCATTTAATTATCTCCGAACCACCAGTATATATACTTACTGCTTACATAATGATTTTGTAAAAATCGTATAAACGCTCGTAAAAAACATACAACCATAATGATAAAAACTAATAAAATAATTGCTGTGATAATAAAAGTACCCGCATCAAATCGACTTGTCTGATAATCCCGTTGGTAATCCATTTTCTATATAAACAAAATATTCATTATAAATCATAGCCAAATAGACCTGTTCATCAGTCAATAAAATTCAGACACATTAGACTTACAAAAAATTGAATCAAACTTTTAATGTTTGGTCTAAAAGTTTCCTTCTTTTTCTTAACATTCAAGGCATATCAAAAAAATTGTAACAAAAAGCAAAATTTTCTGGTGTATATTTCGTAAAAAATGCATCTTTAATGAAAATAATCTCGTTGAATAAGATCCATTTGATTAAAATTGATTAAAGTTAGGTAATTCTAAAATTTTTATAAACAACGTGATTCACGCAAAAATATGCATTTTTCAATTTTTCTCAATTTTCTAAAATGAATTGTACAGCCATATTCATATCGTTAATATAAGATTACGGTTTCATTAATTAAGGTGTAGCGAAAGGATGCGTGTGGTAAACAAAATACTTGAAATGTATATTTTTGTAAACATTTATTTCACTACTTTTTGGATAATAATTATAACTTTTAAATTATACTTTTGAATTGTATTAACTTTTTGATTGCAACGAATGTTTGATTGTTACTGAACCAATGTTTAATTGTAACTAATGTTGATGTGTGGCTGTGTTGTGAGCGTGAGTATGAGTGTGAGTCAGTTACTACAAATGTAATTCAATCAAATGATTTAATATTTGATGTTGAGTTATTTGTTTTCAAAAAGCTTGTCATGCGAATTGTAAAGAAAATACATACTTCGGCAAGTACTTGCTTATCAACCAATCACTGTCCAATGAAACTATTTGAAATCAAATAATTCAACATAAATAAAGATAATAAGTACGTTTATTTTATAAGAAGCAAGCCAAGTTGGCTACCAGCCAAGTAACCGCGCTTGTAAAGGCGTTGTGTGTACTGGAAACTGGGAGGTTATGGGTTCGATTCCCGATATCGGCCGTTTGTCAATTATTAAGAAAAAAAGGGGCGGTTAATGACTAAACTGTCGGCGTATGAACAAGAACGAAGTAACCGGCTATGCTTGAGAAGGTTTTCTGCAGTTTTCTTCTCTAGCTCTAATTCAATTAGAATTAGTCAAAATTTTGATTGCAAGATTTGACAAAGACATACAAACTTACAAGTGAAGTTAAATAAAAGCTTGTAACAAATATTGGTACGTTGAAAATTTACTAACAATAAGTTAAAAAACGGTCAAAGCTGACAGAAGCGAATAATTTTCGATAGCTAGTTAATTAATAATTTTTCAAAGTATGGGAACCAAAATAATCTTAAATATGAGAAAAACTGTATATAAACCCGTAAATCACGATTTTTATTAAAATTTGATCACGCTCACATAGATAGATAGATAGATATATCTTAGATAGATATAGACATTTACTTTGGGGCACCCCATTTTCAACATCAATTTGAACAAAATTTAAACATGGACGTAACTTCTTGTGTACATACAGCGTCGAAAGTCGAGCTATCATTTCAAAATTTTATAATTGATTTATGCCTTATTTATTTGAATCTCGGAAAAATGTTTGGAATAAAAGCATTTTTTCGAAACCGAAACAAATAGGACACAAATAAATTATACAAATTTTAAATAATACCTCGACTTTTGATTCTGACTGTACCTACTGATTTGAGCTTGTACAGGTTTAAGTCTATGATCGGATGGCTTCGTAAAGATCATAATAGATGTCTCTACAAACATGCTTTTTTAATACTTAATGCCACAAATATTTTCGAAATTCATGAGAAATATCAACAAAGGAAAATAGTTAACTGTTTATTAATTAAATATAAACTATTAATAAATTAAATAGAAATTATTGTTTAAAAAAAAAAAAGTAAAAGTGCGTACTTGCCAATTAATTAATTGCGGTTTTTTTTCGTTTCAGAGAGAAAGTTTTTTATAAAAATCAAATTATTTTTACTTCATCCTAAAATATGATTAAATGTATTTTTTAATCCAAAAATCATATTTTTTAAATCAGATTTGTATTTATTTTCCTCTGTTTTCTTGTGCACAATATTTCAACTGCAGAATACTAATTCAAATCACAACACTAGAACAATATTTTTAAATTCATTATTATTCAATGTTTGAAGGCCACTATTATTATTTTGTCGGGAAACAAGTCCGTCGTCCGTACCATTCATACATATCTATGACTAAATAATATAATGTTATTATTATTATACCTTTCTCACTCATTACCACTACCTAGTGTGTTTAGTTTATGACGTGTAATGTTCGCGTACCAAGTATACCATGTTACAAAAGGTAATAATATAACAATAATGTTAAAAATTGTGTTAAATTTAGTGTATATTCTAAAACCTCTACAAACAAACTGTAGTCTGTAATCTGTATATATATAGAGGTTGTGTGGCGTTTACTAGAAGCTATTTTTTTGTTATAATTAGTTTTTTTAAACTGGCATTATGCATTGTTTGCTATATGCGTGAGAAAAATGATAGATCTATGAGCAGATTAATGATTTATTTTGATTTTTTGAAATATACGGGAAGAAAGTGGAAAGTGACAAATTATTAGACTTCTTTCATTCCTTAAATTTGCGATCTCGTCAAATTCAATACAGATGTTTGAAATGTTACTAGCGAGGGTATGCACGGACCGATTTTGCTCATTCACAAACATGAAGTCATTTATTAGCTCTAGTTAACACACACCTAAAAAAATTTCAGTTCGTTATCTCTTTTCGATTTTTTCTTATCGTTTCTACGAACGGGTAGACGGACATGCGAGAATGAACTAATGAAGTCGAAGAGGGAATTTAAAAAGATTACTTGATTTTAACATACTAATCACGTCAGTAAGTGTAGAAGATTTTAAATGGCGATTTTCATTAAAATCGATTCATTGATTTTTGGGCATTAGGTGCGTTGCCAGGACAGATTCACTTATGAAGACGGATTGGCACCCTAAAGACAGAAAATATTGCTTTATTGCTAGTTGATTGCTAGTTGACAGTAGAGCATTTTTGTATATCGTCGGCGTTCAAGCAAATAAGTCACACAAAACTCAACAATTTCTATCTGTCGATACAAGTGCCTCTACATAACTGATTGAAAATGTCACTTTTGTTAGTTAGGAAGAGAATTCAGTAGAGTTAGTGAGTTTTACCAGAAAGCTTGATTTGGAACTTGCCCTCTGTTATTATCTCCAAATCAGGATGTTTAGATTTAGTGACTTATAATTGAACCCCAATGTTACATACATCCCATTCTTTGCTAGGCTCTTCAGAGACATCTTTTTGGGAAAAGTTATAAATAAAGGAGTTGATTTTGACATCCTGCCTCTTGAGTATGGCAGATGGCTAAAATCGGTTCATTGGTTTGGTGATTAACAAAGAATAGGGAACATGGGATAAACTAACTGACTAATTAATGAACACACAAATTTT
The DNA here is from genome assembly GCA_963920215.1 of Nineta flava. NCBI lineage: Eukaryota > Metazoa > Arthropoda > Insecta > Neuroptera > Chrysopidae > Nineta > Nineta flava. Next base: position 100,853,437 of record OY986043.1, read on the forward strand.
GGTTAAAATTATGGTTAAAATTTGTCTAAAACACGTACATATAACGACAAAAGTCGAGCTAAAATTTTAAAATTGTATACTTGATCTGTGCTTTATCTATATGGATTTCGGAAAAATGTTTCGAATAAAAGTTGTTAGTATAGTTATAATGAACAACTTTTACTCGAAGCATTTTTTTGAAAACCGAATAATTAAGGCACAAATCAATTATAAAATTGTTTAAATATTAGCTCGACTTTTGGAGTTAACCGTACATATTTAGCTTTACAAAATGAATAATTGAAAGAAGCGAACATACAGCTTAAAACATAACCAACAAAAAAATGGGTGCGTTTAGCGAATCAAAGCGCTTGAAAGCAAAATAGCGGTCGCTGAAGGCGGACTATTTAAACAAACTAGATATTACGTATTATTTTATTCTAGCGTATTGAATATAACCCAGAATTTCAATAGAAAATATCCAAACGTTAATTACTTAATTTTATAATCCAACCTCGAATTTAAGTCAGCAAAATGACGGGTGAAGATAGCGATTTCGAAAACCCTTAGTCGTGCCCTAGTCGATAATTCCCGCAACACTCGCAAACACTGTCAAGAGCTTTTATCCACTAAACGCACCCAATGTAAGTATCAAACTGCCGGCAGTACACTCTCAGCGAGGTACAACGAGATGAACAGAGCGCAAGAGTCTACTCGCAGCGCTGGGTCTGTCTTGTGTTGATTCAGGAGCGCTCCATTTCGAGTCGGTTTTTCAACCACGAGTCAAAAAAGCTATCGACGAACGGCGAGTGCGAGCGAGCTAAGTAGGTACACTCTCGTCTATGTTCGTGACATAACGTGCTCCCATCCATTGACTGAACGAGAATTGTATTGCTGGCAAAACACTCTCGACGAGACATGGCAATTGTTTACTCGAATTCTCCTCGTCTATCGAATGGCGCTCTCGCCGAGAGTGTACTGCTGGCATAAGCAGAGCAGAAAAATCCCAACATTCTAAATTTATACTTAAATAAGTATTTTTTTATTACATAACCTTCTAAATCTAAGAAATGTCAAAAGCCAATCCTAGCCTACGCGAAATAACTAAGTATGCGAATATAGATCGTATGAGATCCAAGATCCGACAAAAGATTCCGAATTGAATGTGAAGTAAAAGCAACAGACGTTTTGATTAATTTTTTGTACGTAACTGTACTTTTTATCCAATTTAATATAAATTTGAGTTCATTCAATTCATACAATAGTGATTAGTCAGTCATTAGGTTAAATGGCGCTTGTAAAGAATGCATTCATTCATTTCGAGGTATGTAAGTAATAAAATAAATTACTAACTAACTTATTGTTACAAGTAGACCAGATAATTGGTCAAGTAATTTAGTATCTTTAATATTTGCTACCATTTATAATCTTCCTGATTCATGATTTATAATAATTATAACAAGAAAATAACATTTGTAATTACAAACTTTTAAATAGTGAGGTAAAGGCAAATTGCATACAGTATGTGTAACGGAAGCTTAGGCATTGTGGATCGGCAGCTGACATATGACAAAATTACGTGGACGTTTATCTCTCCAAAAATTCAAGGCTACCCAAGAAATGAATACGAATTTAAATACTTGTTTGAAACATTTTTTTCGGATAGTGCGAAAATCGTACGAAATCCACAATAATTCAGTAAGTTATACAAAAACGAGAACGTCATGTTTAATACCCTACACCCTATTTTAAACCCGTTGTCACTCCCACACAGGAATCAAACGACACCTCATATGTTAAAATCCATCAAGCCGATTAGGCTACAGAGCATGCCAAATTAATAGTCATACATACATACTTACATACACTCGAAAAACAATATTATCACAGTGTCTAATTTATGATCATAGTAGTTCATAGTTGTACAAGTTTAAATATAAAAATTATTTTCTTATAAGACGCTGATAACTTTTTCAAATGATCGATAAAAGGTTTTGAATTTTTGAGTAAACATAATTACTTGTCAAATATCAAAGATTAAAAGTTTTACTAACATCAAGTCCTTAATCACACATTCTTAATAAAACTTCGTTAACATGTAACATTATTTTTTGACATCAATGTTTTCATATGAAAATTCTTACACTTCTTGGCTGAGGATTTAACCCGAGACCTCCAGCCATTTAACCCAAGACCAGTGTTCTTAAAAAGTTTCCAAAAGCAGTTAAATATTCGTTAATATTTTTCATGAAAGTGCGTACTTCTCGAGATCCATGGTTTATACCTAAAAGTTTAGAACACAGACTGTAGACAACCATTGCTAATTGGATGTTACCTTGACATAAATACAATTTATTAGTAAAAACACACAGATATACAACAACAAAATTTATTTAGTTACAATATGTTTAATCCAATATTTTATTGCTAATATTTTTATTTTATAAAATTTATTTCGTGCAAAATTTAAAATCATAATAAATTTTTAATAATGTCGTATAAAATAATAATCAATTTTCAAATGTTTAATTAAAAAAAAAAAACGAAAAATTTCAACTCTAGTTATCTCTTTTCGTAAATATTTGCGTCGTTACAAAGGGATGACAGGGGACTATAAAACTTAATAAATATAAAAAATTTAGTTTTCAGTATACAACAAAAAGTTTGTTATAAAAAAAAATAATAAAAATTTATAATCTTTTTTTCAACAGGTTTTTTCATATTTCAAAAAAATTCATCATCTTATTTTCAACGAGAACGAAAAAAATTAATAATTTTATTACATCCTTCAAAAGCGTATACATACGCAACGGTTTTTGTTCAAATGGTATTGTAAACAAAACAAAAAAATTGAAAACAAAAACAAAAAAAAGGACAGTAGACTGAAGAGAGAGAAATATATATATATTTAGTTTAAGGGAATTATGAACAGATGGAGCCAAAAATTTATAAAAAAAAAAAGTAATCTATCTAATCCATCGTAACATATCAATCATTAATGTCTGATAGAGATGGCTAAAGAAAGTTCTCTATTTATGGACGTTTGTTTGAATTCATGAAATTTCCAATAGATGGTATCTTTTTATTAATTATATATATTTAATTTAAGGGAATTATGAACAGATGGAGCCAAAAATTTATTAAAAAAAAAAAGTAATCTATCTAATCCATCGTACATATCAATCATTAATGTCTGATAGAGATGGCTAAAGAAAGTTCTCTATTTATGGACGTTTGTTTGAATTCATGAAATTTCCAATAGATGGTATCTTTTTATTAATGATATATATTTAATTTAAGAGAATTATGAACAGATGGAGCCAAAAATTTATAAAAAAAAAAAGTAATCTATCTAATCCATCGTAACATATCAATCATTAATGTCTGATAGAGATGGCTAAAGAAAGTTCTCTATTTATGGACGTTTGTTTGAATTCATGAAATTTCCAATAGATGGTATCTTTTTATTAATGATATATATTTAATTTAAGAGAATTATGAACAGATGGAGCCAAAAATTTATAAAAAAAAAAAGTAATCTATCTAATCCATCGTAACATATCAATCATTAATGTCTGATAGAGATGGCTAAAGAAAGTTCTCTATTTATGGACGTTTGTTTGAATTCATGAAATTTCCAATAGATGGTATCTTTTTATTAATTATTATATATGAGTCATACAACCAACATTAAAACTATAAATAGATATTTTGAAAAATATAGTTGTTTTGTTAATTGTTTGCATACTCAATATATACTGAGTTAATATATATATATATATATATTAATCGAATTGTTAACAATTCGTAATTATTAAAGGAACATTTATATATATATATATATATATATATATATAGATATATATATATATATATATGTAAATAAAAAATATTTAAGAATAGACAACTTGAGTTTTTCTATGAAAGTTTTCGTTATTACATTTTCTTACTTTCTTTGGTTTTTCTAATAATTGCGGGAAAAGACTATTTTGTTTTAACAAAAACAATTTCAACTTTAGTTATCTATTTTCGTTTTCAAGTCGAGACTAAACTTAATTGTAGAAAAAAATTAGTGTTTTCAGTATATAATTAAAAAAAAACAAATCTTTTGCATAATCATTTTCTCAACGGGTTTGTTATTTGAAAAAAGTTTATAATCTTTTTTTCAACGGGTTACTTGTTTGAAATACCGTTATAATCTGTTTTTCAACGGGTTTTCTTATTTCACAAAAAATTTATAATCCAATTTTCAACGGGTATCTTAGTTTAAAAAAAAAAAATTTATAATCCAATTTTCAACGGGTATCTTATTTAAAAAAAAAAAATTTATAATCCAATTTTCAACGGGTATCTTATTGGAAAAAAATTTATAATCCTATTTTTCAACGAAATATTTATTCGAAAAAAAATTTATAATCCAATTTTCAACGGGTTTGCTTATTAAGTAGTTGAACTATAAATTTAAAGATTTGATTTTTTACAAAAATTTTTCAAAAGGCCAAAAAAAATTTTGAAGAGATAGCAAAAAATTTCTTCTACAAAATGTGTTTGTCTTATAAAATGTAATATTTTTTATACTTACACATTTTCTAATAAAATGATTAGTTTTCCAGAAAATCGGGAAAAACAAGTAGATTTAGTAAAAATGTTGAGTACAATATTCGATAGAAATATTGAGTTTATCAAAAAAATGTTAAGAATAAAAGTAATTTGTTTTTTAAATATAAAGATTTTTTATTTGAAGAAATTTTTCATATCTCTTACCATTTACATGATATTATTAAGATAATAATTGATCTTTATAACAATGTATCTTCTAATTGAAAAGAGATAGAAGAAAATTGTAAAGAAAAAAAACTCTTTATTTTATGTTTATCTTTATGTATGTAATATAAAATATTGATAAAATGCTAAAAAAACACATAATGATTCTTTTAACTATATACATATACTGTGTATTCGAAAAACAAGGTAGTTATTCATATAATAAAATATTGCGTTATGACAAAATGACTACATTTACTATAATTAGTATGTAGAAAACATAAGTAGTTGATGTAAATTTTAAGAACATGGTAGTTATTCATATAAAAAAATTTTCGTTACGACAAAATGATTACGTTTACTAATATTAGTATGTAGAAAAAATTATTAGTTGATGTAAATTTTAAGAATATAGTAATTATTTATATAAAAAATATTGCGTTACGACAAAATGACTACGTTTACTAATATTTGTATGTTGAAAAAATTATTAGTTGATGTAAATTTTAAGAACATGGTAGTTATTCATATAAAAAATATTGCGTTACGATAAAATGACTACATTTACTAGTATTAGTATGTTGAACAAATTAGTAGTTTTTTGCAAAAATTTTTCTAAGTCCAAAAATAGAAAACAATGAGTTGGGAAGACGAAAAAAATAAATTTTGAAGAGATAGCAAAAAATTTCCTTTACAAAATGTGTTTATCTTATAAAATGTAATATTTTTTATACTTACACATTTTCTAATAAAATGATTAGTTTTCTTGAAAATCAGGAAAAACAAGTAGATTTAGTAAAAATGTTGAGTACAATATTCGATAGAAATATTGAGTTTATCAAAAAAATGTTAAGAATAAAAGTAATTTGTTTTTTAAATATAAAGATTTTTTATTTGAAGAAATTTTTCATATCTCTTACCATTTACATGATATTATTAAGACAATAATTGATCTTTATAACAATGTATCTTCTAATTGAAAAGAGATAGAAGAAAATTGTAAAGAAGAAAAACTCTTTATTTTATGTTTATCTTTATGTATGTAATATAAAATATTGATAAAATGTGAAAAAACACATTTTTGTGTCAAAAAGTGAAATTTGTAAGGGAAAATTAAAAAAAAAAATATTTTAAACTACTTGCCAACCAATTTTCTCGACGTTTCATGACATTTTAAAGCGTTTGGGAAAAAAAATTTTTTGAGGTCGAAACAATGAGTTAATTCTCGTTTGCTTATATATAGGATGGTTGACTACTCGAAATTCAATATGTATATTTATAATGTTGCAAAGTGATATGATGAACTACTTACTATAGTACGAGTGAATACATGTAGTATCTAGAGTGGTAGCTAGACGGTAGTGCGCAAGGCCGAGATATAGTATAGATGTTAAACTATTGTATAGTGAGTAGTAGTTGATATGAACATATATATATCTATCTATCTAAGGCATCATGTATAATTAATGATATGGTATGTATGTAAGACATTGTAGTTTCTCTTGATTAAGTATACTGCACTGTAATATATCGTGAATACGTTGAATGTTAATATTTATTCTTCATGCTGGACAGTTATCAATTACTACGCAAATATATATGGGCAATTGATATTGGGTAGTAAAATAAACAATATTGATGTATGTCTATATGATTGATAATAATGAAATATTTTTTATTTATAGAAAATGTTAAGGACGCCAGAGAACAATAGAATATTTTCATATAAACGTGTATATATTATTTTGCAATTATTATATTTATCAACGAACACTATGGTTATTATTTACATTATTATCAAATAGTGAACAAAATGCTTTACGTATATATAAAGATTAATATTTTATTTTATTACTACTTACTACTTTTACTATACGTCTACAACATACATATATATTATGTTAATTTATCGAAAGATGGTGTATTATTTATAGCAATAAATGAATTATTATCAATTCTTAAATAATATTTATTATTATAATATAGATTTTGATAATAAAAGTGCTTTTAATAAAAAAATTAAGAGATATGTATATAAAATATATATTTTTTTAATACAATACAAATTTTGTGGTGGTGCATGACAAGTTTTAATAAAAATATTGAAAAAATAAGAAAATTTTTGAGAAAGAAACAATGAGTAAATACTTCTTAAGTAATATATATATATTATAATGAACTCTACTATTACTATGCGTCTACAACACATATATATATATATATATATATATATTATGTTAATTTATCGAAAGATGGTGTATTATTTATAGCAATAAATGAATTATTATCAATTCTTAAATAATATTTATTATTATAATATAGATTTTGATAATAAAAGTGCTTTTAATAAAAAAATTAAGAGATATGTATATAAAATATATATTTTTTTAATACAATACAAATTTTGTGGTGGTGCATGACAAGTTTTAATAAAAATATTGAAAAAATAAGAAAATTTTTGAGAAAGAAACAATGAGTAAATACTTCTTAAGTAATATATATATATTATAATGAACTCTACTATTACTATGCGTCTACAACACATATATATATATATATATATATTATGTTAATTTATCGAAAGATGGTGTATTATTTATAGCAATAAATGAATTATTATCAATTCTTAAATAATATTTATTATTATAATATAGATTTTGATAATAAAAGTGCTTTTAATAAAATTAAGAGATATGTATATAAAATATATATTTTCTTTTAATACAATATAAATTTTATGGTGGTGCATGACAAATTTAATTAAATTATTGCAAAAAAATAAGAAAATTTTTTGAGAAAGAAACAATGAGTAAATACTTCTTAAGTATATTATAATAAACTCTATGATATTGTGAGTAGTTAATATGTACATATATGTATCTATCTATCTAAGGCAGCATGTATAACTAATGATATGGTATGTATGTAAGACATTGTAGTTTCTCTTGATTAAGTATACTGCACTGTAATGTATCGTGAATACGTTGAATGTTAATATTTATTCTTCATGCTGGACAGTTATCAATTACTACGCAAATATATATGGGCAATTGATATTGGGTAGTAAAATAAACAATATTGATGTATGTCTATATGATTGATAATAATGAAATATTTTTTATTTATAGAAAATGTTAAGGACGCCAGAGAACAATAGAATATTTTCATATAAACGTGTATATATTATTTTGCAATTATTATATTTATCAACGAACACTATGATTAATATTTACATTATTATCAAATAGTGAACAAAATGCTTTACGTATATATATATATAAAGATTAATATTTCATTTTATTACTACTTACTACTTTTACTATACGTCTACAACATACATATATATTATGTTAATTTATCGAAAGATGGTGTATTATTTATAGCAGTAAATGAATTATTATCAATTCTTAAATAATATTTATTATTATAATATAGATTTTGATAATAAAAGTGCTTTTAATAAAATTAAGAGATATGTATATAAAATATATATTTTCTTTTAATACAATATAAATTTTATGGTGGTGCATGAGAAATTTAATTAAATTATTGCAAAAAAATAAGAAAATTTTTGAGAAAGAAACAATGAGTAAATACTTCTTAAGTATATTATAATGAACTCTATGATATTGTGAGTAGTTAATATGTACATATATGTATCTATCTATTTAAGGCAGCATGTATAACTAATGATATGGTATGTATGTAAGACATTGTAGTTTCTCTTGATTAAGTATACTGCACTGTAATATATCGTGAATACGTTGAATGTTAATATTTATTCTTCATGCTGGACAGTTATCAATTACTACGCAAATATATATGGGCAATTGATATTGGGTAGTAAAATAAACAATATTGATGTATGTCTATATGATTGATAATAATGGAATATTTTTTATTTATAGAAAATGTTAAGGACGCCAGAGAACAATAGATTATTTTCATATAAACGTGTATATATTATTTTGCAATTATTATATTTATCAACGAACACTATGATTATTATTTACATTATTATCAAATAGTGAACAAAATGCTTTACGTATATATAAAGATTAATATTTCATTTTATTACTACTTACTACTTTTACTATACGTCTACAACATACATATATATTATGTTAATTTATCGAAAGATGGTGTATTATTTATAGCAATAAATGAATTATTATCAATTCTTAAATAATATTTATTATTATAATATAGATTTTGATAATAAAAGTGCTTTTAATAAAATTAAGAGATATGTATATAAAATATATATTTTCTTTTAATACAATATAAATTTTGTGGTGGTGCATGACAAATTTTAATAAAAATATTGAAAAAATAAGAAAATTTTTGAGAAAGAAACAATGAGTAAATACTTGTTAAGTAATATATATATTATAATGAACTCTACTATTACTATGCGTCTACAACATATATATTATGTAAATTTATCGAAAGATGGTGTATTATTTATAGCAATAAATGAATTATTATCAATTCTTAAATAATATTTATTATTTAAATATTAGATTTGATAGTAAAAGTGCTTTTTATAAAATTAAGAGAGAGGTGTCCTAAACATATATATTATGATATTAAAGAACTATATATATATACATGTGAAAAAAACAAACAAACAAATATATATTTGAAATATCTTAAGCATATTTATTATATCTTATGGTAAAATGAATAATCAATAGAGAATAATAATAATAATAATAATAATAATAATAATAATAATGATTATAATAATAATGACTGTGCATGGTCATAAAATAAAAATCAAAAACTATATATCATATATATATATATAAAAAAAATTTTGAAAATGTATGAATATTTTTCAATACAAAAAGGCTCAAACAATATATATATACATAAAGAGAGAGAGAGAGAGAAAAGAGTAAAAAGTATATTAATTATAATGATATTGCAATTAGTAAATATGGCAAGAATCAATATACCTTTATATTAGTGATTGTGGTACCCAAGAATGCCGGATGCAATTAAGTTATGCGAAAGGGGTATTGTTAACCACACGGTCTAGAAAAACTCATATAATATTTTAATATTATTTATAATAACTCCTCTTTTGTATATAATAATAGCAATAATAAACTTTATTGTTGATTTATAAAGAATAAAATTGCGATAGATAAAAAGAAATTATTCATTACAAGATAGAGATATATATAAATATAAATATATATATATATAGATGTTTTTGATTAAAAAGAAATTTTGTTTAAAAAAAATTATTACAAAAAAAAAGTATTTATTTGAAAAATATATATATATACACGAAAGAAGACCTTACAATACAATAAAATAAAAAAGACGAGATTCAGAAAATTACCATAATGATAAAAATAATAGCTTTTGATATTCATTGATAGATGGCGTTGAACATGATTCCTTCACATTAGTTCATTAAACTTACGATAGATGGCATAGATGATGGTAGTGTATATCTATAATAATTATTTAATCCTTTGTTCTTTCTACTAAACTAATATTATACACATATTCTAAATATTTATTAATATACTTTTATTATATATATATATATATATATATATATATAATATTATAGTTATTTATGTCAAAGCAAATGCCCATGAGTTATTTTATACTCTTTTGTGGGCTACACAATATAAACAAAATAATAATATATTATATAATTATTTACATTGACTCACTTAATTCCATGTGATAATAAGTTTTTCTATTATTATTATATATAATTTATAAAATAATATTAATAATAATAATAATAGATATCGTTTTTTGTTAAAAAAAATAATACGTTATTTTTTACAAAATTAAAATATAAAAGAAGATGCATACACAATCAAAGCAAAGAGATTTTGAAAAAAATATAGTTTGAAATATCATTTTTTTTATACATAATAATTATTATATAACAATAATATATTTTCAAAAACGAAAACCAATTATTGTATGTATATATGTATAGGAAAAAAATTCAAACATGAAAAATTTCTATATTTTATTATATATATATTTATATATATATAATATTATAGTTATTTATGTCAAAGCAAATGCCCATGAGTTATTTTATACTCTTTTGTGGGCTACACAATATAAACAAAATAATAATATATTATATAATTATTTACATTGACTCACTTAATTCCATGTGATAATAAGTTTTTCTATTATTATTATATATAATTTATAAAATAATATTAATAATAATAATAATAGATATCGTTTTTTGTTAAAAAAAATAATACGTTATTTTTTACAAAATTAAAATATAAAAGAAGATGCATACACAATCAAAGCAAAGAGATTTTGAAAAAAATATAGTTTGAAATATCATTTTTTTTATACATAATAATTATTATATAACAATAATATATTTTCAAAAACGAAAACCAATTATTGTATGTATATATGTATAGGAAAAAAATTCAAACATGAAAAATTTCTATATTTTATTATATATATATTTATATATATATAATATTATAGTTATTTATGTCAAAGCAAATGCCCATGAGTTATTTTATACTCCTTTGTGGGCTACACAATATAAACAAAATAATAAATATATTATATATTATTAACATTGACTCACTTAATTCCAAGCGAGAATAAATTTTTCTATTATTATTATATATAATCATAAAATAATATTAATAATAATAATAATAGATATCGTTTTTTGTTGAAAAAAATAATACGTTATTTTTTTACAAAATTAAAATATAAAAGATGCATACAATCTAGCAAAGAGTATATTTAGAAGAGAAAATGTTTGAAATATTTATAGATCAATTGTGGAAGATCTGATGATTTTTAAACATATAAAACATATATAATAAATAAAAATTTAACTTTTCTTATATATCAAATTTATTTTATACATATAGATATATTTACATGCATAATAATAATAATACATATATATGTATATATATGTATATATATATATATAGAAATATTACTATTAAAACTTATTACTTGAGATTTCGTACCATATTATCATAATGAATTCATACAAAATTGCATCCCAATCGGACGGAGATGATTCAAAATGCTAAATTTCAAAATTAAATTTCTCCAAAATAACTGTGAAGGGCTAAGCCACGAATCCACTATTAAAAGTAATTAATTATTTTAAGGGTGAAGAATATGAATCATTTGGATAATTAAACAAACATGTTATCACTGTTATGATCATATAACACACCCCTATAAAATTTACACTTAATATCTTAAATCATTCTTTGATTGTGAGTCATAGACAAGCAGTCGAGCAAATAACTAATAAAAACCAAAAATGAACATTTCAAAATAATCAATACGTATTTTTTTTTCACTTATCTAAGAAAAATCACAGAACAAATAAAATAGTTCTATAGAACATTTGTCACTAATAAAAACAAATAACTCTTAGTCGCAAACATCAGCTTAAAACGTTGTATCATAGACATATAAGAATACACCACGAGAGTAGGCGTGAGGAAGAGATAGAAGAATAAACAGAGAAAGTTGCACAATAGTATTTCTCTCTCTCTCTCTTTTGTGAGCTGCATATATCGAACATATACATAAACTTGTGGATACGTGCATGGTATTTACGTAACATGTGTACTGACTGACTTCATATAGTAACCAGACGGACAGTCAGTAATAAATAATATTTAAAATTGATTCTCTATTGGAAAAGCTTGCCAACACACACAGTATACTGTTGTACATGTTCAAAACAACGATAGTTAGCAATTCCCTTATGCAGCTTTCTTCTTTCATTCATCTATCGCATACACTTACACGATGCTTCCATTGCTAGCGTGGTCAATTCTGATATGTCTATGGTTTGTATACTTATAATATTATTCACAACGTGCTCATAAAATGACCTAATTAGTCCATTTCCACAAGTCCGTCTGTCCGTGGACAAGATAACTCAAAAATAAAAAGAGATAACGAGCTGAAATTTCTATGTGTGTTTTAAAGCTAAATAGTAAGTTCGTGTTCGTGAATGGGCAAAATCGGGCTATGTTTGAGCAAAATGGGCAAAACTCTCCATCTTTGAAACCGTAAGAGATAGAACAATAGTTTCTAGAAAAAAATGTTCCTTATCAATATCCTATTCAATATCTTACGGTTTCAAAGATGAATATTTTCCCCTCTGGCAGGGGAGACACGTTCCGATTCTGCCAATTAACGAACTTCTTTTGCTCTATAGAACACACATACAGAATTTCAGCTGGTTATTTCTTTTCGTTTTTCTGTTATCGTGTTCACGGACAGACTGATTAGCCTAATCGGCCGAATTAGGCCATTTTATGAACACCCATTCCAAGCATTTATGTCAAGGATTAATATTTTCAAACGTTACATAGTCGGGAATAATGTTAATATACCTTGTATGTTTACATATACTGGGTATAAAAAGTGACAGATATCCTATTGAAATACAAACAAATTTATTATTTTATTAAACCTACGAAAAATAAGGATTATATGGGTTGTATGGTGCTTGTTTTTGTAATTGTTCTGTTGCGATTCGTGTAACTTCTTGATATGTTGGTGGTCTTTGATCTGATGCCGACTGAATTTGATGAACTATGGGTTGATAGTTTGGATATGGTTGACGCGATGGTTGCTGTACATTTGGAACTTTAAACAAATAAAAGTGCAAAATAAATAATCCGTTTATATGTTATCAATCATAATACACTAAAAATTAAGTTTTGTTAATCTAAATTTTTTATTTGTGTTTAGCAAATGGGCTCCAGGATGCTACCATCTAATTGGTCATAAATGGTCAGGTAGTCTCATTAAATGGTCAGCGATAGAAAACTTTTTATGGATGTTATAAATTTTTTTAAATCATGAAAATTGTTTGTTATTCGGTCCTAAATTATTGAAACAAATGGGTTAAAAATTTATAACATAAATCTAACATTTTCTAGAATAACTTGGAGAATAATTTTTTTTTAGTACTCCACTGTTTAAAATTTATTATTATTTTGTTTTCATATTTTTATTATTCAAAAAATAATAATTTATATAATTATTGGTTTATGCGAGTTGAGAATTTACATAATTTCAACAAACATTTACTTAGATCGGATATGACTTGCGTATATCCAAGCTTACTTCGATATTTCCGCACATATTTCAAATCAGTTACAAAAAGTACTTGTCTCAAGACAGTTACTAAAATTAGTTGGCTCACATGAATTAATCAGATGGTATTTTGAATTTTTATTTCTTCAATTTACAAATTGAATATTTATTATGGATTGTGCTGAAGTATCGAATAGGCGAATTAATGGTTTCTATCTGATTGTATCTAAGTATATTTTTTTTGTATAATTTATTTAATTCACCATTCCGAAACTTGTGGTTTTTCAAACTTGTCACATTTCAATACACATTCTATACACATTTTGGCTGTACAATTTATGTATTTTATGTGAATATGCAATGACTTTTTCAATTTATAACTATATTGTTTTGTATACGCTTGGTATTTTTGGCCTTGTAGTTTTTCTTTACAGAAGCGTAAAGTCCCCTTTATATACAACTATGTATCTGAATTAAATTTGTAGTGTATATTTATATTTTTGCAAATCAGACATATTTGAACATTTTTTTTTACTGTAGTGTCGTTTTTTTTTTATATACGATATTTCTTTTTACTACAGTTCAATCTAGTACATATTCATGTAATTTTTTTTATAACTTGTACAACCAAACTTAGTATTTTAAGGATAGTTATACTATCAACATATTAAATGAAAAATTATTTATTTCAAATATATTTTATTTTAACATATATTTTGTTTTGTTCTTTTTTTTTGTACTTTTATTTATTTTCAGTATTTCAGATTCGAATCACTTGTCGATAACTTAGACACTTACTGGATAGTAAAGATCTTACTACCTCAATATTATCTTTTTTAATGGGCCCAGCTTTTATTGAAAGACTTTCGGTTCAACGTGTTATTTTTTTTTTATATTTACGTGTATGGCGTTAGCATCGATCGTTTTCCAATTTTCATAATTCCACATACAATACTCTGCTTTGGATTTTTTTTCTAAAGTACCGTATATTTAGTTTTCATTATTTTTTTTTAAAAATACATCATAATACTTTTTTTAATTGAAATTACTAAATTAACAAAATTTCATTTTTATGAAGATAATTGATAATTCAATTATTTTCAATAAAGTGTTTAATTTTTTTTTTAAACTAAACACTTTTTTAATTTTTTTTTTAAATACACAAACTTTATACTAAGTAAAAATGAAAATCTATCTATTAAGAATAGATTAAAAATAGGTTTTTAGATAATGGCCCGAAGCAATGGGAAAATTCTAAAATTAACCGGTAGTTCTAAGGACTATTTACTTTAGAAACTACAGGTATGCTGTCAATGTTTTTTGTCAGGGTTTTTTTGTTACTTATATCAAAATCAATTTTTGGGATTACTTATATCAAAATCAATTTTGTTTGTGGCTCAGACATCCATTTTTATTTTAAGGATAAACTTTTTGACGGTTTAAATTATTTGTATGGATTACCTTGTGTGTACGCACTGTATGTTTCTGGTAAATTTGTATAGATCCCCAGAGATGATGTTGCATAATATCCAGGTACTTGTGGTGTAGAATGATTTGGATTTGGATGTGAAGCAGATATGCATGTTCGTTCTGTGTATATGTTTCCTATAAATAAAACATTAAAGTCATAATAATTAATGGAATGATTTCATGTTTCTATAAGTTTCTAATAAATCAAAATTTCATTTAGACAGTCGACTATTTATTTCAAACTTTGGTGAACCGATGACACATTCACATTCATAATCAATTTCATAAGTGAAGAGTTACGTTCTTTTTTCAAAACTTTACACTTGATTTGTGTCGAATTCATTTGGTTTTCGAAGAATGTTTAGAACCAAAAATGTTTGTGTATTTGTACCTAATATTTATACCTCCTTCTTTTCGTCGGTAAAAAAATGAACACTTACTGTGTACAGTACCCTCTTCATATTGACAACAACAAGCGCTAATTAATGCATAAATAATTAATATTCCAGTTAATATAAAAAATAATAAAAACATTAAATCAGGACTATAGTATAAATTCATTGTGCAGTTCCTCTTCTCTTTTTTGTCGTCGAATATTATGTCGGAAACGATCTATATTATTTGGAGTATCGAACGAACTGGATGAACGCGAATTTCACAAAACAAATATAATTTAATAAATTATTTCACAACTTTAAATTATTGTTGCACGTCCATTCAAATAACAATATTGTCTAAACAGCATATATTAAATTAATTATTTGTTGTTATTATTAAGTGATAAGCTCAAAAAACAGATAACTGATAACTTAAGTTCAATGAGAAACTAAAATATTTTATGATATCATACAAATAAAAATATTGTGTGAACGTTACATGACGTCTATATACAGACTGACTACATTCTGTATAAATAGATCAAATCTGAATAAGCGAGAACTGGATAGATAAGTGGGAAAACTCTAGGAAAGTACTAATATGTCAACAATATATTATTGTTAATACTTTGAGTATGGAGAATAATTTTTTTTACTACTCCACTGTTTAAAATTTATTATTGATATTTTTTCATATTTTTATTATTCAAAAAGAATAATTTATATAATTATTGGTTTATGCGAGTTGAGAATTTACATAATTTCAACAAACATTTACTTAGATTGGATATGACTTGCGTATATCCAAGCTTACTTCGATATTTCTGCACATATTTCAAATCAGGTACAAAAATTACTTCTCTCTGTGAGTTACCAAAAGAAAGCAGTTACTAAAAGTACTCCTCTCAGTACAGTTACTAAAAGTAATTGTCTCACATGAATTGGTCAGATGGTGTTTTGAATTTTTGTTTCTTCAATTTACAAGTTGAATATTTTTTATGGATTGTGCTGAAGTATCGAATGGGCGAATTAATGGTTTCTATCTGATTGTATCTAAGTATATTTTTTTTTGTATAATTTATTTAATTCACTATTCCGAAACTTGTGGTCTCTTAAACTTGTCACAATTCAATACACATTCTATACACATTTTTGCTGTACAATTTATATTTTATGTGAATATGCAATGACTTTTTCAATTTATAACTATATTGTTTGTATACGCTTGGCTTTTTTTTGGCCGTGTATTTTTTTTTTACAGAAGCGTAATGTCTCTTTTATATACAACTATGTATCTGAATTAAATTTGTAGTCCATATTTATATTTTTGCAAATCAGACATATTTGAACATATTTTTTTTTACTGTAGTGTCGTTTTTTTTTTATACGATATTTCTTTTACTACAGTTCAATCTAGCACATATTCATGTAATAATTTTTTTTATAACTTGTACAACCAAACTTAGTATTTTAAGGATAATTATACTATCAACATATTAATTTAAAAATTATTTATTTCAAATATATTTTATTTAAACATATATTTTGTTTTGTTCTTTTTTTTGTACTTTTTTATTTTTTTCAGATTCGAATCACTTGTCGATAACTTAGACACTTACTGGATAGTAAAGATCTTACTACCTCAATATTATCTTTTTAATGGGCCCAGCTTTTATTGAAAGACTTTCGGTTCAACGTGTTATTTTTTTTTTATATTTACGTGTATCGTGTTAGCACCGATCGTTTTCTAATTTTCATAATTCCACATACAATACTCTGCTTTGGATTTTTTTTTTCTAAAGTACCGTATATTTAGTTTTCATTATTTTTTTTTATATCATAATACCTCTTTTAATTAAAATTACTAAATTAACTTAATTTTATATTTATGAAAATAATTGATAATTCAATTATTTTCTATAAAGTGTTTAGTCTTTTTTTTTAAAACTAAACACCCAATTTTTTTTTAAATTAAACTATAATTTTATTTTTTTACATACACAAGTATTCATTTATTTAAATTATACTTAGCTCATATACCTACTAAATAATGTTTTGATTTCCCGACGAGATCGACTTAATATGTCGATCTCACGACTTTCCGGAATTTTGAAGTGGTAAGCCAATAAAACACCGCTCTTTGAATATATTTATACCTATATATATATATATATATATATATATATATATATATATATATATGTCGGAGTTGCATAATTGGGAGCATGGTCGTTTAAACCAGTATATATGTTGTCAGGCATTGTTGTTTTTTTTATAAAATACAAACACTTACCACTTACCAATTTCCAATAGCACACTGGAAACTGCATTTTCACAAACACGCACTAGTCTACAATAATACCCGGTGTCCCGCACTTTCACAATCAGTAATTACAAATAGTTGGTTCAACCTACGACACAGTAAGTTGGCTCCAGTTAACAATACAGATACAACACGAATAATACTAACAAATGCCATACCACGGTTATCTCATCAATAAACATAATTAATTATACTAGTCCAAAAGGGCTACCAACAATCCAAACGCTATTTCCATGTGAACTTTCAGCAGAGTTCAGTTGATACTAATACGCAACTGCACGATACGGTCTGTACTCGGGTGCTGTCCTCTCAGAACTGAAATTCTGCTTCCTTTTTGAAACTCACCCCTCTTCCTTGATGTTTGTAAAAATATTGGAAAGGGGTCATTCTATTACTACATTATATTTATGTACCATCTCTGGTATATCATAAAAAATAGGTTTATTAACATCCGTACCGTACAATTTGCGTCTAAGTAGAGAGCCGCACGTGCCCCTTCAGCTGAACCCTTACTTACTGTGTTAATTGATAAATCTTAAAGCAATTATTCTTTATTGCACTTTTAGACAATTTATTTTATTCTAAGAATATATAAGTATCGATAATATCTAATTTCCGGACCTCTATGTTTGGAGGATCCTTTATGTCGGACATACTGTAATAAAATAAACCTTTTTTTAAAAAAATAGTTTCTTTGTACTTATAAATGTAAGTGTTTAAAATCTCCAAATGTGAATTTGTCTTTTGCACAAATTCAACATCCGACATATATATATATATATATATATATATATATATATATATATATATATTTACATGGTGTTTCAGGATTTTATTCCGAAAATATTAATATGCGATAGATCTCTCCAAAAACCCTCCTTTTTATGTTTTTTATAGAATATCTAGTTTGAATACCTAAACACCGTTCTTGCAATTAATTTATACCTATTATATATATTTTTACAAGTTATTTCAGGATTTTATTTATTTATAAATAAATGTTGGAAACAATTGCTGTAACTTTCGTGTTATCTAAATCTTTGTTTAAAATGTGTTCGAAAGTCCCGACCCGACAACTTGTTTCCTCTCTAAATCCATTGTTTACCCGTTCCTGTTTTCTTTTAGGGGTCAAATTTTCATTATTTTTATTTTGTGTTGCATAGCGTTGCGTTGCGTTGTATTGCGTCGTGTTGCGTTTTGTTTCGTCGTGTTTCGTCGTGTTTCGTCGTGTTTCGTCGTGTTTCGTCGTGTTGCGTCGTGTTGCGTCGTGTTGCGTCGTGTTGTGTTGCGTTATGATGTGTTGCGTTGCGTTGCGTTGCGTTGTGTTTCGTTGTGTTTTGTTGTGTTGCGTTGTATTGCGTTGTATTGCGTTGTATTGCGTCGTGTTGCGTCGTGTTTCGTCGTGTTTCGTCGTGTTGCGTCGTGTTGCGTCATGTTGCGTTGTGTTGCGTCGTGTTGCGTCGTGTTGCGTCGTGTTGTGTTGCGTAATGATGTGTTGTGCTGTGTTGTGTTTTGTTGCGTTGCGTTGCGTTGCGTTGTGTTGTGTTGCGTTGTGCTGTGTTGTGCTGTGTTGTGTTTTGTTGCGTTGCGTTGTGTTGCGTTGTGTTGCGTTGTGTTGCGTTTTGTTGCGTTTTGTTGCGTTGCGTTTAGTTGCGTAGTATTGCGTAGTATTGCGTTGTGTTGCGTTGTGTTGCGTTGCGTTTTGTAGGGTTTGCTTGTGTTGCGTTGTGTTTCGTTGTGTTTTGTTGTGTTGCGTTGTATTGCGTCGTGTTGCGTCATGTTGCGTTGTGTTGCGTCGTGTTGCGTTGCGTTGTGTTGTGTTGCGTTGCGTTGTGCTGTGTTGTGTTTTGTTGCGTTGTGTTGCGTTGTGTTGCGTTTTGTTGCGTTGTGTTGCGTTTTGTTGCGTTGCGTTTAGTTGTGTTTTGTTGCGTTGCGTTTAGTTGCGTAGTATTGCGTTGCGTTGTGTTGTGTTGCGTTGTGTTTTGTTGCGTTGCGTAGCGTTTTGTAGGGTTTGCTTGCGTTGCGTTGAGTTGTATTGTGTTGTGTTGTGTTGTGTTGTGTTGTGCTGTGTTGCGTTGAGTTGAGTTGTGTTTTGTTGCGTTGCGTTGCGTTTAGTTGTGTTGTGTTGTGTTGTGTTTTGTTGCGTTGCGTTGCGTTGCGTTTAGTTGTGTTGTGTTGTGTTGTGTTGCGTTGTGTTCTGTTGGGTTTGGTTGGGTTTGGTTGGGTTTGGTTGGGTTTGGTTGGGTTTGCTTGAGTTTTTTTGGGTTTGCCTGAGTTTTTTTTGCATTGCTTCAGTTTTTTTGGGTTTGCTTGAGTTTTTTTGGGTTTGCTTGAGTTTTCTTGAGTTTTCTTGGGTTTCCTTGGGTTTCCTTGGGTTTTCTTGGGTTTCCTTGGGTTTCCTTGGGTTTTCTTGAGTTTTCTAGGGTTTTCTTGGGTTTTCTTGGGTTTTCTTGGGTTTTTTAGGGTTTTTTAGGGTTTTCTTTGGTTTTCTTGGGTTTTCTTTGGTTGGGTTGGGTTGGGTTGGGTTGGGTTGGGTTGGGTTGGGTTGGGTTGGGTTGGGTTGGGTTGGGTTGGGTTGGGTTGGGTTGGGTTGGGTTGGGTTGGGTTGGGTTGGGTTGGGTTGGGTTGGGTTGGGTTGGGTTGGGTTGGGTTGGTTTGGGTTGGGTTGGGTTGGGTTGGGTTGGGTTGGGTTGGGTTGGGTTGGGTTGGGTTGGGTTGGGTTGGGTTGGGTTGGGTTGGGTTGGGTTGGGTTGGGTTGGGTTGGGTTGGGTTGGGTTGGGTTGGGTTGGGTTGGGTTGGGTTGGGTTGGGTTGGGTTGGGTTGGGTTGGGTTGGGTTGGGTTGGGTTGGGTTGGGTTGGGTTGGGTTGGGTTGGGTTGGGTTGGGTTGGGTTGGGTTGGGTTGGGTTGGGTTGGGTTGGGTTGGGTTGGGTTGGGTTGGGTTGGGTTGGGTTGGGTTGGGTTGGGTTGGGTTGGGTTGGGTTGGGTTGGGTTGGGTTGGGTTGGGTTGGGTTGGGTTGGGTTGGGTTGGGTTGGGTTGGGTTGGGTTGGGTTGGGTTGGGTTGGGTTGGGTTGGGTTGGGTTGGGTTGGGTTGGGTTGGGTTGGGTTGGGTTGGGTTGGGTTGGGTTGGGTTGGGTTGGGTTGGGTTGGGTTGGGTTGGGTTGGGTTGGGTTGGGTTGGGTTGGGTTGGGTTGGGTTGGGTTGGGTTGGGTTGGGTTGGGTTGGGTTGGGTTGGGTTGGGTTGGGTTGGGTTGGGTTGGGTTGGGTTGGGTTGGGTTGGGTTGGGTTGGGTTGGGTTGGGTTGGGTTGGGTTGGGTTGGGTTGGGTTGGGTTGGGTTGGGTTGGGTTGGGTTGGGTTGGGTTGGGTTGGGTTGGGTTGGGTTGGGTTGGGTTGGGTTGGGTTGGGTTGGGTTGGGTTGGGTTGGGTTGGGTTGGGTTGGGTTGGGTTGGGTTGGGTTGGGTTGGGTTGGGTTGGGTTGGGTTGGGTTGGGTTGGGTTGGGTTGGGTTGGGTTGGGTTGGGTTGGGTTGGGTTGGGTTGGGTTGGGTTGGGTTGGGTTGGGTTGGGTTGGGTTGGGTTGGGTTGGGTTGGGTTGGGTTGGGTTGGGTTGGGTTGGGTTGGGTTGGGTTGGGTTGGGTTGGGTTGGGTTGGGTTGGGTTGGGTTGGGTTGGGTTGGGTTGGGTTGGGTTGGGTTGGGTTGGGTTGGGTTGGGTTGGGTTGGGTTGGGTTGGGTTGGGTTGGGTTGGGTTGGGTTGGGTTGGGTTGGGTTGGGTTGGGTTGGGTTGGGTTGGGTTGGGTTGGGTTGGGTTGGGTTGGGTTGGGTTGGGTTGGGTTGGGTTGGGTTGGGTTGGGTTGGGTTGGGTTGGGTTGGGTTGGGTTGGGTTGGGTTGGGTTGGGTTGGGTTGGGTTGGGTTGGGTTGGGTTGGGTTGGGTGGGTTGGGTTGGGTTGGGTTGGGTTGGGTTGGGTTGGGTTGGGTTGGGTTGGGTTGGGTTGGGTTGGGTTGGGTTGGGTTGGGTTGGGTTGGGTTGGGTTGGGTTGGGTTGGGTTGGGTTGGGTTGGGTTGGGTTGGGTTGGGTTGGGTTGGGTTGGGTTGGGTTGGGTTGGGTTGGGTTGGGTTGGGTTGGGTTGGGTTGGGTTGGGTTGGGTTGGGTTGGGTTGGGTTGGGTTGGGTTGGGTTGGGTTGGGTTGGGTTGGGTTGGGTTGGGTTGGGTTGGGTTGGGTTGGGTTGGGTTGGGTTGGGTTGGGTTGGGTTGGGTTGGGTTGGGTTGGGTTGGGTTGGGTTGGGTTGGGTTGGGTTGGGTTGGGTTGGGTTGGGTTGGGTTGGGTTGGGTTGGGTTGGTTGGGTTGGGTTGGGTTGGGTTGGGTTGGGTTGGGTTGGGTTGGGTTGGGTTGGGTTGGGTTGGGTTGGGTTGGGTTGGGTTGGGTTGGGTTGGGTTGGGTTGGGTTGGGTTGGGTTGGGTTGGGTTGGGTTGGGTTGGGTTGGGTTGGGTTGGGTTGGGTTGGGTTGGGTTGGGTTGGGTTGGGTTGGGTGGGTTGGGTTGGGTTGGGTTGGGTTGGGTTGGGTTGGGTTGGGTTGGGTTGGGTTGGGTTGGGTTGGGTTGGGTTGGGTTGGGTTGGGTTGGGTTGGGTTGGGTTGGGGTTGGGTTGGGTTGGGTTGGGTTGGGTTGGGTTGGGTTGGGTTGGGTTGGGTTGGGTTGGGTTGGGTTGGGTTGGGTTGGGTTGGGTAGGGTGGGGTTGGGTTGGGTTGGGTTGGGTTGGGTTGGGTTGGGTTGGGTTGGGTTGGGTTGGGTTGGGTTGGGTTGGGTTGGGTTGGGTTGGGTTGGGTTGGGTTGGGTTGGGTTGGGTTGGGTTGGGTTGGGTTGGGTTGGGTTGGGTTGGGTTGGGTTGGGTTGGGTTGGGTTGGGTTGGGTTGGGTTGGTTGGGTTGGGTTGGGTTGGGTTGGGTTGGGTTGGGTTGGGTTGGGTTGGGTTGGGTTGGGTTGGGTTGGGTTGGGTTGGGTTGGGTTGGGTTGGGTTGGGTTGGGTTGGGGGGGTTGGGTTGGGTTGGGGTTGGGTTGGGTTGGGTTGGGTTGGGGTTGGGTTGGGTTGGGTTGGGGTGGGTGGGTTGGGTTGGGTTGGGGTTGGGTTGGGTTGGGTTGGGTTGGGGGGTGGGGTTGGGTTGGTTGGGTTGGGTTGGGTGGGTGGTTGGGTTGGGTTGGGTTGGTTGGTGGGTTGGGTTGGGGTTGGGTTGGGTTGGGTTGGGTTGGGTGGTGGGTTGGGTGGGTTGGGTTGGGGGTTGGGGGGGTGGGGTTGGGTTGGGGTGGGTTGGGGTTGGGGTTGGGTTGGGTTGGGTGGGGTTGGGTTGGGTTGGGTTGGGGTGGGTTGGGTGGGGTGGGGTGGGGTTGGGTGGGGGGGGTGGGGTGGGGGGGGTGGGGGGGGGTGGGTGGGGTTGGGTGGGTTGGGTTGGTTGGGTTGGGTTGGGTTGGGTTGGGTTGGGGTGGGGGTGGTTGGGTTGGGGGGGTTGGGGTTGGTTGGGTTGGGTTGGGTTGGGTTGGGTTGGGTGGGGTTGGGTGGGTTGGGTTGGTTGGGTTGGGTTGGGTTGGGTTGGGTTGGGTTGGGTTGGGTTGGGTTGGGTTGGGTGGGTGGGTTGGGTTGGGTTGGGTGGTTGGTTGGGTTGGGTTGGGTT